>CM076573.1:13032741-13632741 GCA_034641835.2 Pinus albicaulis
GGCAAAATGGTATGGCCAAACAAAATTTTTCCAGATTTTGAAAAGTGATTTTACCATTTAGAATGCCCAGGATTTGAAACAGAGAAATAAATTGGGTTGCTCGTTTTCCTTGAATATGCCTGTAGATTTAGTTTTGTTTTTAATAAAAGTCAATGTAAGACATAACGAATTCCCCAAACCTCAGTCTCCAGCATGCTTTCCATAAAATTTGGCAGTTGATTTCCATCATCACAATTTGGTCTTTACAAGAAGAAAAATTGATCACCGTTTCCTACCATTTTCCTTCAAGCAATATTAAGCACATGCAACAACATTTTTTCCAAGATCCAAACAACTACATCTTTCATCCAAATACAAAGTTAAATACATAATTTTAATCACCTATAGTCATATAAGGGACTAGTTGTATCTGAAATGAAGCACATGAGAATGATGGTTGATTAATATAGGGTCATATATAGAATTTTCTTCATATAAGGTCTTGGTTTTTCCACCTTCCCAATCTACATGTGTTTTATGTTGTGGCTCTAATGTATCAAAATTTATATAGAGGTTGACATCCACTAGGTGTTCCAAGACGATTCTTTATTACATCAAGCTCAAATCTCTATCTCATTTATTTCTTTAAGCTTAAATGTTGTGTGAACCTTAGGCATCATTGCACACTAAAGAAGCCCCGATCAAAGGTAATTAATAGATACCAAATAATTATCTCTACATGGAGTTACAACACAGGAGAACAAAAAACGTATTAAGATAGGTCTAATGGGGAAATAATGTTAAACAAGAAGAGAGGCAAGTCTTATCGAGAATAATGGAGTTATTAGAACCACCAAAGATTTGATATCATGTCATATAAAGGTGTAACTCCAAACTTGGATCATATTCCATTAACATGAATCCATATTTAATATGGTAATATGACTCTTGATTTCATATTTCAAGAGGTTAATTGACCTTTCATGTTGACCTATCTATTCATATTTCTCCTATTATTTAGAAATGATTAAAATGACAAAAAAATGAAGAATTATATGTCCAATATCACTAAACCCAAATTGAACTACGATCTCAGCTTGCCAAAACCCGTTGAAACTTCTTTCACTAAGGTCTATTGTTCTACTTGAATTCACTTTACACGAGTTCACACTTGTTATCTTGTATATGTGTTACGCCTTACATTTTTGTTATCTTGTACATGTGTTATGCCTTACATTTTGGTCTTCATCATCCTTGTCTCTCATTTTGTCTCTCACAACAAGTACCTATATGCAATCATGTCACTCCTTGGTCCATCACATTGTTCCACATAAAATGAGCTTGCCCATTCCCATCATGCACTGGTCCATATAACTTGCCTTGTCAACCCATGTGCTGATTCATTTCACCCACTTAAATTATCAAGATAACATGCATGCCAACTTGTTTTACCCACTTAACTTATCAAGCTAACCCATGTGTCTTCTCAACACACATTGCACCAAACTATGTCATGTCATCTTATGCTATGCTAACTCCTTGGTCACACACTTACCTCTGACACCATTTACCATCATCATGCCATGTTAATTCACTATCCAAAAATCCACTTAAACTTTCTTGCACCAAAATTTAGCCTTCCAATCATGCATAACATGCTTGATACAGTTTGGTGTGAATCCCCTTCGCACTTTTGCATGCCCAAGGAAATCTAGCCCACCCACTATATATCCAACGCACCTCTGGTTCATGCATAACACATTGCATTCATGTAAATAGCTACTTCATGAAATCGTGCAAGATAAGACACCTAGACCATGACCTTCAAGGTCTGACACATCCTATTGAGATGAAAAAAATGGAAAGTCTACCCATGACATGGTCAACATGTCAAATTTGAAAAGGATTTTGTCAAAATTCTTGTGTTGTGAAAATGGAGAGTATATTTTATGAATTTCAAAGTTTCAATTAATTTAAATTGGTTGGATGTGATAGCCTATAATCACTACAAGGAAAAGAACCTCTAGCAGATGTTTTTGAGGAACCCCTTATAAAAATACCCCATACATCTATTTCTAGTGTAGGTTACTAGAGGACGTTGGCGGGTGGATGGTTTTGCAGATAACTACACATCTATGGTTGTATATTGTGTTCATTTCCATTATTTGTATGGTACTAATGAAACTAGTAGAAAGTCTACTTTAGAGGTCAGATCACTGCTATAGCAGAATGTGATTATGTTGTTGCTTTTCTAGTGTTTTGTTTCAATATTTTTGTAATTTATACACAGCAGACTCAATAATATTGAAATTATGAAGCTGATTTGTTTCGATAATTAATATACCTTTTGAGATTTTAAAATTTCACTACAAATAACCCAGTTTAGTCTCATTGTCAACTCGTCTCCTGTTTGGGTGCCTTAATGTGCAATGATATGTTTCTAGGATTGAATTCAATGCAAGGCATATTTGAAACTCTAACTCTATCTTCCGGTGTCTTATTAGAAATTATTTCATTTTTCATTTTGTGTTTTCAAGTTAGATATTGATTTCAAGTTTTTACATTTATAATTTTATTGCAACGTGGCAGACTGATCAGGACAGTATAGGAACAACCCCGAGATAGGATGATCACAGAAAGGGGCCAGCAGAAGAACATGTAAAGTGCCAGCATTTCTCTATCTTAAGGTATTTTAGTTATTTACATAATTAAAATAATATTAATTTTGTTCAAATATGCAAACACTTGGCCATGGTATGACGGATGATTCCCTCTATGAGGAAGAGCTTTCTTCATCTCTATCTCCATTACTCTTGCTGCGAAAGAAGGCGCGAAAAGCAAGGTCGGAATTTGATACTTTGATAGACGCCCCTCAAACACCTGAAACAAAAGAGAAGATAAAACAACTTATGACCCAGCTAGAAACATATCAGGTAATAATAAAAAATCAAAAGGATATTTCTTTGTTCTGCATGAGATGAATTGTGATAGTTTCATTTTTAATTTTTACATTGACTAAACTAACAAAAATTTATTTTGTATGTAGCGTTATCTGACACTTGCTAAACCCGGTGTTGGTGGTAGTGGGACACAAGGGCAAGAGATTGCCCAACAACCCTCTTGTACACCTTCTACTCCTTTAGGTGCCAGCTAAGAAACACACCCTGCCCAAGCAGACACCCAGCCAACTGCTGAACGTGTTGGTAGTGATGAGGTTGATATGGCCTACTACATTATTGCGTTTCCTAGAGGTACACATGTCAGCTCCACGGGGACCATTAATGGCACGTTTTTGGTGAACGATGAAGGTGTCCCTATAAAGGACTACAAGTGCCAGGTAAGTTTTAATATTTGAACTATTTCATGTACTCTATCTAAAACATATTTTATCGTG
The DNA here is from genome assembly GCA_034641835.2 of Pinus albicaulis. Lineage (NCBI taxonomy): Eukaryota > Viridiplantae > Streptophyta > Pinopsida > Pinales > Pinaceae > Pinus > Pinus albicaulis. Next base: position 13,036,115 of record CM076573.1, read on the forward strand.
ATTTTTATTTTTAAATTAATGATAATATCTTTTTTTCTGTGTAGGAAACAATGAGTTCTACATGTTTTTGGAGAGCCATGCGTTGGTAATTTTTGGCCCAACCATACACACAAGGTGGAATTCCTAGAATTCCAACCTGAAAAAAGAACTTCTAGATTATCTAGAAGCCCTTAAAGGGGTTGGATACGTAACAACAATGGCCTTTTAGCCGGAAAATATTTTGAAATATACCGTGTGACACCTATAGGACGCAATTGTAATTTCAACCTCCTAGATATGACTGTCCTCACAGCTCCAGAGGAGGGAGAGAAATCATCCATAAAGATTTTAAAAAGATAGAAAGGAAAAGAAAGAAGGAAAATGCCAACCTAATCAAGGTAAAATGCAACTTAATTCAATAACTTTTAATTTACTCTATGTCTAAATAAAAGTGTGTCACTCCTCATATCTCATTTCAATCTTTGATGACAGTTGTCCACACCTACTGGGCAACCTGCTAGACAAAAAAAGGGCCATCACAAGCTAGGTTAGGGCGGCTACTTGAAATTAGTTGCAAGAATTGTAAGTAGCTAAACATCTTATAATTGATTGTATCGCCTTCCAACGTTTTTGTAATCCTATCAAATAACATTAACAATACACAATAATATGTAATGTAGGGTGATGAATTTGGAACAGAAACATAGAGGAAGATAAAGATATCAAGCCCATTTCGGCCATCAAGCCATATTGAACGTCGCAGGCTTGGGCAGTCCCAAGATCCTGGGAATGCCTGATATCAAACGTTAACCTTCAATATGTTTGTTGCCCCATAATCCAATGTTGCCATAACCTTGTTTAAATCGTGGGAGCAGCAATTGTCATTATGCAAATAAACTTGAGTCAGGTTTCATGATGTAGATGATCCTCACGTGCAACCTGATCATTGTAGTGGGGACCAGGCCGACAATGCTACTATCAGTGAGGGCCGTGATGGTAATTAATTTCCACTTATAGTTTTTTCTAATTATACCTTGATGGTTGTCCTTATAAATTTTTTTGTTTAAATGACAGAGAATATTTCCCTTGAGGATCTTCCCACCAGAGAGGAAGACAGGGCAACAGTCCCAACGGCGACAACTGATGCACCAGGCAAATAATCTCATTGCAATTTTTTTAATTAATATTACTGAACTAGTTCAATGATATTTAAAAACTGACAATTAAAATTTAATATTATCTGTTTTTGTAGGCGATGCCCCGTCACTAGATGAGACCAGACATCGTGACTACGCAACTAGCCTGGCATATGTCAGAAGGCAATTGCAGAGCAGAACGATGATATTGATGATGTAATTAGGAGCTTTAGAAATAGGAAGAAGAAAAAGAAAATTTGGGATAATGTAAAATATTGTATTATTATAAGACAAACGTTACTATGTTTGTAAACGTTTTTTCGTTATATGAAAAACTATATTTATCATACTATTTTTATGTCAAGCACTAATTCTCAATGTTTCCTTTTAAGTGATTTGCTAGTTTTTTTATTATTATTATTTTTATGCTCATGAGGCAAAATGAAACAGTAGATTAGTGATTGGGAATTTGAGAGATGTGAGAGGTGGGGGAGGGCTGCATTGATCTGGACTTTCATGGTCTGCCTTTATATAGAATAACGCATTGATAATTATCTGGAGCAAACCTCCCTCGATCCAACATAGCAAAAAAAAAGTCACTGTTGACTTAGTTGCTACTCTTTCAGATCGTGGGAGGCTTGTTCCAAGTTCATGCGACTCCAATAAATTGTTCTTGAAACGAAGAGGAGCTTATTCAAGTATGTTTTGAAATTTTCAACATATGTTCTAACATTATCATAAGAATACATCTTAGAGTAAAAAATACTACATCAATTACTTGTATTTATTGTATAGATAATGATGGATTTTGATTGACTTGGCAGTGCAGGTACAAATCTTGCATCATGAGCAATAAAAATTGTCAACCAGGGTTATGTCCAGGATATTTTTGCTTGTGCGCTTGACCAGGTTCATAATGTCACATTTTGTAAGTTCTTTTACAGTTCATAATTCAATATTAAGCTTGTTCATTATTATTATCTAGGTTTTTTGTATGTGTTTTTTCATCTATTTGATTGTAAGCAACTCTGCATGTTTCATGTTGTTCACTATGATTTCTCCCATTACCACTCCCAGGATGAATCTGACTTTATTGTTACATAGGTTACTTTATTGTTACTATGATTTCTCCATTTACGATTTCATAGGTTACATCATGTAAAGTTGTCAATCTCAGGTTGGTGATGAGCTTTAGTTCTCCAGATTTGGGGCTTTTCTGATATTTTCTCTCTCATGTCATTCCCGCATCACCTCGTTGTTTGAGCATGCCAATTGTCAACCACTTGTACCAATTGGCACATGTCAATCTATGAGTGGTGCCACATTTCGCCTATTTCAGCCCACTTGACCACCTGATAAACTCAAATCCACACACCATGTGTCTTTAAAATGGAGTGCCACATGTCCTAGATATTTTAGATGCTAACATCATGCTTCTAATGTGCTATGTCAACCGATCATAGTGGTCCATGTGGCCTTGTGCCATGTCACCAGTCTGGAAGAGAGATTTGAGCCTTTTCTTTTCATGATCTTTCTATTATAATTTTTTTCTTCAGGACGGGAAATCCCTTTTGCAATAGATGGGGATTTTCCCATTTCCCTGGAGTCATCTCCTAGGACACCCTTCAAGCCATCATCCAAGAGGCAATCTGAAACTCTCTGTTGTTGCCCTCTTGCCCTTGAATTATGTGCTTCTAGAAGACTAGTTAGGGCACTCTTCTAGCCCTTATTCCATTGCTTCATCATTGTATCAACTTCTCCCACATTTTTCTTCTATTTTTTGTCCACTTAAAGGAAGAAAACACTACCCTAGGGTGAGGTTGCTCCTCAACTATCCCTACCGCACTTATGGACCAACCAGCAATATGAACGTTTCCCTTACTTATGGAGACACCCAATATGCTACTGCACATTCAATTCCAGGAGCTACTTGCTAAGGAACACTCCTACACTATGCCTAATGACCCTCCAAACAATCCCTCTAACTATTGTTGTATAATCCCTTATGTAATCCCCTCTCCTCCTCGACACATCTGGATAGAGGGCAGCTATTCTGAGTCAGTTAATTTGATTTGAACCCATGATCAATGCGCTGTTGTTTGCCATAAAATTTCATTTCCTGACAAGTCTATGTGAGATGGCCTGTCAACGTGCCTTTATTTCTCATCTTGCAGGTCCAAGCCAGGCATTGAGTCCAGTTTTTCTTCCTTTATTTCTCATCTATTCATTTTTACTACTGTTTATATGTACCAAAAGTGCCATTTCCAATGAAGGTAGGTGTTACTGAGAATTTTAGGTGCAATTTCTTTAAATTTCTCAAGTTTTTTCCCTGAAAGTTGAACTCTTGAGCATGCATTTCATCCTTGCCTCAGCTCTGTCTGGAAGAGAAGACTAAAAATGTAATGGAAAACATGTTTGTTCAAGTGAAGCCTGACCATATAGAACTACCACCTTTATGGACTCTGCAAGAGGATTGACTTTTTTTTTTTTGGTTGCAATTAAAGTTGCATTTTGTTCATCAGGCAATACAAACTCTTATCAAATTGCAAGGTGTAATTCCAATATAACTAATATGGGGCGGCCAACATGCCATGAACATCCAATTCAAAAGTGCTTGTTAGGGTTTAAGTAGCTTACAGTTCTTGTTCCTGACATTAGTTTTTGAAATATCAATTTGCTAAACTATTTTAACCCAATTTTCTCTTGATTTTATGGAAATTGGGTGTTTGGATCTAGAAAATTTAATCTCTATTATTTTGGCTTCTCTTAGTATGAATACAATTTTAATATGTAAAACCCATTATAGTAAGTAATCAAGTGTTCACTGGAGAAGCAATACCTAGTTTCAATACTCATGCTCTCCTCCTTAGTATGGTAGTTCACTCAAGTCCTCCGCCTCCTACATACATCCTGACCTCTGAATCAATTAATTGCGAGACTATCATGCTGGGATACACCATGTTCAAACTCTTTTCCAGAAGAGTGGAAAAATTCATCTCCATATGGGCAGAGAGGAAGAAATTGCAGGTTTAAGGTTTAGTCATTGCAAATGGAATCACCGAACTTTTGATTATTTTTCAATCCTCCCAAATGCTATTGAGGAAGCAAAAGTAAGTATATTTTTTATCCATGGACAGCTGTTAATCCTTTCAGATAGTTGGAAGAAACCTACTATTTGAGAGGCTGAAGGTATACCTCTCCTATGCTTGGCGATCTCTATAATTATGACCCTATATGAGATTCAAATGATCATCTCTGGGGTCTATTATATACATTAACATAGTAGTCAAGCAAGGGTGTCGACTGCCTCACATTCTTTGGACTTCATATTTATGGATGAGAGTTTCTCATTTCAAAATCCATGGGTGGTAAAGGTGGAGGCCCTCTATGGGATCTCCATTTCACTATTTTTTGACAACACCGTCCTTCTATTTCACGAATCCAAAAACAAAAGTACATTTTGAGCTCATTCTAGGATGAACATGGTCTTCAAGTCCACCTTGCAAACACAAAAGCATGTAAGTTATCTCTCCTTCTTTTCAAGGATAGCAGGTAGAAATGGTGACATCCTAGTCTTTCCTTTGAATGCTATTATTTGGTTCATCTTTTAACTTGTTTTCGACATTTGTATCAATGTTGAACAAAGGATTGCAACATTAACAACCTTGGAGAGACGATGTTTCCAACTTCAGTTTTAGGATATTCAGGCTAAGTTCTGGTTTCTTGAAGTCTTTTCATAATACTTTGTTACACATGACTTTCATTTTCTTCTTGCGTAATTTCTAGAAATGAATGGATATCTTGTGGACTATTGTAAACAAATTTAGTTCTATTACCATGCTCAAGAGAATTTAATGTTTGTCATTATTGGAGGACAGCGATATACCATAAGAACTCGGTTTTGTGTTGTAGCTTTTTATTAAGACTTGAATCAGTTAAACCCTCGGACCTACTGCAACCCTATATTGAGGCTTGGTTCTATTGAAGCCGCCATACTTTGGACCTCTTCATTGCAGTCTCAGGCCAGGGATATAGCTACAGGATTTTGACATATTTTATGCGGTGAACATATATTAAAATCTCAGATTATCTCCTATTTACTGATGCTTGGACAGAACTTTCGAATTAGCTAAGTCACCTATTTACTTAAAACTAGCACATTTGGCGGAATTTTTTTTTTTAAATATTTTTAACCAAGATTGAATGTTATGTACTACATATAGAAATCTGAAGGGGAATGGAGCATTCAGGTTGTACAATGTATTACTTCAGTCTTATGATTTAGCAATGTTCTGTTGGAAACTAAGTTGATTGCTGGTAGAGTTCTGTTGCATTATTCTGTTGTAAATTAAGAATGCATTTCATCCCATTTGGCTATTTTTTTATTTCTGAATCCTAAACTCATCAACCCTTTTTTTCAAACTGATAAACCCTACATAAAAAACTGATAACCCTTTCCTCATAAAAAACCGATAACCCTTTCCTCATTGTACTTTTTGTATAATTCTGAATCGTTAAATTTTGTAGAGATTTATGGTTGGTTCCCAATCAGGGTTTAAGTCAATCTAATGGGTCTCTTTACCACAAACTAAATATGTTGAGTTTTTTCATCTCACGGCTGTATTTCTTAATGGGATTTTATTTTAAATTATGATTGTTATTTAGACGGATTGTGCCCTTTCAAATGAAGTTTGTGTCCATTAATGGAGTGCCCTTTGTTTTTTCTGAGGTGTTCCACAGTCGTTCAAATAGAGGGAATTTTCTATGATAATATATGCTTTTAAAGGGTGCTATTGTAGGTAACTGAGTATGTTAACCTCAAACTGAAACTTATTTTAGTTTTCGATTGTGTGTTTTAAAATTATGTATGTTCGCATGCTGTTGACTCCTGAGTGCCTTTCAGAAGGAATATCTAATGGAAACAAAAAATGTGAGATTTTTAGCTAATAGTAAATACTAAAGATACATTCTTATATTGAAAATCAATTGTAAACAACAGTAAAAAGACGCTGTATAGAGGCAGTAAGTTGGGAAATATGGAGAGGATTGAATTGCTGAAGAAATCATTTATGGAAATCACGTTTCGACATGTTTACAGAGAAAGAAATACCGTTGCTGATAGCTTTTCGAAGAGAGGCCTAAATAGTAGTTTCTGTATCATGGACTATCAGCTTCATAGGTCGAATGGGTAAGGGGCAGCTGGTGCTGTTCATTTTTCCTGAATAGGGGCTGTCTCTTATGTCCATTAACCTCCCATACTGTTTTCTTGTTCTTTTTGGGATGCACTGGTACAACTCTTCTTTTTTTTTTTTGCTGGCATTATGCGACTTTCTGGGTGCTGATGCTGAGTACTTATCACATCCTGGAACTATATATTGTTTTCTCTATTTTAATATGGCTGTGTCCATATCTGTTTTCATAGTTTTCACAGTGATCTAGTCCGATTTTATTTGGAACTTCCTAATCCCTCATGATACATCATTTGGCTCTGTAGCCTTGGATGTTTTGAAGTTTTTGTAATGATACTATAATGATGCACGCTACCTGTTTGAGCCACAATTTATTTTGGCAGAGCCTGGTTCCTTGGATAACATTATTTCTAACCTTGTGACTAGTGTTGCTACTCTAGATTCATAATGTAAAGACTAAAAACAAACTCTCAAACAACTAGAACTAGTTCTATTTCTTGGTCTAGAACTAGATCTGAGATGGCAATGCATTGAGTACAGATTTAGGGTTATAGAACTTGGAGAAAGAGTATACTTCAAACCTTTTGACAATACTTCGTTCTTCATGTATCTTCAAATAATAGGGTTTTACTTGAGCGAGGGCTACTTCTGTGTTATTGAAAAGGTGTCTCTAAAATTTGCATCATTATGTAACTTTTGACATTCATTTTAGCACAATGAATCAGGCCACAAAGAATCATATAAAGAGAGAGATATGTCATAGAACTCAACTACCACATAGGCATAGTGCCACAAATATTTCAAAACTTCTATGTCAGAGTGTCACAAAAATTCAGTATACTATAATGCCATAAAATATTCAGATGCCACCAAAGAAGTCATAGGTTCAGATCTATCGTGAATGCTTCTTGTGTTTTTCTATTGTAAACAATTCTCCCAATCTTTTGAGATTAGATGCTTCAAAAAATTTATTTTCATATGATATTTGATACTTCAGATCACATGTCACATATATAGGGTAATCTTCCAAATTCTGTTCTGCTTCATTTTCTACCTTCATGATGCAGGGGAATTAGGCTCAAGAATTTCTTTTTACCTAAGTAGACATAGGGGGTCTCATGATTTTAATTTCTCATGTAATTATTAGTATTTTTTAATAAAAGTGAGGATTGTAAATGTTCTCTAACTGTAGAGAACATGAGAGAAATTATTAGTTAGAAATGTGAAGAGATATGCAGTTTCAGTTATTTTAGAGAATTAGGCCAAATTTAGGATTTTCGAGAATTTCAAGAGTCTGTCGAGCTGTAAAGGAACCTGAATCAATTTAGGTCCTCACTATGTATAAATGTAAGCCTGAAAGATAGTGTAAGGTTTCAGAGTTCAAGAGCTGTGCAGAGTAGTAGGAGGAAAGAGAATCTATCAAGAGTATTGATTTGGCTTCCAATAACGTCTTTCAATGATGGCTACTACAGAGAAGATGATCTTCAAGTCTATTTGTTACAATAGCTAGCATTCATACATAAAGAATTACTTACACAGGTAAGAATTACTTACTTAGCTAGAATTACTTACACAGGTAAGAATGACATCTAGGAAGGGATGTAACTACAGGGAAGAAGCAAGAGGTTCCTTAGCTTCTCATATGCAAACCAACCATAAAGATGTTCATCCCAGGACTTAAGAATAAGGTCAATAAAGGAACCTTATTTTGCACACAATTGACACAGAATCTCAAAAATCTTCTCTAGCTCCCCAAATCAATCATGGTATTTTGGAAAAAATATAACACTATCCTTTTCCCTTGCTTTGTATTATAGTTATTAGATCCTTTTTGAAGCTTATCAATGAATCTTTTACCCTATTCTTCACCTGCAGCTTCTGAAAATTCAACCTGAAGATCAGGCCAGGACCAGGGAAGGTTATGTAATTTGAATTTATTATAAGAATGGATTCAGAATTTTGTATGCTTTGATTGACCGAAATTTGTGTGAATAGACTCTGTAATTTGGGGATTTTGACAGTAGAAGAGTAAGTCGAGAGATTTTTCTCTCTGTGTTCAATAAATATGTGGACTTATTGATATCTGGGTATGTTATTGAAAATCTCCCGAAGGACTCATTCCTTTGATTAGGAAACCTTTGTGTATGATTAGGAAGAATAAAATATGTGTATTATTCTCTGTCTGCCTTTAAATTTCATATTCTCTGGGAGTGAATCGAATGTGATTGTCCTGCATGGAAGTTTGCAGAAGGGAATAGTGGCTCTGTTGGGAGTGTGAAATCATGTCGTTGGTGTGTAATTTAAACGAATATACCTTGTGTGAAAGAGTCGATTCTGTTCCGTGAGTGTAGCAAGATATGCTCTGTCTATTCGAAGAATAGCGATAGAACCCCTGTCTATTGAAGCGATCACAATTAGAGGCAATGGTGTTGTATTATTGTTGGTGAGGGGATATTATTGAGACTCAACCAAAGCGTTAACGGGAGGAGTTAAGTCAAAGAATTGTATTAAAAATGTAGTGAGACCTGAGTCAACCACTGTTTAATTACTAGAGTAAGAGAAGTGGTTTCAAGAGGCAATACCATGGGTTTCACACGGCATCTGGGCCAAAGGCAGTTTTTTCCTTTACCAACATGATCCAACCATATTTGGACACTTCACCTCCTAAATACCACCCATATCGCATTTTTATGGAGTGCTAAAGTCCGGTGAGGAAAAAAACGTGATTTTGATAAAGTCCGTCCAATCTGCCAGGCAGTAGATCCAATGGTAAACACGCGGCAAGATGCACGAAAGATAAATTAAGGTATGAAATGGCGGTTTCAATAATATTAAATATTTATTTAATTCAGAAAAGTTGGATAATGGATGCATGGGCCCCATGGAATACACTATGTAATAGAATGTCGCGTTGTTAGAATTAATGGGTATTAACGTTATAAGTCCGAAGTTCGGTGGTTATTAAAGGAGTTGGGCTATTGTGTTATTTTGAAGGCCGAAAGGCACTAATAAGATTCAAGGGTAATGTCATAGTCAAGGGAGTAAAAGGAGGTTTGAACTTTGGGTTATTATCCTTTGATGCAATATTCTGAAAGGGGGTTTAAAAAAATAGTTAAGTGTTTTAAGGAAAGGTGGAGCTTTAAGTGTTAATTGAATACAATTGCAAACTTTAATTGTATGCGTTGTGTAAATATTGGATATAAACTCCAAGGGGTTCAGACCATAAAGAGAGGTATTAACCCAAGGATGAATATTAATTTAAGCATTGATATATATATTATGTCCGTCGAACCTTGTATGGCAAACATTCATTGTATGCATTGTGTAAAGATTGGATATAAACTCCAAGGGGTTCAAACCATAAAGAGAGGTATTATGATATGCGAGGTATTAACCCAAGGACGAATATTAATTTAAGCATTGATATATATATTATGTCCACTGAACCTTGTATGGAGCAAAATTGTATGCTGGGCATTATCATGGTTATATGAAAAAGGTGACTTTGAGCATATAATATATTGGGCGCTTATAAAGTTAATGTTGGGTTGAAAGGAAGCTTATAATCGGGTTTATGTGAAATTCAAATAGTTGAATTAAAAAGCGAAAGAGGGTGTATTGTATGGTTTAATAACCATAGGCTTAAAATGATATGAGCTTCCACATTGTTAATGGTTGCCCAGATTTAAAATTATTTGGGCGAAATGTGAAGTGCATTTCTTTTATATGCACAAAGACAAGAAATTGTGGGTTGAGCAGGTAGCCCAGGCATCACTTCATTTTCCCATAAAATATTTATCCTTTTGTAAAGATGATTATCATAAACTTGACCTTCAACCTTAAGCAAGAGCGAGTTATAATAGATGGTTAAGAGGTTTCAAACTTCATTGGATATTCTTTCATCTTCTTCCATAAATCACAAAGAATATTGTATCGAATGTCATGTATAGTCACATGTAACTATTTGGTGTCATCATAAGTGCTTGTTTCTATAACTTGGTCGAGAGATTAGCTTCAAAGAGATGTAGGATTTATTCTTTCAGTCTTGGTCCTAGATTCCTTTAGGATTCAACCTACAGAACTTTTGGAAAGATGCTTCAGACCATAGTCTCAAATTAGGATATATACTTTTGGATTGCAGACATAGAGCATAGAGGATAACTTACTTGTAAAAGGAAAGAGAATATATCAAGAGTATTGATTTGGCTTCCAATAATGTCTTTCAATGATGGCTACTACAGAGAAGATGATCTTCAAGTCTATTTGTTACAATATGACAACAAATTTTTTTTTGAACTCGGGCACTAAGGAGAGCTGGCCTCTCTCTCTGTCGAAATTTTTTCTCAATTCAGGCTTCTATTCAACTAAGGAAGTCTCCTTTGTTTTTTTCCTCAAATTTATTTATCAATTTCATAGAAATTGATAAATAATTACTTTAGTCAAACTTTAATGTAACCGAATATGTATTTGCCCTTTGGTGTGTTTATTCCAATGCGCATAAACCATATATAGATACCATATATTATAACCCTGGTCCTTTTTATAGAGTGCTCGAATTATAATAGAAATCCTCCCTTATGTATTGTATAAAAGGAAAATATCCCAAGGTTCAAAGCTCAACCACGCACTCATATCATATGTGGACCCTTCATTTATTTTATTGTATCAATGGTATTAACTCAACGCACAATCATTTAACCCTCTTTCTAAGGTCTGGACATAATAACATACATTCCTCCACCCGAACTTATCATTTAACAATATAACAATGATTCGGAGTCATTAACCTGATACGCCAACCCTTATAATATTTCGACTATGGTTTATAATGTTAGCACAACATTTCATAACAAAATGGGCCCTACCTTGAAACTCATAAATGAGCAGTTTTCAATCATAAATCAATGGTTCATACCTCAAGTTATCGCCCATGTAACTAATTGCGCGAATGCCATTGGATCCCATGGGCTCCAGATCGAACATCCTCCATTAATATCGCGTTTTTTCCACAACCTGCCTTCAACACTTAAAAAAAACGTGATGGGGGCGGTATCACCCCAGTGACGTGGCAACATATTATAGGATCATGTTTTTTTTAAACGGTTTCACTCTGGCCCAAAGGCTACACGATGAGGGTGGTTTTGGTTTCACAAACCCACTCTCAAGTTTTTAATAGTGCTCAACTAGACTTTCACCATGGTTAATGCCATTAATCATAATAACTCCGCCTTGTTAACCTCTCGGGTCAAGCCTCAAAAAATATCACTCGAATCACAATAAAACACACTAATTTCTTCAATGGAAGAGTTTACCTTCTTCGACAGGGTTTAAAAGCTCTCTGGGCAATCGAAGCATTGCAGGGTTTCACTCCTATGAAGTTTGTTTGAACACACAAACTCAACGCCTTATACAAAGGCTTAATCCCCTCGCTTGGTCTGAGAAGCACTATAACCTCAACCTCTACCTCTTACAGGGGTTTTATATCCATATGACACATTCAAGTAACTCAATGAGAACCTACAACCAAACATAGACAGAGAGGACTACAAGAGATTTCACACAACATTTTTCTTCTTCAAGGTATACACAGAGTTCATAATTCAACAGAGTAATTCTTCGGGGAATGCCAATAACACATGCACAGTTAGACAATAAAGCTTAAATCTTTTTCAACAGAGAATATAGTTTCTCCATTCAACCCTTCGCTGCCAAAATCCCCCTTTCACCATATCAGGGGCTACAATTTATAATCAATTACATGACTCTTCGGTTCCTTTGGGGACCGTTTTATTTCTTTAACCTAAAAGACTAATTACATCATATTCTAACAGTGGAAGCTAAACAGATGGACATAAACCAAATACATTGAAGCTTCTCGGTATTGACTTCTCCTAACTACATCCCAGACATTCAAGGTGCGGCACCTTTACGTACAAAATTAAACAATTTCAACTTCCTTCTAGCCACAACATGTGGACAATCACTCCACATTATTTGAACTGATTTCTATTTTGCATCATGTTAGCATTCATGCTGACAGAAATTAACACATAGGTAAGAATTGCTTACTTAACAGAATTACTTACACGAGGTAGAATGACATCTAGGAAGGATATAAGCTGGGGGAAGAAGCAAGGGTTCCTTAGCTTCTCATATGCAAACCAACCATAAATATGTTCATCCCGGGACTTGAAATAAGATCAATAAAGAACCTTATTTGGCACAAAAGCTGACGAAGAAAATCTCGGAAATCTTCTCTAGCTCCCCAAATCAATCATGGTATTGTGGATAAACTATAACCCTATCCTTTTCCCTTGCTTTGTCTTATAGTTCACAGATCCTTCTTGGAGAAGCTTATCAATAGGTCTTTTACCACAGTCTAACTTGACCTGTGACACGAAAATTAAAATTCTTTTGAATTCGGCTTCATGTCCCATGTTTTGGCCTTCATTTCTTTATCATACTTGTATATTCATAGATATTCTGGGTCTGCTTCCATTATTGATCAAATTCACAAATTTATTCAACTGGGCTTGATCAAACACGCTTATGCATTGCTTAGCATATACATGTATTTTCCTACAAAGACATTGTTCGATGGTGACCCTTTTCGGGTCGAAGTCTTCTGTTGAATGCACTTGAAATGGAAATAGAAAATGTAGGTTTTCATGCCATGATGTGTCATGGTTATGCTGGTAACATTTTCTATGGAAGATTTATGTACTATGCAAAATTTTGTTATTCTATTGATGCACCAAAAAATATTTATAATATTATTTTGATCGAAGTGGGTGCACTTTGATGTTTCTATTTCCACGTGTATTATGTTTATAGCAATTAGCAGATTTTTATAACCATTTTCATTTTCACGTGTTTCCGGGAAAAAATTAAACAAGTTATTGAAAATGAGTGCATGATTGGTGTAAACCCCTCGATTTGAGATTTGTTCTTATTTTCATTCTAGGAAAATTAAAGAGTTTGCATTTATAAAGGGTATATCCATAAGTACGAGGTGTGGGAATTTTCTCAAATACAATTTTCATGTTGGAAAATGTCTCACCTAAAGAAACAATGATTACAACAATACCCTTACCATTCAAATCACATGTATTTTTGGAAAAAATTGATGGAGATTGGGGAATGTGGATCTTTCCATTGAGTTGTCTAATATTCATTCATATTGGTGTTCAAATTCCCATATTTGTTTAATTGATTGGATGTTCTATGTAATTAATCATTGTATCTCTTCTATGTGGAAAGAAATCAATATAGAAGCCATTATTTATGACTGATGGAGTCAAATCCCACTCTCTAAATTCAGAAATATATGTTGGTTCATATGTGTTTAATGGAGTAGCCAAATCATGATTTCCCTAGTGATTTACTTTGCTCATGGATACCAATCGCATTCTAGACCTTCGACTCATGTGCTCTCTTTTTAAAGGGTGAGTGCACTTGAGTTTGCTTTAGTACAACTCTCGGTGCATACATTAAAGTTGGGCGAGGCATTGTATTGGATGAATAGAAAGACAAGGACATGGTGTCATCACTTCTAGACTGAAAACTGATTGATACAATATGAGGAAAAAGTTTTGAAAAATGAGGCCTTTTTAATACTAATGAAGTTGCCTTTGAGCATTTGATAAATATAAGGAGGGTAGTTTACTATATTTTTATGCTCATTTTCTTTACATTTTATACAGTTGTTCATTAATTTTTGCTCTTGATTATCAAATTAAGTGAGGCAATTTGAAAGGATTAATGAAACGACTAAAAATGAAAGTAATGAAAAAAGAATGTTTTAGGCGAGGCAAGTTTCATTCATAATATTAGATATATTATTTTTGCATTTATGCGAATTATAGGCGTTTTTCTGCGAACCAACCAACAAAATTTATTGCCAACATTTTCTTGATGAGAAACTTTGATACGGTAACAAGGTACTTAGGAGGAGTTGGAGAATACCTTTGGATAGAGTTCTCGTTTTTGTTCGAGTTTATTCAAATAAGGACAAAGCTGATATTCATTTATAAAGTCTTATATACTAATTAACCCCAACAAATAGGATATTACTAATAGCTTAACATTGCCTCATGTATGCACTATGGTAGAATTTAAAAAGTGGTATGAGACTTAAATGTACATCTTCAACCATTAAGTTAGACTTAATAAATCTTGTGCATCAATTTGAGTAGTATATGCTAGGAACTGAGGCACACCAATAACAAGGTTCCCCAAAAACTTCAGTGTCTATGCAAAACAAAGAGTTGTTGGAGAAGTTTCATTTTAGCTATGTTGTGTATATGATGGATAGATAAAATTGTTATGTGGCCCAGCTGTTAATTTACTTGGATTTCTATATAAATATAAGGGTTTCGTGTAACCATATGAAAGCCCTTCTATTGTTTTTATTTATCTTATCCATTGTATCTTGAAATTTTTAAGGTATCCTTGGGGAATTTCATGTGGATTTACCAATAAATCTTAGGGGTGCATATCATGCAACAACTGAATCATTTGAATTTTGAGCGGCCATTATATTATGTGGAATAATTGGTTTTTTATTTACTAGACTTTGTTACATCCAATGGATTTTTATATCTTTAATATCTCCTTCTTTGGATGACTTGGGTAAACAAAGAAGAATATTTTTTAAAATTCAATTTGAGTCTTTTAATAAAAGACAAAAATAAATAATCTTTCATAACTTCAAAATTTTCAAGTAAAGTCATTGTTTTAGAGTAGTACATTTTTCAGAAATATCGTACCTTTGAAGAAGATTATTCATGGGTTTTCCTAAAGCAATGAGACTTTTCACAAAGCCCAACTTGGAGTACCTTCACACGATGAGCTTATAATTGAGGCTTGTTTATCTCCAGGCAACTACTTAAAATCAAATCTTCAAGATCTAGAATTACAAGTGTATTATCAATAAAGATTTATAAGGTGTATTCTTTATTTAAAACCATCTCTAGTGAATCACCTAGTGAATGATTTTGACCTTATTCCTTCTCACATTTCACTAGTAAGAAGGAAATAATCATCTCACTGAAATTAAAGTGGAAGAATAAGTGTCAATATTTGAGACTTAAAAAATGGTAGATATTTTGATCCGATATTTGAATATATACTATTTACCAAAAAAGCTTGAATTGTCATAGAATTTTTTTCTGGAAAGAAACTGAAGCAATTAAAATTTATTTTGGTAATAAACATGAACCTTTATTTGAGATAACAAATATTCCATATTCATAGACATCACCCAGCTTAGTAATTTTTTTATTTTTTAAATACAGACCTACTGAATTCAGTATATTGATGCTATAAGTGTCGGTCTTGTGACCTTTTATATAAGAATCGTCTGTGATGCCTTATGCGCGTCGGCAGCATTCAATTACACATGAGTGTTGCGACACTTCTTGCAACATCGTTCTTACGGCGCTTTTGCAATGTTGATGTTTACCTTTACTCTTGAAAACAACGTGGTCTTGTAGCCTTTAATAAACGTCAGTCTTCATTCATTTCAATTGTTCGTCGGTGTTAAACTTCTTCTAGTGTCGGTCTTGTGGCCGCTTTTTCAATCGTCGATATTGTTTCTCCGACATAAGCGTCGGTCTTAAGAACCACTTTTGCATAGCACTCAGTGTCCAAACACTTTAATAAGCATGGAAGGCGACTGGATTACAAACATTGAAACAACGTTAAACGTCGGACCATATCCTTGAGGAAGCTGCATTTGTTTCGCATGTCGGAAGAAACAGCAGTTTGGAAAACGTCGGAACGTGATTATTTAGGCATCAGAAAATGTGTTATTGTGACACTGAACTGTCAGAAAATTATTGATGTAATATCTGTATTTTGTCTGACCTCGAGAATTGTCACTCTTCTGATGACTATGTGTCGAGAATGTGACAAGTAAACACCGTGGAGAGGTGAGCCAGAATACTGGTGACACAACACCACCCAAGTATTGTGACTGTTGGTTTAAATATACCTTATTTCAGTGGCAGGAACCACAAAGAGACTAGTCCAACTCCATTAATTTACTTTGAGTCTCAATGAAAGAGTAAAACAGTGGTTCCATGTATGCAGTATGGATGGATTTAACCATTTTGAAAAGGACTAATTAATAGTAATCAATAGGCAACAGTTATTGATTAAAATTTAACTTATGATTATCATCAAGACCATAGATATGATGGATTTTGTACATGGTTAATGATAAATAAGAAGAAAAAACATTTGACAGGCCCAATGACCATAATTGAACTACCCTTTGTTTGAAGGTTTCCTAGCGAAGGTAAATGGTGTTGTATCTAGTTTATGCATAGCCAAATATCATCGCTTGTCTATCTATGGTAAGTATCCTGTGTCTTGGATATTTTTTTTTTGTGTTTCTTGTGTTATGGCTGTTAACAGTCAGAAATTAAATAGTGTGTCAGCTCTTTCATGGCTCTGCCTCAGATTTTCCTGGAATTCCCACCATTTAAGTAGTCTGTTCTGCTGATATTTCAAACACGGGATCTGTTGATGAGCGCATAAACATGGTTGGGAAATGGGAAGGTGGGTACTACAAAAAGGATGGTCATGTTGTTTGGGCTCCCTTGTAACCCACTATGGGTACTTACTAGTAATGGCATTAGATAGAACCATGCATGGAGTGGGCTTCCAGGCACAGCAGGTATAAATGAATCCCCATGGCTCCTAAAACACTTGTAAGTTGGTGATTGGTGTCTTTGCTACTATAATACTGGCGATAATAGCACTTAGGTAGATTGTAGCATACTGTGGTGTCCAGGTGGTAGAGCTAAGTTAGTCTCCTTAGTTGGTTCTGAAAATTTGGGTTGAGTACTATTGTTGAGACCCACATCATGTTGATGATGTCCTTTGACACTCCTTGGTATGATTTCATATATGAAACTCTCTCTTATTCTCTCCTTCTCGGATATACTAGTTTTAATCCGCTAACGTCATCAAATACAGCTTTTTGTAGGTATTCATGTGAGAATTTGGCTCGAGCTATGATGAGGTTTTGCTACCATTTCCTAGATTTGATTCTTGTCTGACGCAGTTGATGGCTTAAAACATCCAGTCCTTCAGTAGATCAAACCTGATTACTACATGAATTTACTTAATGTAAATTTTGGGTATTTAGTATTAGCTTGCATTATTGATTAGCACATGTTAAAACTCCATTGAATTAAAAATAAAATAAAAATAAAAATATCAAGCATTTTTGTGACACTTTCTCGAGACCTATCCCATGGAGCCTAGGATGAAAAAAGGCCCAATCGCGGTGGTACCATTCACTTTTTTCAACCCACTTTCAAGTGATCCCAGGATGCGGACTGGTGCATGTTGTGAAAATTACCATGGTAATGGCTGTAGAGAAGGGTGAATGAGAGACTGAAAGCCTCGGGTCTCCATTCTGTTCTAGCCACCTCAAGGTCTTTTTTATCTCCATGGACACATGTGAAAGAAGATACCCCAGTCAAGCATATGAAGAATGTGGTCAGCAATACTTCTTCCTTGGAAAATTCCACTTTTAAATTGAATAGATTGCCCAAGGCAGACATGCAAATTTGTGATGGCTCGAACCTGGCCATATGGATTTGGCTCAAATGACTGATAACCCTCATTAATAATATCCCCATGACAAGAACATAAATAAATAGAGCACTTTACTTGGACCAAGAAAGATGGAAATGGTGGCAATGGAATCATAAATATTTTAAATTCGCTCACTTGGAACATATTTTCAAAAATCCCTTTGTGATTGTTTTGATCGGGATTCCCATTTTCACAGGAATATACTAAGCTCTAAAATATGGGTATGTCAAGGACTACATAGCTGATTTGAGAAAGCTTCACCATCGAGTAAAACGACTACTTATATGCTTTTATTGGATTTTTTGTCGGTGGCACGAAGGATGTAATCCAAGCCACATGTCAGGATGCACAACCCCCCTGCCTATTTGGATGCATGACAAAAATCATTAGAGGTGGATTTTTCGTTACATGTTCAGTCCAATTTCTTGAATTTTGTCATAAAACCATGTCCTACACAGCAAGTTTAACCACAGAAAGAAATTATCACGAATCACTTATAATAGAAAATAAACGATAGCAAGAGCATAAAAACATAAAACGAAGGATAAACACGAGAGATTTTCTGGTTAAATGGATATTTGACCCGATTTTTTTTTTCATTATATTCGTTTAGTGTTACAACACATATATATACATCTTGAAGCATACATAAACCCCAATCCATTAATACTGGTTAGAACATAAACTGTGGATTCCACGCCAAGTCGGATCTACAAATGCAGGGACCGAAAACCATTGTACCCCAAAACCATGTGAAAAATCATGCACAAAATATGGGTGGGTCCTCCTACGAGTGGGACCGCATGCCAAAACAATTTGCAAGAGGCGCTGGCAGGCACAATGTATGCAATGGGAGCTAGTCATGGAAAAAGATATAACACATACCCAACATTCTCCCACTTGTTGAACAGCACCCACAAGAAGACACGGAGAGCTTAGTCATTCAGAGCCAATTCTTCAACACCATTGTTTCTCTACACGAAGAACACAGAACAACTACGAACTTCGTCAATGCATCTGCAACATTCTTCAAAAGTTTACCTTTACCCGATAGCACCCTTTGCTTCAACCATATCTCTAACAAAGTGATATTGAACATCAATGTGCTTTGTCTTTGAATATTCAGCGAGGTTCTTAGCCAGAAAATTTCACTGGCTATCTGATCATCATATAGCTTCTTCCTTATGACCCATACTTGAACACAATCTCTTTTAATAGCTGCTGCCTTGCATGAGTAGCTGCTATATGTGCCTCTTGTGGTTAGAAAAGCATACTCACAGTGTCTTTCTCATCAGCTTGTTGCACCTCCAACTAGGCTAAACACATACCCACTTGTAGATCTTCTTTGGTCAGTCTCTAACTTGATGCGGATCAGCAAAACCACGAATGTCAACATTCTTTCCAATCAGTGTTACTGGTAGCACAAGCCATAATCACTAGTGCCACGTAAATATCACAGCTTACCTTCACGCCTTGTCAATGCTCCTTCCACAGGTTTGACAAACACGCTCCAATACTCACTTTGCATGTGCAATGTGCGGTATAAGTACGGACCATTGCATAGGCTACCCACTACACTTGCATATGGAGCATGGACATATTCTCCTCTTCTTCTTGTGTCTTGGGACCTTTGTTATTGATAGCTTTACACCTACAAGAATAGGAACTTTCCTTTGGTTTTACTATCTGCATAATGAACCTCTACGATATAGTCTAAACATGCTTCTGGTTTAACGAGCTTCCTCTTTCGATCTCTCTTAATTTCAATACTGAAAATATAGTTTGCAGCACCAAAATCCTTCATGTCGAATTTGGAGAATAGTTGGGTCTTTAAATCTTCGATAATTTCTTTGTCATTTCCAATCAACAACATATCATCCACATACAGATCAAATAAATAACACGATTTTAATTAATTTAAAATAAACACGGTGATCCTCCTTGCTTCTAATGAAGCCAAGTCCACGATATATAGGTATCAAATTTCTGATACCACATCCTTGGTATTTGTTTTAACCCATACGAAATTCTTCTTCTGCATACTAGTTCTTTCTTACGCTTCCACCATAAGCCTTCGGGTTTCTTCATGTAGATCTCTCTTCACAGTCCTTGTGGAAAATGATGTCTTCAAATCATACCATTTCTATCTCAAAATCCAAATGCAGCGACCTTGAGATAAAAGTAATCTAATACAAGTAACCTTGGCAACGGAGAAAAAATGTCACAAAATCAATTCCCGGCACACAGGAATAACCTTTTGTTACAGCAAGCTTTGTGTTCTCCACCTTGCCTTCCTAAATTCATCTTCTTTTTAAACACCCATTTTCTCCGATGAGCTTCCTTCCATCAATGACTCTACCCGGATCCATACCTCATTTTTGTGCAAGGATGCCATTTCATCGACCATGGCCTCCTTCCGGAAGTTTTCCATCCCTGCGAATCTACTACACTCCCTAACGAGTTCTAGGATCATCACCGGTAATAGTTGAGCAAAACCTAAATAGAAAGCATATAGTTCTCTGCCTTTACGGTTGTCTTCTTTCTGAGAGCTAATATTCTCAAAGCTAGGTTATGGCTCTTCCTCTTTTAAGTCTTCTTGTTGTAGAGTACGATTCATCCTCCTTTAGCTCAAACTATCTATTCTTAGGTTCCTTTGGTAGGAATTCACTCCCAACAACAACATCTTTCCACCTCTACTCGCCACCACATCTCATTGTACACAACCTTCCTTGTTTAAGTTCCAAACTTGTAACCTTTTAAACCATCCTTATACCCAATAAAGATACCTTTTAGATTTATTATCAACTTGGTCACTTTATCCTTTGGAACACGTACATATGCATCACATCCAAATACCCTTAGATGTGAAAAGAGGGTTCTTGCAGTCCATACCTCATGTGGGGTCTTATCCTCGAAGCAATGATGAAGGTGATCTAACTAAGTAGCATGTAGTCACCACTACCTCTACCCAGTACTGTCCTAACCCGGTGCCAGGTACTGATTCTTGCCTTTTCCATTGAGTATTGCTGTTCATTCTTTACGCTCATTTTGCTAAGGTGTGTATGGATTATTATTCTCTGGTGTATACCACACTTCTTCTGAGAAATCTTTAAATTCCTTCTTAGAACTCCCCGCATTATCATCATGGTGCCTTTATCTTCTTCTCGGTTTTCCCCGAGCCTTAATTTATTTAAATTTTTCTAAAGATTTCAGTTTCTTCCTCAAGAAATGCCTCCATGTATTCATCGAAGTCATCTATGGAATGAAATATAATTACCACAGTTTTCCCGATGATGGGCCCGGCAAGGTCCAAACACATCACTATACACAAACTCTAATATCTTGTTCACCCTCTTAACACCGGAAAGGAAAACTCACCCAGTCTTGCTTCCATATACACAATGTTCCACGAAATCAAAATCAGTGATTAGATATACTACTACCATACCATTTCTATGTAGTATCCCGAGCCCTTCTCTCCAATATGTCCAAGCCTTTGATGCCATAGCATGAGCCTTTTCTCCGGAGAGAGCATTCTGGGCTTTCCCGCTCACTTTCGGGAACCATGAGCTTGTTACCCATCGACGGGTGCTACCTTGTAGCTTGTATATATTTTAATCAAACTCCCCGCATTAATATGAGTATGCAAGACCATCTTGCGGGCATCTTTCTCGAACAACATTTTTAGGCACACTCATCCATCTTGCTTACAAAATCAGATTTACGGCCAACGCAGAATATGCGGAACACCAGGGAAGTGTTCTAATCCTTCCACCTTGCGGCTTATTTTACCTTTCCATGTCGAAACAATTAAGCGCTTCTATCATCCCCGAATACATAACCACCATCATAACTGTCCTATTGAACCACTCCCTATAGAGGTAGAGTAAGGATACACTGATTCAATCAGCCGTGACACATGATCTACATTTTGTATTTGAAGAGAAGCCAAATACACATCCACCTTCATCCAAGGTGGGTTTTTTGCCTGCGGAAGGGCATCATCGAATCGGCTTTCCTTTCTTAGGAGCTTTAGATTTGCGCTCCTTTTTGTAGTGCCTTCTTTTCCACATTTCCGACATACCTTTTCGACTTTCCGATTTGATCTCCCTCTATGTTGAATCTCCCTCGAAACCTTATTCTTGTTTGTTTTGGGACCTTCCTCGTATAGATAAGGCATCTCCATTTGACACTCCATGTTCTCCGTCTCATTTTCTCCCGTGTAAGCGGAGACAATGTCATCAAAATTCAAGGTAGTTGTATTGCTACCTATTCTGGCCAACAGAGACTATCACGGAGTCGGTAGAGAACACATGAAAGTGATGCTTATCTTCATAGAGATTTTAATATCAACATATGATGATCGACTTATCACGATGTGCTGAAGGCATTGAAATGCTGCGTCACCCAGGAGTCTCCATCAACCATCCTAAGGTTATACAACTTTTTCCTTGGAACAACATATTCACGAGAGACTTGGAATTGGTACAAAGTCCCAAGTTTTCCCACAAATTCTTCCATGGTAACTTCCCCCGAGATACATTCCCAGCAATACTGAATCGAGACACTGGCAGTATTGTGCTCTTAGCCTTCAAGTCCGGTTTATTCAGTCTTCATCGACATTGTCATTGGTTTAGAACACGGATATCTTTGCCCAATCCAACGATCTTTATCCACCGGAGATCCTCCATCTTGAGCTTCCACCACTCAAAACATTGACCATTAAATTTCTCCAATCTCTATTTTCACTTGTATGCATCTTCTTTCACATCAAAAATCGATCATGGATCTCCCAGATAAGGTCTACCTCGAGCCCAGCAAAAAACCCTCGATACATGACATCCCCTTATTTGAAGCAAGCTGCGGTACGGAGTAGGTTTTAACCATGAGCAGTATCTACATGAATCTTATAACAAAAAATAAACAATAGAGAGCATAAAACATAAAGCAGACCTTTAAATATTTTCCCTTGGATCCCAAATCGGGATGAACATCTTGATTTTTCATTATATTCCTTTTAGTGTTACAACACATATATATATGTATGCAGGCGCATAAACCCCAATCCTTAACCCTAGATTAGAACATAACCGTAGTTCCTTGACCGGATCTACAAAATACCGAGGGCCTTTGAAAACCATCGTACCCAAAACCATGTGCAAACTCATGCACCAAAACATGGGTGGGTGCTAAGTGGGACCGCATACCAAAAAAACGTTTTTGTTGGGGCGCTACCCCGAACCCGACGGAGAACGCTACCTGTGTGACCCTGCTGCCTTGTGTAATGTACGAGCGCATGGGGCTGGCAATTTGGAAAAGAATATAACACATAACCAACACTACTCGGGTATGGGCCTATTTCTTGGTTTTCGAAGGTTTCTTTGACGAGAAATGGACGAACAAAGGCAGTACTACTTGCTACTCTTTGTGTGATGATAAGTACGCCCAGGGAATAAATGCGAGAATCAAAATTCATCCAAATTGATACCTGTAACAATAAACCGGAGAGGAATCTGACCTTGACATGGATGAGGAAGAAGTAAATTGACACTCAAATAGAACCACACCGGGGATCGTGGAGAAACCGGCTAGATGAGCTAGTTATATCACTACATGCTTGGATGGAATTGTTTCACCCCAAACTCTTAAAATAATACCAGCTTCATTAAACATCTGCGATGGTGGGTTTTCATTGATAGCGAAAGTACTCATAACTTTTTCCATAAGAGGATAGCGAAACATCACATTGTTTTACAAAGAATTAGTCTCTAATTTCCAAGTAAGTTATGGTGGAACCACTAGAAATGTGAGAATAACGTGAAAACATTAAGCTACAAATGGGGATTATCACAATGTAAAGGACATATGTTTGCCATTGAAATAGGTGGATGTGACATTGTCCAAGGTTTTCAATGGATTCGCGCACTCGGCTCTATCACAATGGATTTCCAGAAGTTATATGTAGAGATTAGAAAGGGAAGGCCTGCTGTATGCGGGGACTCTGGCGGTGCTCCTACATATCGTCATCTTGCGGAAGAATGGAGAAGATTTTTAAAAATGTCCATGATGGTGTCGTAGTCCAATTTAATTCATCGAGCAATTGACTCCCACCCCTCCCCAAATTCATCCAGAGATATGCAACATGTATTAGATCGCCATCAACGAGTTTTTAAACCATAGAACTTCCCCCTTCTCTGGTGAGCATGATCATAGAATCCCTTTGATCCTAAAACTCAACTAAATTTTCGTTCATATTTTTATCCTTTTCCCAAAAAGAATGAAATTGAAAAAAATCATCAAGGAGATTCTAGAAGTAGGGGTTATTCGCGCAGTGTTTGTGTTGTATCTGTGGTCATGGTTTTAAAGAAGGATGGAGAATGGGCGCATGTGTCTTGATTTTAGGGCCCTTAACAAGCTCACCATCAAGGAAAAAAATCCCTATTCTTGTGGTGGATGATTTTCTTGATGAAATCCATGGTGCTAAGCTATTTAACAAGCTTGACACCCACTCTGACTATCATCAATTATGCATGAATGAATTTGACATCCCCAAAACAACTTTCCAAACTCATGAAGAGCCACTATGAATTCTTGATCATGCCATTTGGAATTTGTAATGCTCACTCCACTTTTCTATGTAGCCTCATGAACCAACTCACGAAACCTCATCTTAGAAAATTTTTTCTTGTATTTTTCGATGATATTCTCATCTACGGTGTCACTTGGGATAAGCACCTTCAACATGTTGACCAAATACTACAATTTCTCCAAGACCATAAATTGCTTTTTTCCAAACTCTCTAGGTATTCTCATTGGAATGGAAGAGTTGGTTATTTGGGGATACAAAGACTAGCGGAACTGATAATTGGTGTAAGGGTTGATCCAGAAGAAAGATTAGGGGGAATGGAGGATTGGCCCCAACTCCAAAATTGAAGAATTTGAGGGGATTCTTGGGTCTCATAGGTTACTATACATAAATTCATAAACAACTATGGAAGTATTTCCGTCCCTATCTAATATTCTAAAGAAAAAATTGTTATTATCTGGTGACACTATTACAACGAACTTTAGTGGCTCTCAAACAAGCCATGTTATCCTCCCATTTTTAGCTCTCTTTGACTTCATAAATATTTTGTGATTGAATGTGATGCTTCTAGTATGGGCATTGGTGTAGTCTTCAAAATACGGCAGGTAGACCATTGAGTCTTCACTGGTCAACAAATCGATGGAAAAACATCTAATACAATTCCATATAGAGAAGGAAATGATGGTCATCTTACATACGGTCGACACTTGGCACCCAAAATTACCAGGAGATTATTCCAAATCCACTCTCTTGAAACCATCTAGTTCAAAATATTTTTCTAGTTAAGCAAATCTATCATCACCACAACAAAATAAATGGGTGACGAATGTTGGGATATGATTGTGAAATCATTTACAAAAATGGATGTGACAATGTAGTAGTTGATACCTTATCTCAACAATTTGAAGATGAAGGCACCCTTTGTCACTCTCTCTACACGATCATATTGATTGGTGATACTTTTAGGAATGATTTACCCACCTCACAATAAAGCTCATTAATAAGTTGATGAATGATCCCAATTCTAATACTTGAACTTCTCTTCTTGGGATGTTCTTCATTACAAGAGGTCTAATTGCTCCCCCCAGCCTCGGATATCAAATACGCATCTGGCCAAGTTCCTCTTCTCCAGCGATTAAATTTAGGATTTCGAAGACATGTGTGTGCCCACTTCTCTTATTTTCTACGGCATAAGCTGACATTCTTACTTTTTGTCTACTTGCCTTCTTGATGTCAATGCAATAAAAGTCAATCAAGCCACCGAGAACCTTACATCCTTTACCCCTCCGTGCCCCATTATCGAAAAGACATCTTGATAAGTTCATTAATATTTCACAAAATAAAACAATCTGTTATCTGGTGGTTGTTGATATTCTTTCCAAATATACCCATTTTTGTGCTCTACTACCCCACCCTTTTACCCCAACATTGGTGGCACAAATTTTCATGGACCAAATATTCGAACTACATGGCATGTAGACTTTTATTGTGTCGACTGACCCCACATTCACAAGAAATTTTTTGCATAAACTTTTCAAGCTCGAGGACATGCAACTAAAAAATTAGTACGGAAACATCGTCCTCAAGCTGATGGTTAGGCAGTGTCAACAAATGCACAGAAGTATATCTACGTTGTTTCACTTATGACAAGAAACATCAATGGGTCCAATGGATACTTCTAGTTGAATGGTTGTACAACACTAACTATAATGAAGCCACCAAGATGACACCTTATGAGGGCAACATATGGATACTTCCATCATCACCGATGTCTTACCTCCCGGTTGTTCAAATGCAAGAAGTTGATCAACTCTTATAGAGCCGTGCCATCATGATCGCTCATCTCAAAGATAATCTACATCAGGCTGGAAGAACGAATGAAGCAACAAGTCGATCAAGATTCATCAGCTCCAACCATATAAACGGATCCTTGAAAATGTCGTAAAAGTTGAAAATGTAGCAAAATTATAAAATTTCTAGTACTAAATGAAGAGTGGTAATATGTGCCCCTAATAATGTATGAAGAGGGTTAATAATTGTAGGTCCTAATGAACTAACTTTAAGTTCTATATTTTTGATACTTTTCATCTCTTAACATCATATGGTATTTTCTATTATATGATTATCGGTCTATATATTCCTTCATCTTCATTTTCTATTCTTGTCATTAATTATTTTCAATTCACATATACGCTTTTCATATTTGAATTATTTCAATCTCCTTAATTCTTTTTGCTTCATTAATATTTTTATATATTTTATATCTCTTTATAGCGATATCCTTTTAGCTTCTTCTATTTAATATTGGATTTATAAATATCCTCCCTTTATATTATCCTTTATACATCTATTTGAGTTTATTTTTCAAATAACTCCTAAGAGATGTTTGTTGTAGCATCATGTCAATACTTGTCCACATCCTTGATGCTTCGCAAAAAATTATTACTTCCATTGGCGTGGTATACTTACTTCTCTAACATAATAATCCATTCCTTGGATTAATTTCATACTTATCTTCATCTCCATTGATTGGAAATTGTATTACTTCTTAATTGAGATATTTTAAAACCATGCTCTACAATATATTCTTCTAGTTGACATTCCTTCTAATGTATCTTAGAAATTTCAACATTTCTATCATTATAATTTGATTTGTACCACTTTGATATGTTCTCTTTTCAATCCGCGGGATTGACCAAATTTAATCTACCAAATTAAGGTCATGGTTACATTCCCAAAACTTGTTTTATTTTTGGCCTCTTCCTTAGAGATAACTTTTACAAATTGCTACCTTCCAATTTTTAAAATATGGTTATAAATTTTTTACCTAAATAAACTTATATGTATCTCGAGATATTTAGGCTGATGCGAGGCTGAAAAAAATTGTATATAAATTCCAAAATCACCTACTTCAAACTAAATTCAGCACAATTCCAAAGCCTTAAATCACACAATATATTTTTGAAAATCTAGGTGAAATAGATTCTAAATTTTTTACCCAAGGGTGTACGGTAAGGATGTTTTATAAACCTCATCAAAATATCATTATCTAAAGCTTACTAGAAGATAGAATTATAGCTCTAAAATGAGAAAATCACTTGTATGAAAATTATTTTAGGATATTCAAAAACTCTAATGTCCATATATAATATATATAAACTTATAGAGAAAAATAATTTAAATTTAAAAAAAAATTGCAACTGAATATCTTCTTTATCTATAAAATTTCAAGGTCTCAAAAACATCCCCAAAAAAGTTATATTGAAAGTTCGAAGATTAATATTTTGAAATTTATTTTAGGACCATTGAAAAACCTAAATTTTAGAGGTATATATTCAAAATTATAGTGAAACAAAATGGTAATTATCCATATAATTTTTCCCATATGTCCCACAACTCATCATGGACGTCTATTTGAGTTCACACCCATACAGTTTTCTACATTTCCTAGGCCCTTTTTTATTGTATTTTCTTGAGTGTAGTTTCTTGCTTCTTGGGTGGTGTTACATCAAATATTTTTCGGATAAAAACATTAATTGTTATATGTGTTATGACCTATCTCTAGTATCCATGGTACCATGAAATTATTGTCTCATGGTGCTCGCAAGGTATGTCTATGCTTGTCTCATTTGGAAATGTAACATCTCTTCCCACATCTACGCAAGTAACAGAAAACAAGGGTAAACATGTGGCCAAAGACTACTAATATGATATACAACCTCGTAGATTACTTTGAGGAAATTAGGCCTGACAAAAACATGAAAAATAAAGACATACTGCTTTGCATCATTAACATCCAGAAGTATTGTACTGAGGGTTAACATTCCTTGAGGAAATTAATTTTTAACCCATTTGAAACAATAACAGGAATGTAAGGGTACGGGAAGTCTTTAGACCCTTAGTATAAACTCTCACTATGAGAGCCGTGTTCGGGGCCCGAGTTGATATTGTACACGGCTCAGTTAGATTCATTTCAGCCTATGAACCTAAATAATTGCATAGAACTTCCTGTAACATCATGACATGATAAATAACATTAAAAAAAATGAATGGAAACAATCCACATCCTTGAACTCATCCAGATTCACCCATCCATAACAAAATTTCTTCAAACATATGCAAACATTACATCTACGATTGTAAATGATAGATTTAAACATGGGGGTATAATACTTATTTGATTAATGTTAAAGCATTGAAACCTTACATCATAAGGTGAAATACAATATTTTTTGACCATAGATACCATTCCTATTCATATACAGGTAGAAACATAGACAGAGCCATACAACATCAGCATTATATTAGAATACTATAACTTAGGCATAAGCAGAAGACATAAATACAATAGATATAAAAATAAATAAATCCATACATAAACAGACATATACAAATACAGAGTAATGAGATCTCTTACTGCGTCATAAAACCAACTAGAGATGGGGTTTCCATGTTGCACCCAACCATATATTAGTTATTCAGTCCCCGCCCACGATCGATCAACCACATCATATTCCAGCATAATGGTACTTTATCATACCCATAAATAAATACCAAACTCTGCAGGAGCTCAGATGCCTAACCATCTCCAACCCAAAAAATAGTTATTCCACCTCATGCTTAAGACATCACTAACCATCATAGATTGGTCTCCACGCCAAGATACTCTAAGGGCTCAGTGTTTGAGCCAATGCTCCAAGACTAGTAACTCCAAGCCAGTTGTTCCCAACCTGGAAGAAATTTTCGAAACAAGACTCTAAGGACTAGTAACTCCAACCCACCCAGGGCTCTAAGTGTTTGTCAGCAAGTCTCAAGGACTGGTAACTCGACTCAGCAATGATCCATCGACCCTCCGGAAGCATTTGTCGAAAAAAAGCTCTAGGAAATAATAAGTCAACCCAATAGCTAAAGGAGTCATGAGCAACGAGAAAAAAATAGAAGTAGAAGAAACCTACAATATAGTTGGGTATGTGTTATATTATTTCCACGGCCCAGTCACGCATGCGGGGAGTCATAGTCCCCTGGTACATTGTGTGGGAGCACGAAGTCGAGAGGTGGTGACCCTGCTCAGTGAGCAACACACGAGAAAAAAAAATTGAGCCTTATTTTTTGGTGGGCGGACACCCATGATTTGTGCATGGGTTTGCACATGGTTTTGGGGAATAGTGGTGTTTGGCCCCTAGTATTTTGTAGATCAGTCAGGAATACCCACATTATGTTCTAATCGAGGGTTAATGGATTGGGGTTTATGTATGCTTGAGCATGTATATATATAATGGTATAACACTAAAGGAATATAATGAAAAATCAGATGGTCGTCTAATTTGGGACCCAAAGGGGAAAATCTTTGTTGATATATGTTTTATGTTTTATGTTCTTGCTATTGTTTATTTTATTTTTAAGATTCATTTGTAGATAATTTTACGTACGGGTTAAAACCTACATTTGGTATTAAAGTTGTTTTTTGACTTCAAGGGTATGCCTTTCTTTCTTGAGGTTTCTCGAGGCTTTGAGAGTAGGCCTTGTTCGATGGAGATGCAGCAGGATCGATTCTTGCGATCGAACGAAGATGAGGTGGCGGAAGAATGAGTCTGGTGATGAGTCGAGTTTTGAGTTGTGGGAGCTCAAGATGGAGGATCGCTGGTGGATAAAGACAAGTGGATCGTGGTAGATCCAGTACTAAACAAATGGCAATGTCAAATGAAGGCGGAAGAAGTTGGATCGGAAGCGAAGAGCCTGGTATTCATGTCTGCGTCGGTATTATTGAATGTATCTAGGGAAACTCAGTGGAATAATTTGTGGGACAAAATTCGGACTTGTATCAATCTATGTCTACGGTGAATAAATTGTTCCCGCGAGAAAAAGTTGTATAACACGAGGGATGAAGGATGGAAACTCGGTATTGAGCATCTAAACGCCTTCAATGCCTCTTCAGTAAGTCTCTTTATCGTACATTGATATTAAAATCTCGAGATGAAGATAAGTGCATCAATTTGTTGTGTTCTCTACGAGTTGTGGGAGAAGTTTGGTTAGTACAATAGGCGTACAACTACCACAATTTTGATGGCATTGTCTTAGCCTTTAACACATCGGAGGAAATGAAGGATGGAGAAATATGGAGGTTCGGAGATGGAGATGCCTTATTTGTGGAAAGGAGAGGTCCTAGAAGAAAAACAAGAATAAGTTTCGAGTGGGAGATCTAAATCTAGAGGAGTTCTAAATATCCTGGAAAGTTTGGCAAGGTGTGTTGGAAATGCGAGAAGGAAGGGCACTACAAAAGGACTACAAATATAAAGCTCACGAGAAAGAAAACGGATTTTATGATGCTCATACCAAGGCAAAAATTGACCTCGAATGCTGAAGGTGTGGATGTGTATTTTCTGCTTCTTCAAATGCACATGTAGATCATGAGTCATGGTTGGTCCAAATGGGTGCATCCTTTCACTTCACTCCCCAGAATTATTTAAAATATAGAAATATGATGGCGGTAGTATTCTTGGTATGATAGGAAAGGCGGAATCACCGGACGTGGAAAAGTTAAGGCGGGGAAAATTTACAAGGTGGAAGGATTAGACACTTCCTAATGTTTTGTACATTCCTACATTGACTGAAAATCTAATTTTTGTAAGAAATACGGGTGATAGTGCTAGCAGTGTTAGAAATATACTGTAAGATAGTTCGGGGAGCACTAGTATTAATGTGGTGAGTTCGTTAGAACCATATTACAAGCCGAGGAGGTAGCATTGTTATTGATGAGTGGAACAGTTACACGTAGTTTAGAAGTGGGCAGCCTAGTAGTCTCTAGAAAAAAGACCATCTTGTGGCATCAAAGGCTTAGTTATATTGAAGAAAGGACTAATATACTACATGGAAAATAGTATGGTAGAAGGTATGTCTAATAGCTCTTTGTATTTCAATTTACAGCAGACATTGTGTATATGGGAAGCAGAATCGGTGAGTTTCCTTACGGTGCTAAGAGGGCAAACAAGATATTAGAGCTTCTACACAATGATGTGTTTTGGACATGTAGTTCATCATTGGTAAATCAATGTGTCATTTCATTCTTAAAATGACTTCTCCAAGGAATACATGGATATATTTATTGAGGAAGAAGTGTAAATGTTGTGATTTAAAGAATTTAAGGCTTTGGTGGAAAACCGAGAGAAAGAAGATAAAGGTGGGAGAGATAATGGGTGAGAGTTGAAAAATTTGAGGGGATTACGCCAGAAAGTGTGGTATATCATGTGGAATGTTTACTCCATACACACCTCGACAGAATGGAGGAGTTTCAGAAAATGAGAACGCTAATGGAAAAGGAAAGAAGCATGCTCGGTGGTACCAGGTTTTAGGACAAGAGTGCAGGCGGGCGGCAGAACTACATGTTAGCAGTTGTGAGATCCTTTCTCATCGAGCGTTGGAGGATAAGACTCACATGAGGTATGGATTGTGAAGAAACCTCTCTTTACATCTAAGGGTGTTGGATGTGATGCATATGTACATGTTCCAAAGGAGAAAAGGAACAAGTTGGTTAGTAAATACGAAAGGTGCATCTTTATTGGGTATAAGGATGGTTTAAAGAGGTTACAAGATTTGGAACCTAGAAACAAGGAAGGTTGTGTATAGGCTGAGATGTGGTGTTTAGATAGGTGAAAGATGTTGTTAAACATGAGGTCCTACCAAAGAAACCTAAGAAGATAGATTTTGAGCTAAAGGAGGATGAATCGAGACTCTACAACGGAGAAGAAGACTCGAGAAGAAGAGCCTGACTCCAGTACGTGAGAAGATCGGTTCGGGAAAACTGACAAAAAGGTATATTCTATATAAAACTGCAGTACAAATTTTTGTTTAACTATGACGATGATGATCCCTGAACCGTCGGGGAGTAGTATATTTAGAGGATGGAGAAAACTCGGAAGGAGGCCATGGTTGATCAAATGGGCGTCCTTGCATAATGAGAGCATGGGATCTAGTGGAGTTGCTTTGGGTGGAAGGAAACCCATCGGGAGCAAGTGGGTGTTTAAGAAGAACATGAATGTAGAGGCAAGGTGGAAAATACAAAAGCTCGGTTGGTAGCAAATGGATTTGTTCTAAGTGCGGGGGAATTGATTTTGGTGATATTTTATGCCATTGCCAAAGTTACTTCTATTATATTGCCCTATATGTTCTTCCTTTACATTTTGATTTTGAGGTAGAACGGTGGACGTGAGGACAAATTTCTTCACGGGGATTTGGAAGAGCGGGATCTAGATGAAACAACACAGAGAACTTATCGTGAAGGAAAAGAAGCTAGTGTAAGTTAAAAAGAAGTCTGTGTATGGGTTAAAACAATCACCAAGGATGTAGTATCAAATTTGATACCTATATGCGGGGACTTGGATTCAACAAAAGAAAGGAGGATCTTGTGTTTATTTAAATTAATTGGTGACTATGTTATTTATTTGGCCCTTCTATGTGGATGATATATTGTTGATTAGAACGTAAAGGTATCAATATTTGAAGACCCAACTATTCTCCAAATTCGACATGAAGGATCTTGTTGCTTTTGTAAACTATGTTTTAGGCATGGAAATTAGAGAGATCGGGAAAACGAGGCTACGGTTAAACCGGAAGGAAGTATGTCAAGACTATATTGCGAGGTTCAATATATGAGATGATGCTTAGGTGAATGTTACGATTCACAGCCAGGTGTAAGGTTAATACCTTTGATTAGTTTCCCAAGACACACAAGAAAGAAAGGGATATGTCTCGTGTTCCTTATGCAAGTGCGGTGGGTAACTTTGATGTATGAAAATGGTTGTACTAGACCAAAAATTGCACATGCGAGTGGGAAGTATTGAGTTTATGTCAAACCCGTGAGGAGGCTGCACAACAATGAAGCGGGTTGTAGGATATTTGTGTGGCACTACGATTATGGATTGTGCTACCGGGGAAGACCGGATTAAAATATTGTTGGAAATTCATGGTTTTGTTGATACGGTAGGCAAAGAATCTGGACCAAGAAGAATATCTACTGATGGGTATGTGTTTAGCCTGTTTGGAGGTCAGTCAATTGTATGAAGTAAAAAGAAAGTCTTATGGGCAAGCTCTTTCAACTATAGAGATAGAATACATATGAAGCCACTCATGTATGAGAAGAAATTTGGTTGCGGTGTGTTCAGAAGTATGGGGTTGGTGCGTATTTATAAGGATATATTGTGATAGCCAAAAGTGCAATTTTCTTGGCTAAGAACCCATATCATTCAAGACAAAGCACATTGATGTTCAATATCCTTTGTGAGAGATATGGTTGTGGCTAAAGGTGTTGTTGGTAAGTTGGACACCTTGAAGAATGTTGCGGATGCATTAACAGAGTACGTGAGCACTCATAAATTCTCTTGGTGTAGAGAAATAATAAGGTGTTGCAAAGTTGGGTTAATGACTAAGCTCTCTGTGGCCCCCTACGGAAATAAAACAACAAGTGGGAGAATGTTGGGTATGTGTTATGTTCTTTCCCCCACG
Source organism: Pinus albicaulis (assembly GCA_034641835.2). NCBI lineage: Eukaryota > Viridiplantae > Streptophyta > Pinopsida > Pinales > Pinaceae > Pinus > Pinus albicaulis. Next base: position 13,070,113 of record CM076573.1, read on the forward strand.
CTAGTCACGTGCGGGGGATGATAGAACCCCTTGTACGTTGCGTCGAGCTTGATGCCACAGAAAAAAAATTTGGACCTTATTTTCGGTGGGTGGATCCTTTTGGTTTTGTGCATGGGTTTTCACATGGTTTTAGGCATGATGGTTTTCGACCCACAGTATTTTGTAGATCCGGTCAAGGGAACTATGATTATGTTCTAATCCAAGGTTAATGGATTGGGGTTTATATGTCGACATGTATATATATGTGTTGTAATACTAAAAGATATAATGAAAAAATCAAGTTGTTTATTTTGATTTGGGGATCCTGCCGGAAAATATTTGTGTATATCTATTTTATGTTTTATTCTCTCATTATTGTTTATTTTCATTTTTTTAAGATTCATTTGCGAGATAGAGATTCTGTCTGAGGTTAAAAACTATGACCTGCATGGTTGTCCGGGGAAATGGAAAGGCTAGGAAAATCCACACATGCATACACACCATGGATACCCAAAATAGTGAGTAAAGCATATATGAAAAAAAAATACCTACACTCAAAAATTTTTGTAGATGTTGATCTTGATGTCCTCTTGTTCTTTCTTGCTCTTCCTTTCCCTTCTTGCTCAAAATCACCAAGTATCCACACTCTCCAAGAGTGATATGATAAAATTATAAGTATCAAGAGTATGAGAGAGAGAACAATGAGAGCTCAGCTACCTTTGAAAAAAATCCTACCTATGATCCCTCGAAGCCATTTTGATATTAGAATCTCTATTTTACGCATTTTCGTTATTCGAACCCGCATCCCACAATATCATTGGCTGAGAGCTTTATAACACAACTCATTGCGGTATTTAGAATAACAACCACATTTGGGTTCCGTAGAAAATAATCATACTTTCTGCGGAGATATATAGTCTGACTCGTACGGTTTTACAATAGCCTAAACATATACACATATACACACATTTTCTCAGAGTAAATATAAGGATACGATAATAAAATTATCTGAAACAGAGTCGATCTAAATTTACCACCATCCTCGAGGTAATACTGAATTCACCTCCTTCCTAGGAAGTCCATAATACATTATGAGAGTGAAATTTGCATTAAATATTCAGCACTACGGTCCCACACACGTATCCTTAATGAATATTTAGCGGCACATTATTCTACGGTAAAATCCCAATGTGCATTTGATTTAATGCGATTCTAATGACTGATCAAATATCACAACCTTCCACGTCTCCTAATACACAATCCCTCGATCAATACGGTCAACCCATTGTATGTAGTCACACATACTTCCAATTTCACTTCTTCCCATCTAAAATCCATCACACGGCAAGCATTCCTTGCATTAGAAGGTAAAAGAACCAGCTCTTCTTACTACCTCAAAACCATCATATGGGTCATAGCATGCTCATAGCAACCAATGGACACTATTGTTGGAATGCGATTGCTGATGAACCAAAACCTACGGTGTTGGTCAACGATCGCATTGCCGGTCAGGATCCGGGGAAAGGCGGTTAGTCCATGTCGCGAAACACACGAGAACTTGGTGGTTTATCTAATGTCAATCTCCCCCAACGCAAGCTAGGTGTGCTCGAAATCATGACCTACCTACGATACCACTTGTTGGGAATCACGATTTCCGTTAGACCAAAACCCGTAGGTGTTAGTCAACAATCACATCACGAGAGATAAGAGGATCACGAAGAGCGGTTAGTCCATGATACGAAACACACGGGGAGCATTGGTTTATCTAGTGTCCAACAACTATTGGGTACCATTGTACCACAATGGTCTTTATACGAAGTGCTTTTCCAACACAAGGTTGCTTGTTTTAATTCCTTTTGTTGTCACTACTAATTCTTGCGGTCGATTCAAATCAACTGAATCCAGAATTTCCATGATTCCTATACCAAGCACATAGACATTCCTCTTTAAATAAATAGAAATAACTACCGTCATACCTGGAGTGGTAGCTTGTCAATAAGGTACGCATATCTTTATTTTACTTAGGTATCACAACAATTCAAACCGATTGTTTGATCAAATCATCATGAATAAACATATCACATCTAGTTAACTCAAAAATACGACCATCATAAATTAAGATAATCAATTGCATAAATCATCACAAACATAATCATAATCACATATAATCATCATAAAATGGAATCACGATCTCATTCATAATAAAACTGAAATAAAATCGTCTTATCCTTCATTGAACCCTTATACGCCTTTATTATTTTGTACACACAGGATTGATTTCACACCGAAAATCACCGATGCGCATCTCTTAAATCCATTATGCATACATGTAAAGTGTAAATCACAACACATACACACATATGTGACATACACCACCTAATACATACACCACACCATCATAAGCTACATACACCTACACCGAGTGTACCATAGAACCTAATACATACGCCTATCTGAGCATGCAACACATGCACCTATACCAGTCTACAATAAACACAATACATATACATATACATATAGTACACATAGTACATACAATGAATACACGTATTAAATGATACCACGACTACATTAACGAGATAGATAGTACATACCCTCACCACAACATGTATGACATACACACAATACCACATGTATAGTAATACCATGCTCAAGACATGTAGACAATACCACACATGCCACAACACTACCGCTGCGCGTTTGCACAATATCACATGTACATGGTACACGCCTACCTGATATGTTCTAGCATATTAAATGTACACAACACCACTTGTGCAATGGGTACAATACCATGTACACCAACACCACATGAATGACATGTACATGACACCACATGCCATGTTGTCACATGCATGACATGTACATGGTACCTACACACAACACCATATGTACAGTGTACACAACATGGCTAATTCACGGACAAAGTAGAAGAGAGGGGAGAAAGTGAGAATACCTATTGAGTGAGGGTGATGAATAACATGTTGCTGAGTTGGCTTCTTCATACATCTTCTCTGTTTAAGTTGGTGATTTGTTCGATCTCTTGGCCTTCCTAGATGATCTTAGAGAGAGTTATACAATGGAAAATAAGTTAGGATTTTTTAACGTGATAAAAAGAAAAATAGATGTTTTTAACTATAAGAGTTCTCAATGATAGCGGACATAGACAACAGGGTTGTAGGTATCAACGATACATTCATTCGGACGGATTTTGATAGGACATTATTTTCAATGTATGACTTGCTATAGGGGCAATGAGAGAATATGGTAGACTGCATTGATCCTAACATACGATTAGGTTTTAATAACTTTAACAAACCAAAATATTTGCTTCATAGTATTGAGAGGTTTAAAACTGTTTTAATATTTATTTTGGCTAAAATATTGGAAATGAGATGAGTGGTGCCTTTACTATAAGGAAAAGGAACCATCCCAATAGGAGGAGAATAATTAGAACACATGTTGTACATATAAATGGATTAATTTTTTATTAATTTGAGAGGAGTAGTCATTAGGTTTACACAGTTGGAATAGATAGGATTTTTGTTTAGAATTGAATGAAGCATATATATTTAAGGCTCCGGAAATAAAGTTTTAAGACAGCTAAATTTTGTGAACAGTGATTTTGGAACTGGGCATGAAGATAACGATTGTTATGGGTATTTTCTAAATACTTGATGGGGAAGGGATCCATGAGGGGAATGGGAAATAAGGTGATTGAAGAAGGGAATCGATTAATGGCTTGAAATTCAATCTCCATGGTGAACTAAATGAGATGGTACATACTATTGAGATGAAGAAAAGATAGAGAACAAGGAAGCCATGTTGCGAGACAACAAAAGTGTCATGGGCAAACTGATACCAACATTCTGGCTTTTTGACGCAAAGGGTTTAATGCTTGCGACTCATAATTATCTATACAGATGTTAGCTGTAATGGGAGAAGGAAAAACACGTGGCTATTCAACAAGTTTGCTCATAAATGGTGCCTTTGGTGAAGTGGAAAGAAGGCATCTTTGCATGATATAGAGTTTGAGAGTCCATAAGATTATCGATAAGGTTAACGGCTTCACGGACAAGAATTTACAGTATCAAAAGAAAACACACTGACTAAAATCGTAGCAGCAGTTGTGGAGGTCTTTGGTTATGGACAAAGCCAATTTGAATCTTTGATAAAAAAGGGTGGACAATGAAAAGCTGAGATTTTGGCTAAATATTTCTCAAGAGCATCAATGGGGCATCGATAGTATTCGAGCACGTTGGAACATATATAAAACATAAAAAGTTAAATTTTATTTACTATTTTTATATTTATATATTTTGACTTATATATTAATTTTATCATAAGAGTAATAATAATTTTTTGAAATGATAACATAAAAATTTCTACTAAATTTTGACATTTACAAAATTATGAAAAAAAGAAAATTATTTTGTCTTCAATTTTTATGATATTTTAATTTAACCATTAGAATATTATATATATGTTTGGTTAACTTATAGTGATGTCAATAAACTTATTTATCATAATAACTCATATGTAGTATCAAAATAATTTTTTTTATGAAAAAATCTTTGTCTCTATTAGAATGGTGGACAATTGATGCAGCAGTTTTGTCTTAACAAATTATAATTGATTAAAAGAACAATTTAAAATCAAATAGACTGAAAACTCTTGTCTCCTCATCAACTGTATTGTACAATATTTGACAGCTGTTATATAGATTTGAACGAGGATACATATCAGATGCTGTCTACCTACTACTGCAGTTAGTGAATAACATGGAAGCAGCTTTATTTTATTTAACTAAATAGAAAATTTAGATCCCGAGAAACAGCTAAGTTATACATCGAACGTAGAAAACGCCAGTGATTTACACAACTCTCTTCTGCTGCCCATTACAACATTGATTCTTGTTGATTTATAGACTAATCACAATAGAGTCTAAAGCATATAAAAGCAGTAGTAATGCACAGTCGTACTGATACCTTGAAGAATCCAAATAATTTTTCAGATTTCCGTCTATCAATCGAATCTTTTCACCTGGGCAGCCTCAGCTTGTACATGAGTAGTCAAGTGTCTCATATATGTACTTTAGAAGATAATCTTCATACAAAATATATATATATATATATATATATATATATATATATATATATATATATAAGTCCAGTAGCGTGCTGTTTCCCTTCTGCTTACGTTGTTTGTTTCGCGGAAATACAATAATATCATTACATCGTTTTTTTGAAATAAAAAGATATACATTGATTTAGAGTATTCAACGAAGATTAATATTAGGAAAATTAGAAAAGTCTACATTCATATAATATGTTTTAAAATGGAAAAGACTACCTTCATATATTTATATTCTATTTATTTTTAAATAAGAAATATACAAATACTTTTAGGAGTCCTAATGCAATTTGAGAGTTAATATTTAGTGACTTAAAATAATTATTTGATAATGGTCCAGTTCTCTATGTAATTGTAAATTCGTCCAATAATTTTTTACTAATGAAAAAGTCTCTCAGTTTTAAAAATTTTAAAATAAAGTTATAAATATTTTTGTGGACTAATATAATTAAAAAGTTAATATTTAAATGTTTATAATAATTTCGTTGATAATGATAATTCTCATATGTATAATTAGTTCGATAAGTTTATAATGAAAAAAATACCACCTTCATTTAATATGTTTTTCACATTACCTTTCGTATGAAAAAATGTATGTATAACATGTTCCTACATTGGTTTTAAAATAAAAATATGTCTAAAACGCTTTGGAATCTAATACAATTTTAATATTTAATGAATTAAATATAATTAGTGATAATGTTCATTCTAATTTGTATAAATTCTAAATTGGTTTAATAGCTTAAGATAATTCTTTGATAATATGCGATTCTCATATGTATTATAGATTTGTTTAATACTTTTTACTAATGAAAAAGTCTCCTTAATTTTACCTAGTTTTTTAAGATAAGAAGTTACACAATTTTTTTGGTGTCTATTATAATTAAAAAGTTGATATTTAATCCATTAAAACAATTAATTGAAAATGGCGATTCCAATATTTATTATATTAAATTAGTTCGATGCAGGTTTTATATTGTTTTTAATAAAAACTTCTTCTACTTCATTTAATATGTTTGACATTACCTTTTAATAATGAAAAAGTATACTTTCATATAACATGTTCTTACACGTTTTAAAATGAAAATATATATAACGCTTTGAATCTCATACAAAATTTAACAATTTAATGACTTAATTATAATTAGTTGCTAATGTTGATTCTAAAGTGTTCTATAAATTTTAAATCAGTTTAAGTGGTTAATATGTTTCATATCAAAAAAAAAAACTTTTTATTGGTGATATATTTAGTTATTAGTATTTAATATGTTTTAGATGGGGTTATATTTTTTGGGTCGATCTTGTGGAGATCAAATTTCAAGTTTTTTCATTTTTATCTAATTGAAGCTCTCAAAAACTATATAAGTACTACAAATTTTGATTCATAGTAAGCAAACAAATTGTGAAAATTATGTTTTTTCCTAATGATTTTTTTTGCAAAATTATTTGGTGTCCTATAATATGGTCATTTTCCTTTAAATGAAATTTTTTTCCTTACAATTTTTCACACACATCTTAAGAGGTATGCATGTGTTCACTTACCATAACTTAGTCTAAAATGTGTATTTGATATATATATATATAGGGAGAGAGCTAAGTATTTCATATAAAAAATTTATTTTTTATGCAACATTGTATTTTTTATTATTTTTCGAAGTTAGAGAAGTACTATTTCAATTGCATTTGAAACACATATGTTCCACGTGAAAGTTTAGTATATAAATAAATTGAAAAAATTTAAAATTTTTTGTTCTCTATATTTTATGATATTGAATTTTTATACAACCTCTTCAAAATTCATGGTGAAGTATTATATTTTAAAAAATAAGATAAAAACTATTATATGAATTAAAATATCATATTCATATGCCATTGGATAGAGGGGTTCTTAAGTGAATCAACATGATCATCACATAAAGACAATTTATTCTTGGAGTCCTTTGGGGTACAAATGGTGTTGCATAAAATTCTCTGAAGAAGGAGATAAAAATCTATCTTTTAGGCGCTCGGCTACGATCGAAATAGAAAAAAAAAATATATATTTTAACACAACAAGAACTTTTATTAATTCAACACACTAAACTCCTCACCCACAACTCACTGGAAATACATCACAATGTGTCCCATTATATAATGATGTGATCACTAGACTTGATGGACATAACAATGAAGAAGATAGAATTTTGGTGATCTAAAACTCACTCATAATGGAAAACAATGAATTACAAAGCTAACCTCATAATCCACTTAGACCTAGAACATTTTCTTGGCTGACTAAGAAGACAAATCAACAAACCTCTCACATTTCTAGATTCTTACATTTTCCTACATTATTCTAACACCCCCCTTAATGGAGAAATTATTTTTCTACTATTATCTAACAAATTACTGATGGCCTAAGTCTCATCCAAGATTACGTTTTACTTTAGAAACCATATACATTTCTTGTTCAATATGTCACTTTTCTTCATGATTGTTCCTCTTTAACTTCACATGACATGATTGGGTACAGTAGTACTTCATCGGTTGTTTGGCTTGAATTTTTTTGCTGGTTTGTTACAAATTAATAAGTAGGTCATTTTGTTGTGTTATCATTACATTCTTCAATATCCTTTTAAGTGGGTAGTTTCACATTATCTATGTAATTCTAATTTGTTAATAATATGCTATCGAGAATCCCATGAACTTCAAATGTATGAACTATTGTTTCAATATCCACTGTCTTTGCAACATCCATGGATGTTGTTAGTGTCTGAGTGTGAACAAATATTAAAACCATTTTAGAGCATAAATTATCAACGAGGGTGTTAGTTATTCAAGACTAGCCTACATAGTATATGAAAGAGCAATTAAAATGACCTATTATCGGATCACAGAACTAATTAATGAACAAGTAAACTATTGTAACAAAAAAAATGAATTCTGAAATTAAAAAGGCATTTATAAAGTTAGGTTATCTGCACGAAACAACATTTACAAACCAGAGTAAAATGTAACAATAATGATAATACCTTTGATCAAAAGTGGGCCCAACTCTACGATCAAGGGTTATTAGAGAAAAATCTGATTTATAGATGAAACAAGCAGTTATGTGCATTGAATTAATTGGAAAAAAAGGTATGCTACAAAATCACCTTAAATTCTTGTAACCACGTTTAAAGCACAAGAGAGCCCTCTTTATATAATTGCCAATCATGATTTCCTTTAACAACTACATATATGCAATTATAAAATTGTTATAACAACCAACCCGATTGCCAAAAGCGAAACCATGTAAAGCACGAAATGTTGTTGTGGTGAAGCAGTGTTTGTTTTGTTATAGGAGCAGTGGGCGTATTTAGAATTTAGGAGCTGTTACGTGACTCTTGATGCAATCCCATTTCTTTTGCAAATGTTTATAGTACAAGTTTAATGCTCGCAAGGTAAAAACCTCCATAAACTATTACTTCATTAATCAAATATTCCACATAAAGGAATGAAAAAGGGGTTTACCTCATGAATTTTTAGAATATTAATGATACAAAGAGATAGAAAAGGTGGGCAAAAATGGGAGAGAAATGTGCTAGTCGGTACCCAATATCTCCCCCCAGTAGTATATCTACAGCAACTCTCATGCAACTCGTCGTCTCCTCGGATACAGGTTGAAATGAGCGCATGACTAGCATGAAGCGCGTGGCAGAGATCATATTCTTTGGCCATTTATACATCCGGTTTATAACTGACAAGTCGAGAACAAAATCCTTCCATGTGTATGGGTGTGTTACATGCGAGTATGTTCTTAGTTGGCAACCAAATAAGGAAGCTGAAATCTCAACCCCATCACGACCCCTCAAGTTTGAATACATGCTACAAAATATGGCATCCTCTCTGGTGTCCATACGGATTAGGCTGCTCGAATGGTTCTTGACCTGCGATGTTTGAAGATGATAACATCCACCTCCTTTGACAATTGTCCTGATGTTTTCTTATGGAACGTTGTAATCTTTACGACACAAAAGGTCAACAAACCATTTTTGGGTTTCAACATGTCTCTATGCCCCGAATGCAGCCAGAAGGTAAAATGATTGTTATAAATATATATATTCGTATGTATATTCCTCATCATTAACGGCACAGTGACTTGGTTTCTCAAACATGTCATAGGCCATTCTCCATTTAATACGATTGATGGTGTAGGAGGAAAAAGCTCTTAAATGAATATCCCATAACAGGCATGTTAAAGCATGTTGGTCATGCCTCAGTAACCATGCATGTGAAACTCGCCTTACATTAAGTGATGTCCTATGATATCATGAATCTGCAGATAAAGAGAAACGAATGGGGTCCTCAATCTCATGCAAAAATTTCCATATGTACTCTCAAGACAAAATAAAAATTTTCATGAGAATAGGCATAGCTTTGTGCGAGGTCTCCGGGCCATTTTTGTTGTGCCAGGAGAACATCTTCTCCTTGTCATTAAGCAACAACCACTTGTTCTTCCAATTGTTCTATTATGTCCTTTTGTTTTGCTTGCCTCGTACATGTATCTAATTGGTCTATGTATCACCAATAACGATCAGGCAATATTTATCGTACCTGAACATCTCTTTTCTTATGTCCATTTAAGAAAAACTACCACCCTCTCTGATTTCAACGGCTAAGAAAAATTACCGACCTTCAGAAATTATTCAATTAGACCGATCACGGGTAAGAACGGAAGAGACCTAATTTTTCACTTCTTTGCCTCCCACTTGTGAACTTTTACTTCTTTTCAACTAGGACACTTGCCTCTCTTCAATTCCCAAACCTCCTTCTTTAATCTCATGGTTTCATTAAACTACTATTTGATACCCTTTCTTGAGAGGTAATATTATTTTCTCACATAATCCGTCCATTCTGTTTGACAATAAAGTCATTTTTTCTGGGCACCTTAACGAGGCTCGGGGAGGTGGCGAAATGTTGTTTGTATTATCAATTGGTTCTTCTATTAGGTCTTTACGAGTAGACTCCCTATCTTGAGGGGCATCCTCCTCTATATTTACCTTGGAGATCCCTCTTAGTTTAATTGACATTCCCATTGACCATCTTTTGTCTTTCGAGTTTCCATATGATTTCTATCTCCTTGTGAGCCTCTGGGTGTTACGGCTAAGATTCAACAATTACTGGTAGAAGTGTTGGTGTTTCATTTCCCGTGTTGATGAACTTAAGCAACTTTGGTGGGACAACTATTTCTCCATTAATATTTGGAATGAAAAGAATCCCCTCGGCCCTCTAAAGATCATAGACGGAATGAAGGCCAGGGCAACTACATCATCCTCATTTCCGGCTGGGCCGTTGTGCTACTACTTTGAGTAAGGTCAATATTGGTTCTTGTGGAACAACATTGATTACGAGGATTTTTGCCTCCATGTTCCTCCTTGCTCTTTATGCATTATTTCCTCCTCTCAGAGTCGATACTAGTCTTTGTGGGACGGTATCGACCTCACCATTCAACCCATCCTCTATCTTCCCATTCTTTGTGGATTTCTTCCTCTTCTATGGTCAGCCTTTGGTTCTTGTGGAGCGGTGCGACTTCTGAGTTGACTCTTCTGTTTCCCTATTCTAGCAAGCAATGGGGGTGGTCCTTGTGTAACCTCCCCTTGTTTCAATATTCATGCTCTGCTTAGGAAGGTGATATTTGTTTCTTTAAAACGAAATCACTCGCTATCCCTCTGTCTAATGTTTCACCTTCATTCTTTGTTAACAAATGTTGACGATTATTGTGTGATATTAACTACATGCTGCTTGTATCCATAATTTCTTCATACATGGGGGGTGAGTTGGTTCTTATGTGATAGCCTCTACTATGTCAACAGTGTCTCCTTCATTTCCATTTCTTCGGGTTCATCATGATCAATCTCCATCTCCATATTTTGCAGTTCTTTGGTCTAATTCCATGTCCTATGAATGCTCTTCCTCTACTAAACTAGCTGGAGGAACTCGTTCTTCTCTAGCAGCAATGACTTTCTGCGATTTTCTTGGAGTAGTTCACAAATTTACATAAGATAGAAATCGACTATTGCGTGCATGACATTAGCGCAAATCAATCCATGATTGGAAGCCTTGCGATCATCTAGCACAAATGCTGAGTATACTATACCATATGATGCAATTTTTTTAATAAAAAGAAAAGCATGTTTAAAAATGCATGAGCATATGTGGAAATTGAAAGGTGAGTCAAAATTTTAAATGTTGAATAGCGTTGTGGCTCGTACTTCGCGGGTTGTACTTTAATGCAAAACATACTACTTCATTCCATGGATATGGTACAGACTTACGTTATACCCTCTCCCATATGGAATGACACTTTCTCCTACCTATAAGAATAGTTCGGAATCTCGAGAGGAAATATCAGTAATAATCTTTGCCTTGTTGTATCAATACCCACTAACTTATGAAATTATTTCTTCTGTGACGAAATTTCCAATCCTCTTACCCGTGAAAATTCTCATCAGAGTGGAGTGGAAAAATCATTGTAATTCACACATCAAATCCTGCATTCTATCGAAGTAGATATCCCATCTGCACATCGACAAAAGCTTGCCATACCTCTAATTCAACGAATTTGAGGCTTGTATTTTTAGGTTCATGCCACGAACCACTCCACCCATTTAGGAGGCGTAACAACACTTTTGGAACAATAATACATTGGATGGAGTAGTGGGTACAAATTTGGCAACACAACATGGTGAAAAAAGGGAAATAGGAAAAATCATGAAAAAGGTATGGTAAGTGTAATGGATGGAATAGTAATTATTTCATATGAGGTGGAAAGGACATGTTGTGGATCCAATACATATTTAATTATTATGTAAGGTATGATAAGGATATTAGGTGTACTTCATACAGGATTGTAATAATGACATGAAATTGTCATTAAATGCGTCGTTAATTATGATGGCACCGCAACCCAAATTTTAGATTCGCGGCATTAATATCTGCATTGAATATTTAAATTAAATCCATTAAAATTGAGGTGGAGGCATTTTTGGCGGCCTACGGAAAAGTGACGGAGTTGGTAGAATGAAGACGATAATGATGTGGATGGAATAACGAATACTGATGGCGACATCTAGAGTAATAAGCGGTGCACAAGTAACGACATCCAAAGTAACAACATCCGGATATGCATGATGCTAATAACAACATCGAGGTAACATCGTTAGCAGGTAAGAACATACGGAGTAACAACATCTAGAAGTAACACTTGATTCGAGTAGCAATATTTAGATATGCTGTAGGTGTGAGTAACATCATTAGATATGACATATAGCTAGCAACAATCAAGGAGTAACAACATCAAGTAGCGACAACAAAGTAACAACAACATCATGATGGCAACGACAATCAAGTAACAAAATCATGAGTAGCGACGGCGAGTAACCTCATCATGAGTAGTAGCAACCAGAAAGTAACAGCATCATGAGTACTTGAAGGCAAGTAACAGCATCGCTAATTGCTGACAACGGTATGTATCATGAGTAGCGACAACTAAGTAACATCATCGAGGCTGTAACAACCATTAACAATAGCATGAGTAGCGACAACCCATTGTACAACATCATAGTGGCAATAACAGTGTATCATAGATAGCGACAGCAGTATGACATCATCGATGGCAACAGCAGGTAATAACTTATCGCGAGTAGCGATAATAGGTAACAACATCATGAGTAGAAACAACAAAGTCTAACAACATCGCGGGTAGTAGCAAGCTGAGTAACACCATCATGAGTCGCAGAAATCAGTACCAACATCATGAGTAGGAACAGCAGTAACAACATCATGAATAGTTGCTTCTGGGAAGTAACAACATCGATACTTAGAAGAAATTTTTTTACCTTTAAAATATTATAGAGTAGTAACTCATGAAAGACAACAAATAAATAGTAACAATATTTATTCAATTGTTTATTTATTTATTTATTTTTTATTTTTATAGTTTTTAGAGAAAGGATGTAGAGGAAGAGTGCTTTCTGCTCTTGATAACCTTCAAACGGTTCCTGGAAGATATATGTTTGATGAAAGCATCCTTAGAGGTTGCGTTGTGGTATAATCTCAAGCGATATTCGTTCATTATGAATGTAGCATATGTAGAAATTGTGTTAGCACGATTGTTCCATTGTCAAATACAATGTCTCCATACACCTGGGTCCATCTAGCGAGTGCAAAGCTTTCCTTAAAATCATAGCGAGTCATAAAGTAATGCATAGTATCTCCTATGAAACACCTTGTTATTGATAAACTTATCGTGCCATTTCATTTTTTTGTTGAATAAGTAGTCCTGCAGACTGACCATTGAGCAAGGATTTCATCTAGTTCATTGAGAAACTGGGCAGTCAGTCTTTGAGGCACTGAAAGATCAAACAAAATTCAGGCATTTCTGGATGTCTTGATTTCAAATTCTATTATAAACAATATGGATTTACCATAAACCAACTCAAATGGTGAAAACCCGATTTGTGTTGTGCCATATTATTATATACGCAGATCTTGGCTTGAGTTTGAGCCCAATTTCGATTGATGGTATGCCATAGTTTTTGTCAATATATTTTCTAATGTCTTGTTTGTGCTTTCCACTTGTCATTTTCACAGGGATGGTATGGAGATGTCACCTTGTGTTTAACCCATATTCATGCATAAGCTTTGATATCATGTGTGATGTAAATTGTGCACCTCATTTGAAACAATCTCTCTTGATCTTAGTAACAATCAAACATTTCTTGGAAAATAGAAAATGCGAGGCCACATATTGCAATTTGTTCACAACATCTTGGCTTCTACCCATAGTCACGTAATATGTGTAGACCAAATGTGAACCTTTTGTTGGGAGGGAATTAGGTTGAAGGATCCAACAAATTCGATAGCCCATTTCTCAAAAGTTTTGATATTTCTTATTACCTGTGAAAATTTCACTAGCCTCTGGTGAGTTGCCACATACGTTGGCAACTGTCGAGACCTCCTAACATAATTCTGTGCATCCCAAAAGATAGAAGGCGAGTAGTATCATTTATAGAACCTTATTGCATGTTCATTTGTTAAAAAAATCCTCACAAGGGCCATCATGGGAAGCCTTCAATACTTCATAAATATCATCTGTAGATACCACCGGTCTGCAAATCTTCTTACTTGACATCACAGCATGAAAGGTGCCTACCATCCAAGAATATCGGGCCTTTGTGATGAATAATTTCGTTGTTCCTTGTGTGAAAAATGATGAGGCACTTTTCCACCATGTGAATGGTTAGCGATATCTTTGCATACCACGGACATTAGAAAATTTGCCAAAATATGCTCCTTGGGAAAACTATCTTCTATAGGTGTACTGATATATTTATTTATCCATTCTAGATAGAAATCAACAACTACATTTATCTTTTCCTACTTTGTATTATTTTAATATGAAATTCTTGAAGTAATAGCAACCATTTTGTAATACAACCAAGAGTGATAGGTTTATTCATCAAATACTATATTCTTATGATCAATATGTACAATGGGGATACCAGTGATATAGTCAGTAGAACTTGTATATAGCATAAATAAACCAAAATTCTTTCTCCTTCACCATGTAATTCGATTCGTAAAATTAAATTCTTAGCGACAAAATAATACATACAATGTTTTGTCTTTCTTGTCTAAAACAACTCACATTTGTTTGAGAAACATCAACATGTATGTAAAATGATAATTCTATTGAGGTCCATAAAGTTGGATCATTGAAAAATATTCCCTCAATTTTCATGAAGGATGCTTCACAGGTCTCATTCCATAAGAATTCTACATCTTTTGTTAGCAATTGAAAAAGTGGATGTGCCATTTTAGCAAACTTTTCTATAAAACGTACGTAATAATATACAACCAATAAAAGCATTCTTTTAATGTTGGGTGTATTTGGTACGGGAAGTGTAATATTACCTCTACTTTGGTCAATCAACTTGAATTCCAACGGTGAAGGATAAATGTCGATACTATTCCTTCTTCCCTCATCATATGAGGTACTACTGTTATCATAGATACATGCATACGCTTACAAATTTTGAGTACTTTCTCCAGTTAGCCAATCCCTCTTCAAATGAGTTTCCATATGGATTAAAATCATCCATATATATTTCAACGCTATCATCGACCAAATCGAGAAAATATTCCTAGGATTTCGCTCTTGGAAGGTGGAAAGGCATTACCACGAACCGTCGGAGGACTACGCGCAGAAAATTCCCCCATGGGCATGTGAAAGTTGTTTTATCCTAGTCTTCCGGGGCTATCCGGATCGGGTTATATCACGAATCCATCTAGGAAGGAAAATAACTTCTTCCACATCGAAGGTGTCGAGGACTTGGTCGATGAATGGCAAAGAAATGGTCTTTTTAGGTTCCTTATTTAGCTCCCTGTAATCTACATATATTCATCCTACCATTCTTTTTAGGAAAAATAACTAGGAGATACAGTGGCTATCAGAATGGGGTAAATGAAACTACAACCAATAATTTTTGTAATTCTTCTTTGACAATATTCTTTAAGAAATGAGGATTCATTCTCCTTTGAGGTTGTCTCATAGAGCAAATATTCCTTAATAAATATGATGGTATAAATTATACGGGATTCCCTTCGTATAGGTATAATCCCAGGCAAAGCTCCCCGGTGGCGTTGAAGGACTTTTTGAAATCTGTTTTGTCTAGGATTCAGCTAGATTGGGAGTTGATATTGAGTGTTTCCACTAGTTCGATTTCAATTAGAACTCTTGTCATGGAATGGAGTTACAGAATGTCTTCAATTTCATCTTCGGATTCAATGTTTTCTGCTTGTGTCATTTGATAGAAGATTCTAAATGTGATTAGGCTAGAAAAAAATGGATCATTAACAAAAATGTTAATAGTATCATAAATCGATTTACCCATTTTTAGTGCAAGACGCAATAGTGAGGATTGGTCTAACTTCTTAATTTTAGGTTTAAGTTTTCTATAGGTAGAGGCTTCTAAAAAAGTAGAGTAATTTTCGGATAAATTGGGATTGGGAGTGAAAGTAGAATTCTTTATGTTGTCCCATTTGATATAAGTATATGCAGATACGACACCCTATGTAAGCATACGGTCGCATTCAAAGATCTTCCCAAAATCAATAAGTTATATGTGAAATGAGGATCATGTCTGTAATATGAGAGTCCACAAAGGGTAGTGTTCAGGAATCCACGGAAATAATCACATCTTCTAATCTCCCTACTAGCTTAATTGTAAACATGTCTGCTAATTCCAAGATAGTAGGCCTAGCTTAACATTTTCAAGACCTAATCATCACATTTTTTGAGAGGTAATAATATTGATGGAAGTCCCCAAATCTAGTACATTTTGGATTTCAACATGTGTTACTATTAGAATTGGGTTTCCCGGGTCTCCATATTTTATAGGCATGGTTTTCCTAGCATGATGTCTTATAATCTACCCATCGCATGAATGGTTAATGGATCCCCTTGGTTTCTTCTAGGTTTATTAGAGCAGGTAATATTTGAGGATTTTTACATATGCATTTTTTTGTCCTCATACTTAGCTCGGGGTATTTTGACAAATATTTTTTAATTCCCCAAGAAAATCGGAAATCTGTCCAGGGTTTGGTTTATTCAAGGTCAATCTTCCGAATATGGTGGAGAAGTTGGATGACCCTGGTGGAAACGGTTGAGAGGTGTACGATTTGTTGTATTTTAGTCTGGTTGTCCCCAACTATCCTTTTTGCAGTTACACAACTTCAAAATCATTACGTTTCTATGATAATAGGTGAAGTGGGAACATTGCACTACCCGCCAGATCATAAGTTTGTTTAATTAAATCCTGTAGTGAAAATGCTATAAGATGGAGAGAGTTAAGAATGTATCTGTTTGTTGGACCCCTTTATTATTAGGATTCATGTTAGGTGGATAGGAAGTTGAGGTTCGGAAGGTTATTTACGGAAGAGTACGATGAAGAGGGAGCAACTCAGTTTTTGGGCGTAGATTGGGAAAAATTGCACAATAGGAGGGCGCACAATTACGATTCCATGAAGGGTTGGAGCGCTTGGGGAACCATTTTTTCCGGAGGGATATTGATATTGAGACCACATAAATGAGTGTGGTAGAGACATATTTAAAATTATTAAAATCTTTGGTATGGGTCCTGAAACATACTTAGATTCATATTTGGTGGTCAAGGTTACACAATTTTTTCGGCCACTGAAGTACGGATAGTCTACCATTTTCTTCACTTTTGACTTGAAAAAATGCCATCATTACGGGCAAGGAAGGACATGGGAATGGTCACACAGCAGAGTACATTCCTGGATTACTGACTCCCTTGTCTTCAATCGGGCCTTTCGAGGGATGCTTCTTTTTTTACTTGCCTTTATTTGGCGAGAATATAGCCTAGTCTTCTCCAACTCTATATATTTGTTTTTCTTGTAGGTGTCCATACGAGCGGATAATGTACTCGGGATATCGATCCTTAGGTTATCGATAGGTTTCCAGTTACTGCCTTTGTAACCCCTCCACCGAAGTCTTTAATGACGGAATTCCCTTGTCCACTCCTTGCGGCGCCCCATGAACCTTGAATGCGGTAATCACGGTGGTGTCCAAGTCTTCTTTAAGAAATGTCTCCCTTTCCCCTAGCCTTTCGGAAATTTAGGGAATGCCCTAAGTGCCTGGAGAATAATGATCCTTAGAATATCCTTATCCAGGTCACTATGTCTGATGCAGGTAATATATATGTTTGAATCGTTCCACATAGTCTTCCATGTTCTCATCCTCTTTACGGCAAAACTAAAATATCTCCTCCTTAATGTCATGATTTACGGTAATCTTGGTATTTATCAAAAAATTCTTCTTTCATCCCATCCCATGACATAATCCTTCCTCTAAACCCATGAACCATCGCGAGGTTGTCCTGGAATTTCAACTAGTTCTGTGACTAGTACTTGGGGTGATTGTCTTGTGCGAGGTTTCATCACCTCCGTTGGTCCCTTGGTGGAAATTAAAATCCCTTAGGAACTCTCTTTCCAAATCGTAATTTCTTGGTTGTTACAAGGAGCTTTTATAGCACTCCCTTGGTCTAGTGGTGATGACTAACTTCGGTTCTCCTTCCCAGTGGAATTGCTTAATTGCTAGAACCTCTACTTGATATTTCTTCTGTTGATAGCGAGAGATGTCTCCATCACGATACCTTATTTGTTTCTTCTTCCGTCGTCGAAATAACTTCACTTTGGTACCATGGATGGCATTGGTTGTTCAACCAACGCTCTTGAACTTTGTATAAACCCTTACCATGACAACAACGCGAGGATGCTTGATTTAGCCCTTTCGATGATCTCTGGATATGGGTCTTCCTTCCTAGATCCTTTCTTTCTTTGGGGTCTTCCTCTTCCTCTTATTAGGATATTTGTTCATACAATTGGTGAGAATAATTCATCAAAATAGAAAAATCTTTTCAGGGACCCGAGCTAGCGAGATGGCCTCCTCCCTAGGACTAGAAGTAGGTTTAAATGAAAATCAAATAAACTAAAAGAAAATCGAAGTTTGAGACTTTGAATCGGGGTAATCAGAAATACCCTCCTTAGGACGAAGTTGGCCCTTTTGAGAAAAATAATCAAAAAACGGAAAAATCTAAAAACTATGCTCGGGACTTGAATTAGGGTAGAAAATGCCCTCCCTAATATAGTGATAGATTGGTCTTAATAAAAGAAGAAAAAAACAAAAAAACAAAACACTTATGCTGGGACTTGGAGCGAGGTAATGGATGCCCTCCCTAAGGCAGAGGTCAATTCTAAAGAAAACAATAAAAAGCGAAGAAAAACGAACATGCTCGGGGACTTGAAGTAGGGAAATAAATTCCCTCCCAGAAGGCAGAGGCCCGGCCATGAATCAATTGCAGATCGTGTTTTCACCTTGTTAGCCTTCCCAGAAATAACGCCAAAATGTTGGTGGGATGTGGACAATATTCAAACCTTTTTCCACATAAATGATCCAGCCAGGGCATTAGTTGTTCCGGACTAACAGCATGATATATGCGAGAGAAACCACATAACATTATTGGATCACAAGCCTTAATTAATGAACAAGTAAACTAATGTAATATGCAAATGGATTGCATAATTAAAATGGCATTTACAACAATTTTGATTATCTTTGAAATAAGAGTTACAAACAAAACTAAAATGTAAACACAGCAAATAAAGATAATGCAACTTTGATTGAAAGTGGGACCAACTCTTTGATTGGAAACTCACAACAAACTGCAATTTATAGATGAAATAGCAGTGTTGTGCATTCAATTAATTAGGCATCACTTCTATTACAAAATAAACATATTCTTTCTTAAACTCGATTCAAGAAATTGAATATTTCCTTTAACAACTACATATCTACAACTATACAACTAAATTTACAACAACAACCTAGTTGCGAAAAGGAAGCCATGAAAAAGCCTAAATATTGTTGGGGTGAAACAAAGTCTTTTGCTCTTTAGCAGTAATTAAATATTGTTGAAGTTGGGAGTACATTTTATGACTCACAATACAACAATCCTTGCTTTTACCGTCTGTAAAAATATCAAATTTAATGCTTGCAAAAGGGTAAACTTCCATATTGTTAACTTCATTAATAAAAAAATTCCATGTAAGATATGAAAAGGGATTTACCTCATGAATTTTAGAAGATAATTAATTATACGAAAATTTAGAAAGGTGGAGGAAAATGGGAGAAAAGTATGCAAATCAATACCCAATATATGCTTCATTCCTTCGATTTCAATATTCTTCTCCATTACGGTTAGCTAGCACAATACATCAATATGTTCAAAATTTTTCTCAACAATTCAATTGGAATTTATCTATACATCAAAATAAAGCTTAACATCTTCAAATTTTTCTTTTCCTTTAATTGTTGCTACAATTTCTCTTCTTTTTAACTGCAGTCATCAAAAGAAAACAATAATTTATCAATCAACCTATTTTGGAATATTTGCAATTCGTTTTCATAAATAATTCTCTATTATCGAATCTAATTGCAAAATCCTCTTTATTCAATTCTTTAGTTGTTGTAGAGTCCCTCGATGAAATTATCTCTACAAAAGATCTACTTTACCTTTGTTGGCTTTCTCACCATTCCATTTTGGGTAGATTCAAATATATATTTGCAATTTCGTATTTGCCTCTTCCATATGATAATATCAAATGATTTTTAAAATTCTTAGTTGATGCCTTTGGTTTTCTACCATATTTATACTATTAACGTTGCAGATGATTGAAGAAAAATTATAAATTCGATAATATGGTAAAATTGATATATTCATAACAATAACTTACACAACCTTGCATACAAATACCTCACGCCTCATAATCAACACCTCAATCATAATTGAGAAATAAACAACATTAGGTCATAACTACACTTTGTACTTTATAGAAAACACCACAAAGGAAGATGCTAACAACAATAGGTTCAATACACATACTCCACTCACACAAGGTCCTAGAGGCTCCTTTCTTCAACCTCTCTCTTAATTTTCATCACGACAAGCATAATTCATAGATTCAACACTATTATGCATTTAATAAGTTCTAATTATGAGCCAGCTATGATTCCTCCAGGACACACTCCATAGGAATAGACTCATCTCATGAAGTACAATCTTTTGGCTGTCCAAAACATATTCTCTCACAATTACCTTTTCAAAATTTCTCAACTTGATTGAACAAGAGCCCAATATCGCAAAAGGAAATTAATGGTAACACAATATCGATAGCTCAAATAGCTCAAACAACAACATAATCATAAAAGCTAGATGATGATAACAATATCACAATCTCTTGAATAATCTTCTTGACACAATTCCAGCGTCATGTATAGATCCAAGCAGGTGATTCAATACAACTCTAATACTCAGCCAAATAGGTGCACTTATCACGACCACAACAAACTCTTCTCTCATGCATCCATGCCCTCAACCTCGTCTTTGGTATCCTTCCTCCTTCTTGTCAACAACTATACTTTAAGATATCAACAATGTGTAAAATCAACAACTATTTCGACAACTCCCAATACACAATCACCTAATCCACACTTTATTTCAACTACAATTGGATCATTCACCTTTGATACCCTTCCGCTGCGCTTCTTTCGACAATGAAAACTCACCTTACACAACACGAATAAAGGAATATGCCTTCGGCACTAGATTAACCGAAACTCCACTTTTCCAACAACAACAAATGTCTGACAAATTGGCCTTCCTCAACCTTTGGATAGATGACGGGATCTTGCTACAGTTATTGGATCGTTCATGTTGATATCCTTCCATGTAACTTATTTCAACAATGACAACTCCTTATTAGCATGAATAAAGGAATATGCCTTGCAGCACCACGATTAACCAAACTCCTTTCCAGCAACCAAAATTTAAACAAATTGGCACTCCTTCAAACACTAGATGAATGGTACCTCATATTTAGTGTCCTACATTGGCACTCTCAGTGGATTAGCCAAAATCCATAGGCTCCTTGTTGTTGATCGACCACACCTTTGGGTTTAATAATATAAGGACTGTATTCCTGAGAATATAATATTTTTTATAGTGTTTATAATATCAATACCTTGGGTTTATTAATCTAAGGGTTCATATTCCTTGGGTATAAAATTATTGATAGAGTTTAGAATATTAATCCACCGAGGTTTAACATGAATCCTTGGGCTTATAATCATGGTCAACCATGGTCCAACGTCGAATTGTGACAAATATTTTCTCAATAAGAAAATTAACCATGGTTAACCGATTATGGAAGCCATGATCAGCGGTGGTGAAATAATGGTCAACCATGATCCAACATCACATTCTCACAAACATTGTCTCAATATGAAAATCAATCATCGCCATGCATGTTAAACCATGGTTTATTTGTTATTTTACTAAATAATAATAATAATAATAATAATAATAATAAAAATTATTATTATTATTATTATTTATTATTATTATTGTTGTTGTTATTATTAGTATTAGTATTATTAATAATTAATAAATTAATTAATTAGTTCTTTTCTGTCGAGGGAATCATAGCCATACGAAAGTCACCGTGATCGCATCCGGCCTTGTACAACCCTTTAGCTCATTGAATTTTTTAGCATGTCTCCCCCTAACCTGAGCAATACCCCCATGAGGTTTGATATTGGGTCACCTTTACGACGGGCCCATTGTCGGGCGGTTATTGCTAGTGAGACTTGACATTCTTTATTGATATTATTAAATAAAAAGAAATAATTAAATATTATTATTATTATTAATGAATTATAAGTAATCATTTAGTTATTATTAATTGGTTATTATTATTATTATTATTAATTGTTTTTTTAAGAATAATTAATATCTAATAATAATAAAGTATTACAAACATTACTATTCTTTTATAGCAGGTTGTCTTTAATGTGACTCTTTTGAGTTTACGATGGATTTTCTCGCTAGAATCCATCGAAACCATTTGTGGTGAAATATTGTTTTTCGTTATTCAAGATGGTTTTTTTTTCTTTTGCATATGGATTCCTTTTTAAAACTGAATTTAAGGGCACTTTGATTGGGCGGAGTTTGCCATCAACTTTTTTAAATTCAATGAATTCTTGTTGAATTTTAAACATGTTGGATGGAAAAATATATTGGAAATTTTCAAAAAAGTCGCACATTAAAGACAGCTCATTTTTATAAAGAGTAATATTTATTCGAGTTGACTGAGTACGACTTTTAATGGCTTTTACGGTGGATATTTCAAGTCTAATTTCCCTAAAATACGGCGGGAATTCATTGAAATCACAAGCTTGAAGGGCTAAGCCCTTTCTGGCCCAGGAGTTCCCTAGGGGTTTAGGATGTTGAATCCATATATGCGATAAAAATCTAGTTAAATAAGAGATCAAGATTTCACCTCAAACGTTCCATGGACACCAAAAACTCCAAAAAGTCGCACTAAAGACAACTCCATATTTATTATTGTTTTTATAGAAATTTAATACAAAATTATAAAAAAAAATCTATATTTTGAATAAATAAATTTTTTAATATTATGAAATTAATTATTATTTTTAATTAGTTAATTAATTAATATAAAACAAAATAATTAAATAATTATTATGTTTATTTTAAATATAAATAAACTATTTCATTATTTTTAATAATATTTAATTAAATTATTAATTAACTAATATTATTAATATTTATATTATTGTTACATTTATTATTTAGTCATATTTTATTATTTAATAATAATATTTTTGTAAATTATTTTTAATATTTATTATTATTATATATTTATCAATTTCTTAATAAATATAATGAAACTTTCACTTATATCAATTACATTAATATTTTTAGTGTAGTTGTGGTAGTATATATAGTTTAAAATTAATAAAATAGTATTAAATTAAAAGTATTAAATTACATATAATCTCTATTTATTAAACGGTTAGATCATTTTATGAAAACCTTCATCACCATGTCATCACCATTTTATTGGTTACATGTAGAATTGAGTTGTCAAGGAAATGACATAGAGCCTTATTGGTTACATGTCTGGAGTTAAGTGAGTGAAAGAAAATGACATAGACATTACTCTAGCCATGAAAATAATGATGAAAATAGGTTGAGGACATTTGTTTCATTTTTCATAAAAGTGTGAGAAATAACATGTATAAACAAAATAAAAAATTAAAAGAGCGATTATATTAATCATCCAACTCCAAATTTTTTTTTTAATTTTAGTAAGTTAAGATCTACTTTGTAATATATATATATATATATATATATATATATATATATATATATATATATATATATATATATAATTTAAGTAATAGTTTGAAAATATAAGAAAATTATCAAAGTCCCACATTTTGTATGTCTTTGAATTTTATATAAAATGATGTTATTTTCTTTCCACCATTTGATTCTTTGCTTTTGCCTCCAACAATTGAAAATTGATACAAACTTGATCAGTAAATGCAATGCAACTTCTCTCAATCTTGGGGTCATGTATATCAAATGAAGTATTAGGAGTTGAAACAGTTTTATAAACAAAGTAAGCGAAAGTGAGTATCAAATTTGAAATACTTTAAATACTCATTTTTTAATTTTTATTTTAGGTATAATAGGTTTGACTTGCCTCTTGCTTCCATTATTTCCTGACTTCATATCTCTTGGTTTCTTGAATTTAAAATATAGGTGATTGTTTTAAATTCCTTAAGCTATTATTGATGACATGGTTCCTCATAAAATGAAAAGGAGCAATGGAGAATAAGAATCTTATGTACCATCAATCAATTTGATCATAATATTTGTTCTAATAACCATCACTCAATTAATTGTTTCCCATTATCATACTTGATGATGGATTTTTTTACCAAGTATATTTTTTCTCAAGCAAGTGATCTTCATGGTTTATCATTTCACAATTCATATGCTTTTCATATAGTTGAGGCACTTCGATTAATAAAATTTGATGGTTATCTCAGTCCTCACTATGTCTGGCATAGTGTTTTTGAATTTTTTGTTTTGAAAACCTTCTAATCACTCATTGGTTAGAGAAATCTTACTCGAGAAGCTCTAATACGAATAATAAGTTTCGATCATTCTTGATGTTTGCAAACTAAATACATGAGCAGATGAACTGCTAGCAACCTTCAAGGTTTGTATGATCATCATTTCAATCAACAAGGTGATGCAGAGACAATTGAAGAGATTAGTTATCAAGACACATATTTCTATTGATAAAAAATGCCTTCAATTCATTGTGAAATATTTTCAAGTTATATTTAATGTTACACAATGCATTCTATTACTTTTAATTTCTTGTATATTTGTAATTGCGGGTGAGAGTGGTTATCATGGTTACGTGGAAATTCCATTGCACATAGCCTTGACCTTCTAACACATTAGGTTAGGGGTAGTTTTAGGTGAATTATAGCTCCGCAATTGCGATGCACAAGTCTACATTTTTTCCCTTATCTGGTCTAGTGTGTTTTCTTTGTTGATTGGTTTGTTTTACATCTTGTTTTTCTATTAAGGTTTAACTTCCACTATGTATTTTTTTCTTTTATTTCTCTTATTTAACAAGGATCTACATGAAAACGTTGTTCTTAGATCAAAATACATTGTGGAAAAATTTGAAAATTGAAATTTCGATGATGAAAAACACTTGGATTATCTATAATCTATGTATCTTGGGTTCACATGCATTTAAATGAAATGAAGTATAAATTGTAAATGTGATATGTTCAGCCTTGGCCTTTGAGTCCAAAAATTTATTGAAACCATATCTTTGTAGGGGATGTTCCATTTTATCTCAACTGTATCTTGAGGTTTTTGAACTGCTCGACTCAATCAAGTAGAGAAGGGAAAGGGGAAAAAATTTAAATGGGCATGTTAACTCTAGTTATCTTTGGAAATCAAGTAGAACCGCTCTTGTTCTTTCCATAGTTAGGATCACTCTTTCACCATCAATAGAAATAAGTTCCTTTGCACATTCTATTATTAACTAAGTAAGAGGTGAATAAGGGAAAGGATTCCTACAGAGAGGTGAAGAAAAACTTCTCTAGGATACTAAATAAGCCCATTGATAGGGAATCAATGCTTGTGTTTTATTTAAGTAACTCCATCGAGGTATTGAATAAACATAGCTAAACATCGAAGATAAAAATCGAGGAATGTATATTAAACACATGAATATCATATGTTTAGTATACTTTATTATCCTTCTCCTTATGGAACTAGTTGAGGCGTGACTTCTCTTATGTTGACGTGTTTGAAGTTGAGTAAGGAATATAAGGGACTATAGCGAGATAAGTGGAAAATCTCGTATTGAAATATACACTAGAGGAATGTCTTTCGGAATAATCACACAAGAAGTTTTTTGATGCTTTTAATTTCGACTAATGTGGTTCATCCCCAAGAAAAGGTGGAAACAATGGGTCTAATGAATAAATAGTGGAAGATGCATCATTACCGGAAATAACCATTAAAAACTAGTCGTTAAGAACTATACATTGGGATAGATGTTAAGAATAAAATAAAATAATTAATTAGTTAATTAATTAGATTAAAAAATAATAATTAAATAATTAAATAATTTGTTATAAAATTAAATATAAATTAAATAAAATATAAATAAATATTAAATAAACGGAATTACATAGCGAGGAGCGGGATAAATTAAAAAGGGGTTACTAAATAAAGAAAAAAGGAGGTGTAAATTATTATAATAAAGATAAAATGAGGGAAGCTAGAGTAAAGTATGTAAACAAATAATAAAAATTAATTAATTAATTAATTAATTATAAGAGTAAGATATATATATATATATATATATATATATACAAAAAAAAAAATTACCTAGCAGAATAAATTTGAGCTCTTACTTAATTTCATGCATGTCCTATTATTGAGATTCTTCGCATGTCATTCGAAATTTAAGTCACCTCCCTTAATTTCTTGTGGTGACAAGACCTTTCCACATGCTCGGCAATGAGGCATAAGGACCTATTGTGCTAATATAGCCTTTAACTCCTAGGAATTCTGCGCACAATGGATCCTTTTGTTTCTCCAATATAGGGAAGTTGCGCATGAACAAAAGATCATATAAACCACTTTCATGTGCTTAGGGTTGATAGGGTCATAACATACGAAGAGAATTTCTAATAGTTCAAGGAATTTGAAATAAGTGGAGACATTATTACTCTAAGGACATGGAAATTTTGTCATTGTCCCCAGATAAATGGGAGATGAACCTTCAGAGTAAGTCGACCTAACATTTTCCATAATCCTTTATAAGCATTTGGAAGAAGTTTAAGACCTTGTGAATCTCTTTGTAACCATTATTTTCAAAAACGTCAAGAGGATGGTACTTCTTTGATTCCAGACACATGCGTCGAGATAATTCTAAGAGCACGAGGGTGCAAGAGTGCATAGGACACCAAATTTTTGAGCCGAGAAAAGAATGGGAACCCGCGTGGAGGTATTGTTCCGTGTGGTATTATTGCGATAAACACAGTGAAATGGGAACTATCCTCATTCCTTGGGAGAATGATATTGAAGAAGATTTAACCATCAAATTCTACTTCCATTATGAATTTGATGGAATCAAAAACTCTAATTTAAATTGTCGAGCAGGATCTAATTTCTCCAACCATGAGACTAGATAGCTAAGTATCATCCTTGAACCTATTCACTTCCTATGTCGGAAATTGCTTGGAGGCAGGCTTTGATTCAAATCCTCCATAAATAAATTATATATTAGAGAAGAAGGGCAATACATCGCTAAAATATAAAATTGATGAAAGTTGGTTATACCATTTCTACACTAAGTTTTTACTGCTATGGTGTGTACGTAAATTATTTGTCCAGCGGCAAAAGACCCTCCACAATTTTGTTTACTTTTAAATTTTGGAGCATATATGTGATCCTGTAATTGGTTGTTCCTTGATTTTTCATAAATAATTCATGGCTAGTTGATTTTTTTGAGATTCTAAGTTTCAAAACCACTTGCTTACACATGATTAAATGTTGATGCATTCTGAAGTGCATCTCTTTAAAAGCAAGTCAACATGACCAAAATACCGCCTAGAGAATAAAGTATTGCATAGTCCTTGCTAACAATGTACAGTATAGAATGTGATTGCATAGTTCCTATGAACAGAGACTACACAATTGCGTAGGCGATTAGTGCACAATCCCATGTTGATAGATCTCACTTATAGTTGCAATTGTATCATCATGCGAGTGAATTTTCTCAACAACCACTTTTTTTGCGCATTGGTTTCATTATTGTCACTTTCACTTTTGTGATTGTTGTTTCCACTTGATTTCACTTATAAAAATGGAAATTTTATGTCCTCTTTACTATTGGATTGTCGATTTCGGGTTCTCTTCATTTTCTGAAAGTGTCTTTTTCATATTTTTTCATACATCTGATTTTTTCCTTTAGTTATGGAAGTGTCGACTCTTATTAGAAGTCATTTTTATACCCTTGAAGGGTATTTACGATGCGAGTATCCTACCAATGCTATGTTATATCCATCATTATGACATGCATTAGACACATTCCCAAATTCTAAAGAATTGTTTCACTAGTGTTATTACTTATGTCATAAAAAATTATCTTAAGTGTCTCACAGTGAAAGTATAGTTTACACAGTTCATTTCAAGGTAGATATTCGGTACCAATGGGCCATATTTATCATATATACATGTACCTGCTCATTCCAAAGTTTCAAGCAATGTCATACTAGTGTCATAACGAAATTCGTCCCCGTGTATCCTAAGTGTCATGGAGGTAAGTGTTGTTTCTGTTGTTTTGATGAGGACATGTTGATTGTCTCGATCGTAAGTTCTTGATTTTCGAGTGATTGATCATCTATAAGTGTGAATCATTTTTGGTCATGTTCTGACCCCATCTCTCTACTCTTCGGTCCCACAATTAGTCATTTACTATGTTGATCCTTCTTTGGTCGACCTCCTCCAAAATTGTGTCCTTGAACTATGCATTGTGCAGTATAACGTGAAAAGAAGCTTTCCCTTCCTCCTATAACTACACAATTTTCATTCACGCCTCCGGGGTTCCACATTACATAATCAAAATGATTAATATCAACATCGTGCTCATAATTCTCAATTTATCTAATGAAGTCGAAGCCTCCTTTCTACGCATTGAATAGTTTCATCTAATTCCATTGTCTCTCTATGTTTCCCTAAAATGTGCAAGTGTGTAGTAATTTCTTAGTTTCACTCAAGAATTGTAGATACAGTCACAATAGGTACGCTTTCCTCACTCTAACCCTCAACTACATAGTCCTCCTTCTAAGGCCTATAAAACTATACGTTTTGTACTTGCAAACCTTGGTCTCTCGATGTTCCCTGCTGATTGTGCATTGTTCAATCTCTGAGCCTTCCTCCTTGTATGGTACCTAGGTTCAACTTAATCAATGGATTTTATGAAGATAATTGTACTATGATATTTTTTGGATTGATGTTGCCTTTTTGTGAGTGCGTTTGACTTGGGAATATATCTGGAGATGGAAGGATGATTCTTAGAAATAAAGTGAAGTAGAATATGCTAGAAGACACTTAATAAAATTGGAACCATGGAGAAGTCTTTAAGGATATTGAAGGGACACTAAATCATGACATAAGTTACAAGATAAAAATCACATAAAGGCTCCATATCGGTCAACCCCTTGAAGGATGAAGACAAATAACATGCAAGATCACAGTGATGATGTCAGGGAAAAAAATTGGAATCATGGAAATCACATCGTTATGAAGTCAATTTCAATATTGGCCAGAGTCATCACAAGTCACATGTGTGATAATGTCTTTCCACATAGTTTGTGGAATATGATGTGTAATTTCCCAAAATGAGAAAATGTAAATATGTGGAAAGCTAAGGGTCCCACATGGAATTTTAAGGATTCTTTATTGAGTTCTAAACTCATATAGAGCCTCAAATTTCATGTAGGTGAAAAAGACATTGTAGAATCACAAAGTCATAATGAAGTCAAGACTCACATAGGAGAGGTGGAGGTCACTATTTTTTATAAATACACTCTCATAACTCAAGCAAATGCACCCCTTTGTGACTTAAACTTCCCACCTTGGCTTCTCTAAGCATTGTAATATGATAGAAGATCTTTCTTTCGAGCAAGTGGTGACTTAATGTTCCACTGCGAATGTAGTGTGGCAACTTTGTACTTGTATATCTTGTCATTTCCACTTAATATTAAAGCTTCATGAGCCAACAAATTTTCTTGCATGTATCATGAATATGTAATACTATTCTTTATAGTTTTTAGTTATACATTTTCATTCATATGTGCTAAGTAAAGTGAACTATTTCACTCGCTGGTACATATCATGTTGAAGTGTGTTGTATTTAGTTTATGATCTTGTTAACTTATAAATACTTGCCCAGACTAACTTATGATCTCTTATGCTCTTGTGTGTCACTTTTAGGGAGGTACCATTACATTTTTGTCCCTAGGAGGCTCACTCGTTTTCTCCTTTCCATAAATTTAGCTTATATACAGCCATCACAATTGTATGCCTCACAACATCAACTTTCTTGTTTAAAATTATTTTTGTATAACCTCTTATGTTAATAATTTCTTCCAATGAAAATACCTAAGGACAATGGAAATTGAAAGTATTCTTTTTTGGGGCTTATACTCCATATGTTGTGAGCTATAATTTGGACTTCACATCATGGAGGTCGCCTTGGTTTATGAATTTTCAACACCATCAACAGGATCAAACAGTGATTTTGTCTATAAAGTAACGAGAAATCCTTCAGCACATGGATTGCTTCATGAAATCTTTGTCATCTAAATGACACACCTTTATAGTCCATAATTTATTTTTGAGACAATGACCTATATAATTTTTTTATTGAAACAACTAGGCCCCCACTCTCTGTCTAGGTTTACCAATATTTGAGCATGTCATTTTCTCAGTTCCTTCCAATCACCTATAAAATTCCAAGAATGTTCCAAACGTATCCCTTATTAGGTGAAAATATCCTAAGACCATAATTGCAAGGGAATTCATGGAAGATGAACCGAAATAGGCCCAAACATCGACTTCTATATATTTGGATCAAAGGGGGGAGACCATCTCTTCAGCATAATTGAATCTAATTCAAGGTACCAAAATTTTGATAGGGCTGAGCTTGTGTCTTCCCCCATTTTGAATCTGAAAGTGAATTGTCCTCATGAAAGTGTTCAAAGAATCATACCACCAAATAGGTTCCTTCCCCAAACAAATTTTTTCCATTTTCACAGCTTAACAGTTGAATAATTCATACCTCAAACCCAACTGAGTAACACTCACTCACCAGTGTCCATGAATTCCTCAATCTAAAATTTCTCTCCAACAACCATCTTTTCCTCTTCATATGTAAGCTTAGTGCATTTATTTTCTTTCCCTTTTTCCAGCTCCTCAACATATCCACCACACCATCATCCAGTAACTCTGAAGGGGAATCCACTTGTTGAGTTTTGGCCTCAAATTGAAAATAATTTGCATCATTTCCATAATTGGGAGGAGCTCCCATACCCAACCCTATCTGCCTATTATGAGGATTTACATTAGTAATGTATGCTCTAGAAGGAAAAACCTCTAATTCAAGGCTTCCAAAAACTAATATTCTTGCAAAAAATGCCCCACAAGTAGTCTCTGAAGTGCGATAAGAAAACCCATTGCACCTCGATACATGGATGTAACCTGAACACCAATAAATTTATAGGAACCTCCATTTTTTGATAAACTTAAACCTTCATTTTCTCGCTCATAACCATTTGTGATCCCGCGGATCTCGTGACTGAAAAAACTAACCATACCAACATTGATAAAGGTAATTTGTGATGCACCCTCAAGTGAGTTTTCTAGAGGACCCCATAAGTTCTTAACTTCAATCCCCTGCAAAAAATCGTTCAAAAACCTTAATGACAAGCTTTCTAACCCTACTGATAAAGCATTGTTTAATTCCTACGAAACAATTGAGGAATAAGGGAACCATAATCCTGGTCTTGTTGTGGTGACTTCCGAGGTTAAGATAGATGAAAATATCCTAGACTGCAATGTGTCAGACCTAACCTTATCCTCCTTACAATATGTTAAGGTGGTGATTCCTACAATATGGAGGTTAACTCAATGGCATCAACAGAATACTCAACCTCTTCCTCTATACCACTTATCTTCCCAACCGTCTAGATGTAGACGACAAGAATATTAAAAAAAAATCATTTTGACCATTAAATTGTTGTTTGAGCAACGTCCCTACTACCTTCTCGCTCCCGTCATTTGAAGTCGTCGTCTCACACTTTACTCAATTATAGGGAAATTGCCAAAAATAACTATAGAAGATTACCTCGTTACAACTCATAAAATACCTACTTGTTGGAATTTCTGAGTATTCTAGAACACACATAAAGAATAAAAATTCTCCTATCTAACACAGAGAACACATTTAAAAAATTTATCTTGCTAGACAAAGATGGCATAGAAACTGCTTCTATTTCATTAAAATGAAAAACTATTACAAAATGATGTTCTTCCTCTATCAGAGGGATTAGAAAATGGAACTGCTACCCACACACAGTGTCCTCAGATTTCCTCTCTGTCTCTTACAACAAAAATTTTGCACACACAGTGCTTACAATGCTCTATTATGTTTTTGCCTTCGGGCTCTTTCATTTATATGTCTCATAGTATTAAAAAAAAAAAACTATTGAAAATATATATTATAAACATTTGGAAAAAGTTTATAATATATATATATATATATATATATATATATATATATATATATATATATATCTGTGTGTGTGTGTGTGTGTGTGTGTGTGTGTGTGTGGCCAAAGTTTAAAAAAAAAATTTATCGCGGCTTTAAATTAAAACAATAAGAGATTATACAGCCAAGGTTTAAAACCTTAGTACATACCTTGCCACATACAAACTTAAGCCAAGGTTTTGAAACATTAGTCGCGGAATTCAAACCAGGAATTAAACTGAATTGCATTCGGATTTTGCATACCAAATTGGCTTGACGTCATGGAGGGCCAAACCCACACAATCGGTCTATGATTGGTCGATGGAGGGACCCTCAAACCTCAAATCACAATTGAACTGCATATTATAAAATTATCGCATACCATTTTAGCTCTGTGACGTCATCGAAAAACCTGTGCAATAAACGCTAATTGGTCCATGTGACCTTGTTGTGTTGGCGGTGGGACTGGTTCCTCGTGTTAGTGAAGCGACTCCAAACTTGCACGATAGCCATATGATTGGCTAGCGATGGAGCCTGCGGTTGCTATGTTGGCTAGTGTGGACCAACATGACGTGGCCCTATTCAAAACATAAAACGTTTTCGCGTAAAACAAATGATTGTTGGTTGGTTGGTGAGCTGTGTTTATGGCGTGACAAGACATACTTTTAAACTGCTGATTGCGTGGTCAAAACCACGAAAAAATTAAATGTAAACAAAGTAAGATGGCTATGGCCATTATCAAAAATCAACTTTGCAGATTCATTTAAAAATGATGTTAAATTATAGATAGTGTGCACTCAACACATAAACACTCTGCCCTTGTTGTACTCCTTCTTTTTCTCTGTGTAGGGTAGGAGTTGAATTTAAAAATTCAACACTCCCCCTTAAATTCAACTTCTGGGTTTTCTGTCATACCCAAATTCTTTCTCAAATAATTAAAACATTTTTGCCCCAATTGTTTTGTTAAAATGTCTGCAAACTACTCCTCTATTCTGCAATGTTTCAGAACAATTTCTCCATTGTTCACTAGCTCCGTGATGTAGTGATACTTGGCATCAATGTGTTTCGTTCTCTTATGAAACACTAAATTCTTTGACAATGCTATAACTGAGATATTGTCACAATAAATTGTTGTGCCTTTTACCTGTTCATGACAAAAACTCCTCAACATTCTCCTCATCCAAAATGCTTGAAATGTTGCTACTGTAGCTGCCACATACTCTACCTCTACTGTAGATAAAGCCACAATTGGCTGTTTCTTAGAAGCCCATGAAATGGCTCCTGAACCCATATGAAAAACATAACCAGAGGTTATTTTACAGTCATCTATACTTCCAGCCGTGTTATCACCCTAGTAATTCTTAGGTTGTGGGATTTTTCTTTGTAGTTCAAGAAAAACCAGGGGTAACAAGAACCTCTTTTGAAATTCAGGATCTAGCCTTCCCAAATTCCGAAGAGGGATCTCTCCTCAAGGTTTAGCTTGAATAAGATTTTAGGCTAGGTATGATTGGACAGTGGGATTTTCTTTGAAAACTTGGTTGGAATAAAAGGCGTTTCAAGGTAAACCACAGAGGGATATACCAGACCATTGGGCTATGGAGTCAACTTTCTAGGCAAGCATAGCTAGGAAATAAGATCTAAAGAGAAAATGTACTAAGGGCAGGGTAGATGATCTTCAAAGGGTTTGAAATAGGATTTTTTGATGAAATGGATGAAATCTAAACAAAAGGGCAATTAAGAATCCTTAGGTTACAGAAATGAAGATGATAGGAGGGGATCAAATAGGGACTAAGAGAATTTAAGAATTCTATAGTCCGATTATCAAGCAGAAAACATAATAATTAACAAGTAGTAAGAAACAGGGAGCTTTTTATCACTAATCATGTTTAAGCTTTCCTAGTTAATCATTAAAGATGGAAAACATTAAAATGAATGTATGGAAACTTTTGAAAGATAAAATAGTGAAAACAGGAAAATACTACACTTATCTGGTCAGCACAAGAATCCTGAGTTATGATGTCTTTAATCTTAATTCCAGTCTGCTGCTCTACTGATTGACTCACACAAACTTCAATATATCCAGCAAAATGACTATAATAGTCTTGATAAATTTTATTCCACACTTAATACTTCAAAAAGAGAAGTATTTATACAAAAAATATTACAAAAAATCTGAGAGACATGTAGGAATATCTCTAGGCAAAAATAAAGTTTATTACATAGAAAGAGGGACAGCTGCAAAACAAACTAGCAAGTTGTCCTCTTATCAATAAAAAATGGGACGAATTATCGTAACTTGTTGCTGGGTTGTAGCTGCTGAAAATGCTTGCTGCATTTTGGAAAAATATCTTTTTGAAGATAACTTGAAAGGCACTCTTTCCATTTCACATCTTTTCACTTGTGCTTTATCACTGATACTCTTTACACTACTTGTTTTAGTGTTTTACTGTTGTAAAATAAAGAATTATCTGCAGTAAAAAGGTATTTTGATAGATACTCTTTGACTCTGTTTCTTACCCTGATACATTTTGACTGCAAATTTTCATATTAAGTTAGTGAATTCCCACCATTGCTCTGCACTGGGAATTCTCATACTCTTCAGTTTCCTGTAACTTTCACCTGCTTCTGTATACTTTGCAAAATTGGGCTTAACCATGAAAATATGTTTGATCTCATTTTGTAAAAAGAACAAGTTCTCAAAATATTCCAAAATCACTTTACCAGTAGGAGACCCTTGTGGCAAAGTTTTTTTGACTTGCTCTTTGGCATAAGCCTTGATTTTGTTATCATAATCCTTTTGTGCCATCAATTTTCCATTCAAAGCATGAATATCTAGAAGTCCTACTTGTGTTAGTATTGTGTATTTGGCCCAAAATATTGTGATTGCCAAGTTCATGTCCTTGCATCTGTCCAAATTATTCATCATATTTCTCTTATTCAGGACTTTTTTGATTTGTAGTATGCTTTTAGTTCTGTCCTGAATTTTTAGTTGTTCAAGCTCTTCTTTGTGTTTGCTATTCCAAAATGTAATAATATTTAAGGCTTGAGCAGGTTTGTCAGCCAGTTCTTCTTTTGTCTTTTGAATTTCTATCTGTGTTGCTTTGAGTAACTCTTTTTGTTCATAAATAATTTGAATTGAAGGCCACTGAGAATGTATGCCTTGAATGATGTTGTTCCAAAGGTAATTCTTGATGTAATATACCTGCTCAGTGAGATTAACCTGTTGTTGAAGAATCCTTACCTGTTCCTGCAATCTGTTAGCTCTCTGCTCATGTCCTTTGGATGTAATTAATGCATCTCTGTTAGATGTTTCAATATTTCTGTTGGTGCCTTTCAAACTGATTATCTCTTTATCTTTCAAGGACATGTCTTACATAGAATTTACTATAGCAGTTGTTTCTCCTATTGGATTTACCTGTAAAGTGGATGAAGTGGTGGCAGAGATATCTTTAGAAGTAATGGACACTGCAATTGCCAATACTCCTGTCGATGCCAAATGTTCTGCCAATGTAGAGGGAATAGCTATAGTTGTAGTTGGAATAACTGTGGGAATGGGGACTTCCTGATCTTTCTTCAATATTTCATTTTCTTGCAAGAGAAATTCTATTTGATTTTCCATTTCTTTAATCTGAGATGTCATCTTCAAAACAAGTCGCATGGTTTCCTCTTTTTCTGTCTTTTCCTGAAGAACTTCTTTTGCCTGAGGGTGCTCACTCTATGGAAATTTCAGTTGCTTTCTTAAGGCTGCAATATCATCATTCTTCTGACTAAACAGTTTCTTAGCAACTTCAGTATTAGAGGGATATGCTCCTCTTTCTATCACTGAATCTTCTAAGGACTTGATCCTCAAATCCTTAGCATGAACAGATGCTTTATCTAATTTAATTTTGGTTTGAAAATTAGATACAGTTTTTTGAAGCATGGTAGCACTCATGGTCTTGCTTACTACCTTTGAATATAGCATCTCTGATGCACTCCTGTGGAACTCTATCTGATCTAGTTCATGTATAGTATCAACATTCCTTGCAAATTCTGTCTTCCTGTAGTCTGTGGCTGATTTTGGATCTGTTATTGTTGGTTGGAGAAAAGACATGATCATTTTATTTGTTGAGTAATCAAAGGCTGTCACAATTATGTCTTTATCTCCTGGGTTTTCCTTCAGCAGTTTAGAATAAACTTCATTTTTTATTTCTTCATTTTTTTCCCTGATTTGCTTGAACGTCTTCAGAATATCAGAATCAGTTTCTTCTGTTGTTTTAGAGGAAGAGGGAGCTTTTGTATTCATTTCTACTTCAACCATTTCTTTGCATTTTCCCTGTGCTCGTACCTGTTCATTTTGAATTTCCCTGAGTGTTTCATTAACAATCATTGTGGCCTCATTATCTATTTGCTGATCATTATTATCATCTACATCAATGAATCTTTTTTTCTAGAGTAGTCATTTTTTCCTTTTTGTTGTAGACTGTTTTAAATTTATTTTCAATGATTGTCTCTGCCAAATATCCTTCTTCTTTTCTCGGTATTTTATTGGATACCTCTGCTGGTTGGTTAACTGTAACCACCTGTATACTGTCCAATTGATTTTCCTGTAGATTGTCTGTTTGTATCTCCTGATCATCATCAATTAAAGTGTTTGCAACCCATTCCAACTGATCGGCATATTTTTCGATTAGTGGCTTTGATTCATGGAGGAATGTAGTTAAATTACACTTAATCCTGAGGTTGCTTAGAATACCTTGAGGGTCATAGTTTTAGTAAAAGATTTCTTGGAACTTGAATACTGATAATTTTCTGCTTACTTCTTTCAAAGCCTCTCTACTATTAATTATGAAAGAGCCAATTTGAATTTTTCCTTCTTTTTGGATGCTATAAATTTTACTGAATCTACATTTAAAATCTATCTGAAGTATTCCAAAGAAAATATCCTTACTGTTAGAAACTTTGGTAATTTGTATGGAGCCAGAATTGCACCATATACTCTAATTTCAGTGCGATTTTTATACAAATACCAATCTCCAACTTTACAATTTTCAGACAATTGTAAAATTCTTTTGATTTCTTCATTTGTCCTTGGTGGCTCTGCTTTATCCAACAAACTCATGGCAGGTCTGATAAAAAACCATTGAAATCACTGTAACTGTACTCGCTGCTGTTTTTTTTTAGAAGTCCAAAAAATTACTAAAAGAGGTTTGCCCTCCATATCCATCTTCTATAATGCAATGGGAAAATTATCTTCTTGAGAAAATAAGAAAATATGTAACATATATGATGTATATCTGAATACTCCTTCATCATGTAATTTTATTAGCTGATAATGTATAGTATCAACAATGAATTTGGCAAAGTCAAAGACCAATTCTAGCTGTTGTCCAGGAGACAAAGTAAAGAGGAACCCTAGAATGGAGACATCTGTAAATTCATCATTTACATAGCCTAAAATGAATGACAGCATGGAAATGACTTGTCTAGAGACCTTAGGGAAATCAAAAGTATCATAAGGTGGATTTACCTAGGAAGGTTGACATGATTGGGCATGAAATTTTGAAGGATTTAAAACTTCCTAGGGAGATCCAGGTCTAAATTCATCTGAGTCAAGTCTTAAATTAACAATGATACTGCCCGTGGATCATGTCTTAGTTGGAGCATATCATTGATTGATTCAGCAATTATGTAAAATAGGACCTCACTATATTTTTTCACCATGCATCTTTTATCAGGAATATAGTGCATCTAACATAACCTAATGAAATCTTGAGAAGGATGGGTGATGGGAACCACATATTTGGGCAAGTTGGAGTCCCATAGAGGTATATCATTGGCCACTTTCTTCTCAAAATTTTCCTAACACCAACTATGTACTTCTAGAAGATCAAATTCAAGAGTAGCATCAACAATTCTGTAATCTAAGTCAATCAAGGGATTGTTTTCTTCAGTTGTAGCAGGAGATTGCAATGGTCTGACTACTTCAGTAGATTCTGCAGTTAGGATAGGAGTAGGTTTATAAATTTTGGGAGATTTGGGGTTTGGAAGCTCATTGGAGGTAGGCTTCTGAGGTTTAGGACCTCCAGTCTTAGGGGTGACCTGCTTCTTCATCATTTTTGAAGTAATTGAGCAATATTAGACTGTTTTCGCAGCTCTTCATGGAAACAAAAGGTCAATTAAGCTGTCTTTGGGAAAAAATTTGAATCTGTGCGAGGATTTTAGGAGGAAAATTTAGATTCGCAATGTGCAGATGGTGGGAAAGGGATTTTCAATGGTTTCTTTGGGAATTCAAATGGATTTTCACCGTAGGAATAGCTTTTGGATGGTGAAAATTCTTTAGGTGGGAAAGGAAAATCTTGGGAAAAAATTGACAGGGTTTCCCGTATTTTTTCAAGGTTTGAATACTCTCAGATGAGTATTTTTGGCTTTTAAATTCCAAAATATTTTAATTTTTCTTGAAAATTAAGAGTTTGCAGGCTTAGATTATTGAAAAATACCTTTAAATAGGTATGTTCGTGGTCAAATAGGGTTGCAGGTGGTACCAGTCTTCAAACAGTTTACAGCTTGTTTGGTAGAAGGTACTGGGATTTCTTCGGAGGCGAAATTAAGAGGTGAAATGGCTTCTGGGATTACAAACAGTTTTGAAATGGTGTCTGTGAATATATTTTGAGAGGGTGTAGGTGAAAAAAGCAATGTAAACAATAAGAATTAATTATGAAACCTTAAGTTTTATAAAAAACATAACGTTTATTGTAGGTTGGGATTAATGGCGGGAGCGGTTTATGCATTTTAAGGCGAAACCACTAGTGGTTATCGAATTTTTTCTGGGTGGTAACTGGTTTTAAGCTTTTACAATGTGATCTAGTAAAATTAGGACACGTAGCGGGCGGTGGTTTCATAAAACAACTTTTATCGCAAATTTTTTTGTGAACATCGCCCGATCACTTTGATAATGCGATATGGGATCTGTGCCGTCGGATTTGGCTGAGTGAAGCAAACGGCTGAGATGCGTCGGGAAGCTACGGGGAAATAAGGTGGGACCAGGTACTATGATCTGCGCCGTTGATTCGGTAAGAGGAGATCGACAGTTTAAAATTAATCTGATAGGAAATGGTGGGGGTAGGGGGAGGATTTATCGGGTTTCGTTTGAACCGTCGGATTAATGGGATTAAGATGATCGGAGGGTCAGGAACAAATGCGAGGAGGCTTCATTTATGTTTAATAAAATTTATGTATAAAATGATTTTATACATGGAATGGGTAGGTTATTATATTAACCAGGGTTTAATATTGAGGTAAGGTAATATGTATCGAGAAAATGGGATAAGGTTAAATATTTCACTATGGGTAAAGCTTATGAAGGGAGAGGTGAAATACACTTCTTTTTCTTCACTGATCTATATACACACTATGCAAATAAATTGCACATTTTCAATATTATTTTTATTATATAGTTTCAGATTTGTCAAAGGTCTAAAACTATAGGGGAGAGGGGATATTTTATTATGGATAAGTTTCATGTCAAAGGGATGATTTCAGGATGTTTTTCAACATGTGTTTTATATCTTTGACATGAAAATTATATTATAAGAGGGTTTTGGGGATATTAAATAAAAGGGAGCTATATTAATAGGACTAGGATTTTTCTATAGGGAGTTAAATAAAATAAGTTAGGTGTTAATATGAAAAGGGAAAAGTGAATACTCAAAACATACAATTATAACCAAGAAAAATGAAGATCAAATCCAAGCTTGCGTTATGATAATTTCATCACTTCAACTTAGGATAAAATGTCATTTTGAGGGTTTTATACTTCATGATATGTAGGAATTTAATCAAATGGGCCTTTATGTAATATTTAAGTAAAAAAAGAGTTCTCACTTATGAAGTTAAATGGTGATGAGTGCATGAAGGGGTAAATGATGAAAATTTCTGGGATTAATATAGAAACTTAACATTTTCAACTAATCAGTCATTGAGCCTTGGGTCTGGTCCCAGCAGAAGTCAAGGAAATTCCTTGAGCCTCTTTGAATGATATTCTAGAATATAAAATTGCTATGGGGAGGGGAAATTAGTTATTTATAGCTGGGTCAAATATATTTACATTGATGTCTCCCACCTTCTTCTACCTACCTGATCATTATCTTCTAACATTTTTTCCTTCTCTTTTAATCAGGTGCATTTGGGCTAATAACCTTACAACATTTTATTTTTTTGAAAGCAGTAAACTATCTAATTCTACACTTATTGCATCCAAGAATTCAGATTAAACTGTTGGATTATTTTATTCTCTACCTAACTAATGAATTGTCATGATTAAATTGTATGACAATTTTTTATTCTCTATCTACAACATTTCAAATTGAAAAATGATGAGTCAAGATTAAATTTTTCAACTCATCATAGATTATGGCATTTATTGACACTTTACCATAATCAACTGCAAAAGGTAAAAGTAGTGGCATTTAGACTTGCATACTTTCATGTTTTATTCATCTTTTTCTTTTGGGGTATACTATTTTTTTCTTTTTTCTTTTTCACAAAATATGAGAATACAACTTGCAGAAGGAAAAGTATGTACATATTTACAACATTATTATCAGTCAAATCAAAATTATGAATTCTATATTTATAGGTCACTAACATCGGCTTCACTTGGGGATGGAATTTCCAGGTGGAATGTCAAGAACTCTGAGATGAGTAGCCTTCATTTTTAACTTTGGTGAATTTGTAATTTTCTTCTGTTTTCTACAAAAAATCATGCTTACGACATTTTATACTCCAAAGCTTAGGGCCTTCTCTTCGGGCTTCAAATTTGTAGATAAAATCTCCAATCCAATCTACACACTTGCAATGAATATTTACAATGGTAAATTAAATCAATCTAACTATTGAGTGACTCAGAAGAATAGTAGTGTTTCAACATCCTAGCATTCACTGGTCCTTCTTGAAGTTCAGTTCCATCCAAATTCCTGATGAAAAAGGAATTATCACCTCTGTAACCATATATCACATAGGTTCCTTGCCATAGAAATTAAAACTTTCCATGTTTGCATTTATCCTGTCTTCGTGAATCCCATCTCAAAACTTGATCTCCTATGAAAATATCATCTTCTTTAACCCTTTTACCAAAAATATTTTTGATTTTGTCATGTAAACCTTGTGATTTTTCATAAACTTCTTCCCTATTTTGTTGGAGATGTATGGTTTCATTGATTCTTCATTGAATATCATTTGTTTCCACCTGTGATTCCTCGATAATCTTCATGACTGGAACACCCAAGGAAGAGGGGAAAACTGCATCTGTTCCATATACAATCTGATAAGGTGAAGTTCCAATAGACCTTTTTATGGTAAGTTTATCAGCCCATAAGGCGTAGACTAGCTTTTTGTTCCAGGTATTTTTGTTTTCTTGGAGTAATTTTTTGATGATATTGATTAAGCTTTTGTTTGATGATTCGGCTAAACCATTACCTTGGGGATAATATGATGTGGAATGACCTAAGGTAATATGGTATTTATGACAGAAAGAAATCATTTTCTTGGATTTGAATGCCGCTGCATTGTCATTAATAATCTTATGTAGGCATCCAAATCTTGATAGAATATTACTTTCTATAAATGAGATTATAACTAAATCAGTGGCTTGCCTAGTAGGAATGGCTTCTATCCACTTGGTAAAGTAATCTGTAGCAGTTAAAATCCATTTATGTTGGCCTAAAGATGGAGGGTGGATTTCACCAATGAAGTCTAACCCCCATAGATGAAATGGCTTTTCAGTTGATATAGGCTTGAGAGGTAAGGGCAATAGTTTCTTTTTCCCTGTGAAAATTTTGGCATTTGTGACAAGAGGTAAAAAAAAATTTATCAGAGAATAAATTTGGCCAGTAAAACCCAACTCTCAGTATTTTGTCTGTTGTAATCTTCCAGTATAGGTGGCCTCCACAGTCACCTGCATGAAATTCCTCAAGAATTTTGTCAGCCTCAAATTTTAATAAACAATTTAGTAAAATCCCACTATTTTCTTTCCAGTAAAGTGCATTGTTTAAGATACAAAACCTCATTTCTTTCTGTTTGATGAATCTTGCTTTAGTTTTAGTTAGCCTAGGAGGAGCTTGTAAATGTGTTAGTACAAAGATAATATCAGAGTACCATGGTGAGTCTAGATAGGCCTCACTAATCAAAGTTTCCATCTCCTCCTGGTCATCTATTTGTGCAATGAAATTAATGTCTAAAGCATTGCAATTTGATTCAGCCATCAATCTGGATAAACCCTGTCCTTTAATGAGTAATGCTGGTTTGATTTCCAGATCGTACTCAAATATAGTAGCTATCCACTTTCCTCTCCTACTATCAGGTCCATCTTGTGTCAAAATATCTGTAATTACTGCATTGGGGACATATGCAATGATGTGTGAATGAAGTATGTAAAATCTGAAATCCTTGATGGTTTTAACCAAGGCTAAAGCCTGTTTTTCCATTATATTATACTTCAGAGGTGCATCTCTGAGGGATTTAGTAAAGAATGCAATTGGATGTTCAAAACCTTGATTGTTTTTCTGCAGAAGAACTGGAGCTATGGTGTGTTCAGATGCAAAGGAAAAGATTATGAAATCTTTTGTATAATCTGGGCTGATGAGGACTGGTGCTTTTGTCAAGGCCTGTTTTATGGATTCGAAAGATTGTTTGGACATTATCGTCCACTTTATTGTAGAGTCCTTTTTAAGCATATTGTTGAGATTTTTTATGATTTCAGCCAGATTAGAGATAAATCTTATTAGAAAATTGATTTTACCCAAGAATGCTTGAAGTTATTTTATGTTTCTTGGTGGTTGAATGTTCAAAATAGCTTCAATTCTTGCAGGGTCTATTCTAATGCCTTCTTTGGAGATTATGTGACCTAACATTTTTCCTTCTTCTAGTCCGAAAATAATCTTTTTAGGATTAAGGGATATACCATATTTTCTACACTTGATAAATACTTGTCTCAGGTGATCTAAGTGTTCATCATTTGTTTTTCAAAATACAGTAATATCATCAAGGTAGATAACTAAAAATTCATGGATCTCCTTAGCAAAGGCAATATACATGGCCCTCTGAAAAGTAGCTACTGCATTTTTCAATCCAAAAGGAATTTTCACATACATGAAAGCACCCCAACGAGTGGTAAATGAAGTTTTAGTTTGATCATCTTTATGAACTAGAATTTGATTATAACCAGAGAAAGCATCTAGTAAAGAAATTCTTGAAGAACATGCCACCCTCTACAAAATATGATCCATTTTAGGTAAGGGGTAATTGTCTTTCAAGGAAGCTTTATTGAGATTTCTAATGTCTATACATAGTCAAATTTCTTCTGTTTTCTTTCTGGTGGGCACTAAATTAGATACCTAGTCAGAATACCTGACTGGTGTAATTATTTGTGCATCAAACATTCTTTTAACTTCTTTCTCGATTAAAGGTAACAAGATTGGATTAATCCTTCTTAGTTTTTGTTGAAAATATTTTTGATTTTATTTCAAAGGAATCTTATGTTGAATTATGTCTT
Organism: Pinus albicaulis; assembly: GCA_034641835.2. Taxonomy (NCBI): domain Eukaryota; kingdom Viridiplantae; phylum Streptophyta; class Pinopsida; order Pinales; family Pinaceae; genus Pinus; species Pinus albicaulis. The sequence continues at coordinate 13,114,085 of CM076573.1, forward strand.
TGTTGTAAGTTTTCAAATATTCATAACCCCATGCAAAAACATCCTGATATTCTTTCAAAATTTTTATGTATTTAACCTTTTCTTCTGATGACAAGGATTTTGATAGTTTGATCATTTTTGGTTTTTTATTTGTCCCTAAGTTATACTCTTCTATATCAGACCTGACTGGTTCCATTTTTAGTCTTTTGGGCACATCATTGGAATCAAACAAGTCTTCTAGGGGAGTTAAACCTCTGGGTAAAATGATATGTTTTAAATCAATCAAATCTGGTTCATTTTCCATCATTTCCTCTATATCTACTTTTTCCAATTCATCTATGTCACTCTGAGTAAATATAGTAGGTTTATCAAAATTATGTACATTTAAATCATCTAAATCATCTATTTGACAAAAATTTGAATCTATGTTACAAGGTGAATCTATATTACAATCATTATCAATTTGGCAATTTTGAAACTCTCGCTCATTGTTCAAAAAGTGATAGATTAGTTCATCTTCTGAGAAAATTTGCCAGTATTTTAAATTATCTGGGACAATAGGTCTATGTTTGATTTCAGCAGTGTATTTTTGTAATGGTGAAAAGGGAAATTTGCAAATGCTGGCAAAGGTTGCTAAACAATGGGCTTGCATGTTCTGTTTTCTAGGGATGACAGCAAACTTGCTTTCTAACAAATCTTCAACCAAATCATGTGTTGTGTCCCTGTATCTGGCTAGTCTGGGATTGTGAACAGAGTATTCTGCATTTATTTTCTTGATAACTAACTCTGAATCACCCATGACTAATATCATTTTCCCTCCCAATTTTCTAATGATTTGAAGACCTAAGATTAAAGCCTCATATTCAATCATGTTGTTGGTACATTTGAAATTCAATCTAAAGGCATGTCCTTGGGAATGGCTTGTTTCAATGTTGGTAATCCATACACCAGATCCAACTCCTAATTTATTCACTGATCCATCAAAATCAAAATGCCATAAAGCCTTGTGACCAATGTAATCATCCATTATTTTAAGCTTCTTATCAGTGAGTTTAGTTTGGCTATTACTATGATTAGAGTTACAGAGAATAAAGGAATCAAGATCAGTAGGAGTTGAATAGATTGGGTAATTGGTAGGTCTATCAGCATTGTTGATCATAAACTTCATTAAGGTTTCTTTGTAAAGCTTTTTAGGCTGTCCAAATACCGAGATAGTGGCATAACTCATGTCAAGTTGTAGAGATCCCTGCAACTTTGCTCCCCATGAGCAAGAAAGAAGCATGCCATACTTTGGTGGGATATCAGCTACCACAACATCCATGATCATGCTTTTACCAGGATATTGGACTAAGTTTACAAACAGATATTTAATCAATCCTATGCATTGGACTTTGGATGAATCAAATGAAAATAAATCTTTATATGGCCGGGTTATGTCTAGATTCAGGGTTTCCATTATTGCTCTGGGCATTAGGTTATGGGAAGCTCCAGTATCTAGCATAGCATTGTGTAATATCTAATCATGTACACTAGGACTTAGATAAAATGGAGGTACCGACCCATCTGAATGCTTACCATCTACATTTGGACCAAAGATTAATTTAGGTCTATCCTCACTCATATTAATTGTATCCTCATTTTCATTTACATTCAATGTTTCAGTAATAATAGATCTATACAAGTCATTTTTAGCCAATTCAACTAAGGGAACAACTATCTTTAACTTGGATATTTCAGATTGCATGTTAAATGTTGACTGAGATTTCATAGCTTGAATTATTTCATCTTTCAGAACTGTTGTTTGGGATGATTTTTCTTGTGTGTCAATAGTTTTACCTTTGGCTTGAGGTTTTCTTTTGTCTTCTGTTTGAGTTTCCTATTTTTTTCTATCTTTGATGGTTTTTTCAGGAATAGTTTGAGTTTTAGCAGATTCTTTATCAGATTTTGAATTCTCAGCAGAAGATTTAGGATTTGATGATTTTGAGTCAGCTGGATTTTTTTTGGATCATTAACTGTTGTTGAATTGGTTGTGTTTGTGGTATTATCCTTTTGGGCATCTTTAGAGGATCGAGCCACCTCATCAGTGATATCTACAATCTTTGGACTATGTTGTTTTTTAGGACTGGGTGGGTTTGAATTTTTTTTATTTTCTTTGGGAGGAATCTGCAAAAATTTCATTTTGGGAGCCTCAATATTCTTTTTGTTTTGGCTTTTTTGTGTTAGAGCATTTTTTTTTATAGTAGGCTCATTGGTTTTCTTGCTCCTAAGGTTATATTGGTTGTGAATTTCATTGATTGCAAAGTAATAACCTTGCTTATAGTTGAAGGATTCACCAGATTCCACTTTGAACTGTTGTAGTTCAATGAGTTCCTAGTCCTCCTGAGTGAGGAAAATTGTATTGTTTTCATCTATCCCCATAACTATGTTGATGTCTTCCTCATCCTAAGAATTGTTTTGTGAACTCTCTACAAATTTTTATTGGAATGGGGGTCTTATGTTCTGATCTGGAGAGGGTTCTTTACCTTTCCCAAGATTGTTGTTTTTCCTCTAGTGGGGATTCCCGATTTAGGATTGATTCTCCTATTGTGGTTTACTTTCAATGTGGTCTAGTCTCTCCACTACTTTTTCTAATGTTTTTTTTGATAAAATCAAATTTACCATCTAAGTTTGAAGCTTCTTCTTTGATAGTAACCCTCCTCTCGTTTCTCATTCTGGCTTTTCTACCAAGGATATTGATTTCTACTCCAACAACATTTAGTTGCATTTGTTCTAGGGTGTCTGCATCTCGTTCTCTAAGTTGATAGGCCATGTCTACATCAAAAAAATCAGGGAGTTTGAGCAGCACGGAATATGGAGTGGGTTTAAGGTCTGCAGGAATAGAATTGTAAATACTATTGTATCTGGTGCAAAAATCTTGGACAGATTCATTGGGAGCTCTTTTAATAGCATCAAACTCAGATAATATTTGTAGGGGGTTTTTCTTCTTTTCCCATTTATTTAGGAAAGATCTATGGAATGTAGCTAAGTTTGCTATGGTACCAGCACCTAAATTTCTAAACCATGTTTTCACTTCTCTAGTTAAGATTTGTGAAAATAACCTCATTCTGACATCAGATTCATCTATCTCATAAATTTCCCAAAAATCATTCATTCTGGTGATATGTTGTTGTGCAGTGATTTGTGAAAAATTATCAAACAATGGGATATCCTTTTGATAATTTTGGGGCATGTCATGGAGATTTTGAGGTAAGACCAAGCGAGCATATCTAGCTGCCATGGCTTGGATTTTTGCTAAACTGGGAGTTACAGTAGTAGTGGCAGGGATAGTGCTGGTTACAACAATAGATGTGCTGAAGGCTAAAGTTGAAGAGCTTAGAAAAGGAGATGAAAAAGAAGTGGTATGGCTAGTGCTTATGGTGGTGGTGGTTGTAGTGGATTTAGTGAATGATGGAAATACTACTTTAGCCTACAAAGGAAACTCAAGGATTAATGGTTCTGTCGATGTACTAGTAGTGGATTGAGGATATGATGAATATATGATCCTAGGCTGCAAAGGCAACTCAGGACTAACAGGCTTTGGGGGTGAACTGATAGTGAAATCTGTAAATGAAGTGGTAGCATAGATAGTAGAATCTGTTGCTAGAAAGATGGTGGTGGATAATTGAGAAACTGGAGGTTTAAATTGAGACAAAAAATTGGCTAACTTTATAGCTTCATCAATGTCTTTAAATTTTGTGACACTTACCCTTTCTACTGGACTTTAACTTTCAGTTTTGTCTGATTTAATAGGTGCTTAAATAACTTGCTGTTTCTCATTCACAAAAGAAGTAAAAACATGATCTAAAATAGTTTCCTTTAAATTAGTTTTAGACTTGGTTCTAAATAGTGATTTTTCAAACTTCAAATCAAATTCAATATCTGATAAGCTTACTAATTCTTTGGGTAAAGAATCATCTCTTTTCAGGGGTACTTCAGTTTCTGAACCAATAGTTTTTTTTTTTCTTTTTTCCTATTTGGTCCGGATTGTCTACTATATTTGCAGGGTTGGGATCAGGGTTGGATCTAGTATAATATACTTTCTTTGGAGCCAGAATGATTATTGTATAAATACCCACAACCTTTAAACTTAATCTTAAAGTAGAAAAGATATGTTTAAAAATGTTCCTCAATGATTAAACTTAAAACTAGAGAGTGGTTAGTTCCCCAGTATGGTCGCCAGTATGTTATCACCCTAGTAATTCTTAGGTCGTGGGATTTTGGTTCGTAGTTAAAGAAAAACCCACGGTAACCAAGAACCTCTTTTGAAATTTAGGATCTAGCCTTCCCAAATTCTGGAGAGGGATCTATCCTCAAGATTTAGCTTGAATAAGATTTTAGGCTAGGTATGATTGGACAGTGGGATTTGTTTTGAAAATTTTGTGGGAATAAAAGGTGTTTCAAGGTAAACCACAGAGGGATCTACCAGAACATTGGGCTATGGAGTCAACTTTCTAGGCAAGCAAAGCTAGGAAATAAGGTCCAAAAAGCGATTGTACTAGGGGTAGGGTAGATGACCTTCAAAGGGTTTGGAATAGGATTTTTTAATGAAATGGGTGAAATCTGAACAAAAGGGCAATTAAGAATCCTTAGGTTACATAAATGAAGATGATAGGAGGGGATCAAAAAGGGACTAAGAGGATTTAAGAATTCTATAGTCTGATTATCAAGCAGAAAACACAATAATGAACAACTAGTAAAAAATAGGGAGCTTTTTATCACTAATCCTATTTAAGATTTCCTAGTTAATCATTAAAGACAGAAAACATTAAAATGAATGTATGGAAACTTTTGAAAGATAAAACAGTGAAAACAGGAAAATACTAGACTTATCTGGTCAACACAAGAATCCAAAGTTATGATGTCTTTCATCTTAATTCCAGTCTACTGCTCTACTAATTGACTCACACAAACTTCAATATATCTAGCAAAATGGCTATAGTAGTCTTGATAAATTTTATTCCACACTTAATACTTCAAAAAGAGAAGTATTTATACAAAAAATATTATAAAATATCTGAGAGACATGTAGGAATATCTCTAGGAAAAAAGAAATTTTATTACATAGAAAGAGGGATAGCTGCAAAACAAACCGGCAAGCTGTCCTCCTATCAATAAAAAATAGGACAAATTATCCTAACTTGTTGCTGGGTTATAGCTGCTGAAAATGCTTGCTGGCATTTTGGAAAAAGATCTCTTTGAAGATAACTTGAAAGACACTCTTTCCATTTCACATATTTTCACTTGTGATTTATCACTGATACTCTTTACGTTGTTCCTTTTACTATTTTACTGTTGTAAAATAACTAATTATCTGGAGTAAAAAGGCATTTTGACTGATACTCTTTAACTCTGTTTCTGACCATGATACACTTTGACTGAAAATTTTCATATTAAGTCAGTGAATTCCTATCATTGCTCTGCACTGGGAATTCTCATACTCTTTAGTTTCCTGTAATTTTAATCTACCTCTGTATACTTAGCAAAATTGGGCTTAACCATGAAAATATTTTTGATCTCATTTTGTAAAAAGAACAAGTTCTCAAAATATTCCAAAATGACTTTACCAGTAGGAGACCCTTGTGACAAAGGTTTGTTGACTTGCTCTTTCGCATAAGCCTTGATTTTCTTATCATAATCCTTTTGTGCCATCAATTTTTCATTCAAAGCATGAATATTTGGAAGTATTTCTTGTGTCAGTGCTGTGTATTTGGCCCAAAATCTTGTGATTGCCAAGTTCATGTCCTTGCATCTATCCTCCAAATTATTCATCATATTTCTCTTATTCAGGACTTTTTTGATTTGTAGTATGCTTTCAGTTCTATCCTGAATTTTTAGCTCTTCAAGCTCTTCTCTATGTTTTTTATTCAAAAATGTAATAAGTTTTAAGGCTTGTGTAGGTTTGTCAGCCAGTTCTTCTTTTGTCTTTTGAATTTCAATCTATGCTTCTTTGAGTAACTCTTTTTGTTCATAAATAATTTGAATTTAAGGCCACTGAGAATGTATGCCTTGAATGATGTTGTTCCAAAGGTAATTCTTGATGTAAGAAACCTGCTCAGTGAGATTAACCTGTTGTTGAAGAATCCTTACCTGTTCCTGCAATATATTGGCTCTCTGCTCATGTACTTTGGATGTAATTAATGCATCTATGTTAGATGTTTCAAGATTTATGATGGTGCCTTTTAAACTGATTATCTCTTTATCTTTCAAGGAAATTTCTTCCATAACCTTTACTATAGAGCTATTTCTCCTGTTGGATTTACCTGTGAAGTGGTTGAGGAGGTGGCAGAGATATCTTTAGAAGTAATTGACACTGCAGTTGCCAATACTCCTTTCAGTGCCAAATGTTCTGCCAATGTAGAGGGAATAACTGTACTTATAGTTGGAATAACTGTGGGAATGGGGACTTCCTGAGCTTTCTTCAATATTTCATTTTCTTGCATGAGAGATTCTATTTGATTTTCCATTTCTTTAATCTGAGCTGTCATCTTCAAAACCAATTGCATATTTTCCTCTTTTTCTGCCTTTTCCTGAAGAACTTCTTTTGCCTGAGGGTGCTCACTCTGTGGAAATTTTAGTTGCTTTGTTAAGGCTGCAATATCATCATTCTTTCACCTTATCAATTTCTTAGCAACTTCAGTATTAGAGGGATCTTCTCCTATTTCTATCACCAAATCTTGTAAGGAATTGATCCTAAAATCCTTAGCGTGAAGAGATGCTTTATGTAATTTCATTTGGGTTTGCAAATTAGATACAGTTTTCTGAAGCATGGTAGCACTCATGTTCTTGCTTACTACCTTTGAATATAGCATCTTTTATGCACTCATGTGGAACTATATCTGATCTAGTTCATGTATAGTATCATCATTCACTGCAAATTCTTTCTTCCTGTAGTTTGTGGCTGATTTTGGATCTGTTACTATAGGTTGGAGAAATGACATGATCATTTTATTTGTTGAGTAATCAAAGGCTGTCACAAGTTTGTCTTTATTTCCTGGCTTTTCCTTTAGCAGTTTAGAATAAACTTCATTTTTTATTTCTTCATTTTTTTCCTTGATTTGATTGAACCTATTCTGAATATCAAAATCAGTTTCTTCTATTGTTTTAGAGGAAGAGGGAGCTTCTGTATTCATTTCTACTTCAACCATTTCTTTTCCTTTTCCCTGTGCTTGTACCTGTTCATTTTGAATTTCCCTGAGTGTTTCATTAACAATCATTGTGGCCTCATCATCTATTTGCTGGTCATTATTATCATCTACATCAATGACTCCTTATTTTTGTAGAGTATTCATTTTGGCCTTTTCGTTGTAGGTTGTTTTAAATTTATTTTCAATGATTGTCTTTGCCAAATATCCTTCTCCTTTTCTCGGTCTTTTATTGGATACCTCTGCTGGTTGGTTAACTGTAACCACCTGTATATTTTCCACTTTATTTTCTTGTAGATTTTATGTTTGTATCTCCTGATCATCATTAATTAAAGTGTTTGCAACCCATTCCAACTAATTGGCATATTTTTCAATTAGTGGCTTTGATTCATGGAGGAATGGAGTTAACTTACACTTAATCCTGAGGTTTCTCAGAATATCTTGAGGATCATAGTTCCCGTAAAAGCATTCTTGGAACTTGAATACTGATAATTTTCCGCTTAATTCTTTCAAAGCCTCTCTGTTGTTAACTATGAAAGAGCCAATTTGAATTTTCAATTTGAATTGTGCCTTATTTTTGGATGCTATAAATTTCACTGCATCTGCATTTAAAATCTGTCTCAAGTACTCCAAAGCAAAGAGCCTTGTGGTTAGAAACTTTGGTAATTTGTATGGAGCCAGGATTGCAGCATATACTCTAATTTCAGTGTGATTTTTATAAAAATACCAATCTTGAACTTTAAGGTTTTTAGAAAGCTGTAAAATTCTTTTGATTTCTTCATTTATCCTTGCTGGCTCTGCTTTATCCAACAAACTCATGGTAGGTCTGATAAACAAATCATTTAAATCACTGTAACTGTACTCACTGTTGTTTTTTCTGAGAAGAGAAGTCCAGAAAATTACTGAAAGAGGTTTTCCCTCCATATCCATATTCTGTAATGCAATGGAAAAATTATCTGCTTGAGAAAATAAGAAAAGATGTAATAGATATGATGTATATCTGAACACTCCTTCATCAGGTAATTTTATCAGCTGATAATGTATATTATCAACAATGAATTTGGCAAAGTCAAAGAACAATTCTGGCTATTGTCCAGGAGACAAAGTGGAGAGGAACCATAGAATGGAGGCATCTGTAAATTCATCATTAACATAGCCTAAAATGAATGATAGCATGGAAATGACTTGTCTGGAGCCCTCGGGGAAATTAAAAGTATCATAAGGTGGATTTACCTTTGGAAGGTTGACATGATTGGGCATGAAGTTTTGAAGGATTTCAAAATTCCTAGGGAAATTCAGGTCTAAATACATCTAAATCAAGTCTTCAATTGATAATGATACTCCTCGTGGATCATGGCTTAGTTGGAGCATATCATTGATTGATTCAGCAGTTATGTAAAATAGGACCTCACTATCTTTGTTCACCATGCATCTTTGATCAGGAATATAGTGCATCTGACATAACCTAATGAATTACTGAGCAGAATGGGTGATGGGAACCACATATTTGGGCAATTTGGAGTCCCATATAGGTATATCATTGGCCATTTTCTTCTCAAAATTTTCCTGACACCAGCTATGTACTTCCAGAAGATCAAATTCAAGAGTAGCATTAGCAATTCTGTAATATAAGTCAATCAAGGGATTGTTTTCTTCAGTAGTAACAGGAGGCTGCAATGGTCTGACTACTTTAGTAGATTTTTCATTTAGGACAGGAGTAGTTTTATCAATTTTGGGAGATTTGGGGTTTGGAAGCTTGCTGGAGGCAGGCTTCTCAGTTTTAGGTCCTCCAGTCCTAGGGTGACCCGCTTCTTAGTCATTTTTGAAGTAACTGAGAAAGATTAGATTGTTTGCTCATCTCTTTATGGAAATAGAAGTTCAATTAAGCTTTCTTTGGGAAAAATTCAGAATCTGAGCGAGGGTTTTATGAGGAAAATGTAGATTTTCAATGTGCAGAAGGTGGGAAAGCGATTTTCAATGGTTTATTTGGGAATTCAAATGCGTTTTCACTGTAGGAATAGCTTTTGGATGGTGAAAATTCTTCAGGCGGGAAAGGAAAATCCCGGGAAAAAATTGACAGGTTTTCCCCTGTTTTTTCAAGGTTTGAGTACTCTGAGATTAGTACTTTTGGCTTTTAAATTCCAAAATATTTTAATTTTTCTTGAAAATTAAGAGTTTGCAGGCTTAGATTATTGAAAAATACCTTTGAATAGGTATGGTCATGGTCGAAGAGGGTTGCAAGTGCTACCAGTCTTCAAACTAGTTGCAGCTTGTTTGGTAGAAGGTACTGGGATTTCTTCAGAGGTGAAATGGATTTTTGGATTACAAATAGTTTCAAAATGATGCCTGTGAATATTTTCTGAGAGGGTGTAGGTGAAAAATGAAATGTAAACAATAAGAAGTAAGTCCGAAACCTTAATTTTTATCAAAAACATAACATTTATTGCAGGTTGGGATTAATGGCGGGAGCAGTTTGTGTGTTTGAAGGCAAAACCACTAGTGGTTATCGCATTGTTTCTGGCTGGTAACTGGTTTTAAGCTTTTGCAATGCGATCTAGTGAAATTAGGACACATAGCAAGTGATGGTTTCATAAAACAACTTTTATCGCAAAATGTTTTGTGAACATCGCCTGATCACTTCGATAATGCGATATGGGATCTGTGCCGTCGGATTTGGTTGAGTGAAGTGAACATTTGAGATGCATCGGGAAGCTGCAGGGAAATAAGGTGGGACCAGATACTATGATCTGTGTTGTTGATTCGGTAAGAGGAGATCGACGGTTTAAAATTAATCTGATAGGAAATGGTGGCGATGGGGGAAGGATTTATCGGGTTTAGCTTGAACTGTCAGATTAAAGGGATTAAGATGATTGGAAGGTCATGAATGAATGTGAGGAGGCTTCGTTTATGTTTAATAAAATTTATGTATAAAATGATTTTATACATGGAATGGGTGGGTTATTATATTAACCAGGGTTTAGTATTGTGGTAAGAGAATATGTATCAGGAAAATGGGACAAGGTTGAAGCTTTCACCATGGGTAAAGCTTATGAGGGGAAAGGTGAAATACACTTATTTTTCTTCGCTGCTCTATATACACACTGTGTAAATAAATTGCGCATTTTCAATATTATATTTATTATATAGTTTCAGATTTGTCAAAGGTCTAAAACTATAGGGGAGAGGGGATATTTTATTATGGATAAGTTTCATGTCAAAGGGATGATTTCGGGATGTTTTTCAACATGTGTTTAATATCTTTGACATGAAAAGTATATTATAAGAGGGTTTTGGGGATATTAAATAAAAGGGAGCTATATTAATAGGACTAGGATTTTTCTATAGGGAGTTAAATAAAATAAGTTAGGTGTTAATATGAAAAGGGAAAAGTGAATACTCAAAACATACAATTATAACCAAGAAAAGTGAAGATCAAAGCCAAGCTTACATTATGATAATTTCATCACTTCAACTTAGGATAAAATTCCATTTTGAGGGTTTTATACTCCATGATATGCAGGAAGTCAACCAAATGGGCCTTTATGTAATATTTAAGTAAGAAAAGAGTTCTCACTTATGAAGTTAAATGGTGATAAGTGCATGAAGGGGTAAATGATGAAAATTTTTGGGATTAATATAGAAACTTAACCTTTTCAACTAATCAGTGATTGAGCCTTGGGTCCGGTCCCAACAGAAGTCAAGGAAATGCCTTGAGCGTCTTTGAATGATAGTCTAGAATATCAAATTGCTATGGGGAGGGGAAATTAGTTATTTATAGCCCGATGAAATATATCTACATTGATGTCTCCCACCTTCTTCTACCTACCTGATCATTTTCTTCTAAAAATTTTTCCTTCTCTTTTAATTAGGTGCATTTGAACTAACAACCTTACAATATTTTATTTTTTTGAAAGAATTAAACTATCTAATTCTACACTTATTGCATCCAAGAATCCAGATTAAACTGTTGGATTATTTTATTCTCTACCTAACTAATGAATTGTCATGATTAAACTGTATGACAATTTTTTATTCTCTATCTACAACATTTGAAACTGAAAAATGACGAGTCAAGATTAAATTGTTCACCTCATCACAGATTATGGCATTTATTGACACTTTGCCATAATCAACTGCAAAAGGTAAAAGTAGTGCCATTTAGACTTGCACACTTTCATGTTTTATTCATCTTTTTCTTTTTGGGTATACTATTTTTTCTAAGTCCTTTGATTTTTCTTTTAGGACTTTTTACCCTCTTTTTGATTTTTTGATTTTTATTTTTTTACAAAATATGAGAATACAACTTGCAGAAGGAAAAGTATGTACATATTTACAAGATTACCATCAGTCAAGTCAAAATTATGAATCCGATATCTATAGGTCACTAACAAGCCCAATCACTGTTAGTATAACGAATCAATTCATAATTTTCTAAAGTGGTGTATAAAATACCATACCTTTTTGTTCCTTTCAAATACCTCGGATTTCTTTTTTCTGCTTGCCAATGTGCCTCCTTTGGCCTTTCCATAAATTTGGACATTAAACTCATAGCATGCATACTATCTGGCCTAGTTGCAGTCAAATACATGAGGCTACCAACTATGCTCTTGTACAAGCTTGGATCGAAATCCTTGTTGTTGTCCTCTTTGCTGAGTTTCAATCCCATCACTGTAGGAGTAATTGTTTCCTTGCAATCCTGCATATTAAATATTTCCAAAAATTCATTTACATATTTACCTTGAGAGATAAAAATCTTATTTTCATTTTTCTCTACTTCTATTCCTAAGAATTATTTCAGCAATCCCATATCACTCATCTCAAATTCATCCTTCATGACTGATTTAAAATTGTCAATGAGGTAAGCATCATTACCTGTAAAGATCACATCATCAACATATAAAACAACAATCAGCATCTTACCATTTTTCTCCTTGATGTATAATGTGGGTTCTCCTTCACATTTTTCAAACCCATTTTCTAGTATATAGGTATCTATCCTACTGTACCATGCTCTTGGTGCTTGTTTCAGCTCATAAAGAGCATTCTTCAATCTGAAAACTTTGAGCTATTGGCCGTTTTTCTCATAGCCCAGAGGTTGTTCAACATAAACCTCTTCCATCAATACTCCATTTAGGAATGATGATTTCACATCCATTTGGTAAACCTTCCACTTGTGTTGTGCTACTATGGACAACACTGCTCTCACTGTTTCCATTCTTGCAACTGGTGCAAAATTTTCCTCATAATATCTTCCTTGTTGTTGCTTGTAGCCTTTAACAACCAATCTACCCTTGTGCCTTTCAATCTTACCTTCAGCATTGCTCTTAGTCTTGTAGAACCATTTTACTCAAATAACTTCCTTTCCTTTTGGGAGATCAACTGATTCCCATGTCTTATTTTTCTCTATGGCATTTATCTCTTCATCCATAGCATCCATCCATTTCTTATCTTTCACTGCTTCCTCAAAATGAATAGGATCTTTTACATGACAATACAATGCAAATAAAGAGTTCAAACCTTCATTTGCTGCCTCTTGCTTATAAATATCATTCAAATTTCTGAATCTAGATCCTCTTTCACTTAGTGTACTTGTGCTTGTAGAAGCACTCAAATCTGTTCCTTGTGGTGTGCTTGGAGAAGCATTGTTATCACTTCTCAAGGGTGTTCTCATACCTTCTTGTGGTGTCCCTTGCTGTCTTTGTGTTTGTGGAGGTGGTGCTAGTAATCAGGTGTTCCTTTCAGCCATTTCTTCCTCATCATCATCATGATACAAACAACTCTTCACATTGACTATTTTCTCAATGCTTCCATCCCAAGTTTCTTCTTTAATGAACTGCACATCTCTGCTTATAACAAAATTCTTGGTGGATGGGTTATACAACCTGTATGTCTTGGATTATTCACTGTATCCAATAACTATGCACTTCTCCCCCTTACTGTCCAACTTCTTCCTCAGCTGATCTTGAATGTGTGCATAAGACACACAACCAAAAACTCTCATGTGGGTGACACCTTATTTTATGCCACTCCATGCTTCTTTCAGAACTATGTTCATTACATCTTTGGTTGGGCATCTATTCAAGATGTATCCTGCATAATGTACAGCTTCAGCCCAATATTCAGTTGGCAAATTTTTTTCCTTCAACATACTTCTTACCATATCCATGATGGTCCTATTTTTCCTTTCAGCAACTCCATTTTGTTGTCGTGTATACCTTGCTGTAAATTTCTTATGTATCCCATTTTATCTGCAAAAACGTAGAAATTCTTTTGATATATTCTCTCCTCCTCTATTATTCCTTAAAAATTTAATATGCTGCCCACTTTGTTTCTCTACAAGAGCCTTAAAGTGGCAGAATTTCTCAAACACTTCACTTTTATATTTCAAGAAATAAACCCAAGTTTTCCTTGTGTAGTCATCAATAAAAGTCAGCATATTGTGGCTACTTGCTAGTGATGGTGTTTGCATTGGTCCACACAAATATGAATGGAAAATTTCTAAGGGTGCCTGTGCCCTTATGCTCTTTCCTGGTGGAAATTTTTCTTTGTGTTGTTTTCCCAAGATGCAGCCTTCATATAGGTTGTCCAGTTTCTCAATAAATGGTAATCCCTTTACCATTCCTTTTTTATGCAACAAATTCAGACCTCTAAAGTTGAGATGTCCAAATCTCAAGTGCCATAACCAGTTTTCATCCTTCGCTTCTCTTTAGAATGTCTCTTGCGTCACTGCTGCCATTTCAACTCCTTTCTTCAAATCTGCTCTCATATTGAGAGGGAACATTTTTTTCCTTGTCATCTTCACTTGTGCAATGCATTTCTTGCTCGGTGGTTTATCCATTATGGTGCATACATAATTTTAAAAGAAAACATTGTACCCCTTTTTAATGCCCTGTCCAATGCTCAAGAGGTTACACTTCATACCACACACATAGTATACATCTGATATGGATCTTCCTTCTCCTTTATTTGTCAAAACGCTTTATCTTTTCCCATGACAGAGACCTTAGTTTCTGTCCCCAAAGTTACTTGAGACTTTACATCTTCATCTAACATGGAAAACATGGAAATGCTTCCAGTCATATGGTTTCTACATCCTGAATCTAGAAACCATATATCGTCATTCTTTTCCTCAGCCATATTACATGCTAAAAACAACTTTTCTTTACTCATATTTTCCTTAGTAAAGTTAGCACTGGGTCTATTACCCATGTCACTCTATTTCTTCCTACATTCATTAGCATAATGGCCATACCTTTTATATTAATGACATTGGACTTGGGATTTATCATACCTTTGTCCATGTGCTTGATTTTTTCCACCTTACTGGCTTCTGCCTTGGCCTTGGTTCTGATTTTGATTTCTACCTCTTCCATTTGTATTTGTAGGGCTATTTCTTCCTCCTTTGTCTTGGCTTCTTCCTCTTCCTTTTCCTTTGTATTTTCCTCTACCTTGACCTCTTCCTCTTCCAAAAGACATTTGGGTCTTGAAGCCATGCTCCAAAGATGAGTTTGTTGTTCTTCCCAATCTTTGTTCATGAGTCATCAATGATGCATGAAACTCATCAACAATAAACTTTGAGATATCCTTTGTCTCTTTAATGGTTGTGACTATCACATCAGACCTTGAGGGTAAGCTCCTCAACACTTTCTCCACTATCCTTATTTCTTCAAGTGTCTCTCCATGAGACCTTATCTAGATAACCAACCCAATCACATGTGTGAAGAATGGGTCTATGTTATCAGACTCTTTCATATAGAGAGTCTCAAAGTCTCTCCTCAGCAATTGTAGCTTCGTTGTATTCACCTTATCCATACCTTGATAGGAAGTCTGGAGGGTATCTCATGCATCCTTGGACCTCTTAGCTGCTGTTATCCTTGGAAAAACACTTTCATGCACTGCTTGATAGAGATAGAAGAGGGATTTTGATTCCTTCTTCCTATTGCTCTTCAAAAAATCCTTCTCTGCCTTTGTTAAGGCATTAAAAGCATTTTCATCTGCTCGTTCTTCAAAACCATCTTCAACAAACTGCCATAAATCCTGAGAGGAAAATAGGGCTTTCATGGTGATTTCCCAATAGTCATATTTCTTCCCATTAAACTATGAGAGTTGAGTATTTCCAATACTTATGCTTGTGCTGGTTCCTTCCATGGCTAGCACACTGAACTAGCTTTAAAATTGACTGTGTTTTTTTTAATAAATTATCTCCTGCTTAAGAGACGAAATCTGTCTTCAAAAAGACCTCTCTGGACTGCACTTTTTTTTTAAACACAAAACAAAACTCTGTTTTTGAGAAATACCTGGATTTTTGCTGCACTCTGCTGGAGAACTGCTGCAACAACTCCTTCCTTCATCTTGTTTGAAAAATTCTCCTTTCTAACACAGAGAACACATTTAAAAAATTTATCTTGCTAGACAAAGCTGGCATAGAAACTACTTCTATTTCATTAAAATGAAAAACTATCACAAAATGATGTTCTTCCTCTATCAGAGGGATTACAAAATGGAATTGCCACCCACACACATTGTCCTCAGATTTCCTCTCTGTCTCTTACAACAACAAAATTTCACACACAATGCTTACAATGCTTTGTTTTGTTTTTGCCTTCGGGCACTAAACAAACAATAGACAGTCTTGTGCTCTAAATTAGCCTTCGGGCTCTTTCATTTATATGGCTCATAGTATTTTAAAAAAAGCTATTGAAAATATAAATTATAAACTTTTGGAAAATTTTTATAATATATATATATTACCCGGATATATATATGTGGCCAAAGTAAAAAAAAGACTTTTATCGCCACATTAAATTAAAACGATAAGAGATTATATAACCAAGGTTTAAAACCTTAGTACATACCCCGCCGCATACAAACTTAAGACAAGGTTTTGAAACCTTAGTCACAGAATTCAAACTCAGAATTAAACTGTATTGCATTCAGATTTAGCATACCAAATTGGCCTGACATCATCGAGGGCCAAAACTGTGTGATCGGTCTGATATTGGTCGACGGTGGGACCCTCGGACCTCAAATCACAATTGAACTGCATTTTATAAAATTATCGCATACCATTTGAGCTTTGTAACGTCATCGCAAAACTTGCACGATAAACCCTGATTGGTCCACGTGCCCTTGCTATGTTGGCAGTGGGACCAGTTCCTCGCATCAGTGAAGTGGTTCTAAACTTGCGCGATAGCCATATGATTGGCTAGCGGTGGAGCCCACGATTGCTATGCTAGCTAGTGGGGACCATCATGATGTGGCCCTATTCAAAACATAAAACTTTGCCACGTAAAACAAATGATTGTTGGTTGGTTGGTGGGCTGTATTTATTGCGCGACAAGGCATACTTTTAAACTGCTGATTGCGTGGTAAAAACCACGAAAAAATTAAATGTAAACACAGTAAGATGGCTATGGCCATTATCAAAAATCAACTTTGCAGATTCATTCAAAAACAGTGCTAAATGCTAGATGGTGTGTACTCAACACATACACACTCTGCCCCTATTGTGCTCCTTTTTTTTTCTGTATAGGGTAGGAGTTGAATTTAAAAATTCAACACTACTCCTCCATTAAAACAAAAATTTCTTCCATTATGTTTTCAAACCACAAGAATAACCCTTGCCAGCATAAAAAAAGGTTTCCTTGACATCTAGGCTTTGTTATATAGAGAGGTTTTGAACACTTTTCTTATTCACATAGATCATCATTCACTCCCGCATGAGCTTCATTTCTCACCCTAGTCATAGGAAACAAAAAACCCTAGCTGCAAGAGTCATCGTCTGATATTTCCTTCTTTTTTAATTCTTCCCTTGAGTCATTTTTTTCTCAATTTCCGTTGCCACTATTTATTTGTTTTAATTGTTCAATCTCTTTAATGATAGTTTCATTAACATTATTATTTGAGAGAGCTTATCACCCTATTTCTTGAACTCCTCTTGAACTTGTTCTAAATCATTTTGAATTTTATACATATCCTCATTTTTTTTATCCTTGATACATCAAATCGAGATATATTTTTTTCAAATACTTCTTATATTATATTGAATGTAGTATCATGATCAATACATATCCACCACTTCAAAGCCTCGAAAAGGAAACAATTAGCTTCTATTGAAGGACTCATACTATTTTCCTTTATCGTCCTTCTCCATTCGTTATCATCCATATTCTAAGATGTTTTCTAAATCTCCTCAAAATATTTCTATCTAAAGAATCCAAGAAGATAAATTATAGTGAAAATGTGAATCACTTGGTATAAAATGATTTCAGGACCACTCGCAAGCCTTAACTTCCATAAAATATACATCTAAATGTATAGATAAAAAAATAAAAATTATCAAACATACATTCGTATCATTTCTCTATCTTCTCGAAATTTCAAAAATGTTATAGAAAAAAAATCCAAGACAACTCGTTTGAAATTGATTTGAGGACCATTCAAAAACTCTAACTTCCATAGGGAATATTCCTAAAATATAGTGAAACAGAATAGCCAATGGTCATATGGTTTATCCCATGGTCAACCGTAACTAATTATGAACCTATGTGTATTAAAATCCATTTAGTTCTCTACATTTCCAAGCTCCCTTTTTAATGTGGTTTCTTTGCTGCAATTTCTTTCTCCGTTTGGATGACATTGTTCCACCACACATTTTAGAGTAAAAATACATTCAATTTAAAATGTATTATGTCCTATTTATGGTAAGGATGGTTCCATAAACTACTTGTTTGAATTTTTTCAAGAATAAGAGCATGATTTCCTCATTTTTAAATTGATGCTATACGTATCTCACGTTACCACCACTTTTTCTCTGTATAGGGGTTCCCTCTTTCAATTTGGGTTCTCTCCCCCTCTCTCTCTACAAGTTTACAAAATAAACCATGATGTATTTCCAATATGTCATTTTCTTCTACCCTCATACATCATGAATAATCTATTATCACACCAATTTCATTCACTTGGCACAATTATGTGATTTTAGGAAAATACATCCTAACCATTGTTAATTACACTTAATGCATGATTTATAAGCCCATTTTCATACCCCAGTTTATAGTTAAGCTGTATTTTACCCATATTAGGGTCATATGACCTTTTCATTTAATGGTGATGTTCTCATTAATTTAAATATAATGTGATTTAGCGAGGATTCATTGGATCCATCATTTGCAAATCTATGTGATATATTAATACTTGAAATCATAAAAAATGTACTAGGAAAGAAATGAGAGTCTAGTCTTGGACAAGGAAAATTTTAAGAAAGGAATGTTTTCTTAATGTTTAGAAACCTTGGCAAATATTACTAGTACCTAATATGCAAAGTGTAAAATTTTTGGATATATTTTTCTATAATAATCAAATTTCTAATGATTTTAGTATAAAAATTCAGCCATTTTTAAGCTAAAATTATTTTATACTCTAAAATGTGAGCAATAAATTTTAGAGAAAATGAAAATTTGGCGAATGAAATGAAAATTGGGCGTATCAAACTTTTGGAAAAAGCATGGAAAATTAGCCCAATTAAGAATATTTGCTTCTAAAATATTCCATAATCTTGGAGTTCCTTTTCATGAATGCAATGCACTCCTTTTTTTTTTTTTTTTTTTTTTGTATACAGTGGAATCAGCAACTGGAGCTGCCTTGCGACTCGTGTTACACGGGGTCGAACCTAGCAGGCTACCACTATAACCATTAGGAACTGCGCCTGCCCCTCTCCACAGCGCTGGGTTAGTCTGGGGGATTCGAACTCGTGACCTCAGGTACAGAGCCCGCTTTAGAAACGAACTTCACCGCATTTCAATTACCAACTAGCCTACCCCTTAAGGCACTCCTATTCTTAATCATTAAGCATTTAAATATAATTCTTAAAAAAAACAACTTTTTAATCTAAAAACTCCTAAATCTATCTCCTCTAATAAAAAATTTAAATAATATTTAAAAATTCATTTTTTAAATACTTTTTTTAGAATAAACATTTTTTTTTTCAATTCATACCTTTCACGGGCCTTCTAAAATTTAAAAGTTTAATTTTTAATAAAACTGACGGCCTAAGATTTTTATCCTTTATAATTATATATACTTTGAACTTGATAAAATAATTATTAAATTAACAGTATTAATTACATACGAATAGAGTTGATAGGTCAAGGGAAACGGCATAGAGCCTGATTGGTTACATCTAGGGTTAAGTGTTCAAGCGAAACGACATATCATTCATCTGGCCATGAAGTGGAAATTAGTTGTGAGCATAACATATACAAACAAAATAACAATTTAAAAGAGAGAATTACATTTATCATCCAACTACAAGTAACGACATATCATTCATCAGGCCATGAAAATAATAGTGGAAATTAGTTGAAGCTTCATTCATTGCATTTCATAAAGCTATGAGCCATAACATGTACAAACAAAATAACAATTTAAAACAGAGAATTACATTTATCATGCAACTACAAGTTAGTAAACTAGGATCTACCTTGAATTAAGTTTTTTATTAATATTTATTATAAATGAATTGAGTTTTTTATTAATATTTATTATATAATTTAAGTAGTAGTTGGTAATATGCAAAGTATCAAAGTCCTTCCTGCTGTTGTGACCCTGAATTTTTATTAAAGGATGTTGTTTTCTTCCTGCCATTCGATTCCTCAGCTTTTGTCTGAACAGTTAAAAATTGATACACAGTCGAAACAAAAACCAATACCTTTTCTCCGGTCTTCGCATTCATTTATTTAAAACCCAGTGTCGGATTTGAAATACAGACTTTTATAGAAATGGACAAAACTCAGTATCAGATTTGAAATACTTTAAATATTGGTGGTTTTATTTTTACTGTAAAGGCTATGTCCAGAAACAACATCGATTCAGAGAAAATAAAAAAGACAATAACATTAACTTTCATAACATGATTTTCTATTTGGGTAGGGCCGGAAAACAATCGAGGGACTCGAAATAAGGAAAGTATGATGGATGGAGATGAGATGAGATGAGATGAGGCGACATCATCAGATGAAGATCATGAGGATGTGAAGTTGTGTTGGAGAATTTTGACGAGCTTGTCATCTATCTGGAAAGCTCTCGCCAGCACAGAGACAGCAACAGGGGGTGAGGCTCCGAACAATGCCGGCGCAACCGCCTGAAGTCCTGGATTCTGGCTGTTAAATGCAACGATGGCCACTGCGTTGACAGAGCCAATGTTCTGTTGGAAATGCACAAGACCTCGAGGGAACACAAACACGTCTCCCGTCTTTAGCGTTGTGGAGAACAAAGTGTTGTTAGTGTTGATAAAGCCGACTAAGAGAGTACCCTCGGTAACCACCAAGATTTCGCTGGCCCGTGGATGTGTGTGAGGAGGGTTAAGGCCGCCAGAAGCAGCGTAATCAAACCGGACCATGGAGATTCCCAAGGTGTTTAACCCTGGTAGCTGCATTACAAAAGCTGGCGTTGCCGCGAATCCCAACTGGTTACTCGTATCTCCTGCTTTATCGAGGCCCCTCAACCGGAAGTCCTCTGTTGTAACCGTGCTCGAATCCTTACATGCAAATCCATTCACAATAACTGCACAATACAATTCAATTCAATTCAAATATATATATATATATATATATAACTTTGGCCCATCATTACCTTTCAGACAATTCGCAAACGGACCAGACGTAATATTATATTGCATGTATTTACAGCGTGGATACAATACCTTTGCTTTTCAAATCAGCAACGCAAATGTCTTGTAAAGGATCTGGATCGCTTGCATGCACAATAACGATACTACTCGCGTATGATAAGATCACTAGTACCGCAACTGCTAACGCCGGAAAGCATTCCATGCCTGCAACTCACTATCTCTCTTTTTCTTCTTTTCGAAAAAGAATAGATATGGACTGAATTTGTTGAAAATGAAGAGAGTTGCTCCCTTTTATAACAATGGTAAATGATGGTTTTAAATATTTTATGATGGTCAGTTGTGTGGTCCCTCATAGATTCGCACAACTAAAAGAATATGAATAGTTGCGTGTTCCTTGAGACTTTGCCCTTTATTTGGCATTTTGGATATTACGAATAAGATTCTTTTAAAAGGTCAACCAGTTTTACATAATTTTGATGATAAGTATTACTCGATCATCTTCTATGTAGCAAACTTAGTAAAATAAGAAATTGAAAAATTCTAGCTTCATATATCATACTCCACATTTTTTTTTAAATTAATTTCTAATTTTAGTAAATTTGAATAAATAAATAAATAATTAATAATAATTAATTAATTATAATGATTTAGAATTTTCATATACAATTATACTTGCATAAGTGTTAACATATTTGACATCATTTTTTAAAATATAATTATCAATAGTCGCATGTTCCGTGACACTTGCCCTTTGTTTTAAGTAATATGATTTAAATATATTTGGCATTTTGGATATTACGAATAAGATTATTTTAAAAAGTCAACCAGTTTTACATAATTTTGATGATAAGTATCACTGGATCATCTTTTATCTAGCTACCTTAGTAAAATAAGAAATTGAAAAAGTCTAGCTTCATATATCATACTCCACATTTTTTTTTAATAATAAGTAATTAATTAATTTTAATGATTTAGAATTTTATACCATTTGAATAAATAATGAATTAATTAATAATAATGAATTAATTAATTAATTAATTAATTATAATGATTTAGAATTTTCATATACAATTATACTTGCACAAGTGTTAAAATATTTGACATCATTTTTTAAAATATAATTTTTCCTTCTATCTAATATGTTTTGCATTAATATTTAACAATATAAAATATAAATATAAATTTTTTATAATAACATTTCAATTATTATATTATATGATCTTATTATTATTATTATTATTAATTTATATTATTGTTTAGATATTGTTTAATTATTTTATGTTTTGAAATTTTTAATAATATTAATTTTTTTTTTTAATTTATGTGTTTATTTTGTTTAATTTTTTTTGAATGTATACATGAATTTATCAATACCAAAAAAAAGATTCTACATTTATATAATGATAAAATAAATAATCTAGGTTCTAGATCATTTTTGGATTAAAAAATATATCATAATTTAGAATATCATAGTATTTAAAAGTTAATATTTAATCACGTAAAATAATTAGCTGGTAATAGTGTATTATATACATTATTCAAATATTGTGAATGGGTAACATGTTTGACATTATTTTTTAAGATAGAAAAAGTCTACTTCTATCTAATATGTTTCACATTGTTTTTTCTTTTAAAACATCAAAAATATGTTTTTGTTTTTTTGAATAAATAATTTTTTCACATTATTATTTAGTAGTAAAAAATATTTTTTTCTTGGGGTATAATATCATGTTAGATCTTAGACTTTTGTGATCCATATTGCTAAAGAGAAAGTCTTTAGAATTAGTTACATCATAGCATTTGGTCTAAGTTTCGATCCAACTAATGTGGACCATCTTGAGGACAATGGTGAAAAAATAAAATCTATCAATCTTTCAGAATAAATAGATAAGATGCATCATGATATTGAGTTAGCCATTATGACTTAGGAACTAGCAGTTATGAATTATGAATTAGCCATTAAGAACTAGCCATTATGAATTAGCCACTATGAATTAGTAGTTGGTAATTAGTTAAGGATTAGCGGTTGGAAATTAGTTAATGGACTAATACAATTTTGGTTGTAAATTTGCCATTTGGAATTAGTCATTATTTATTTAATCAAATATAATCATATTAAATAATATTGAATAATAAAATTATTATAAGAATATTATATGAATATTTTAACAATTAAATATTACAAAGATTAAAATATTTATTAAGTTTAATTTAATATTAAAATGAATTAATTAAAATTTATTTATTTAATCAAATATAACAATATTAAATAATAAAAATTATTATAAGAATATTATATCAAGTAAATATTTATTAATTTCAATATATATATTTTATTGAATATTAGAATAAATAAATTAAAATATACTTATTTAATGAAATATAACCATATTAAATAATGAAATTATAATAATAATATTATATTAAGAACTAAATAGTTTATATTATTTTTAGAATCTAAGTTTCTATAATTCATTATACAAATTGTAAAATACTTTCAGTAATAATTACATTGCATGTGATTATTAATGTAAAATTATATAATAGAATAATTAATTAAAACCATTAAAAAGGAGAAAAATGAAAGAAGCGGGAATTAATAAGAGAGGGTCACAATGTAGCTTTTACTCAATTTTCATCGATCATCTCTATTAAGGTTAAAATATGATTCTTAATCTGTATAGTCTCTCTAAGCTTCAGATCGTGGAAATGATCAATTCTAGCAATCACTTTACAATCCTCAATGCACACATGGTGCTTCGATTTTTCCACATCTTCAACTAGGATTGATGAGCAAGAACGATTATGCCTAAGGTCCGTTGCATGCTCTCAGATTCTCTGGTTAATGAAATGACCAGTCTCACCAATGTATGGAATCCCACATGAACAAGGAATAGAGTAGACTCCTTTCATGTCTAAAATTCAAAAAATTATAAAAAATTAACTAAATTGTGCCTTTATTTAAAATTATTATTAGTATTATTATTAATGATAAAAGATTTAATATATAAATTAAACATATATACATTTAAAAATAATGATAAATTATGGAGTTATTATTATTATTATTAATTGATAAAAATAATTAATATATAAGTTAAACATATATATATTTAAAAGAAATACGATTCTTAACTATGGGTACTCAACACTACTTTATTGTACACTCGTTCACATGGCATTTTTCTTATTCATAAATTTAATTAAAAGGGGATAATTCTTAAATTTGATTTGTGTAAATGACCAAAAATATTTTGTGGAGGTTAAATCCCTATAATCCACCTACTAATTTTTGATAATTAAGTTAAAATTTTGGAAACCTTATTCTAAAATAGACATACATGTCCACATAATTATTGCTTACTAATACAACTTAATTATTTAAATCCATCATAAATCCACCTTAATTCTACATATATTAAGTGCTCAGAGGGATCAAATCGAAGTTACAACCTTGTTTTTTAGTGAAAAATTTGAAGAAAGATACACAATTAGAGAGGATTTGATCCACCTCAATGCTTGATAGGTCTAGAGTTAAGGTCGGTTTAATTACTAATTATTAATAATTTTAATTAAAAATTGTATTTTATTTTTTGTGTAATTTGACTTAATCAATTTTTATTTTTTTCATTTTTTATGTGGTTCTCTATAGAGGAGATTGATATCATGGAACACCCACCTGTTTCTAGGTGAACTGGTTGTCTTTCATCCAAAAATACCTCCCAAGGAGCGATAACCTAAATATTGATGGGACTAGAACCTGAGTGGGGGGATAATATCTAATCCTCTCTAACACCAAAGGTACACCCACTTGACAAGTCAAAATGTTTTAATTAACCATGATTGGGTCAGGAAAAACAACAAAGAGAATAGGGGAGGAGGGAGAGACACAAAATATTGATGAGTGAATGGGGAGTAGTGGAGGATGGCTAGAAAAAGGAAAGAGGGGATGAGATAGAGGGTTGGAGTAGTGAAGGAAAGGCCTAGTAGGAAGGGAAAATTGATAGCACAAGAGGGGGAACTAGGGATAACACCAAAGCTCGATGAGGGAAATATAGATATTTTGAGTGAAATTAAGGGATTTTAGGGTAAAATGAAGTTGCCAACAGAAATAAAACCTAATGGAGCGAGATAAACCTAAATCGAAAGAGAAACTACAATTGATAAAGAACTAGAAGAGATAAAATGTAGGATCGAGGAAGAATTGTAGGGCATAGGTACAAAAAAACTAAACCATATTGAGTTGGGCATGTTGTGAGGGATCACACACAATAGTGAGAATAGACTGGAGCAATCAAGCTAAAAAACCATGAGAAATGCCTCTGGACTTAGTCATTCCATGGATTAGCTCTATCAGATCATAGATGCCAAACTTGTTCGCCTCCCTCCATGTTTGACTTATTAAAAGTGTTCTGACGTGCTCCATGCTCACCAAGCAGTCTCCTTATTTCCACTTCCATGTATAGTTATCTTGTTTCATCCTATATCCTTCCATGATTATCTCATCTCTTCCTTGAATATGTATACCTCTACACCTCCACACACATAGAAAATGGGCCCACTCACTTTAATCTCCAAGAAAAAAGACCCATGGTGGTTCTTGGATTGCATATGGAAAACCAATCCCTCGTTTATTCTAAAGAAGAGAGAGGTGAGCTTACCCTCCTTAAAGAAGGAGAAGAGCTGGAGTTTTTTCCAGAGGACTACACTAAAAATAAACAATAGTTTGGTGATCTGGAAGTAGGGGCAACAGAGCCTAATTGTCTAGATCCACAAGAGCACCTTCGGCCAGTAGTGTTTTATTCAGAGATTGAACACAAATCAAGTGTGCCCAATGAAAGCCAAGAAAGTTTTCCAAAATAAGACCAATCAAGTTTGTTGATTGAATATCACTCAAATATTCCTTCTGAGTGTGCATATCTCGAAGAAGATCATAAAAGTTCTTCATCACTAAGTTCTTCATGGGGTTTTGGAGGAAACACAATATATTTCTATTAGTCAAGATCCTTTACCCGAGATGATCAAGAGTTTGCAGTTCCCTTACAAGCCTCCATATGACAAAGGAAATGATGAAGAGCACACAAAGCAGTTGATTATTATGGAAAAGGAGAAGAAACAAGAGTCATCTCGCTGTTTGAAGATAATTAGTGGCAATGCATAAGCAAAGCAACAATTTGGAATGAGGTTTGTTTTCTTGTTACAAATCCTCTAGAAAAAATCATGTTGCATGTTTACCATGATCCTTTGGGTAGTATATTGCAGCCATTAGTGAAGGAGGAATATTCCAGGTTCATCCATGGAGCTACGGAATTCAGTGGAAGAGATAATTTTCCACGTTTTCAACCAATTTCTCTACTTATAGGAATGGGATGCCAATTTCAGTTAAGCACTCATTTTCTTAAATGGTTACATTGGAAGTCTGATTATTATTTGATGGGATAATTTTTTATCATACTAGGTGTAGGTAGGAGTGCCAATAAGCTCAATACTATGAGCATATTTCTAGTATAGTTTCAGATTTCTTTGCAGTTTTCAGTCCAAGTGTGTTTCAGTTTCCAGTTTCAACATAGTTTATATTTTAACATTCAAGGTTCTCAACTTGTGGCAGTGATTTCCGTTTTGATAGTTGGCAGTGAACAATTTAGTTGTAGTTCTGATTTCGACTTAGAGTATGCATTTGCGACTCCATGAGCCCAATAAATCATAGGCACTCTGGTCTACAAGTTCTCACTGCACTCATAACAACACGTTGTCCCCAGATGGAGCCAATGTTGGCCTGTGACTGCACACAAAATGGAGAATGAGATAGGAATGGAAATCCTCACTGTCAAAGAGCTTCAAATGAATCTATATGCCTTTTAATTCAGTTAAAATAGGAAACTATTGCTGATTAAGTTTGATGGTGAGAAAAATCCATACTTCCCTTATTCATTTCTTCTACTTGCTTCCTACCCTTCATTTGTCCTAATTATGAACTGCAACGCTCTAAATACCATTTATCCCTTTTCACTTTTGTTTACCCTCAGTCATTCCCTTTTCATTTCATGACCACACATTCAAATTGCTTTTTACATCCGCCAATTCCCAAAATCCTTTAATTTCCATTTCCTACAATACTTCCAAAATGAGATATGCGATGAAGTGGGACCCATTCAACCGCCACAGTTACTTTCATTTCATTTCCCTTAAAAATCATTAAACCTGATGCAGGAGCATCAAGCTCAATTTTCATTATTTATTTGCGTAAAATAGGGGGTGAGGTTTTTAATTATTTTAAAAATCCCTTTAATAATTAAAGGATATGAGTGGAATGGGATTAGGTAGATGATATAGGGAGTAAGAATTCTATATACGAGACTTTTTTGACTCCAAAACTAGAATAAATCTAATTTAAATTTAGTTGAGATTTGTGTGGAGGATTTTATGGAATGGAATAAATTCATATTTTTGTATAAATAGGAGGGTTGTATGAGGGTGTAATCAAAGAGTGGGAAGTGAGGAGAGTGTGAGGAATGGTTGGAGAAATTTTGTAAAGGGAAAAGAGCCGATAGAGGCTTTCCATTGTGATATTTGGTTGAGGAATTGTTGTGTTAATTTATATCAGTAGATTTATGTTTTGATAAGCTCTCTTTTAATTATGTATACTTTGAGCAATTGCAATTGTGTGGTTAATGAAGAATTGTTTTTATGAGAATTTTAATAATGAAGGCAGTACATGTTTTTTTATATTTTGGGATTTGATTTAACCGAGAATCCCTGCATCATTTGGTATTAGAGAAGGAAAGATTTCTATTTTGAATCTGCAAGTATATTGATATGGAAATTGCAGGAAGAACCTAGAGCCTACGTTACTGGTGAAGTCAAATTGGGAAATGTATGAATTGAGACTATGTATGGAAGCAAGAATGGCCAGCGTTCAACGCAATCATTGTTGTGATCGATCGGCAGAGTTGTAGCATTAAGAAATTGAAGGTGAATGAAGTTGTTTCCATGCAGCAACAAGGAGGAGTCCGCTCATGTTCATGGAGATGAGAAATGGTAAGTGTTGCACAGTGGCTTGAAGCTCGTGATCGAGCATTACGATGTTAACAACGATTGAAGCATCATGACCAAACATCGCAGCAAATAGTCTGCCAACCAAGTGGCTCAGACGCTTTGACAGAAAGTTAAGAGTTGTACCTGTGATTTAAAGCGCATTTCATGAGAATTGAAGCATACGACCAGCGCAGACATGGTGGTATCACACATCGCTAAGGCGATTAAAGGTTAGTATGCAATGCCACAGTCATACCATTAGACAGTTGAAATATTCACATGTTGAAGTATTAGCATGGGAAAGGAATGGAAATGATACCATTTTTGATGAATTAACAAAGGTCTAGTTTGGAGGGTTATATCACCGAGCATTAAAGCCGATGGAAATGCATTATACCTATGCCTAAATCATCATGCAAATTGTTAGAATGTTATGTGAGTTGCTATTTTGGTGAAGTCTGCATGCGGATGTTGACAAGCCACAACATGGGAGCTGCTACTGTGTCAGAGTTACATTACACCGGTTCAAATGAGCTAGCGTGGAAAGCACTACAGTGCTTGCGTCAAGTGCCTACGGGTTGTGTCATACCCATGTTATCTAAACCAGCATGGAAGCCATTACTGTGAATGTGTTGTATCATACCAGTACCATGCCTACCACTTCCTCTCCATTGCCAAAAGGGGCATTAAACAGATTGTCGATAATGTTCACACATCGATTTTGCAATTCTGTTGTGTCAGAATACTCATCCGCGTCAACATAGTTGTTGTTGATGACCTACGATATGAGCTTATCACATTCGGATTCCATCCATGTCGAAACGAGAGAGGCAATTTTAAGTTTCGGTTTCCCTGCAGCATGAGTATGTCCCTAATGATCTTCTTCGCGGCAGCCAATGAGGAGGTGGTATTTTAATACAATGCTAATGGTGATATAATAATAACTAATTGCTTTATATAAATTGAAACTTTCAATTTTCCAATCATTATGTGAGTTTTAAATTTCAATGCTTATGGTGATGCATAGTTGCAACGATCCCTTGCGGATCTAACAAACATAGTAATGGAATTTCTTGACAGTTTCAAAAACAATGCAACATTTTCTTCCAGATCAATGATTTGTATGAAGAGCAAAAAAATATGAATTGTAGTGGCACAGCTGAATTATGAGTTAAAGGCAAAGGTATGACTGAGCATGTTATGTGTTGACATTTTGGGGTTTTCTTAATTTAAATTATAAATAAGTATTTTGCAGAGAAGATTTATGTCAACATGCTGCAAATGCCGAGGTATACGGTTTTATCACCACCGTAGTTTTAAAGAAATTTAAGTTTCCCTTAAATGAATGGAAAGAGAGAATGTGCTAATCCTGGGTGATATAGAGGGGAGCATGCGTTTTTATGTGAGAGGGTTTATTATGAGAATTGCAGAGAATGCATGTTTGATGGAGAAATTAAAAGGAGGTTAGACTTTGAATCTGAAAGGTGAGCTGATATGTTTTATTTTAACTCTGGTATGAAGATGATATTTTCAGAATTTGGGTTGCAGATAGTTGAAGATATTAGCAAACGAAGATCACAATTTTAAAAGTAGTGATGAAAGAGACTATTAATAGTTTCTGACTGAAAGCAAAATGTGGAGCAAAACCTTGGAAATTTCCAACAAAGATTGGATAAAAGGGACAACTGTGTTCTTAAAAATTTCAGATGAGTTGAAGCCTAGAGGGAGCGAAGAGGATGCTCAAAATGGTTCTAGAGAATAGAGAACCAGTGCTTGCCAAAAGACCAAGTCTAGAGAGGGGATTGGTGAGGTAAGTGGTAGCAGAGATGACTTGTTGTTGTAGAGGCTTTAGTATATCTCATGGTGAATGAGTGATGAAATCATGAAGATAGAGACAAAGATGAATACTGAAGGTCATTGCAGAGGTTCTAAAGAAGACCATAGCAGAAGAAAGGAGAAATAAGATGCCAAGTCAAATGGCATGAGAATGAATCAAGAGCAGATTGACAGAGAGAGAGTTGAGATAAATTTCCATCTTGAGTTGTTGATGGAAATGTTACGGAGAAGTAAAGTAGACCAGAGATATGGATGGAGTATGAAGAGGAAAGTCAAATGGAAGAGATTGCAAGTGAATTGGGAGCATAGAGTAAATGTTCAATTGAAGGAAGAGTTACTCAGTTTAAATGAGTTTGTAAAGGGAGATTTGATATGTGAGCTAGAATATGGTCCATTGCTTTCTGAAAGTAATGATGGGACATAAGTGAAATCTACAGAAGAACTAAATAAAATGAAGGATTCAGAGCAGCAAAAAAAGATGTTTACTAAAGTGTCAAGTGAGACCACAAGGTTTTATGTTTTTAAGACTGATGATTTGTGTGTGATTGCAGGTACATCACAAGGTGTTGAACAAACTTTGAAGTTTGTTAAGAAGAAGAAGTTGAATCTGAAATCTGTTCAGAATGATGCTAAGATAGCAAGATCTCAGAAATAAAAGGGGATAGAAGGGTCTCATGGGAATAAACAACAAAGTATTGAAGCAGAGGAACAAGGGCCATCTGATGATTAGTCAACAACAAGGGAAGGTATGGAAAGTTGTGTAAAATTTCCAAGTTCTACTCCCATTGAGATTGTTAAGTTATATAGAAAGTTAGATCTTCAGTGAAGAGATTTGGGAAAGTAGAGGATCTATACTTAGAGTGAGTTGCTGAAAGAGAAATACAAGGAAATTGTCCTGAATAATAACCAGGAAATAGAGGATAAGGATGTAGGAATGATTCAACAAATCAAATAAGTTCATTATTGTGAACTAGAATAGGGAGACATTCTTGAAACAGATGATATGGAGGAGGGACTAATGGACAGTCTCATGGAGGATTTAAATCAGCATACTAATGTGCCGATGGAAGAATAAATTTCAGAGCAACATACTGAAATGCTTCTAGAGGAGAAAGAGGCACTGAGACCTTATTTTTTTTATTTTAATAATTGTTTTTTGAGTACAAGTTTTATTGCATATGCTAGAGAAGATCTATTGAACATAGAAATTGAACTGATAAGGAGGATAATGATGAAAGTATTTCAGAAGAGGCCAGCAGCAGTAAAACAAATAAGAAGCAAAAAGAGTAAGACAACAGAAGACTATGAAAGCATAGCCAGTAGGGAAATGCAACATAAAGTGTGGATACCTGGAGGAAACCAACAAACAAAATCAGCAACAAATGTAGAATTGCAACACAAGATATTTGATCCAGGAAGACAAAGATCCGAAACACATGATCAAGCGCTCATGGTTAATTTCAACCTTGGGAGTCTTATGCAGGAGCATCAAGCTCAATTCTCATTATTTATTTGTGTAAAATAGGGGGTGAGGTTTTTAATTATTTTATTAATTATTTTTCTCTTTTTTAAATAAATTAAGAGAAAAAATGTAAAGGTGAGGATTATTGTAAATATCCCTTTAATAATTAAATGATATGAGTGGAATGGGATTATGTAGATAATCTAGGGAGCAGGAATTCTATATACGGGACTTTGTTGAGTCCAAAACTAGAATAAATCTAATTTAAATTTAGTTGAGATTTGTGTGGAGGATTTTATGGAATGGAATGAATTCATATTTTTGTATAAATAGGAGGGCTGCATGAGGGTGTAAGCAGAGAGTGGCAAGTGAGGAGAGTGTGAGGAATGGTTGGAGAACTTTTGTAAAGGGCCAAGAGCCGAGAGAGGCTTTCCATTGTAATATTTGGCTGAGGAACTTTTGGGTTTATTTATATCAGTAAATTTATGTTTTCATAAACTCTCTTTTAATTATGTATACTTTGAGAAATTGCAAATGTGTGGTTAATGGAGAGTTTTTTTTATGAGAATTTTAATAATGAAGGAAATACATGTGTTTTTATATGCTGGGATTTGATTTAACCCAGAATCCCTGCATCAAAACCTAACATTTTCTCCTTTGCACTTCATCTTTATACTTTACCTTTTTCATCACTATATCATCGTTTTCACTTACCATTCGCCTTCCCAGGTTACGATTGTGATTCTGGGTGAGGACATTTTCCTGTACCTTTTCCTCATCCTCATCTTTGCTAAATATACATGTGATTGGCACATTATAACCTGCTTCACTAGTTTGTAGCTTCAAAAGCACAGAGCACCCTCAAAGTGATTTGCATTTAAATTGTGATGCGGGGCCCCACCTTGTTATACCTTATTTTTTGTACATACTCATGTACAGTGTAGCCCAAATACTGTCTTGCTCTTACATGAGCTAGCTAGGAAGTTATGCCTGACCTTCACAATCACCTTTGGCTCTAATTTGAGATGTACAGTGTAGCCCTGATGAACTCTCGGTATTTACATGAAGTAGCAAGGACTTTATACCTGACCTTGACAACCACCTTTATCTCTAGCTTGGAAATCTTGGGGTACAAGCTAATTTCCCAATTTGTTTTTCCATGTTTTGAAACTCGCGCCCTTGTTATTAGACTTCAATGTTACTAGCACTTGATCAAACTAAAAACCTTGATGATTGTAGCATCAAGAAATATTAATACGCTTGAGACACACAAACCCCCATTAGGTAATCAATCCTTGACTTCATTTCTCTATTGGGATTGGTTTCCCAGAGGACTTTAATAACCTCTGGGTCCTCCGGCTGCTACATTCATCAAGGTTTTATCAGTTGCTACTTTAACATACAGTAATGTATTTGCTAATTTTTCAGGCCTTGCCAGCACTGGTGCTAGTGTTTAGCGAAAGCTACAATAAGGTCTTATAATCACAAAAAAGTACACACTCCATACATAAATTTTCTGTATAAAATAGAGGAATGTTTTTGCTATGATTCTCAATCCTTGCGAGCACTGTTTTGAAATCACCCAACATTTTTCTTTAATGTTGAAGAGAGTTATTATGAAGGAAAATAACTTTAATCGGCCTAGTGAACGCTTCCGTTCATGGCCTCCTGACAAGTAGCGATAACCATTCTTAGCCTATTTTCTAATACTTTTCAGAAGGATTTCTATGTATGGAATTTTGTCAATATCAAAATTGAAATTCATCCAACTGAATCTAATGTTCTTATCCATCCAGCTGAATCTAATGTTCTTTGCTCTTTTGGAGCAGAGAAAATATCCTTCTCTGTATGGAATTTTGTCAATATCGAAATTGAAATTCATCCAGCTGATTATAATGGTTTCTCTATTCTGGAGCAGACAAGACAGATTCATCAGGCGCTTCGTCGATGCGCTGTGTGACGTTGATGCAGGGGCATCCGAGCAAACTTTTATTAAAATTAGAATCTGAAGTTGTAGAGAGGAAATGTGGACAAACATTATAAAACGGGGCAAATTGGTTAAAACAGAGCTAAATTTGCTGGAACTGATGAGGTCTAATTAAATGAAAGTATCTGTCATATATGCATAAACGAGAGACTTAGGGTTTGTTTGAGGAATTCAGGGAGAAAATTGTGGATCTTAAATGATCCACACTTCTGTAAATTCTTTATAAGTGAGTCTGTGTGTGTGATAAAGGGGAGCGAGTAGAAATACAATGTAACCAGAAATGGATTTGTTGACTAAGGCTAAAATTCCTTAGGGTTTGTATATAATTAAAATACATATGATTTCAATTTTCTGTGTGTCGAGTTGTGGTTCTTTATAGCTTAAATTTTTGAGTTAAATGTTGTGTTAGTATATTGATTGATCGACCATCGATCACTGTAAGGATCGATGGCGATCCAACGTCAGTATCTGATTATAGAAAGAGCTTTCATTTTTGTGCAATAAGTATTGTGTTCGATTCACATATTTGGTTGGAACTGTGATTTGGAACCACACAACAGTGTGTTGGAACCATGGGGTTTGGAACCATGAAGATGAAGGCGCAGCGGAACTATGTGTTGGAACAGAGAAGCGGTTTTAGGAAACCGAAAAAATATTATCGCACAGCTTTTGGGCTGTTGGCGGTAATTCGATAAACGAACGTGATACACCTCTGCGAGTGACGCGTGGCATCACAAAAAAATAAATTTCGCATGAGTTTGGAGAATTAAACAACGTGCATCTTTGTTACGCAATATTCGTCAGATCGGCTGTCAAACAAATGTGGAGTGTGATGGTCGTAGGATCACTTCGCATAATGCTTATGTGTTTATGAAGAATGATAAACGTCTGATTTGCGATCGACAGTTATCACGAATAAAAGTGCTCAAGGGTTTAAACGTTAATGGATCTGATGTGTTATAAATTTTGGTTGAATCCTTTTTGAGTTTCGGCTTTAAGCGCACCAATGTGGGACCGCTTTTTGAAACTCAAGGCTTACGGAATATTGTGGCTTGGTTTTATTTTCTTTCGATGTTTTGTAAAGTAAATTGGAATGTTTTGAGTTCCAGGGTTTAAGCCATAAAGGTGGGCCATCATTTGTTGGTCAACGATTATGAAAATCTTTGTTTTTGTTTTATTTCTGATATTAAACCATAAAAGAGGGCCAGCATGTGTTGGTTGAAATTTTATGGAATTCGTTTCTGATATATATATATATATATATATATACACGTGGTATATATATACACGTGGGCCCATAACCCACAGGTCCCAGGATCGAAGGATTGGACTTATGAATTTGTAGCTTTGATACAGATTTTGAAGGTTGCCGGTTCATATGATAAAATGAAAGTTAACCTACCCTATAGTAGGTTTCACTTTTCATCAGACGTGAAGGTAATTGATGAAATTAGGAGTGTTTGGATATCTTATTGGTCTCAGGTATGCAGCATGTATTATTTACAGCTTAAAAAATTAATTCATTGGTAATTTTGTACAATCTAGTATGTTCACAGAACTGACAATACCGATTATGGTTCTATAGTGTTGACAAAACTGAAAATACCCACATAATACTGAGGAAAACCTACTGAGGAAGTTTTTTTTGGGAGAAAGATGTTTTCTGTGTTAATTCAGTTTTTAGGCAGTTGATCACAGGAAAACGATCAAAGAGGTATGCTTACACTTTGGCTGGCATACCAAGGAGTTCATTGAAAAATGAAAGAATATGATGTATGGAATTCTTTAAAGCTCACAACAGCAGGTAGGCAACTGATCATAGGAAAAGTATCAAAGAAGTATTCTTACTATTTGTCTTAGATACCAAGGAGTTCATTGAAAAATGAAAGGACAAGATGTATGGAATGCTTTACTAGGAAAATCAAACAACAACATTAAGTCTGAGAAACTTCTGAAATGATTTTGAATAACAGACAACAATGATGAAAATGGGAACAAATTCAAAGTTCATGTAATGGATCTTACACATGCCCTTGAACTTTTCTTTGAGTTCAGTCTTATGGCTGGAGTTGGTAATATCAAAATAAAAATTCGGATACGAGCTCTGAAAAAATATCCCCGAAGGATTAGAAGTCCCAATGGCTAGAACACTTGCAGGTCCCTCGGCTCTCTACACCTTCCTGAACCCAGCTAGTTCATGGCTTCCCTTAACATTCCCACCATTCTCAGACATGGGCATTGTAGCTCTACTTTGATTAAATATGTAGCAAGAAGTCAGAACTGAAAACTACAGATGAAAAGATCATCTTGAGAAGTCATATATATAGAAAGAAAATGCCTAATAAATTCATAATGTCAGATCAAGGTTGCAGCTGCATGAGCGTGCATATACCAGACATGCCGAGATTGTGAATCCTTCCATGGAAGTATTTAATTCAACTGGAATATACTCATGACTAATTTGGTGGAGGGATAGCAGTTGTAATATCCAAGTATGAGGGGCCTTATTGTTGATAGCATGTTTTTTCAGGTCATGTTTTGACCCAGGTAGATAAGGTATGGAGTAATACAATTATGAATGTAATTAGATTATAGATCTTGGAAATATTTGGCAAAAGATACAATATGGAGCATTATCATTGTTAAAGAATTTGAATAGTAGAATTTGAGAATATTTGGAATTTGTTTAGTTAATAAATTTATGGGTTAAAAATGCACCATTAAAATTTATGGGTTTTGAATTTGGATAGACAGTGATCTGGTGTTTTGTTAAATGCACCATTATCATTGTCACTTGTTTCCGGTATATAATAATATCAATGACAGTAGTGTGGATACTATAACATAACAAAACCCTCAATGTTAAAGGAAATAACTGTATAATAACACATCACAAACCAACTGTTTTATTTTCATTGAGTTGGCCTCCCCAAAATTGTAAGTGACCATGATCCATCCTCAAATGTAAATGTCCAAAAAACAAAAACAAAAAATTAAAGGGAGGTATCATTCTTCAAAAGAATGGACTTGATGAAATGCTATTGGATCTTCTGACTTTATACAGTATAGGAACTCCGAAGGGTATCCTTATCCTTCTTCTTGTAGCTGGTACACTTGGGTGTTAGGTTGCTCGTAATATTATGGTAGGTTCCATTAACTTACATGAGAATGCATCTTCCACTCAATACTTGTCTTTGAAGTTAATGTGTTTTTTTTTCAATATGTAGGCTTGGGGTGTTAGACATATCACGTTAATTGGCCATGATCATGTGGCTATGTTGAATCCTCTGTGCTAGTGTTTATATACTCATGATGATTTTCTGAATGGATGTCAACTAAAAGGTAATGCTACAACATAGAATTTGAAGCACATTTTTCTTGGTGTGGTAGTTTATATATCCTTTAGTGGCTTGATTTCTTTGTTAATTATTTTGAGAGGCATGTGACTATATTTTACTAAATTTTTTTGGTTCAAACCTTAATAAGCAGGAAGAAGAGGGTGTTTCTATGACTATTCCAATGCTTGGACATTTTGTGACAATAGACGAACTATAAAATATTATGAAGGACTGTATGTAGCTTAAATATTTGATTGACATCCATGATGTCATTTTCTTGCTGACCAATACAAGAGAAATTCATTGGCTTCCAACACTTCTATGTGCTAATGCTAACAAGGTGGGATGAAATTGATTCAAAATATCTACAAAATATCTACTGAAAAACTCTAAAATATGCTTGCTACATGTCATATGGCATGATTTTTCACCTGTGATATTCATTTCAATGGATGGTTTTGGACTGTTGCAACAGGGTACATTTTTAAATTTGATGGATTAACATATTGGTGCACACAAGGAGAGAGGAATATCACTAAGATGGATGGTATGCATTCTCAGATGCATGCATACTAAACTGAAGGGTACACCTCCCTAATTCTATTCTTGGCGGCATGCACAGGAATTTTGGGACTTAATGTGCAGGTTTCAAGGAGGAATAGCTTTTTAAAATAAGAAAAAATCATTGCAACGAGGATGAATTCTAGGAGTTTTGATCTCTGTCATTGCAGATTCAGAATCTAAAAGACTTGTAAATGCCTGAAAATCTAGAATGAGTAAAGCTTGGGCACTTGGTTGTCTTCCTCATGTATTTTCCATTGTTGGTGAATGCTTACATCTCTATTTTTCAGCCTAGTCAAGTTAATTTTGTGACATGGTGTGGGCCTTTGTCCCCTGGTTTCACTAAGATTATTATGAATTTTCCTAGTGGTCCTTGACCACAAAGATTGGTAAGGTAAGAAATTTCCTCTGATTAGGTTTAAACAATAAGAGTAGGGTTGTGTCTAGGCATATGTTGTAGGGTTCAAAATAGTGTTACGTAGTGATATTCATCTAACATATATGCCTCACTGGAATTCTCTATCTCTTATTTGACTTCAAGACCCAATGGAAAACACCTATTGTTGGATCCTTCCCAAATATTATTACTATTTTCCTTGTTTATTTTACTTTTTGGCATAGTTCATTCTCAGTGATTTATTTGTAGATCATAGGCAGGTGATACAGATACCCCTTTTTTGTTGGGAACAAAAAACCAAAAGTGAGAGGATTTCAAGAGGTGATAGTTATTTTTCTATGAAACATGCACCCAAGGCTCATTTTAGGTGTCAAAACATTCCATGAAAATATTTGTGCAGTCAACATCTCCAATGATCTAAGGAAGTGTAGCACATAAGCATCAAGACAAGGTCTAGAAATTCCCATAAGAAAGCTATCTTGAGTGTGAATATCCATCATGGCACAACCAAGGGTTATTAACATATCATACAACCCACATCAGATGAAGAGCCCCCAAGCATGATTTATACACTTTTTCCTTGCACCTAGAAAATGATAGGCTAGAGTTTTAGATCTTCAACCCACCTTCTCCTTTTATTTTTATACATTCTTTCTAAAAGAAAAAACACTTTTTATGGGAAATCCACACTAAATTTCCTTTTAAGGAGGGCCTTATCATACCCGGATGGTCACAATACACACCAATATGTGGTGTTGTATTCCTGTACTTGTAGTATTCTTGTACTACTAGGTACAAAGTATGAAATATACCAGTACTTGCTTGATGTGCTCTAGGTTTGGGTTTACATACCCATGATGCATACGTTTGTGGCCATCTTGTTTAATATATATACTACATATGAAGTTCTACAGATGTTCAAATTTCTAAAGTTCTACCAATTGTGGCATGAGTATTCTACCACCATAGGTATATGAAAGTTTCAAAACAAAACTTCCTAAATTTTTCATTCACTTCCATCCGCACCTGAAACCTATAAACAATATTTTATCTCAATGTTATAATATTACTCCATATTTTCATAATTAATAAAAATATTTCATCATACTTTTAGTTCCAAATCCACCTTATTAGCAGCTTGTAATGAATGACACTAGTCAACATCAACTACAGGTTAGCACAAGCCCCCTTTCATAAAACAAAAATATATATGCTTGCAGTTATTGGTGAAGGTCAATGTGTGATATTTGA
This sequence comes from Pinus albicaulis, assembly GCA_034641835.2. Taxonomy (NCBI): domain Eukaryota; kingdom Viridiplantae; phylum Streptophyta; class Pinopsida; order Pinales; family Pinaceae; genus Pinus; species Pinus albicaulis. Next base: position 13,152,742 of record CM076573.1, read on the forward strand.
GGTTGTTTTCACTTGATGTCTTGTATCCTCAAGCCTTAATTAATATCGAAACATATATTGATTCACACAGAAACAAGAATTGGCCAAATGTAGGTGTTCCTTTCTTTTTGGTTCACATAATCTCTGATGTTGTTGTTAGACTATGACTATTAAGAGATTGTGAAGCATCCCAACGAGAAGGTTGGAAGGTGAGTTCATGGAATAATTTTTTGTAGCAATATCCTTGAGGAAGCTATAAAATTATTTTAAAAATACTAACATAGTTGTGCTACTAATAATTTTTTGTGTATATATCTAACACATGTTATTTAAGTAGAATAAATTTATGATGAAAGTTTGTACAATAAGAACAATTAAATATTCTTTGAATTTCACTGAAAGGAAAAGTATTTGCTTGATTAGAAAATGGAAATGAAAAACATATCTTTGTGTTTAGTTTCCTCATATTCTTTACTTGAATTTGAAAACTATATGACTTGGTAGGTGCTTCTTGGTTTTTATGACCCATGCCACCTTCCAACCAATCCTGGTTGGCCACTTCACAACTTTTTTCCATTTTCTGTTCTAAGTTTCCTTTCATTCCCACTTTTTCTAAAGGCTCGATGACCTACTAGATATCCTTGATGAGACTTGGAAATCACTCTGAGTCCCAAAAAACCCATATTTCCAGCCTTTTAGGGTAGCAGCGAACCTTCACACATGGACTTGGAAACCCTTTCTTTGTTCTAATATTTTTTCTTGTTCCATCTCAGATTTAACCTATTATATATTAAAGTTGGCATTGATGTGGATAATATTTTTCCATTTGGATTAATTTTTTCATACTAACATCATTGTTTGATCATTTAGATAATTTTTTTATATTGTAATTCCTCATTTCTTGTTGAATTATATTTTTATTGTTATTTTTTGCAATGAACTAATTACTATGAATGTGTAGGAGAAGTCAATATTTAGTGTGCATCACTATTAGTTGATATAATCATAAAGACCTTGTTCATATATGATGACTGGCCATATCAAGTAGTTGTGGAGGATGCCATATCGAAAGCACTAAGAGAACCCGCATTTGTAAAAACATTTTCTGCTCCACTTGTTAGATGGTCATTTAATTTTTAGACGATCATGTCTTGATGTAGGGGCATAATTTAATTTTCTGATTTTACCTTGGTAATTTCTAGAGAATTTAGTTTGTTAGATTGAACGGTGATGTGTGTCCAATAAATGGCTTTATTTCTAGGTGGAGCTCGAGATCATCCAGAGGATCATGAGATAACTATTGTCATGATAATTTATGTTCCTATTTTGGGTTGATTGGATCCTATATTTTTGGATCTAAAATGAATTGTAATTAATGTCGAAACATATTAATAAAAAAAATGTGTTAATTTTTAGTTAACAATGGTATTTTCTATGCTTGGAGTAATTTACTTCAATATTTTAGCCCAATTCAATTTCTTATTTAGAAATCACATTAACATTGACAGTAAATGTTGACAAAACATAAGAAAATAACTAGAAGACAAGACAAGACAAGAGGACACAATATTTTGGCGGATGACAGGGAAAAACTCCAATGTGGGAAAAACCCCTTGATCAAATCTTCTTATTATTCTTCAAATTCAGTAGAGAGAGAAAGTACAAGTTATAGCAGTCAACATGATACAATACATCATACAATACATAGGAGTGCTATGGCTATGAAGTTCAATATGAAATAATCTATTGATTGCTACTATTACTATTATATAAGGGGTGCTCTTCCAATGGCCATTTATTAGCTATGTGAAGAAGGATTTGTGGAATTTGTATTTACTATAAGATTGTGTATAGCTGAGTTGCAGACAACTAAGTAGAATTTGGTAGGAAGTTTGGAGTATGTGTAATTCATAATGATATTTTCTTCTCTTCATTGATGACTTTTCAATGTGTGAGTTTTGACCTAAGACATTGCATTATCAATGTGTCAAGGCTCAAAACTTGACCTATATGTCAACTACTTCTTATGATCGTTCCTAGGAACATGAATCCTAATTTTTGTAGGCTTAAAATTTATCACAAGTTTTCTCTATTGTGGTCGAATTTGTGGATGTTATCTCAAAATTTATTTAAGGTACCATGGATCTAAATTTCTTATGAACTTTCAACACTATAACAAACTTTGGTGCAAATTGTTGATCAATTCTCACTTGGTTAGGGTTATAGATGTTAATGAAAATTTTGTGTGCATGCATGAGAGTTGGGTGCAAATTCTCAATGTTGTGTAGCATTAGTGTGATAAATATGGGATAGTGAAAATCATAGTTTTGAAGATTAGTCTAAGTTGACTCGTACCTAATCAAATCAGTCAAGTTGATTGTTGGTTGAACGGTTAATTGTTGGTTCAATGGACAAAAGATCTTGTAGGCCCAACTACCAAAGGGCAAAATGGAGCCCATCATGGGGTTATATTTTTAATTCTTCACCACTTCTACCTTCCATGCTTCCTAAAACTCCTCTCCAACCTCAATATCAATGCTAGTAGTAGCATGAGCAGCAACACTACGCTTAGTAGAACTAGAACGCATTTTCCAAACTGCACGAGAACTACTTCCCTCACGAGTCACCATGTGCCATGCTTGGTCTTGGTGGTTCGCTTCCTTCAACTCTTGGTTCAACTACCATATCTTCATTGGAACCAACACCTCGAACTCCACTAGACAATGATTCGCCATTTTGTACTAGTGATTCGCCATTTGTACCAGTGATTTGCCATGATTTTACAAGATAATATAATCTCATGAGAGATTCACCAAAAAAATTATATATACATATTATATTATTAATAAAATGACCTTCCATTTTTCCTATGTATCATAGGGATTCACCCATTTATTATACATATAAATTTAGGGGGTTCTTAAAATTTTCCCTGTCCAAGAGGAGTCAACTTTCAGCTCTTTTCCAAGTCTCAAAAATTGAAAAGATTTCCGAGAATCTTGTCATTTTGAACTCACTAAATTCCATGAAATGTCATTTTCCCAATATAATTTTACCCCTTTTTGGGCTGGGATAGATTATTTACGAAAAAGGAATATCTTGGTCGAACATGGATAAGAGGTTCTCTCAGATATTATTTTCTACCTTTTCAAAACTGTGAGACTACCTATGAATAGGGACCTACCGGAGTTTTATTTTCCTCTTCTTTTCAAACTCTCTAAAAATGAAAAGACACCAAGTTTTACCTTTGTCAGAATCGTTAAAATTAAATGACATTAGATGCCGTCATCATGACGGTACCGAGTTCTTCCTTCCTAGGGCTCGTAAAATGTACTAGGATGGTTTTTTTCAAAGGAAAAACTTACACAACAAGAATATGCTATCCCCTTCAAGCTTGTTTCCAAAAATAATTGGGGTACTCACCAGAAATGGTGGGGGAAAATGGAACCAGTTCTTAGTCATGTCGGAAGTATGTCACTCTTGAACATGGCACTTGCCTGCAGTTTGTGTCGGGCTTGGGACATCCCATATTCGTCATTTTCCCTCCATGGGTTTGGGTTATTCTTTTTTATCTCCCATCTGCTCTTTGCCTCTTCACCATGAGCTTAGATACCTTGATGTCAAATAATGCCAAATTCGAGAGTCGTGTCACCAATATTTTCAAGAGAAGTTCCTTCTGAAGTTTTTAACCCCTGATCTTCTGTTTAGTATTGATTCACTATCATCTTATTCCTCTGTCTTGTGTCGATGATGTGGGAAACATTATGGCCCTCCTTCGACCGGTCACTACTTGTCGACTTCAACTCATTATCCAGGAAGCTAATCTAGAGACTCCCTACTGGTACCTTAGAGCTTGCATGCCTCAATGGAAAGTTCTTTGCATTCGATGACATGTTGTCTTCATTGGCCTTCGATCGAGTGATTTCGCAGGTGTTTGACTCCAGCTCATTGTTCACATTTTGTGGATTGTACTAGGAGTACCTTGAGAACCATTGTCATTATTGATGGTCTCTCTTGCACCTGTTAACAAATTTCATCATTGGCTGGTAATCAAGTGACTTTCTTACATGTTCAACTTTGAATCATTCATTCACATGCTTGAATTTGTACTTGTTCAGGTCCAGATGGAGAGCAAGACCCTGGGTTTTGTCTGATAAAATCCAAGATGTGGGATGATTTGGTTTATCATGACTATATACATGACTCTTTTGATTGATGGCTGCGACCATACTTGAGTCTATTTGATGATCCTTTTTCACTGGATGGCTGCATCCATACCTAGGATCTTATTACATGTTCCTCTTGTTATGGATGGATGTGCTGATTATTGCACATCTCCTTTCCCTATTTAAAAATTCGGCCACCACCTTCTTCCAAAAATCCATTTCTAGTGTTTTAATGAATAAAACCCCACAGACCAGATTTCATTCTATCACTTGGCCGATCTGCTTTGTAACGTTTAAAATGTACATTTTTATATATCGAGTCGAAAGCCCCTTAGAGCTTAGCCCCTCCCGCCTTAGTTTTTATATGACCCAGGAGCCACGCGGGACCACGAGTTTGGGAGAAGCCGAGGGAGCTTACCACTTATATACACGGACGTCGTCACGGCGCGTCCGATCCATGTTCAAACTCATGTGGCCCTACGAGATGCGTCGGGAGTGTGGGCCTTGCCCCTTTGGCCCCGGCGCACGGTAAAACCGGCGGTCTTCCCAGCACCGCTCTTGTCGGCTGGCGGTATTTACCGCAGGGAGCCAGCGATCCCACACAGAAATGCCACGCGTCCTTTGTACAGAAGGCGGAAACCGCTCTCTCCCCGCGCGCGTTAATCTTAGCAGATGTCCAGAGTCAGTGGGATCCACCCCGCTCGTCCGGCTGCTGCCTCCATCCAGACCCGGTTGGTGTGTCTCGGAGTTGATCATTCATCGCTGCGTCCCACTTCGCGTACCACACGCCCTGCCACCGTGTCATTGTTTCCACGCCCCACATGTCCATCGAATTCACTCGCCACGTCGTCTCTTGTGTGTCCTCACGCACTTCCGCCTATATGTCTCTCCCCCCCATGCACTCATATTATATCCTCGCGCCGAAATATGTATATATATGCGTACGTTTTATATGTTTGATTACATAATCCACAGATATTCTTCCTTCACGACCATACGCATGTCTTATTAAGCCCGATTCACAAAAACCTCCATTATGCTTGCTCCCGCCTCCACAGTATGTTCCCCGTTTTTGACTGTGTTTGCGTCGTCTCATCCATTCCCACTTCCATCACCCAGCCTTCACCCTAGTTGGGTTTTTCTAACATTTTTCGGGGGTTTTTGCGGGTTTTTCAAATCAAGCATAAGGGGGCATATCAATCTGTCGCCTCCATTTCAAAGGATCAAGAACATACCAGAAGATGATCTCCTGTGGGCGAAATTAAATAAAAAGAGCTGAAGCCGGTACATGAAATGACTGTTATTAAAGAAAACACAGACAGAGAGTCACAGAACCCTCCAGAGAATTTCGCCCCGCATTTAAGATTCCGGATTCAAATTCTGAGCTCAAAGGCCAAGAGTACAGTACCAGAGTTGCAGGTCATCTCAGGCCCCTCACGGCATCAGATTTTTCTTCAGCTAAAAGCATCCCGATGTATATATTTTATTATTTTCGTTTTGTACATAAGGAGATTTTTATCTCCCAGCATTAATTTCTGTATACAGGTTGTTAGGTATATTCATTTATAGCTAGTCATTCACGAAGAAGGCATGATGTTTCCCCGCCTTTCTTTTTCAATTTTTAGTAATAAGTGTGGATACCTACCTCTCCCTCGAGAAGTTTCTCTTCTCTCTATAAATATCAAAAAGGAAGACATTGTTAGGGTTCCAGATTTCTGTAAGCAAGCTGTGCAGCGAGAAGACTATTGTATCCATCTTGTGACATTTCTGTATGAAGTTTCAGAGCCCGTTGGGTCTCAGTGAGGAGGGGTTATGATTGTATTGAGGATTCTGGACTTTGGTATATTACAGTATGTAATTTCTCTCATGTGTTAATATATCATCCTTTTCATGCAAACTTTCTTCTTGTATCATGTTCTAGAATGCGAGTGGCTCACTAATTTGCAGTAAGGATTCATCTTAAATGGTGCCCTTCCTGGAATTGGTCAAGCGCTTTAAATAGGCCTAGAAGTGATATGATGTTCCATGTTCACTCCTTCCATAACTTCTGCTATATTAATGGCTTAAGGATTCGTAAATTGGTGCGCCCTTTTGTCAATAATATCTTCTCATGTTTCCTTCCTGCCCGCACTCCTTGATATCTGATTTCTGTAATATATTACTTGAATCGGCCCTCATTACAGTAAAGCGGTCTCTTAGCTGTCTGATACTATCATGCTGAAGTTTTACCTGATGTCTTTACTTTATTCCTATCTGTGTATCAGCCACTGAAAGAGAATTGGGACCAATTCATCCTATTTCAATTTCCTTGTTTAAAACAAGAGATAGTAAGTGAGTCCCTTGGACTGACAACCCAAACTATAAAGGACTCCTTGCTATATTAAGATGTCCTAGGCACTGGTCTATGGCAACTCTAGATTGTCTCTAGGAGGGTGACAAAATCATCCACAACATCTTTCTGGCGCCGTTGCCGGGGAACGAATTCAAGAACATCAGTTTCCCTGGGTTTTCGACATTTTATTTCACTCTCTAATCGGGTGAGCACAGAGAGGTGAAGAGTTGCAGATTTCTCACCTTGGCGACTCCACTGGTCCTTATTTGATAAATCTCATTAGTAGTCCTGGCTCCTCGTAGGCCGCATTTGAGGTCAGATACAGCCCAACCGAAAACACCCTACGTGTCTGACCCAGAGAAAATTATTCATAAAAAAGTCTGGAAGGAGAGGAAGTCAGCCCGTGCTGAAAATCCTGAGTGTTCTGTTGAAGATTATCCGCCCTCTTCTTCTCAAGAAGTTGGAACAGAAAATCCCGAAGTTTATCTAGAAACCCCACGTAGGGGAAATACTCCATTTGGGGAAGAACCTTATTATGTTCCCGAGGCTGAGGAAATTAAAGAGGTCACTGAAGTAGCTCCCGTCAACCGAGAACTATTCCCGTCCACACCTCAGACCTCGGTCCAATATATTCCCATTGTCATTCACACTCCGCTGCCCCCTACCCCTCTCCCTTCTTTTGTTTCTCAGATTGTTGTGAAACCCCCACCGCCTCCAATGTCCAATGTTCCTGCTTTTCTCCTGAACAAATACGCTCCTTTGGCCTTACCCCAAGTGTTGAACGATATGCCACAGGATTATCTGAAGATTTTGCCAAGGTTCAATGGTGAAAACGACGTGGATGCTCAGAAACATCTCGAGACCTTCTGCTCTTTTGCAGAAAATTTGAATGTTGAACACCTGGATGTGGTTTTGAGATTATTTGTGCAGTCTTTAGAAGGTGAAGCTAGAAAATGGTTTAAAACATTGGGTAATCGTTCTGTGACAACCTGGGATCAGATGGAAAACGTTTTCCTCAGGAAGTGGGGAGAAAAGAAGGATTTTGGAATGTGCCTTACTGAGCTAAATACCATCAAGAAGAAACAGAATGAAGGGGTATCAGAATTCATCAAAAGATTCAACAAGTTATATCTAAGCTTGCCCCCAGAAATGAAGCCAAATGAAGCTGCTGCCAAGATAGTTTTCATAGCAGCCTTTGATTTTGACTTTGGATTCTCCTTAAGAGAAAGAAAGCCTGCCAATTTAGATGATGCACAAGCAGATGCGCTGGAGCTAGAAGCGAACTTTGCCTCCACAGGAAAGTTAAAAGGGAAAATTGAACCAGATGCCAGAAGAAAAGGCAAAGAAGAGGTTTCTACCTCTAATCAAGAAAAGGATTCAGATAAAATGGATGAAATAAGTAATATGATAAAGAAGATGGTCAATATGGAACTGGAAGCCAAAAATGCAGCTCCTAAAAACTATTACAATGCTCCAAACAGAGGATATAATCCTCAGTATAGAAAGCCTCCATTGCAAATACTACCAAGAGAGACAAGGGAGCAGCAAGATCAGGTACCTCACCCCTTGTACCTAGAAGGACCAGCAGATGACTCCACTGGAAATGCAGCTTATGGGTTAGAAGATTCGAATCTGGCCTTTTCAAATAATGATGATATGGAGTGCCCGGTGCAAGTAGAAGATGAAGAAGCTAAGATCGACCATTACTGCAAGAAGTTCGCTGATTTCATGGAAGCCCAATTCAACGTCAGATATGACCTCAGATCCTCAAGGAAGAGGACCAGAACTCAGGAGCAAGAGGAAGAAATACCTCAGAAAGAAGCATCTGCTCAGAAGGAGTCAGCAACCAAAAAGAATGTTGAAAAAGGTAAGAATTTCCTAAATACCCCCTTGTAGTCAAATGATCAAATTCCTTCCTCTTCAAAACTAGGCAGTCCTTCTAATGCTGAGCCAGTGTCCCAAGAAGTCAAGTCCTCAGTTGAGAATAAGGAGCCAAAAGAAGTAATAATAGAAAAGTCCACATCTGCTTTTAATCTGCAAAAAGAGCTCGAAAAGATTAAGATTCCTGTTCCTCTGACTGAATTGTTGAAACAGCCTGTATATCAGTCTCAGGTCACCTCTTTTATGCCTATTCCTGAACCACAAATTGTACCTGATAGTCTAAATCTTCAAGAAGAAAGACCTATGGTAGTCTTTGGCCCACACGTTGAGGAGATAGACCCTTCAACTCCTCCCTTTTATGTGTCCTTAGTCATTCATGACCTGCTGCTTCATAATTGTATGCTAGATTCTGGAGCCTCCCACAATCTTATGCCTCTGTCCGTCATGGAGCAACTAGGGCTGCAAATTACAAGACCATATAAAGATCTATATTCATTTGATTCGAAAAGGGTCAAATGCTTGGGAATGATTAAAGATCTAGTGGTCAATCTAGCTCAAATCCCAGCAAAAAGTGTGGTCATGGATATTGTGGTCGCTGATATCCCAGCTCGCTTTGGCATGCTGTTGTCAAGGTCTTGGGGTACTAAGATTGGGGGATCAATTAAACTAGACTTGACATATGCCACTGTCCCAGTCTTTGGTGGTCAGGAGAGGAGGCTGTATAGGGAGACTAGATTTGTTAAAATGGTGACCACTGCTGATTGCTCAGACAATTCTCCAGTTTATAATAAAGAGGGTGACTTCTCATGTTTTGTGTTAGAAGAGAGTCAAGACTATGCACATGAGTTCCCCTCTGGTCAATTCCAAGCCGAGCAATCCAAGAAAGGCCAGAAATCAGAAGTATGGACTTTGCATTTCGATGGAGCAAATTCCAGAGAAGGTAACGGGGCTGGGGTATTGCTAATCTCCCCCACAGGAAAATGGGTGCCGCTGTCTTTCAAATTAGAGTATGAAGCTACAAACAATGTAGCTGAGTACGAAGCTTTGCTATTGGGCCTACAGACAGCTAGAAACATGGGCATTCAATGTCTGAAAGTGTTTGGAGACTCTGAGCTAGTAGTGAGACAGATTAAGAACGAATGCCAAACTAAGCATCCTCGGCTCAGAGCATATAGAAACGAAGTATGGGACATGATAGAAAATTTCTTGTTAGCATTTAATATACAGTTCATGCCCCGGGAGCATAACAGAATAGCAGACTCTCTTGCTGTGGCTGCTAGTACGTTCCGACCTCCTCAGAACCCATTGTTAAGATATGAAGTAGAGGTACGTTACAGACCATCTATCCCAGACAATATTAAGCATTGGCAGGTCTTTGAAGATGACGAACAGATGAAGAGATTCATGGAGACAGTGGGAGAATTCACGGGTATGGAAATTGATGATGATGAGGAGGAAGAAGCTGAAAATATTGCTGAAGGTAAATGGGAAGAGAATATAGCAGGAAACAGAGTATTGCAGTTAAAAGGAAATGTCATCCCTAGAGGACTAGTACCTCTAGAAAGACTATTCAACAAGAATGATGTTCCCATGCAGCCAAACAAAGCAGTAGAAGAAGATCAAATGAGAGATTTAAATTTGGGTACCGCTACTGATCCCAAGATTGTTAGATTATCTAAAAGAATCTCAGAAGAATATAAAGAAAAGTATTTGAAGTTATTTCAGTCTTATAAAGATGTTTTTGCTTGGTCCTATGAGGACCTAAAAACTTTTGATGTAAATATCATACAGCACAAGATCCCACTTAGGGAAGATACGAAGCCATACAAACAGAAGCTCAGACAGATTAATCCTCTGCTTCTTCCCTCAATTGAGAAAGAAATTAAAAAATTGTTGAAGGCCAAAATAATTGTACCCTTGAGGTACTCGGAATGGATAGCGAACCTTGTTCCTGTCAGAAAGAAGAATGGAGAAATCAGGCTATGTGTAGACTTCAGAAATTTGAATAGAGCATCTCTCAAAGATAATTACCCACTACCTAAAATGGACCACATCTTGCAGAAAGTGGTGGGGGCATCCAGAATGTCAATGATGGATGGATTTTCAGGCTACAATCAGGTAGCTGTTTTCCCAGAAGATCAGAAGAAGACTGCGTTCACCACGCCATGGGGAACCTTTATGTATGCAAGGATGCCATTTGGGTTGATCAATGCAGGTGCTACTTTTCAAAGGGCAATGGACATAGCCTTTGTTGGAGAACAGGACAAGTTTCTGGTAGTATATCTCGATGATATCACGGTGTTCTCAAAGAATGATGATGAGCATATTGGGCATCTAAGAAGAACTTTTGAAAAATGTAGAAGGTACGGCCTTTCTCTTAATCCTCAAAAATCTCTATTTGCTTTAGACGAAGGGAAACTCTTAGGACATATTGTGACTAAGGATGGTGTAAAAATTGATCCTAAGAGAGTCGAAGTAATAAATAGCATTTCTCTGCCAAGAAATAAGAAAGAAGTACAGGTGTTCTTGGGTCGAATAAACTTTTTAAGGAGGTTCATTCCTAACTATGCAGAGATAGTTAGGCACATTACCAATATGTTGAAAAAAGACAATGAAGTTAAGTGGTCCCAGGAGTCCAGAGATGCATTTACAAGAATTAAACAAGCATTTGCTGAAGCTCCTGTGTTAGCAGGACCAGATTACAGCAAGCCATTCATGGTATTTTCCTTCGCTTCACCACACACAATTGCTGGAGTGTTATTGCAGAAAAATGAAGAAGGATATGAACAGCCCATAGCATTCTTCAGTCAGGTGTTGTATGATGCTGAACTAAAGTATAATATACTGGAGAAGCAGGCATATGCCCTGGTAAAGTCCCTTAAAGCTTTCAGAGTTTATATTTTGCAATCTCATATTACTGCTTATGTTCCCACAGCAGCTGTAAAAGACATTCTGGTTCAAGGAGATAGTGAGGGCAGAAGGGGAAGATGGATTGCAAAAATCCAGGAGTATGATTTAGACATAAAGCCTACTAAATTGATCAAAGGACAGGGACTAGCTAAAATGTTATCTGAATCTAATCATCAAGCTCTGGGCATTAATTTATCCATGATGGCAAATGAAGAATCAGAAAAAGAAGAGGAGCGACATGGACTAGAAATGGCCGCACAAAAGGTACATGTGAAGTATCTGACTAGTCCATGGTACAAGCAAATAGTTGAATACCTGTTGACACTTGGCTGTCCTCCAGGATGTGATAAGGCAGCATACAGAGCTGTAAGGATGAGATCTCAGAAGTATGTCATTGCCAATGGACAGCTGTATTGGAGAGACCCTTTGGGTATATTGCTGTTATGTCTCACAGAAAATGAAGTGCAGAGTATAATGACAGAATTCCATGAAGGAATATGTGGAGGACACTACAGCTGGAGAGCTACTACCAATAAAATCTTGAAGGCTGGTTTCTACTGGCCAAAATTATATTCAGATACCTTCACTTGGGTCAATACATGTGACAAATGTCAAAGGTTTGTAGAAAGACAGAAGTTAGCATCTTTGCCCTTGATTCCCGTGCATGTAAATGAACCCTTCCAGAAATGGGGATTAGACTTTATAGGAGAAATACACCCCCCATCAAGCGGCCAACATAAATGGATACTGACAGCTACAGATTATTTTACTAAATGGGTGGAGGCCATACCTACAAGAAGGGCTACAAATGTTGTAATCATGAATTTTTTAGAAGACAATATCATATCTAGGTTTGGCTGTCCTGCAAGAATTGTAACTGATAATGCTCAAGCTTTTAAGTCTGCCAAATTTGTAAATTTCTGCCAAAGATATAATATTGTATTAACTCACTCCACAGCGTATTACCCCCAGGGGAACGGTTTAGCAGAATCATCCAATAAAACCCTTGTAAGGGCCCTCAAGAAAACAATAGCGGAAAATCAGAAGAACTGGGACTCTCAGTTGAAGTTTGCTCTATGGGCAAATAGGATAACCAGCAAAAGAGCAACAGGCAAGTCTCCATATGAGCTGGTGTATGGGCGGGCCGCAGTGTTTCCTGTGCAATTGGCACTGCCAGTAGCACGTTTCATGCAGGAAAACCAAGAGGAACCAGACGAGATGATTAGGAGAATTTATCAGTTGGTAGAGTTGGAGGAGACGAGAAACCAGGTAGACCAGAGGCTGATAGAATACCAGGAAAAAATGAAGAAGATCTTTGATCAGCACGCGAAAGACAGAAATTTCCAAATTGGAGACCTGGTCCTCAGATGGGATGTTCACAAGGCAGAAAAGGGCAAGCATGCTAAATTCGATCCATTATGGTTCGGGCCGTTCAAAATAGTCAAGCTGGGAGGTAACAACACTTTCTATTTAGAAAATCTGCAGGGTGAATTGTTGGATGCCCCCGTGAACGGCCAATTCCTCAAGCCGTATTTTCAATTCTGACCTAATTTGGAAACACTCCACTATATATACTGTACATAAGTTGTTTTTGGTTCCTAACTTCTATAAGGGAAAAAAGAGGGATGCTGATAGTTACCTGAAAAGAAAGCGTAGCAGAAATTGAACAGCGGAATGCAAGTTTTGAATGGTCTACGTGTTCTCGACATGCCCGAGAACGAGCATGTCGTCCCCAAATGGAGCCAGTGTTGTGCACATCTCCTTTCCCTATTTAAAATTCGGCCACCACCTTCTTCAAAATCCATTTCTAGTGTTTTAATGAATAAAACCCCTGGGCCCTGTTTCATTCTATCACTTCCGCCCGAAAATCTGCTTTGTAACGTTTAAAATGTACATTTTATATATCGGGCCGAAGCCCCTTAGAGCTTAGCCCCTCCCGCCTTAGTTTTCATATGACCCGAGCCACAGGACCACGGGCTGGGAGAACCAGGGGCTTACCACTTATATCCCGGGCGCCGTCACAGCCGTCCGATCCATGTTCAATCAACGGCGCAGATCGTCAGGAGTGTGGGCCCTGCCTTTGGCCCCGGCGCACAGTAAAACCAGCGGTCTTCCCCCGCACCGCTCTTGTCGGCTGGCGGTATTTACCGCGAGGCCAGCGATCCCACACAAGAAATGCCACGCGTCCTTTGTACGAGCGGGAAACCGCTCTCTCCCCGCGCATTAATCTTCGGACGATGTCCGGTCAGCGGGATCCACCCGCTCCGTCCGATCTGCCTACCTCCATCCGACGGTTGGTGTGTCCTGAAGTTGATCATTCATCGCTGCGTCCCGCCGCGTACCACAGTCTGCCACCGTGTCATTGTTTCACGCCCCCTGTCCATCAATTCACTCGCCACGTCGTCTCTTGTGTGTCCTCCGCCCGCCTATATGTCTCCCCCCCCCCCCCCGTGCACTCATATTATATCCTCGCGCCGATATGTATATATATGCGTGCGTTTTATATGTTTGATTCATAATCCACCGATATTCTTCCTTCACGACCATACTGTGTCTTATTGCGCCCGTTCACAAAAACCTCCATTGTCTACTCCCGCCTCCCTGTATGTTCCCGTTTTTTACCTGTGTTTGCGTCGTCTCATCCATTCCCACTTCCATCACCCCCCGCCTTCACCCTAGTTGGGTTTTTCTAACATTTTCAGGGTTTTTTGCAGGTTTTCAAATCAAGCATAAGGGGGCATATCAATCTGTCGCCTCCATTTCAGAGGATCAAGAACATACCAGAAGATGATCTCCTGTGGGCGAAATTAAATAAAAAGAGCTGAAGCCGGTACATGAAATGACTGTTATTAAAGAAAACACAGATAGAGAGTCACAGAACCCTCCAGATAATTTCGCCCCACATTTAAGATTCAGGATTCAAATTCTGAGCTCAAAGGCCAAGAGTACAGTACCAGAGTTGCAGGCCAGCTCAGGCCCCTCACGGCATCATATTTTTCTTCAGCTAAAAGCATCTCGATGTATATATTTTATTATTTTCGTTTTGTACATAAGGAGATTTTTATCTCCCAGCATTAATTTCTGTATACAGGTTGTTAGGTATATTCATTTATAGCTAGTCATTCATGAAGAAGGCGTGATGGTTCCCCGCTTTTCTTTTTCAATTTAGAGTAATAAGTGTGGATACCTACCTCTCCCTCCAGAAGTTTCTCTTCTCTCTATAAATATCAAAAAAGAAGACATTGTTAGGGTTCCATATTTCTGTAAGCGAGCTGTGCAGCGAGAAGACTATTGTATGCATCTTGTGGCGTTTCTGTGTGAGGTTTCAGAGCCCGTTGGGTCTTAGTGAGGAGGGGTTATGATTGTATTGAGGATTCTGGACTTTGGTATATTACAGTATGTAATTTCTCTCATGTGTTAATATATCATCCTTTTCATGCAAACTTTCTTCTTGTATCATGTTCTAGAATGCGAGTGGCTCACTAATTTGCAGTAAGGATTCATCTTAAATGGTGCCCTTTCTGGAATTGGTCAAGCGCTTTAAATAGGCCTAGAAGTGATATGCTGTTCCATGTTCACTCCTTCCATAAATTCTGCTATATTAATGGCTTAAGGATTCGTAAATTGGTGCGCCCTTTTGCCAATAATATCTTCTCATGTTTCCTTCCTGCCCGCACTCCTTGATATCTGATTTCTGTAATATATTACTTGAATCGGCCCTCATTACAATAAAGCGGTCTCTTAGCTGTTTGATACTATCATGCTGAAGTTTTACCTGATGTCTTTACTTTATTCCTATCCGTGTATCAGCCACTGAAAGAGAATTGGGACCAATTCATCCTATTCCAATTTCCTTGTTTAAAACAAGAGATAGTAAGTGAGTCCCTTGGACTGACATTGATCCAGGTTGGTGCTATGAACCCTATCTTTCTTTCAGTAGTCAATTCAGTTCCTTTCATTGCAAATTTTTAGGGATTTAGGCCCCTTAGGGTAAATTATTTTTCCAAAGATGGAAACACACCCTTGAGCATTGAAAACTACATTGTGGAGCACCTAAATTGAAGCCTAGGTGCATATGCAACACACTGTCCCTTGTTCAAGATTGCATTGGGTGTAATTCACATTTTTTATTCTTGCAATGTACCCAAAATTTGCCTAATTTTTTGCATGAAAAGGGGTCTAATGAGTCTTATGGTTATGTTTCAAGATTTCATCGGACTAGAATGATGATTACTTGGAGAGAAAGAGAGCATGAAGAACAAAATATGATTGCCCTAAATGATCCAGGTACAGTAAGAACCCTAAGATATTGTGGGTTGTTAAAGTACTTCCGCTTGTCAGGAATGAGGCAAAAAATAGAACTCTTGGAGTTCCTATTTCAAGCATGGGATCCATCTATTGAGGTGTTTCACATTAGGAACAAAGTGGCTCCTATTGCTATGGAGGATGTGTATTTTTTGACAGGCTTGTCGAGGAGAGGCTTGCCTATTTCCCTCTCAGGGTCTGCTCTCAGAGGAGAGACTGTGAGAGACTATGTTTTGCAATATTGCTATCCAGGGGTAGATCCAAGCAAGGATGGGAAAATAAACATCCGTGACATTCGAGATTTTCCTTTAAGAACCATTCTTTTCACGATCGCAAAACTTTCCGGCACGATTACACTACATGTAGCGAATAGATCATATATGCAGTATGCGCTAGAGTGCATGGAGCCAACAGTCTTCAACTAGTCCGAAGCTATACTTTCTCAGATAAAAGAACAAGTGAACAAAGCAAAGGGAGGAAGGAAGAAAAACTTTAGTTATGGTTTGATCCTCATTTCATTTCCCTTAGAGCGAATTCCACTGATGCAACCAGAACATGTGACGCTAGGTGTGTCTAACCCTAGAGATCTGAGGATGTATAGATGGGTAGAACTAATGGCTAGGCATTCAGGCCAATTGTATTTTGTGTTCTCGACTGCATCTTCACAATTTCTTCTTCTATCTCTATGTAATCAAATGCATATTCCATCCTATCTACATGATTTTGAGCATTTGTAGACTCTTTTCTAGTGAAATGAGGAATTTTGGATTGGTAATCATTTGGTAAGGGAAGTAGAGGTTGTGGTAACACTAATGGGGCATACCATGTTGCCATGGCTAGAAATAAGGGTGGATTTACAAGAGGTGGATTTACAGGTATGAAAGTGGGCTGAACAGAGGTGTTTTGCACAATGGTAGTATGGATTGGAGTGGAGAAAACACTTGGGCCAGCAAACTAATTTGAGCAGACTTGTTATGGAAAAGGCTAAAGTGATGAAGAAGCTGGGAATCAGGAGGAGTGGAAGGTGAGGTTTCTCTACTAAAGCTTTGTTGCAAATCTGCAATGTCAAGGTCAATTTGGTTTAAATCACCTTGAGATATAGTTCTAAATATTTTCTTTGTATGATGTAAATCAAAGTGTGAACCCCTTAAGTGAACAAGGTTTTTAGGGACAGAATTTGTTCTTAAGAGGCTCCTATCAGCAACTGATTTTCCAGAGTTAGAAGTCTGCCATAGAATTCTCTCTGGATTGTCAACAATTAAAGGAGGATTTGGGTCTGGATGGCATCTAGTGTTAATCCTATGTGAAGCCATACTTTTTTTTCAAAAATGAGAGAGGTCAAAGTTTTAAGGACTGTTTTTTGGCAATTTTACCTCTCACGATGTCTTATCTAGTATGGGACTAGGCTTCTAAATTTCCTCCAGGCTGGTTAACACAGTCCTAAAGAGATTTGGGAACCTAGATGAGTAATAGGCCTACTGGGGCTAGTGGAGTCACCAGGTGGAAACTATTTAACTTTTATGAAGGTACGATATTGGATGGTTCCACCACCATGTTTATTGTGAAGCCAAACTAAAATGTTTTTGGGTTTTTCTGAGTTATTTTGGTCTTATAGGTTATGAGAGTTTCCTAAATCTGATTTAACACTTAGCTAGGGTGTTTAATCATACAGATTTCACTCTTATGGCTTGGTAACTGGTTCCTTCAAGGTTTGATAAGGTCTTAGGAGTATGCTAAGGGTCACTTAGTTTGTCACTCATTCAATTAAGTCCTATCATGATTACCATTTTTGTTAGGTAGTGCTTGAAGAAGGTTACTTATGTTATACTAGGCCTAAAAAATTTCAATAAGGGTTTTTCAAAACACTATATTCTCAGTAGGTCCCACCGTGATCGCCATTCTGTTGGTGTCACGTGTTTTGATAGTTTGGAAAATCAAAAGACAAGGCAACATCAGAACCAATCTTTAGAGTTCCAGGATCTAGTCCTCCTGTTCTAAGAGAGGGGTCTCTAAAATTATTATTTTTAGCAAAGGTTTATCTTGTGTGCTTCGGATATTGGTTTTTAGACTAGTTATTAAGTGCAGGTATTTGTTTGTTTGTTTGGTTGAATTGATACAGCAGAATATGAAAGGTCTAGGAAAGGTAGGTAGAAAGAAGAAGTATCAGTTTCATTAGGCAATGGAGTCAAAAAGAGGTTATGACAAACTTATCAATGGATATGGGATATCAAAGGGAAAATCTAACTTGGCCGCAGGATCCTTTGGTTTTGGAATGAGATGGACATCAATGATTTGGAAAGAGAAGTTTAATTATCAACAAAGGGAATTTGAAAGCACAATTTGAAAAATAACGCGCCTATTGATAGACAGGGCTAACCATGAATTCTACAAATCACACTTCAAGCAAATAATGACTTCAAAACAACTTTTAAAATGAAATCTAAGATTCAGGGAACACCCTATTTCCTCAAATATTTTATTTCAAATGACTTAGAAAACATAAAAGATTCACTGATAATTACAATCATAGAAGAGGGAACACCTAAATACATCTATGATCACAATTATAAAGACCTTTAAGCCAACTATTCAAGCAAGGACAAGGGGCAAGATCAGAACAGACCTCCTTGACTTACTGTAAACAAAGAAACTTCAAAGGGAGACTTCAATAACAGTATTTAAGTGGCAACAGACAGGCAGGGAGAACCATAAATCATGCTGAAACCAATTGTTCGAACTATTAAGGAAATAAACAAGCATGAGGACTAAAGAGAGAGATTAAAGACTCTAAAATACCTCAGCAGAAGAAAACATGAAACAATGAAGGATGAATAGGTCTAGGGTGCTTCCAAGAGTCATTTCTTAGCCTAAAACTTTCAACCTAATGTAGTAAGAATTTATGGAACAAAATGAAAACAGGGGAAAACATTAAACAGTTCAGAATACTTCACCAACATCCAAGCTCATGGATCCAATGATAGAGCCTTCTCAAGAACAAGCATGCAGCAACATCATCAGGGCTTCCAAGACTTCAATTTCTTCTTCAACTTCAATAGACTGTGTATTATTTCAAAGAGTTTCAGTATTACAACTCGTGATCAAAACAACCAACCAACCAACAATTTCTCATCTTCTACAGAATTATTTATAGAAGAATGAGGCGGTGAGACCTGATAAAAGATTTCCTAAGATAATTAATATAGTCTTAATGGCTTCTCGGCCTTTGAAGGGCTCGATGAAGAAGTTTACAGATGTTCTGTCTGTATTAATTGTTTTACATTTAAGATTAATCTCGGTGGGAGATTTTGTTGACCTTTGAGGCTCTGTGTCATGTTGTAATAACTCTGCTGATATTTTGTTCATTAAATTCCTTTAGCAGAATTAACTCTTCAGCTGCGTTGAGGCAAATATCTGATTTTGATCAATAACTTCGGCCTCCGTTTGAATGCTTGTGGCTATAGGTGGCTTTGTGGTAGCTGAGAGGAATCAATTTGCCTCTGATGTGGTGGTGGAGGCCCTTCTATCTAATAAACACTTATGATTTTCTTTAACTGTGTTTTAATTTGGAAGATTAGGCTTTTGATAATCAATCTTAGCTGTAATCCCCCAAATTGTCTTCAATCTTCTGTTCTGTTGAGTTTTGTCTTCGACACTGATACTCTTTGATTGTGATTTTATTCATTGTGTCTTGTTGATGTGCAGTGCTGCACAGGGCTCGTGAGGCATCAATTCCCATGAAACATCAACGAGACGTGGATTTCAAACCCTGTGAATGGTTTCCTTTGATGAATCAAAGGCACGGGAAATGTCTTTCCTGGCCTTCAACCTTTCTCTAACACATTGGATAAACCATTAAACACCTGAAAAATAAAAACTAATTAAGAAATCCTACGTTGTGAGGTAAACTGCTTCAAATGGTATGGGGAGAGAGCGTGGCCATTGGATGGAATCATCCAATGGTGTAGATCTGTCTGCGAAGGTCAGAAGGAGAGAAGAGGGAGAAATATTACGTGTTAAAATCCTCTTGGTGGAAGGTGAAGGGCGATGAAACCATGAGGGAAAGATCTGGGACCATCTGATCTAGACACGTGGATGGTCCAAATCCAATCGGAGGACTCATGATTGAAGGATGAAAGAGGGAGGGTGTAGCGAAAATCTCCGACGCGATTAGATGCGGATCGTTGATCTGAGGGCCAGATCAATGGTGGGGAACGAATCGGGAATCGGCGATCGAAGGTGGGTTGATGCGATGGTGCGATTGGGGAAGGACGATGTGATTGTGTGATCGGGCCATCACAATCGGAGGTGGGGAAAAAACATTAAAAATGCACCCAAAGGAAAACTCCGATGCGATAAGCACTGGTCGTTTGATCGGTTTAGGACTAACAGCGGAAATTATATCAAGTATGATACCGTCGAAAAACCCTTAAAATTTATGAAAAACCTAAAGTTTAATAAATACAAAGGTTTTTATGCTTTGGGGGCAGGTCATATATATATATGAAAATGGATAGGCACCCAAGTGTGGGGCCTTTGAATATATGGAAAATAAAAATGGCATGGGGTTGATGTACAAGGGCCTATCGCAATCGGGAATATGATACAAGTCTTTCAATCTAACCCTTTGTTTTTTGCGATGCGATGGGCACCTCGGGTCTTAAACTCTTGGTCCTGGGCGTAGGTTATATGGAATGGAAAAGCGAAGGGGGAAAAGTTTGTACAAAAGGCCAATCGGCATCGAAGGTTTCAATGTTTACACAAAAATACTTGTGTTTGTTCAGAAGTTCTGATGTGATAAGTGCTCGATGGGTTTAGCGCCTGGTTCTTAGGGCGTGGGCGCATGTGGGGAAGTGGTTTAGGACTTAGCCCGAGGGGGTATAGTCTGTAATAAAAAATGGTTTTCATTATAGATTTTCAATGGTTTTCAAAGGACTTTGAGGGTTTTGATAAGGCAAATAAAGAGTCTTAAACCTTATCAAAGGGGTTTTGATGGAAGGGATGAGGTGAAAATATGAAAATGAAGGATTTTTATGGAGAATAAAGGGGCAAAAATGAGGTTATTTTTTTAGTGGAGGAGGGTTAAAATGAGGGAAAAATGGGGAATTTTACAGTGGTTCTTTTTCATGAAATCAGTAGAATTTCAGAGTTTTTAAATGGAAACAACAGTGAAGATTGAAACAAGGGCATGATGTCTCCAAGAGGCTTCAAGAGATAACATTTTTAGCAATAAAATTGTTTCTTGAAGGCTCCAAAATGTTTTTGCCACCTTTTGATATAACAAATTTTATAGGTGGCCAACAGCACCTTTATACATCTCTTATGTGCTTTTTTAGCCAACTAGGCTTCGCAACACGTTTAATCAAGATGGATGAAGTTAAAAATAAATGCTTCTTCTTCTGAGGTGTTAGGTAACAAGTCGATTGCGAGTTTTAACAACGACATTTCACATTGGATTAGCCAAATAGCTTCTAGACCATACACCAATTTAATGAAAATAAATCTGGTTGTGTTTCTTACCGAGGTTCGGTTTGCCCACAAGGCCGAGTACAGGATCGAATTCCAATTTCTTTTGTGAACTCCTATCATTCGTTGAAGCATACATTTAAGAATCTTGTTGATAGCCTCAACTTGTCCATTTGATTATGGATAATAAGGAATAGAATTATCATGTGACAATCCTAACTTGGAAGCTAATTTAGTCATCATGTGGTTGTGAAAATGATTCCCATGATCTGTAGCTATAGCCTGTGGATCCCCAAACCTTGCAATGACATGATTAAAGAAAAACAATGCAGTTGTTTGTCCTGTGTTGTTGAATGTAGGCATCGCTTCGGCCCACTTGGTAAAGTATTCTACTGCGACAATAATATAACCATTCCCCCCGGATGCATGAGGGTTACAGTTCATGAAGTGAATGCCCCATTTTGAAAATGGTCCTACAGATACAACAAGATGCATTGGTGCTGGCGGTTGGCATATTTTATGATCAAATATCTGGCATGAATGACAACTTCTGACCACGAGAAGTCGCGAAATATGGTAGGCCAAAAGTAACTGGTGCAGAGTATCTTCTGTGCGGTAGCGTATCCAAACAATTTTCCACCACAACCTCAACATGACAATCATTTAAAACCTTTTCAGCCTCCTCATTAGTGAGGCACCTTCTTAAAATTGTATCGACACCATGACGATAAAGCGTATCGTCGATGATCAGATAATCTTTGGCTTGGTATCGAATACGTCACTGGTTAGAGTGAGAGGTATCAGGCTAAAAATTCTGGTTCTAGAGATAAATGATAAAATCCCCATACCAAGGATCAGATGATCTGATCAGAAACAGAGACTCATCTAGAATAGATGGTTCCGAAGTAGTAGCAGTACTATCAGAGGGAAGGTCACAGAGAAGCTCATCCAAAACTAAAGACTTCTTTGACTTGGATTTGATGAATTCCAAATAAAATTCCTACAAAATGACAATTCATTTTGAATATTTTTCCGCCAGAAACTGACGTGATAAGATATAAGTCATGGGGTTGCAATCCAAAATGACAATGGTCTTCTGAAACAGGATATAGTGGCGAAATATTTGGACAGCTTGAAAAATTTCCAAGGAAAGCTTTGCTACGTATGAATATTTCACTTCCATATCATTGATATTATGACCCAAATAATAGATCAGATGTTCTATCCCATTTTATACTTGGACCAATACCATAGAAATGGTCGTATCAATTATGTCGATATATAAGAAATAATCACTTTGATAATTGGGGGGATACATTAATGACGCCCGGACAAGAGTATCCTTGACAACATCAAAGAAGCTTGTGCAACTTGATCCCAATGGAAGGGAACCCCCTTTTTCAAGAGTCGAGTAAATCCTTTAGCCATTTCGGCGTAGTTGGGTATGAACCTCCTTAGGAAGTTAGCCTTTCCTTGAAGTTTCTATATCTAAAGTAAATTTGATGGTGCAGGAAAATCAAGAATGGCCAGGACCTTCAATGGGTCAATTCGAATTCCTTCTTTTGAGATGACGAATCCAAGAAAATGACCAGAACCAACACAAAACACACGTTTATGTGGATTGAGGCATATTTTATAGTGTCGGGAGCGTAAAAATATGGCTCTCAAATGCATCAGATGATCAGTCTGATTTCATGAATGCATGGGTAAATCTTCTAGATAAGGTTGAACAATGTTCTTGATGTCATTGAAATCATAATCCATTTCTCTGTGAAAATTGGCCCCAGCATTCTTTAAACCAAACTGTAGTTTCCTATAAGAGAATGTGCCCTAGGGACAGATGAATGTTGTCTTATATTGATCCATTGGGCGGATATTGATTTGATTGTAGCCGGAAAATCCATCCATGAACAAAAATATTTTTCATCCAACATAATCATCAATAATATGGTCGATAAAGGGAGTAGGATAGTTGTCTTTTGGACAAGAAAGATTGACATTCCGACAATCGACGCACACTCTGATGTTTCCTTATTTTTTCATGACAGGAAAGATGTTGGAAACCCACTCAGTTAGCGCAACAGGGTAAATGAAACCATCACACAAAAGTTTTTCAACTTATTCTTTAATGGCAGTAGCATTTTTTAGATGAACGGGATGAAGGCGTTGACATATCAGCTTGACATCAGGGTACATATTAATAGTGTGTTCAACGATACTAGTATCTATGCGTGGCATTTCCTCGTAAGACCAAGCAAATACATCATGAAATTCAAGGAATAGAGAGCGATATGTTTCGAGTTCTGATGGAGAAAAAGATACACCGACATGAATATTTTCTACAATGCCAGGTTTGGTCAAAATATCGATAGAAATGGTTTCTTCAATATTTGACAAATTTCGCTGAGAATCAATTGCATTAATAGGTAAATAATTCGAAAAGAAATTTTTGATCGATGGGTGATATAGTCACTAAGATTATTTTCTTCATAATCAGGAAGATGGGAATGATGATGATAATCTTCCCATGGTTCTCCTTCCAACATCATGGTTTCCAAAATATTCTCATATGTCAAGAAAGTTGAGGAAAAAGGATCAGATGGAGTACCAAAATCTAAGGAACGATCAACCTAAACAACTAGCGATGATGATTTCAGATTCGCCGCCAAAGCCAGATATATTGATTACTATGCCAACTCAATAGGGTTGGGAAGCAGAAACTCATCCAACGTAACAATTTCAGAATCACCCGTACTATTCCTTAAGCCAGATGGAGTGGAAGAGATCATGTAGCAAGTCTCTATACTAGCAATATTTGCTGACGTCGCAAGCAGTGGTGATGCAAAGGTTCCCATGAGAGTGGAATCCTTTAAGAGTCCTACACCAATGTTTTGAAGTGCTAGTTTGGGTGTGTGAATGAATGGAATGCTTCTACTTACCTACGAAGCGGAGGCAAAGAAGGATACACTAGTGCATATGGTCAAAATTCTAACACTTTAGTTCCGACACTTTTGACGTATTTTCGGAAATTTCCTCAATTTTTGTCATTTTTTTAATCTCTCCAACAAGCGTCTCTCCAGCGACATTTTTGCAGTATCATCGTAGCAACGACATTTAGGAAAATCGTCATAATACCGATGTTTCAGGACAAACCATCGGAATATCGACGTTTAGGAGACATACGTTGGTCTTGTGACGTTTAGGAGACATACGTCGATCTTGCGACGTTTAGGGATACCATCGGTCTTGTGACGTTAAGGGAAAAACCATCAGAATATCAATGTTTATGAGACATACGATAGTCTTGCGATGTTTAGGGATACTGTCGATCTTGCGACTTTTATGATCCAAAAACATCGATCTTACGATGTTAAGGGAAAACACATGGAATTTTAATTTGGCGGCCTATTCAAATGTATTTTTCTGCTCCACTTGTTCGGTGCTAATTCCATTTTTTCGTTTTCTTAATAGAGAATGGGTTTTCGAGTATTTGCTGCTTCAAGGGTTTCCTGATAGAGAAAATCGCAATACAGGGTTTATGGCCCGTTATTACGATAAGACAAATTTTTGAATTTGAAGTTTGAATAGAACCCAAATCCTTCATTTCCTTGCTAGTTAAAGTTATAGAGTTGAGACACGAATTTTTATGAAGAGGGAGGTTGAATCCCCTCTCATTTTCTTCTAGACACGAGTTCTCTTACTGCAGGGAACATTCGTTGCCATTTTCCGAGTCGTTCTGCTGTCTACATGAGCAAGTCTAGCCACTATTTGGGTGTCGCAAAGCTGTTGTGTGTTAGGGCTGCATATTGTCTTTAGAGGTGTTGGATTTTGTGTCTATTTAGAGCTTCATTGGGATGAGAGCCTCTGCTAGAAATTTGGATAGACTATATACTCTTTATGGTGACCAAATCTGCTAGTTATACTCATCTATCAGCTACCGGTTAAGTGTGTCTCTATACCTGGGAGTTCTGGTTCAATTTCATGTACCTGGGCATTATCTTGGTCTTCTAATAAATTTGGTCTATTATTCAAAGAGGGTTGATATGGATTTATGTGTTGCCCACTATTTTTTGCCACTACTTATTAGGTTCTTACTTCTGTCTAATTCACTATATACTCAGATCATGAATGTGAGAAGGTTGTTTGTGGATTATATTATTATTGTATCAACTATGTAATTATTTCTGAGTTTCTATAAGGAGTATATTTTTGATTTGAGAAGTCTGTTGGTTCATGTTATTTATTGGATTAAATGCCCAGAATTTAAAAAATTTACAGTGAACGCCTACAGCAGAGTGTAGACAACATGTTTGAATAAATTCATCACTGAAAACTCAAACCAAAACTCAGAAAGTTTTAAGAAAAAATAGCACTGTTACATTTTGGTATATTACATTTATGTAAAGGAGTTATAAAATTCAAAATGGCCTGACTTTATGTTGGGTCCAAGCAGACCTTCAACCAATTCCAAGGCCAATTAAAAGTCTTAAAACATTTTTATTGAAGTATCAGAAAATCCGATGCGCTTTACTATGGGCACTGACAGAGCAAGCATAAATATCATTAAGCAGCCCAAACTCAATCAGTCACTAGTAGAGACAAAATTTATGTGTAAGATCTTAAATACGTAATATTTTATATATAGTAAATCATTTGATGGTAAACATGGCAAAAGACATGAAAACTCTACTATGTGAGTTATACATTTTGACCATGAACGCATCTTAATGTATCTACCTATATGAAGAGGCACTAATTTAATGATTTTATGTAGATTTTTCAAGGAGGTTTTTTAAATGGCCATCAGCAATGTATCATGGCGAGGCTTCTACAACAGCAGGGCTGCTAAGTAGTGAACCCCCTGAGATTGAGCTTTCTGATTATCAAAGATTTCCAAGTGGTGACATTGAAAATACTTCGGACATTCTTAAGGGTAAAAGAGTAAAAGTGGGGCCAATTTCAGATCTAGATTGCTTTTTTGAACGTTTATACAATTACTATTGTGAAAAGGGACTTTGGTGTATTGTGACTCGGTGGATATTTGAGATTTCATGTTTGAGCTTCACTATTGGTGTCTCAGGTTTGAACTTATTATTTTTGGATTGACATGGTCTCAGAAAATGTGGACTTGCAGTTGGATCAGGCAGTAAGCCTTGTGATCTTGCTAAGGAGGCATTCCATAAGAATCCTTTTAGGCCATTTACTGTTTTCACTGGGGTGGTGGTTGTATATTTAGGGATATTTTCATTATATTGGAGATTATGTTTTCTGATATTTTTCGCCCAACTGAAAGACACACTTGATATCTGTGATTTTTATAAGAACAGGTCCTCTCTCTCTCTCTCTTTGATAAATGGATTGTACATTAGCATTTAATTTTATGATCTACAAAAGAAGAGTAATATGCATTCAAAAGACTAGAGACATTTTTGTGTGTGCCTCTTTTGCAGCCTCAAAATTACAGATTGGGAAATACAAACAAACTCCTGGTCATCTGTGTTAGAAAAGATCATTCAATTTCAAAGCATTCAACGACTCTGTGTTGTCAAAGATCTTTCAGCTCATGATGTTCGTTAAGCAGGTAAATCCTCTCTATGGATAGAGACGATCCCTCTAGCCCTCGAGTGGGTCTAGAAACAAAGATACATGCTAGAGTGTCAGTTCCTAATTACTGAATGAAAAGAGGACATAGTAGATCGACATACCTGGAGTCCAACGTTGTCATCGTGGCTGTAGTGGTGGTGGCCTCTCACCTGCCTCGGCAAGTCACAATCCTTCTGCGGTCATGCTTGGATACCTGCACATAGAACAACAAACAAGAATATCATACGACATAATAACTTCATTCATAACTACTAGCCAGTCAAAGAGGGCTAAGAATATTACATTAAACAAATGACATAACGCAAAATGGGAACCAAACAATAGTCACATATATGTATTCATAGAAGGAAGAGTTACAACCAAAGCTTTGACGTCCCAGTATCCTCTAGCGGGGTTCAGCTGAAGAGCATCTCAGATACTCGTGAGGGAATTCGGATGGGATGAGGGCGTTGACTTAAGCTCTCTCAATGAAGTTCCTTCTTGTTCTATCTCTTCAACAATTCAGCTATAGTATGTTCAGTTCTCTATGTTCAGCGAGCTTATGCAAGGAGAGATAGCTTCTTTTTATAGAGGAAAATGAGGAGGTTAGGATCCCTACAAAGGTGGAAGGAAGGCCTATCCTTTAGGAGGTTCCCACAAGAGTTGGAAAACATAAAATAAAGGAGGGAGTCTGTGGTTAATCAGTCCAACCACTCCCAATGACTCATCCTCATAGTTGTTAGAGTGGAATCCCCACCTCTATTTTCAAAAAACATTCCATAAACAGCTCAGCGCGGGTGGCTAACTGGGACAGAGCGCAAACTGGCGCGGGGTCTAGTGCTAATCTTCCTCATCGACGCGAGGGCAGAATTGACTACTCGCGCCAAGGCAAAAACAGGGGTTTTTTAAGCTCTGCTCAGGGAATTGTCAACAGAAGGAATATTGCTCTCATGTAAATGGATGCAATGATGGTCTTTGCAAGGAATGAAACTTCTAATTAGTCACAAAAATGACCCTCCAATGTGTGAGATGGGGATTGCAGGGACAGTGAAAAAATGCTGTGTAACAGATGCCCCCTAAAGCATGAGGTCCGAGGGAGAGGGAGGGGCGAAATGCTTTATGAGAATGCATTCGAACTAAACACCACTGTCAGAAACCTGCAATTACAAATACAACTGATATCTCTAATACATGAATATGTGGTATGGGCGCAACCATCCATAATAGAGTACATAAAAATTGAGACCTGAGGTATGGACACAGCAATCCAACAGCAAGGATCAACAAATAGACTTAGGTATGGTCGCAGCCATCCAAAAAGAGTCAAGCAATAAGTCATGATAATCCACAAGAATTTGTAGCTTGTATTTCATCAGACAAAACCCACGTTCTACGCTCCATCTTGACCCAAACAAGTACAAATTCAAGCATGTGAATATATGAGCTAAAGTCGAACATGCAAGAAAATATTCTGATTACCAGCCAATGATGAAATCTATTAACAGACACGAGAGAAACCACCAATAATGAAAATGGCCCTCAAGGTATGAGAGGTACAATCCACGGAATGTGAACAGTGATCTGACGTCGAACACCCACAGAATCACTTGATGGAAGGCCAATGATGTGAACCTTGCATCTAATGCGAAGAACCTACCATTGAGGCATGCAGGCTCCAAGGTACCAGAGGGGAGTCTCGAGATAAAATTCTTGGATAATGAGATGAAGTCAACAGGAAGTGACTTGGTCGAAGGAGGGCCATAATGTTTCCCACATCATTGACACGAGACAGAGGAACATGATGATAGTGAATCAGGACCAACAAAGAATCATAGGGAGGTTAAAAAATGCAGAGGCAAACTTCTCTTGAACATATCAGCGGCACAACACTAGATTTGGCAGTATTTGACATCAAGGGATTTGAGGTCATGATTACATGGAAAATAGAAAATGAGAGGTAAAAAGAGATTTACCTAACCCATGGAGGTAAAAATGATGAAATGAGATGTACTCAACCTGACACGAATGCAGACAAGTGCCATGTTCAAGAGAAACATACTACCAACATAACTAGAAATTGGTTCCATTTTCCCCCACCATTTCTGGTGAGTACCCCAATTATTTTAAAAACAAGCTTGAAGGGGATAGCATATGCTTACAATGTAAGTTTTTCCTTCAGAAAAATCCAACCTAGTACATTTTACGAGCCCTACGAAGGAGGAACTCGAGTAACGTTATAGTAACGAAGTCTGATGTCATTAGGGTTTAACGAGTCTGACAAAAGGATAACTCAGAATCTTTTCATGTTTAGAGAGTTTGAAAAGAAGGCAGAAAATAAAACTCCAGAATGGCCATTTTCATAAATAGTCTCTCAGATTCGAAAAGGTAGAAAACAATATCTAAAAGAGCCTCTTAGTCACAATAGGCTAAGGTATTCCTTTTTCGTAAATAATCCATCCCAGCCTGAAAAAGGGGTAAACATATACTGGGTAGATATCGTTCGTAGCCATTTAATGAGTTCAAAATGACAAGAATCTCCGCAATATTTTCAATTTTAGAGAGTCAGAAAAGAACTGAAATATGAGTCCAGTATTGACTTTTTTCGTGTTTTTACCGATTCTGAAAAAGGATAAAATATAGCTCGTTACTTCATCATTATCGCCTGAAAACCTATTGCTACACAAGAGATACGTGTAAAACCCATTTCTCGAAATAATATATTAAAATAATCAAAAAATGTGTCTTAAAACCTAATTAGGGTTGTGAAAAGTTATAAAATGCCAAAAATGGTAAAAATAATTACTTTTCACTTTTTACATCCTGTGGAGCAATAGTTACCCATTTTACACTGTGATTTTGTGGCGACGATAGCGGGCAATCCGGCAGACCAATCTCGAATCTGTTAATTCCAGGTAAGAGCCGACATCCTTCCCTTCATTTTAAGTCATATTTTAGTGCCTGCAAGCTTCAAAATGAATTTCTGAGGATGAAAATGCAAATTTTAGGGCATGACGGTTGGCGCGAGTTTTGGGCATGGACTCGCGCCAATCGCCCATTTTTCTAAACTGGGGCGCGCTCATTAGCACGATTGTTTTAGAAACAGACACGCCAACTATGCAGACCATATTTCTTTTAAAAAATGCAAGTTAAGGGCCTAATTTTTTTCAAATTAAAACTTCTAAATCAACTAATACTTTCCATGTGAACATGTTTGCAGGTATAAAGCGACATAATGGTGATTTAATGGAAATAACGGGAACATGGCGAAGAAGATGAGCTGGCCATCGAAAATGAGAGATGCATGGAAACTCTTAGAGACTGTGGACTGAAAAAAAAAATCTTGACACTGTGTCTCCGAGCTCAACCGGAACTGCTACAGTATTTGATTAGCATATGGCATGAGGATCAGGAAAATTTCATCCTTCGAGATCAGGAACTTGAGATTGAGGTTTCTGATGTCTACTTCATAACAGGATTATTGTGGAGGGGAGCAGCACCAATCCTAACCAGCACTCGGTCTTGCATGGAGAGCATGTCCGTGGTGATTGACAAGGTATGTCCAGGGGCACATAAGGGATCAGGAAGTGGGAAAGTTGATATCCAGACTATCCCAGACTTGGCACTAAAATTAGTGCTACATATCATCACACAAGCTGCGGGATCATAGGCACCGCATAAAGCAACAAGGACTCAGCTACATCTTGTTGTAGACTGCTTGACACCGGCCATCTACAACTGGGCAGAGGCCATGACAATCTAAATGAAACGCTAGTTGAAAAATTGCAAGACGACCAAATTGAAGCAATTTGGTTATGGGTCTATCCTAGTATCATTCTTCCTGGAATAACTACCAATATTCCAGTGTCAAGAGGTCATAGTCCCAACACCACCAGCGAGAGAACCACAGATGGCCCGATGGGCAGCTCTGATGCCAAGGGTAGGGGCGGTCAACAGATGTCCTGGAGACCGGAGTTCTTTGATTGCCTCCGTTGACAGTTGATTGTCGTGTAAAACTGACCCTACTCTGGTATAGATTTTACTGGTGATCTGGATCTCCCACTCCCACAGGGAGAGGATTGGGATGAAGATTTGGGTAAGACTCATTTTTAATTTTCATGAGTGTTATGATTTTTTTTTTAATTATGTATGTTCTGACGTTAAACCCATTTGCTTGCAGATGTTGGCCCAAAGAGACCCACAGGTATGTCGCTGATAGTGAGGAAAATCCTTCATGATTTTCACCCTCATGGCGAGGGAGGTGAGGAGGAAGAGATCGTGCACAACTTGGAGGGGATCACACGTGGAGTCTCGAAATATGACACCTAGGTTTTATATCTGCATATTTTGAGAGACATGATGTCTCAGGATGTAACAGACACACACATATTTTTTGAATTTATGATGCACACTGATGCAAACATTCGATATATATATATATATATATATATATATATATATATATATATATATAGATATATATTTTCCTACATGGATCTTTTACATATGATGATGATTTTTACAAATTACGCAAATGTCTATCTAATACAATGTTGACCACTGTATCAGTTAATGCATTCATTCGTCTAGGAATATGTTGATATGTAATAAAATCAAAATGTCTTTCTAGCAAACGAACATGTAAATACAATCTCAGAATGTATGGGTTTATCACTGAATAATGAACATTGAGCTAAGGAACAACAAGCTGTGAATCTAGATTTACAAGGAATGCGTGTGTGTCGAGATTGATTGCCTCGGTTAATAGTTCAAGAATATCACTATATTCAGTGACATTTTTTGTAGTCCATCCTAGATGAATACCTTGCAGATCTATCAACTGACCAACAAGATTATAAATTACCCAAGCTGCTGAAGACAAACTCATGGTACTGCGGGAAGCACCATCCGCGAAATCGACATAAGGAGTAATAGACATCTGCACAATAAGCAAGCAGAACGCTCACAAAGCAAAACAAACCAAAACATGTACAAAAATTAAAGCAACACCTATGTACATAAATCATGCATGAACGACTCATGAATAATATTTTTTGAGATACAACCCATTTCTAGGATGTTCTAGAGGATGACCTTTGTAAATAATGAGATCATAGGTCACATTCTGCAATACACATTTAATAATGTAGGGCCCATGCCACATGGGTTGAAATTTACCTACCCCTAGCTTATCATGCGCTTGGTCGTACAGGAGGACGAGATCTCCTTCAATGAAGGAACGAGGGGAAACTGATTGGTCAAAATGAGCTTTGACTCGCTTCTTTTGTGCTTCAATAACAAGAGCAGCAAAGCGATGAGTTTCATCCAGCCTTTCTAAGTAGAGGAGACACTCTTCTTTCGGTGAAGTGTTCGGCAGTAATTCAACAGCCAACTTGAGCGAAGGTATTTCACACTCAATCGAAAGGGTAGCTTCTAGATCGTAGACCAGCTGAAAAGAAGTGAATCTGGTTGCATTTTTAACTGAGGTTCGGTATGCCAAAAGAGTTGAAAATAACATGAGATGCCAATTGGATTTGTGGATCCCAATCGTATGTTGAAGCATGGTGACAAGAAATTTTTCACGGCTTCAACCTAGCCATTGGCCTAAGGATAGTATGGCGTTGAGATGTCGTGACGCAACCCCAACTTAGAAGTCAACTCCGCCACCATATAATGCCAAAAATTGGAACCATGATCGGTAACGATGGCTTGAGGGATGCCAAACCTAGCAATGATGTGATTGAATATGAATTGAATAGTTGTCTTACCATCAGCGGCAATTGTAGGCATTGCTTCGGCCCATTTGGTGAAGTAGTAAATGGCTACGATAATATAAGCATGCCCCCTAGCCAAGTGAGCGTTACACATCATAAAATCGATGCCCCACTTCGCAAAGGGACCAAAGGTGATGATAGGATGAAGAGGTACAGGTGGCGCACGCATCTTGCATTGGTAGATCTGGAAATCATGACATTTGCGAACCGTGGCAATCCAATCCTTGAAGATAGAAGGCCAGAAATAACCAGCACGAAGAATATTATGTGCAATGGCATAACCAGACATGTGACTGCCACAGGCACCACTGTGACAATCATTTAATGCTTTCTCAGCTTCCTCGAGAG
This sequence comes from Pinus albicaulis, assembly GCA_034641835.2. Lineage (NCBI taxonomy): Eukaryota > Viridiplantae > Streptophyta > Pinopsida > Pinales > Pinaceae > Pinus > Pinus albicaulis. Next base: position 13,185,480 of record CM076573.1, read on the forward strand.
TCAAACATCGGCAGAGTATGGAATGCGCTCCAATGAGATAGAGCGTATCTCTGATTATACGATAAGGTTGCGATTGGTGCCAAATGTGTCAGCGGGAATCCTTCGTCAACTCAGATTTGAAAGTAGAATTCTGGAGATATACGATGATATCACCGTATGAAGGATCGAGGGTGCTAAACAAGAAAATATTATCATTTGGAATTTACTCCTTAGAACGAGATGGAGCAGAGTCTATTGGGAGAGAACAGATCAAATCAGCAAAGACTAATGATTTCTTCGACTTGGCAATAGTGAATTCCAAATTGAACTCTTGGAGGATGAAAATCCACTTCGAGTATTTTCACCCCAGCAATTTTCGAGACAAGATATAGGTCATAGGGTTGCAATCAAAAATCACAGTCAGAGTACACAAAAGAATATAATGATGAAAACGTTGAACTTCCTGAACCACAGCTAATACTAACTTCATGACATGTGCATATCGTGTCTCAGGATTGATAAGGTTACGAGATAAGTAATAAATAGCATGCTCGTTACCATCATCATCGTCTTGTACCAGAACCATGGCAATCGTGTTGAAAGCGACGACTAAATAAAGGGACAAATCACGATGATAGTTTGGGGGACGCAGCAGAGGAGTGTTGACAAGAAATTTCTTTAGCGTATCAAAGGACCTCTGAGAAATCTCATCCCAACAAAATGGGACGCCCTGTTTTAATAATCGTATGACTCCTTTAGCCACTTCTGTATAATTAGGTATGAAACGACGTATAAAAATTAGCCTTCCCATGCAAAATTTGCAATGAATGCAATGAGGAGGGAGAGGGGAGATTGATAATACCCTCAACCTTGAGCGGATCGAGGCGAATTTCGTCTTGGGACATGGTAAACCCCAAGAGTCTATCGGAATCAACGTAGAAGACGCACTTGTGCGAATTAAGCCGAATGTTCTAGCATCGACAACGAAGAAAAATCTGACAAAGATGGTCATGATGGTCCATACACTTAGCTGAATGAGTCGAAGGCCATCCAAATAAGGCTGAATGATGTGAAAAATATCATGAAAAGCATACGACATCACACGCTAAAATGTAGCCCCAGCATTCTTTAAGCCAAAAGGGAGCTTCTTATATGTGAAAGTACCCCAAGGACAGATGAAGACAGTCTTATGTTGATCAGTTGGGAGAATTTTAATCTGATTATAACCAGAAAAACCGCCCATAAGGGAAAAATCTCACTCCTGGCACAGGCGTCAATGATTTGATCGATAAAGGGAGTAGGATAATTATCCTTGGGACAAGCCCGATTCATATCATGATAATCAACGCAAACCCAAATTTTTCCCCGCTTCTTATCCACAGGAACAATATTAGAGAACTATTCTATCAAGGGAATCGGATAAATGAACCCATCTCTAAAAAGCTTTTCGACTTCCCCTTTAATGGCAGCAAATTTTCTAGGGCGCACAGGACGAAGACACTGGTGAATAGGTTTCGAACTAGGATAAGTAGGAATTTCATGCACCACTATACTAGGATCAATGCTGGGAATTTCTTTGTAGGACCATGCAAAGACATCACAGAACTCGCGGAAAGGCTAGTGTAAACCTAAACTTCATCTCAAGTACAAGTGACCCCAATATGGATGTTCTCGATGATTCCCAGTTTCATGAAAATGTCAATAGGCATCATCTGTGTAATATTACTCAAGTTACCTTCCGTAAAAATGTCATGTGTGAGAACAAGCACTTGAAGCGGATGAGAAGGAACCTGAGGTGCAAATCGCTCAAGACATCTAGACATGGCCCCGACGTCGGGCATGAACAAGGAACGATGATGACCATCATCCTGTTGGGGTTACCATGTTTTGACCAGATTGGCAAGACCAAAAGATGAGACAACATCAAACCACTTTCAGACCTCAGGATCTAGCCCTCCTGGGTCTAGAGAGTGATCTCTCTATCCCTGATGTGTTTACCACTTTGAGGTGGTGAACCAGGAAGCTCAGGTTCTAGCTGGTCTAGGACACTGAATGACCTAGTTCTAAGTAAAAAAAATTCAGAGTTTAGGTCAAAAATTGGGTCTGATAGAGCTGTAAAGTCTTCTGGTGCAGAGTTAGCTCTATGGATGTAGCTGGAAATAGTTGGTCTTTTAGGTGTAGCGGATCTCTTGAGGATTCTCTCAGGGTTGTCAACTATTTCAGGTGGGTTTGGGTTAGGATAAGCTCTTGTGTGAATGGTTCTTGAAGCCATAATGTTGTTTTCCAACAAAGCAGCTTAACCCTACTTGTTACTTCTATTATGGCTGATGTTGTAATGGGCTCTGGTCTCCCAGTGGAGTCTTATGTGAACCAAGATAATCAGCAGGCCTACTGATCACCAGTGGAGTATTTTAATCATTTAGGAACTATGGAGTTGCTAGGTGGAGGGTTTAGGATGTTTCAAGAGGGTATACTGTCCACCACAGTGTTTTTGTAATGTCCTTTTTAGGGAAATCCTTAAAACACAGCAAACTCTAACTAGAGATGGACTGGGAGGGAATTTACCAGATATTTCACCTCTGAAAGAGGATGAGATCCGGAGGCTGTCTGGCCCTTTCCAGACTCTGTCTGAGAGTGTGGGGGTAAAACACAACAAGTGGTATAGAAGTTGATTTGTGACTAGGAGTGTTTAACTGCCAACCTAACCAGAGATTGTAGGTTTCTGGGGCTCTTGTGATGTAGTAAGATGGAAAATACTCAGAAGTTCCCCAGTGGAGTCGCCATTATGTTGGTGACAACAATGGGAAACAGACAAATGTTATCAGTTATAGACTCTCAGATTATCCCCAGCGGAGTCGCCATTATGTTGGTGACGACAATGGGAGACAGACAAATGTTATCAGTTATATACTCTTAGATTATCCACGGGGTTCATCCACAATATCCTCTACATGCATCGTCGTCAACTGTGCCACGTTTCCATTTTCGCAGTCATCCACAGCGTCCCACCCCATGCATGGATCTCTTAATGTGTTTTCGTGTTTTGCAGGGTTACAGGTGGTGAAAACCTCCACTGTTCACAATCACTGTTACAGTGGCACAGAACACAGGAAAATACCATTTTCAGGGACTGAGATTATGAAAAAGGCCTAGGAAGGTGTTATGACATGATTCTCATTAAAAGAAGAGAGTTAAACTCTGTAAAACCTGTCCACAGCCATTAAAGTGCAGATTTCGCAGACAAAGACACTAAATTGACCGGCAAAGAGTATCAGTGAAAGATCAGAGAATGTAAGGCCGGTAATTGAATATTGTGAGCCTTAACTCAATAATTAAAGGCAAAATATCAAACTGAAGACCTCATGAATCACACAGAATGCCTACGGCACACAAAAAGATATATATCAGTGTCACCATCAGCAGAATGTTCCTACCCGTGAAAGGACGAAGTACCCATACTGTTTTCTTTCTATACCGTGTTCCTAAGGAAATTTCAGCCCTGACAATAGTCCTATGCTATCAGAAGCATTTGTTACACAGTATGGCAGACCCAAAGTCATTGATCTGTTTTTGTTCAGTTCACCAGAGTATTGCAGAGGTATTACTGCAAGTACATCAAAGACATACCTGGAGTAAATTACAGCCTAACAAAGACCACTCTTTCATCCAAAGAGTATTGAAGATAAATGCCCAGAATTTAAAACAGAATGGGGCCTCGGCCCTCTTTCCCTTCTGAGTTTTAATGCTGCATTTAGTTTTTCATCTACCTCCTCTGCCTCTCTTTCAGCTATAAATTTCAAAAGAAACTCATTGTAAACATTGTTGATCGGATATCTATGAACTGCAAGCTGTTTCTCTTGAGACATGTTCTTTATGTAAAGTTGTAAGATAGGCCGAGGAAGATGTTTTCAGACTAAATACCAAGTTGTTGGCAATGTTGTACATGACTGGTTTTGCTCTTTAATATGACAAGCACATTTCTTTGGATACTGATTTAAAGCAGCGGTGATGTTTTCCTATCTCTGTCTTTTAGTTCATTACATTTCATTTCTTCTGGCACACATCAGAAATCTGGCATAGGATTTACCCTTGTTAGGTACCCTATGTTTCTGCTCTCCCTGCCTTCAATGTTTTTCTGTTGTATGTGTTATCTGAGGATTGATTTCAAGCTAATTTAACCATTGTAGTGGTCAGATATACTCCTAGCTGATTGTATGAATTAATGAATCTATTCTTAGATGTGCTTGGTAGGTTTTAATTGAATGAATCGGGATACTGGGGGTCTAGAACTCTGTCTCTGTCTCATTAGGATCCTTTCAGTTAATTGAACCCTCCTAAGTTCCCTTAAGCTGGATAAAAAAGCATTGAGAGTTCAAACTCTCTCTCTGATCTCAGGTTTTCAACTTTGTGTTCTAAATCTTTAATGTTTCCTTGTCTGAAGAGTTAACCTTTTAGGTCTTGGATCACAGGTTGTCCAACGGCATGTCCTATCCCTGGATCCGATTCCTGAAAGGCCACCTTTGAGGTATCCTTGCTTTCACCTTCTCTCTTACCATTTCATGCCACACTATCATCTTTAAGAGCCAATGCTTTAGATGACTAGCCTGACTGAAAGCCTGCATATTGACTAGCAAGTAAACCCTTTCCTGACTCCATTTCCCAATGGTCTTGAATTTTCTCTAAATATTTCTCTCCTTTGCCTAAAATCCTCTTGCTCATCCTTGTCTTATATTGAACCCTTCTTTCCTGATTCCCAGCAACCAAACAAAAATCAAACAAACAAACCCCGTGCATATAACTAGCCTAACATCTTAACTTTGAGCTTCAAAGACATAAAACCTTTGCTTATATAGAGAGATCCCTCTCTAGACCCAGGAGGGCTAGATCTTGAGGTCTGAAAGTGGTTTGATGTTGTCTCATCTTTTGGTCTTGCCAATCTGGCCAAAACATGGGAACCCTAACACATCCCACGACATATCTTCAAGAGACATAGTTTCTGTGATGGCTTCATTGGAGGGAAACACTTCTTTCAAAGGATCAGGTTAATCTGAATCGCCAAGCCAGGGGGATTGAGAATAAATTTCAAGAGACACGCTCAAAGGAGCATGATCAGAGGATGGATTGTCCGAAGCCGCAACGAGCACACAATAGTCAATCTTAATCGAACTCAACGACATCGAATCTCTGAAAGAACAATCTGTTCAGGTGAAGGGATAATCCATGGGTCATCAGACCGAGGGATCATATTGATCTGAACAATGTTTGGTGGAGGAAGGGCAAAAATACCAATGAGGGTAGGATCCTTGAAAAGACTCGGCCCTACACTCTCTTAGGCAGTAGGAATTTGATCCACATACGGAACATTGTTCTCGGAAGAAGAGGTGAAGGAAAATTGATCAACAATAACAATATTTCCTTCATGTGGAAATTTCAGAACACGAAAGAGAGTGGATGGAACGCACAACATGGCGTGAGTCCAACTGCGACCGAGGAGAAGATTATAATTGAGTTTGGCATCAACAACCTCTACCTTGACATTGACTGTCTTCCCTTTCAAAGTAATCGGTAAACTAGCGAGAACACCTAAAGGCTTTGATTCCCTTCCATCAAATGCTTCAAGGGCATTTGGTGATGAATTCAGGGCTGGAGAACTAATAGCTTTCCAGGAAGAAGATGACATGACACAGGTTGATGCACCCTCATCCACAACTACCCGATGAATATTGAGACCATTAATAACCACTTGTATAATAATTGCAATCTGATGCGGAAGTCACGGAATGAAATTCTCTAAATCTAAAGCGAGAAGGCTAGTATCAGCAGGGTCAACCCCACCAATCGCAGACAACAAAGCCTTTCGTTGAGACAAAAAAATCTGAAGTACTTCTAATGCATACATTACAGATGGCGCCTGAGCCAAACCCTCAAAAATACTGTAATGGTGAGTGGCACGAGCGTTGGGATTGTAAGAAGACTTGCGGATTAAACCTTTGGAAGGTGGTCATACAACAGATTCAGCACTGGCCCTTTCAATTTCAAGAGGGCTAGAAACAGGCGAAGGAGGAGGACCATCAAAGATATCCTTCCCTGTTGTCTAACGTGATCCAGTATAATATTTCGATCAAGTAGCAATAGAAATGGATGGAGAACCATTCATCATGAACACCTGAGAGCCAAATGGGGCAGAGGACTGAGGTTTCTCTACCGTCTGGGTTTGCTGAGATGGGAAAGGTTCTTTAAGAATGACCGTAGTTCCCTAGGTTTCGTTGAGCAACCAGCTCACTTCGAACCATCGAGGATAGTCCTTTTTGAAGTGCTCTTCATCACAAATCAAACAAGGGTACTTCAGCTTGCGTTGAGAACCATCACTAGCACGAGGTTTCTGAGAATCATGTTTCGGGTTATCATTTTTGGCCTTACCTTTACCCTTCTTTTTACCTTTAGAAGCATTATCCACCGGATTGGCCTAAACGACATTAACTCCTGCAGGCTTACGAGAATTCGAGGTGGGCTAAGAAGAAACATTGTTCAAAGAATTAGACTTCGACTTCCCAGAGTTTGAGGAAGAAGACTTCTGATAAGTCTGAGATATGAAACCAATAATACCATCGATAGAAGGCATCACTGGTGGTTTAGAAGTTCCAAGTCGGGGAGCATTAGGCAAGATATCATTCAATGCACCAAACCGAGAGTACACAATATCAAGGTATTGGGCGTAAGCAATGGCTTGTTCCTCAGTTAGACATGCCCCCATAGCTATGTCTTTCGCAATCTGATTGAAAAAGGAGGTGGTAAACCAACGAGTCTGAAGCTAATCAGGAATCTCAAATTTGATCATACAACGACAACGCCGCCACTCATGAATATGATCCGAGATATGAGTAGCTCGGTCCTATTTCAATGAAGTGAGGAGGTGCATCTCGGTCTCATAGCAGATCAGTAACTGAAAATGTGTAAGGAATGCCATGGCTAAAGAATTGAAGTCTTGGAAGAAGCCATGAGATAGCTCAATATACCACTTTGCAGCAGCACCAATAAGATTTCGCTGGAAAAGACAAAGCCGAATAGAATCGACAACCCAAGAGTTAGAGGAACACCACAAGTGGTAAGTCATAACATGAGCTTGGGGGTCTTCGCCAGACTTGCCCTCAAACTTAGAACAATCACCAGGAATCTTGGTTGGAACTGGAGGCCAATATGGGTTATGAATAATGGGATCGTTCATTAACTTTGACACATCTGGTAACTCCAACGTAGCAAGAAATGGTAATTTAGGATTAAAAGTCATTTGAGGTATCTGATAAGGACCCACGTTCACAGTCCACCCAGTCCGAGAGGAATTCTGCCCCCACATATTTTGTCCCGAAGGGTTCTGACCATAGGGGTTAGAAGTAGGATAACTTTGTTGATACTGGGGTTGAGGACCAGGATACTAAGTCTGAGTAGACCATTGAGGTTCTTGTTGAGCAACGTATGGAGTCTGTTGATGAATGTAAGTGTGGTTTTAAGGTTGATGATATACCAATGAAGGTGGATTTTGAGGGTAAAAACCTTGGGGCGCACTATATACCGGTTGATATTGACCTTGAGGGTAATAAGCGCCTTGTGGTTGAGCAGGTTGAGCGGGCTGTTGAGCAGATGGACCTAGTTGAATTGGATAAATAGGTAGAACTGGTTGTTGAACTGATGGAACCGGCTGGGGAGCAGGTTGAACCGGTTGTTGAGCTGGTTGAATTGAATAATGAGGCCCATCGGGTTGCCCTTGTGGGAGAGGTTGGCCCGATGGTTGCAATGGACTAGGTTTTCCCTGATAACCAAGTTGACCCAAAGGAGGACCGTAGGGTTTTCCTTGTTGCACAAAGTTTTGACCATACTGAATTTGTGGCAGCGGTTGTGGTGCAACAGGTTGTCCCTATGGCATATATATTTCCCCCCCAGGAGCATAAGATGGTCCTGGTTTATTTTGAGGTTGACTAGATTGTCCATAGGGTTGGCCTTGTGGAACGAGAGGTTGTCCCTGTGGACCAGAGGCAGAGCCCTACAGAGCCAAAGGTTGTCCCAATGAGGTTTGTCCTTGTAAGATAGAGGGTTGCACAGGTAAGGTAGGTCCAAGATGAGTAACAGTCTGAGAAGGATTATAAACAACCTGATAAGGATCAATAGGAGGCAAATAAACAAGATTACCATATACATCATAATGATGCAAAAATGAATAAACAGGGTTACCGACAGCATCATAGTGATGGAATCGAGGATTACCAAGAGCTTGGGGCTACTGAGAACCCAGAGAGCTCTGTTGCTAAACAACTAATAGATACTCTTCAAAGGTAAGGCCGCCAGGAATCACTGGAGCAGTGGAAACTACACTAGAAGCAGGTGGGGCCTCCACAGCATGATATTGTGATCTACTCAGACCGGGATTGACAGGCCATGTAGGATTGAGGAAACTAGACTTGCGAGTGTGAAAATATCTGGACGACTGAGTCGTAACAACGGGTGCGGATGAAGCTACACAGATAGTAGGTTGGACTGGAACAGATGTAACAGTAACCGACAAAACAGGTGTTGAAGGTGATAGTCCTAACTAAGGGATGACTAAACTCTGAGAAGGAGTTAATGTACTGGATTGTGCTATGGATGCAACACCAGACATAATCTGACTCAAGAATCTATATCTAAGTGGAAGTGACACCGATGGTGGAGAAGACTGAGTAGAAACATGAGGGATATCTTCAAGAAAAAGTTGATATTCTCCTGTAGAAATAGGCATTCCTTCACTGTAAACGGTACTGGATGAATCCATGTCTGACCTTGCCTTAAGATCTTCAAAAAGAGTACGGGGAGTAGGAGGTACAGCAGCAGCTAAAAACAGTGATCCCGATGTAAGAGGAGGAAATTCTCCTTCTTCCCCAAAACCAGACTAAGCACCTGAAGGAGGCCAATTGAACTTATCTGACTCTTCAGGAGGAGATCGAGTAGCAAGAGGCTAGACATACGGGAGAATAGGTTGGGAAAACTCGGTAGGCCTAGTGGACTGAGGGGTTTCAAAAGAAACGTTCGGAAAAGAATCACCACTAGGAGGCAGTGAGAACGACGAAACTAGTGGTTCTGCCACTGTGACTGTATTTCAAAACAGGAAGGAAAAAATATAACCAATTGAAGGCTCCAAGATCAAAATCTAAGGAAAAAAAAACAGGCCAAGTAATAAAACTTTTAACGAGCATGTGATCGTAGGTAATTAATTTTATGACACTGAAACTGGAGTTCGTTGTTTCATATTTTAAGATTCGAGAAACAAGCAAAAGATGACTCTAGTCACTTTCAATTTTAAACAAGCATGAAAGGACAAGTGCTCAATGATCTCTTCTCTTTTTAAGAAGTCACGAAAATATCAAAATGACTACTCAGGTACTCTAAGCAAGAGGGTGTACCAAGTTTCCGTGAACTTCCATATACACCTTGGTGATCAAATGAAAGAAAAATGACCAAGGACTTAATGTACCTGCAGGTAATCTCCCCGAATGTTGTGTTCAGTGTATCATGGTTACAAGGCGGCAGACTCAGCTTCCTATGGATAAAAGGATTTCAACCTAGAGGGGTCTCCCTTTATATACTCGACAGTACGAGGAGCTCAAGTTTGTACTAGCGCTGTCTAAAGCCATATGGTGAACGACAGCTATTAGGTTTTAAGACGCCGGAACATGTCTTTAGCCTAGACCACTAAAAATATTGTGTTAGGTTTCAATGTTTCCTTAGGTTAATTGAATAAATTTTAAAGTTGATCTTGGATTATGTTTCAGTTTCAAGGCCCTACCGAATTTGGATCTCAAATTTCCTAAATGAAAGCTATATGCAAAAGAACACCATCTTCCATTCAATGAATGCTAATTATGAGAAGGATAGAGATCTTTCAAACAATATCAAAAAATGAGAATATGCGAATAAATCCACTAATGCATCTAATGCAATCAAACGAAAATGAAAAACTTTTTCTTAGACTATCAAATGCTAGTTATGGAAAAGAACTTTTACACTTTCGATTCAAAGGAAAGAATGAAAAATGTTTTTTTTGGGTTTTTCAATGAAAAAAGAGTACACAATGCACTAATTACATGAAAAACAAAATAAACACTAGCTAGAGTATTGTGAATGTAGGAATCGAAACTGAATGGCTCAATCAATGCAAAACAAACACAAGAAAGCACTCAAACTAATGCGTCAATCTTTCAAACCAAAAGAAAGTTTTCCAAATGACCCAACCAAGCAATGTAATCTATGCTTGGAGCAACAAGGAGAAGAATCAAATGAAAATGAAATGATCATTCAACCAAAGCAAAAACTCAAAAGGATCGAGAAAACTTAGCGCAATCAAGCTAGGAATGAGACCGACAACAATAAAAAAGACTTGATTTCCAAGAAGAAGGCTCAGTGCACAAAGACACTCAAAAACCCTAAGGTCTTACACTACACTGATAGGAAAATAGATAAACAACTGAGAAAAACAAGCCTACAATAGGAAAAATAGTCCCAAAGGCTCAATTACACACAAAAAACAACCTAGAGTCACGTACAACTGACCAAAAGACTCATCAAGGAGGTCAAACCAAATCCTACAGGATTCGGCACGACTGTGAGGCGGTAATCCGCCCCAAACAGGGTTTGGCGCGACTATTACAAAATCAACCTGTGCTAATCAGCGCTACTGTTCAAGCGAAAAGCACGCCAAGCTGGATAACTATGGGAAAAGGGAAAAAACCAATGAGCAGAGGTCAATCTTGACACTTTGGAGCTCAACAAGGGATTTAAAACAAGCAAGTAAACCAAAAAAATACAAACAAGCAAGTCAACGACCGAAGTCGACCCAACAAGCTAAAACGACAAACTCACAATGATCCCCAATGGAGTCGCCAATTTTTGAAGCAGGTAAATCCTCTCTGTGGATAGAGACGATCCCTCTAGCCCTAGAGTGGGTCTAGAAACAAAGAGACATGCTAGAGTGTCGGTTCCTAATTACTAAATGAAAAGAGGACACAATAGATCGATCTACCTAGAGTCCAACGTTGTCATCGTGGCTGTAGTGGTGGTGGCCTCTCGCTCCTACCTCAGTAAGTCACAATCCTTATGTGGTCATGCTCGGATACCTACACATAGAACAACAAAAAAGGACAGTATACGACATAATAAATTCATTCATAACCACTAGCCAGTCAAAGAGGGCTAAGCATATTGCATTAAACAAATGACTTACGCAAAATGGGAACTAAACAATAGTCACGTATATGTATTGATAGAAGGAAGAGTTACAACCAAAGCTTTGATGTCGCAGTCTCCTCCAGTAGGGTTCATCTGAAGCGCGTCTCAAATACTTGTCAGGGAATTCAGACGAGATGAGGGCATGGACTTAAGCTCTCTCAACGAAGTTCCTTCTTGTTCGATGTCTTCAACAATTCAGCTATAGTATGTTCAGTTCTCCATGTTCAACTAGCTTATGCAAGAAGAGATAGCTTCTTTTTATAGAGGAAAAGGAGGAGGTTAGGATCCCTACAAAGGTGGAAGGGAGGCCTATCCTTTCAGAGGTTCCCACAAGAGGTGGAAACCATAAACTAAAGGAGGGAGTATGTGGTTAATCAGTCCAAACACTCCCAATGACTCATCCTCGAAGTTGTTGGAGTGGAATCGCTACCTCTATTTTTAAAAAACATTCCATAAACAGCTCGGTGCGGGTGGTTAACTGGGACAGAGCACCAACTAGCGTGGGGCCCAGTGCTAATATTCCTCATCGGCGTGAGGGTAGAACTGACTACTCGTGCCAAGGAAAAAAATAGGGTTTTTTGAAGCTCTGCTCAGGGAATTGTCAACAGAAGGAATATTGCTCTCATGTAAAGGGATGTAATGATGGTCTTTTAAATGCATGACACTTCTAATTAGTCATAGAAATGACCCTCCAATGTGCGAGATGGGGATTGCAGGGACAATGACAAAATGTTGTGTAACAATGTTGTAATGTGTATCATGTGCAAAGACAATTTCTTAATCAGGATGTTGAACAAGGGTGTGCTTGCCATGCCTATTCCTTAGTTGGTGTAGTTCCTATGGTTTAGAAAGCTAATGGCACTGAGAATCGCCTGATGTTGACAAAGACTCTGGAATGGACCCTAAACTGGTGTATATTGCAAAACATGTTTGACAGGTTTGAACCATATCACTTTGACTCAAGATGTCTTTTATAGCATAAATACTCATATGCAAGTAACAAATTGTGATATGATTTGTTTCTTAATTAGTGTATGCTCTAGAAGGGTACACAAGCCTCGTGATTTCTTTTCAGGTTAATTTTTCCCTCATTGCAAATACTTTGATTGAATTTTAAATTCTTTCATATGCATGTCTATTCATTTAAGAATGCGGAGGGAAATTTTAAAAATCTCCTAATAAATTCCAATTCTTTTAGGCTATTTCATTTCCATCTTGAAACACATACATATGTACATATACAGTGTGTGTGTGTTTAAAGAGGAGAGAGAGAGAGATTTATATTTAAATTTTAGTTTTTTTCTTTTCCATGAAATGCATATCGGGTACTACCCCTTCTTCTGAGGATGGTACCCAAGGTAAAGCACATTTCCTACAAGCTCATGGAATTCTGAGCAAAGGGCTTAAGGCCATCAAAACAATATACTCATTAAGAGCCCAACATTGCACTTGCAAGAATTGAAGTTGGGTGGGGATGATAATGATCATTCCTCCCAACCAATCGACCTAGACACAATAGAACATCTTGGAATATGTCATAGATCATTTAACATTAAAGACATAACTAATAGCACTTACATCTTGCATGTATTTGTAAGGTATAGGTTGATTAAGAGAGCAAATGATATTTTGTCTAGCTCCGCTCAATCTCCTCTTGGCTAGGGTTTTTAGCTGTTGTTGTTGCATTTGATTTGGAATCTTTGTTGCCTCCCTGGGGCTAGGACAGCCCTCCTTGGTACTGCTCGAGCTGGATGATTCTACTCATGTCACAATTCTCTACTAATTTGTACAACCTTGCTTTTGATCATCCAAATACATTTCTTGAAAATTTGTTAGCCGCCTTATTGATGCTTGTGAAGCTTCCCCCAACAAGCCAATTTTTGAAGAAGAAAATGATCCCATATATGTTGCTCTAGACCTCAGAAACTTGATGGAAAGTGTCCATCCTCACAGGATGAGCATTGATATGTAAATTCACTGGGTTGCGTCATAGTCCGATTGCAATAGATATATGGATCTCAGATTTTTGGGCTCCAAATATGTAGGGACAACTCTCTATTTTTTCACTTTGAAGAGGTGTTTAAACTCCATGTGTTTTCCCTTGAGGGAAAACACATGGAAATTTCTTTGTTTAAATGCCATGTGTAGGGAGAACTCTATTTGTCTAAATGCCTCTAACAAGATTTCTTTGTTTTATGCCACAACCTTACTTAAGTTGAATGTTGTTGACTTGTATTCACAATGGCAAGTAGGGTATGCTTTTAAATAATTATTTTTTGGTCTATAAATACATTTTTTATGGGTTGATGTATAATTCCTTCATTTTCTACTACCGTTTATTTGATATAGTTTTGTTGCATGCAAAATGTTTGAAGAAACTCTTGACTTAATTGCTACACATGTAGTATTGTTCACTTCTTGTCATAGCATGTTAGTTACAAGATCATATACGAAGACTAAAGATATTCTTTGTGGCCTAAAAGAATAAGGAAAACAAGATACATGCATCTACTTCAGATATGCCTTATAACTCTAAATTTGAGTTTTGTTTGAGTCTGTCACCAAAGTGTTTGACAAAATATTTGAGTGAAATATGTCACATGGATGTCAGGCTTGATGGTATTTCTTATCACAAGGATTCTTTGTCTTTCTATATGGTTAATTTCACAAAACTTTGCATCAATATTATTATCACGGAGATGTTCTATTTTCTGTATCAAAACTCGAATATGCTTCTAAATGGCCTTGAAAGAGTGTCTGCAGCAATGGAAAGAGGGTCAGTGACATGGGCAATGGAAAAAATTTGGTTGAGTGAAGAGTGAACAAAAAAGTGAAAAAAGGATTCTAAGTCAAGGGATCTAGGGTTAGCAAAACTTTACTCTATTATTTATAAAAATGAGAAAACCGATAAAAAAACCCATTTTTTCCTTCAAGTTCAAATTCAACTTGAATTCAACTTGAGGTTCGGTCATGAGGTTTGCAGAACCTAATCAAACCTAAGAATTTTCTATAGGTTCGTTGAATTTTAAACCTCAAGTTTGAATTTTGGTGAACCATGTGACATAGATGGTATCAATGTTTTTAGCTTGCCAAAGAGATTGCTAAGCTTCTCAATGCTCATAGTTAAGAGTCTTTAAAAGTTAGACCACAAATATCAATTGCATCATAGACTGATAGAATATATACAACACCAATTAATGGTTTGGCTAGACAATCTAAAGCTTGTAAGTTATACTTCCCAATCCCTTTCCATATCGGCCTAGGTTCATCCATCAACAATGATGCAGATTTTAGGGGACTTATAATAGGCATGTAAGTGGTGTTATCAAAAGGATTAAACTCTAAAGATACATGTTTTTTTGGAGACTCCTCATTGGTCATAGACATTCAATAGGAAAGGAGATCCAAAGAAATCAAAAATTCATATTTTGGTGATAGAGTCCATGACTTCCTCCTTTTAGTCAAAAGTTTTCAAGTTATCACATCAAGAGGAGGAGAAATAACAAGGCTGCTAAACATAAAAATTTGGAATCCTCATTGGAAAAAAGGCACTAATTATTGAAAGAATACCTATCCTAACTTTAACATGCAAATAAAATGGAATGAATACCTTCCTATAGACAATATTAAAGGCTATTGAAGGAAATAACTCTACTTTCATGCAAAGCATTGAATTTTAAATATATTTTTTATGTTCACTTCCCATACTCAATACTACATTACTGAAAAGTGAGGCCTAAGTAAATATCAAAAACTCAATTCTTACAAGAGAACATCTATAGGCTTTTTATATCTGTGTATATTGTCCTTTTTGAAGCAGAAATTCATGGAATGCAAAGTTGATACGTAAAGGAAAAAGAGGCCTTGCAAATCCAAATGTCAATGCATTTGCAAGGGAACTAAGAAAACATAAAACAACTTTGGTAGAAAAATTAAGGATACGTAGACATTGACAGTAATGAAAAATTATATTTCTTTGAGGGAAAAGTTGGCAGGGTCGAGGTATCTTGGAGAATTTCCATGGACAGTCTACCTTGGTTCTATATCCATTTTTAGAAAACCTTACAGAAAAAACCAAAATAAATACTGAGGATCTCAAATCAACGGTGAACCCTACATAAGTGTTTACAATCAAAATAAAAACAAAGGCAAAACTCATGAAAATTTGTATTGTGAATAACAATGTTAATACACTACCAATCAATTATGTGTTGGATGGCTGATTCTGACACTGATGGGAAAGAAGGCACTTAAAATATGTGAGTCTATGTTTCTTTTCTTGGTGCTTTCCAAACCTTTTTTTTTCTATTATTGTCCTAAACTATTAGAGCCTTGAAATTCCCATATGATTTTCTTCATGCCTTGTCTCCCTTTGTAATCAATTAGAGTTCTAAACTATCTAGAGCCTAAGAAATATGCTACTTTATTTTTAGTTAGAATAAGATGTAATAACATTTTGTCTCTCAAGTATAGACAATTAGACAGTAGATTTAAATCAGGCAGTGTGTCATCAACTAGAGACCTTGAAACAACAAACAGTTCATTCACAAATTTTAATAGGGTCAACCTTCGCATATAAAAATGCATTTTGAATCATATTGGTTATATGATTGACCTGGAGAGTAAGATACCTTTATGATTATACATAACACAACTGAAACAAAAGGTGCAACATAGGTATCCACTTACTCAACAACCATTTGGAGAGATAAATATTTCAAAGGAATCCTCTTCAAAGATTCTTGAATTCTTGCAACTTTCTCCTCAAAATGTGTTTCATCAACACAACAACTTCTCATGTGAAGAATTACTTGTCAATAATTTGGTTTTAAGGTAGAATTATATCTACTCATTGGCATTTCTTGTTGTCATTGGCTTCAAATTCATCCCTCCCAACTTGCAAAATGAAATAATATTGAAATAAAACACTTATGACAAAAAAGTGAGATGATCTCAACTACCTTAAGGATGTCCCAAGGGGAAATAATTTTTTTGAAAGGAATAAAAAAGTGCCTTGTAAGCCAAGTTTGAAATTGATGTAGAAGCCAAAGTCCCTACGTGTTCTCCAGGAGATGAATGACCCAAGCTACTCCCAGACTCCCTCTTGTTTGAGGAATTACATGCTACTAAAGACTTTATTTTCCCATATTCAAAATGAATGAGAAATTTTCCACGAACATCTCTCACCATCCTATCATAATAGATCGTTAGATCAAGTAGAAAGGCCATTAGATTCTTAAAATGTGTTCTTGGTTCTTTCATTCTCATCTTCTGACAGAAAATACCTTCTTTAGAAGAGATATAATGAATAAATGCCTCGCATGGATTTAATCCAAAAACATAGGATGATTTAACGAGTCCACAAAATTTATTCAAATCATCTTTCTTGTGTAGATCCAAAGGAGGAGAACCATTGAATGGAATATGTGAAGAAATATTTTTACGAAAATCTTTAGGAAAAATTTTCCTTCCTTGAAACATTTGAAGCCCAAAGAAGGCACACCATTGAATCACTTTCTTATCATATCTTGCATTTCCACCGTCAACCATCAGAAAAAAGGAACTTGAATAAGAAATAGCCTTGGTAACATTTCCCTACACTCGAATTAGATGCTTCTCCACTTGGGAAATGAAGCCATTATCATATCTTCCTCCCCTCGCATGTTTCATAAGCCTATAAATTTTAGTAATTTCATTTCCTAATTCTTACATAAATATATTTTTCTAAAAAACACAGTGAGCAAGAACCAAATAATCCAAACCTAAACTAAAACCATCTAAGAATAACAATTCAATCAAAAAATGTTCAGTTGAATTCAAGCACTTCGCTGCTACTCCTGGACCTTTTCACTTAACAATTGCATTAAATATTTGAGTCAAAAAACCCAAAATTTATGTTTTATCACCGTTGAATAATAATATTTCACTATTGCTTATGAGAAGCCCATTCTCCTCACAGTTCAATTCCACAAGTAAATCCATCTCAAGAAGTTGGCTAGAT
The DNA here is from genome assembly GCA_034641835.2 of Pinus albicaulis. Classification (NCBI taxonomy): domain Eukaryota; kingdom Viridiplantae; phylum Streptophyta; class Pinopsida; order Pinales; family Pinaceae; genus Pinus; species Pinus albicaulis. The sequence continues at coordinate 13,202,713 of CM076573.1, forward strand.
GTCCAAAATGGCCCTCCATCATGCACTTTAGTGACTATTGGTTCAGGCAATGTTCAATAAGTCCACATTGATATCTTATTTGGTGGGGTTTTATCCAACATATATTTCATGGATAAAATATTGGAATACAACAATGTATCAATTATCAACACTTAGTGCTATTCTTGCCTCTCCAAAATGGGAACTAAACATTTGTTGATCCACACTTAGAAGTTGAGAAAGCTCAACTTGAGATCCTAAATATTGGGGATAAAAGCATGAATGGAATCCCCATCAAAATCTTCACCAAATGGCCACCATATTAGAGGTTTAATAATCATTGTCGAGCCCAGATGCACATATGATTATAATCCATGTAATGAATGTTTGTGGACACTTGGAGAGTGAAGAGTGAGTTTGCCTATTATAAATGCCCAAAATGTTTATGTTTCTACATATTTAGATTATTGCAGCTTTAGCTACTGATAGCAGGTAAAACCCATAGTCCCAATAATTCTCTCTCTGTGCATATAAAATGCACCTCCTATTTTCCTCCTAACACAATTTCCTTGTCTGGGCAATTTCACATTATGCTATTTCCTAAGCTGGCAATTTAAACAAACAAATCTAGAGATTTTAGTATCTCAAATCAGAGATTTGAGATGTTAATTTAAAAATTCTCTTATGGTTATAAACCCCCTCAACAAGCTAACCAGATTCTCTTCCTTAGCTATGCACATAACAATGCATCTTCAGAATTAATGTCAAATAAACTCTCAAGCTGGAAAATTACATAAGGCAGAAGTTTCACTGTTTCTTCAAAAGTTGATAAAACCTTCATTATATATAACATGCCCTTTTATTAAACCCGATCAAACCCCATATCCAAGGTTTGTTATTCTTTCGCACCTACTATCATATAATAAGGCCAAAGCACATTCTTATAATAACCCGCAATTACAATTTCTTTTATGTAGGGTCCACTACCATTTGATGCGCCTTTGATACAAATCAACCATACCATATAAAATCTTTGTGCATATCTAAAACGCTATCACACCAACTCACCTATACAAGTCCTATATGTGCGTAATAATATATCAATATATATCATAACCTTTGTTCAAATGTTAGAACATCATAAAATTGTCTCCACATAGCTTTAAACCCTAGCGATAACACATATATCGTCTTCTTATATGCTAATGCATTATAGGCACACATACATATTCACTCTCGGCATTAATTAACCCACTTCATTTCCATTTATGCATATGTTCCAACGTCAATATATATATGTGTGTGTGTGTGTGTGTGTCCCCCGAATCAAATGTTAACAAACATTTACACATTAACTTCGTATGGGGCCCACGACATACCTTGGCTAACTGCCGAACGGATCCAATGATCCATATGACGTCATGCTCCAAGCATTGATCGAATGGGCGTAAGTGAACATCGCATTATTCAGAAGCACGAGAGTTAATTCTCAAAATTCACGCGATGTAAGTGGTTTTCACAAACCACCTTTAGCCACGCGTCAACCAATGGCACATATCGCATTCAAAAAGGTGATACAGAGTACCACCTAAGCGATCGCGCGACACCTCAGGTTTTCCCCACTGGGGTTTTACTATTCATTCAGCTCATGGTTCCGCCTTTTCTTACTCCAGGTTCCATCCAAAATTAACTCTATTCATGCCTTACGTTTCCAATTATCGCCTCAGCTTCTGCTTTCCTCCAGCTTGCATTCAAACGCCCGGCTTCCTTCAATAATCTTCCACACTATTGGCTTCGATCCGATGCCATTTCTTTAAAATCTCCATCGCTCTCCACCGATTTCTACTCAACGGGATGGTTTTGCCCATACCCTACGACCAACTCTACAGGGAACACCTCTTTGTATATAATGCATCAATTGAATAGTTCTTCGACTCCTCAAACATATAATGAAATATACCAACCTCTGAATTCAATGCAAATCAGTTCCTTATGAATGGCATGAAACCTCCATGCATGGCTTAAATCCAGCCCTCTGTTCGCTGCATTTACTCAACAAATATACAACTCCACTATGTATCAGTTCGAGACACATTGTTGATAGTATTAACATTGATTCTTCTAATTATAAACGGAGCACCATTAACCCCAAATTTCCGAGTACATATTTACACCTTCTTATACTCTTGCTTATGAAATTCAAGCCCACTCACACAGGAAATTAAATCGACAATTGCACATACAAGACTGAAACAATTTCTTCATTTATACAGTGAGATTACTTACAACTTCTACTTGGCCAGATTTCCGATCAATTGGCCCTTCTGCAACCCATTCTCAGCAGATTTCTCCTACATTTCTACGCATCCCTATGCAGGTCTCTTACTAATGTCTTCGAGACTTATTTTTATACAAAAACTACCAAAGAATCAATTCAAATCCTTTGATGATGCAACAAACTTTGTAAATTCCCAAACTCCTGACTCTAGACTAGACCCTAAACAAAAACTAACTATCTCTTCATATGCCCACTAATCATTTGAGGGAAATTACAATTCTCCCCATATTTAACTAAAAATCTCTTAATTTATTCAATAATTACATGAGCAAGTAAAATATAAGACCCCCTATGTCTATCTATATACAAAATGTTGTCTTGGGCCTAATGCCCCTGCATCAGCTACAATATGATTGTTTATTCTTTGCTACTCTTATGCATATTACTGTGTGTGTAATATAGACAGAATTTTCTTAAAATTAAATGTGTCATAAATTTGTCTTGACCTTGGCATGCAGGAACATCAAGATGCAGGCAATCTAGTCCTAGAAGTTGAATTCAATTGTGTGACCTTCAAAATACCCAAGGATATTAGAGTCCCAAAAAATTTTAAAGCTGCTAAGGTGTGATATTTTCCATTGTTGCAATTAGTATGAGGTCTGAAAATTCACTAAATTTGTAGATAAGTGAATGTAGCATTATTCTCAATTTTCGACCTTGAAAGCTACAAGATTCTTGCAATTTTGTGAGTCCAGAGTTCTATTTCAGTGGTAATAACAAATATTTCCAGAAACAGAAGTAGATTAAATTTACAAATAATCCAAAGATGAAGGTTAGCTACATGTTCCAGTGATGGAGACATCATTTATGTATCTTTGTTTGTTGAGAAACTATTGAAGCATATATTAACACGTCAGTACGATGGAAAAATTTGATCGAATCCTTCTCAACAATGGCAGGGACCTTCACATGCAACTAGTCCCTTCCCATCATTAGCAGCTAAGTATGAGAATTTTGACAAAAAAGAAAGGGTGAAACTTCAAAATTATCAAAGACTACCAAGGTAACATACACTTCCGATTGAACATGTTCAACAATGAATATGCATACAAATATTTTTATTGTAATACTCAGTTATCTACTATGTTGTAGATTCATTTGGAGAAGATATTGATCATATAATTAGAAACAATTATTCATGTGATATCATCCCAAACTACATATCGATGTCTATTTTTTATTGATTGATAGTTGAATCTGTACTGGGAGATATTTTTGAAGTAATTGAATTAACATTCAATGCAAACATACCGTTTTTCTTTAGACATGACTTCTTTAAGGCTATTAAAACTAGGTTCTTTGAATGAGCTATGATGCTTGCATATGATTCCTGTAGTTTGTTTAGGCTACCCATTAATTAGCCACATGGTCACCTTAGAGGAAGCCAAGCTGGGCCATATGAGTTGTCCCTAAATCTGACAATCAGTTAAGTGTCTTGTTTATTAGAATAATTTAGTTAGTTGTCTTGTTTATTAGAATAATTCAATTCGTTAACTGTGTTTCCAAGGTGACACTTGTTTGGATTATGTAGAAGCCTAACATGAATAGTATCCTTGGTTGTCTTGTTTATTAGAAGAATTTAGTGATATTTAGAAGTAGGATACATTTAACAACAGTCTTCTCATTGTGCCTTTGCTTATTGAGTAAACGTTGAAGCATATATTGACAGACAGAAGTATGATGGGAAAATTTGACTTAATTGTTCTAAACAATAGTAGGAGTCTGCAGGTTTTCCTAGTTCCATTCCATCAATGGTTGGTTATGTGGATTTTGAAAAAGAAAGCAGGGGTGAAACTTCAAAGAAAACAAAGACTGGCAAGGCGATCACAGTTAAATTAATTCAATTGCATGCCATGGTGTCAATTCATTTGGAAAAGATATCAGTTAGCTAATTACAAACTCCAAATAGTTATATAGTCATCACAGAGTACATATTTTCATCTGATTTTTTATTAATTCATAGTTGAATTGGTAGTGTGCTTTAATAGAGGATGTTTTCAAATTTACCTGAACTATCATTGAGTGAAAACTTGTCATTTTTTATTTGGACATCACTTCTATAATGCTTGTTAAAATCACACAGTGATAAGTGGTTTTTGCATTCAATGTCTATTGTTCTTAGGTTACCCATGAATTATTTTATAGCCCTGACTACCCGAGAGGAAGCCAAGATGAGCCTTATGAGTATGTCTTTAAATGGTTCTCTGATCTATCTGAGTTTTATCTACACCTAGTTAAAGGTGTCTCCAACATGACTCTTGTTAGGCTTAAGTAGATTTATTACATGAACAGTCATTAAGTTGCTCATTAGAAGTGTACAGAGATACTTAGCAATAGATATATTTAAGAGTGTTCTTCTGAGTGTCTCATTGTTTGTTCATTAAATATTGAAGCATATAATGACTGAAGAAGTATGATTGGAAAATTTGACTTAATTGTTCTCAACAATAGCAGGAACTTGCAGCTTTTGACAAACAAAGCAGGGGTGAAAATTCAGTGAATACAAAGGCTGCCAAGGTGACAATGACTACAAATAAGGCCAAGGTGATTTTCATTTCCAAGTAAATCCAGTCAACATTGGGTTGGACATACATTAGATTCAAATTCCTTCAATTGTATTTGGGGATTCATATGGAGATGATATGGGGCAGCTAATTACAAACTATATATTCATCCCAAAGTACACATCGTTTTCTATGTTTTGATTCATTGGTAGTTGAACTAGTACTGGGATTTAATATAAGACATTATGAGATTTACCTGAAGTAACCTTCAGTGCAAATATGTCAAATTTTTCTGGATATCACTTCTTCTAGGCTATTAAAAGTTGAAACTAAGGGTCATCCAGTGAGATGTGAGAAATAAAAACATGGCATATGATGCCTATGGTTTCCCTAGGCTACCCATTAATTGCTATATAGGCATGGATTTCTTAGAGGAAGTGAAGTCAGGCATTCTGAGTATGAATTAAGAATGTAAATGAGCTTACAAATCTCCGAGCATTCTTCTAAGCTATCACAAAAAGGTAGTGTGGGATCATCCTAATCTATCACAAAAAAGGTAGTGTGGGATCATCCTGATGAAATTGCAAATCTGCAAGTATTATTCTATGCTAATCTACTTCACATGTCACTTTGACTATTGTTTTGTATTTTTATTCTATAGAGAAAGGTGAAACTATATGTTTTTTTTTTGGTCCAAAGAACTGCCCCTATGCTAAGACTGAAGACACAGCTTGTTCTAGACTTCCTGTCATCCATGGATCCTACTCAATCTAAGTTTGAATGGCCACACAAATGATTTTTTTTCCTTTCCCAAATAAAAGGCCAAAATCCAATGTTCCCTTTACATTTTGGAACACCCTGTTTGCGATTGTTCAGTGTTATGTTTTTTAGTTTGCAGGAATATATAGCTCAATTTTTCAGTGTTATGTTTTTTAGTCTGCAGGGACATACAACTAATTGCATAGTCTAGTGGAAGTAAGATAGATAAAGTTCCCACTAGTTGCTTCTAGACTAACTCATTAACTTCCTTTGAATCAATCTTGGTTGAAATTTTCGTGTGTTAGACTTACATGTAGATGAAATTTTACAATCTTCCATCATGAAGATGCCTAACAAACCTTAGGCATGTTTTGTTTGTAAAACAAAGATATGATTGTTTGTCAAATTCTGCACCTAAGCAGCAATGTAGGATACTTAAATTTGTCATGTTTAAAGCTAAACATAACTTGAATTTAAAAAGTGGAATACCAAATTGGTCTACTGTAATATTCCAAATCAGGAAAATGCTACAACAATGAGAATATCTTAAGATATTCTAAAGTTGGAGCTGCAGCAATATGAAAACATAACAATGAAGCAACAGTAACACTCAACTCATAGAAATGTGAGAGAAATCCATAGCCATCTCATTAAATAATAGCAGCAACAAATGAATAGAAGATCTTGAGGAAAAAGGTCACTCAAGATAGGCAATACTTAGCCTCAAGAAACAAGTACAAGAAATATGATAAAACCACTGCTACACATGTCTGCTCAAGCTATGATAGCGCAGTTTTATAGAGCAACTGCATGCTACATATGTAAAATACATACATACATATATATATATATATATATATATATATATATATATATATATATATATATATATAGATATATATATATATATATATATATATATATATATATGGCTCAATATAACATTGGGAATGAAGATCTCATCTCCCAAAGGCTACCTCATGTCAATCCTTGAAGGATTGGCTATAAAATACAAAATGTGAAAAATGTCGGAGTTGTTGGGTAGCAGCTGCAACTCAGAAATAGAACTGGATGGAGAAGACTAAAGATGTTGCAACCAATGACAAGATATCCTTCAATGGATCTTTAGAATGAAAGGCTGATCCCCTCACCTAAGATCTCACCCTCCAAAGATATCTGCAAAGCCCCACTGCAAATACTCCTCTAAGATAACGTAGTCACTGGATGAAACTACGTTGTAGGGCTAGGGAATGAATTGGCTTTGATGCCAAAGTCTGAAATAAGCTCCAGAATGCCTCCAATCTGATCTCCCAAAGAAAATAGAGACTCTCCCTATGAAAAATAGCTAATGGAGGTGGTGTAGTGAACCCTCATTGCAACACCCATCAACACAACATTATTCTACTGCAGAAATAACGTTGTCTTGATGGAGGATGCTTGGCCTCAAGAATAGATGTGAGGAAAATGAATAAAAATCCCTCAAGAGGCCTCTCAAGAAGGAGAAGGAATCCTAAACAGTAATTCCCCCGAAAATTCTTTCTAAACATCAAAGAATGCACAATTGTCTGAATAGACAATGTGATGAATAACACAAGCATGAGAAACAATGGTTGCCTTGCTCTCCTTTTAAACAAGTGAAAGCTCTTTCTCCATGGGCCCCATCCATTAGGGTTTCCTCCACCAAATATCCTCTTCCTCATTCACACTGTGTTGTCTTCCAAAGTAAGCCACTCCTCCTATGGCAGCGTTGTTGACTTGGTCAAACTTGACCTTGTCCACTTGCAAATAACCCTGTTCACACATGACAGTGTGAAAAACAGCTCCAATGATTATCCCCATTCATACTATGAGGGATTTTATTGATATTATCACTATTCATGGGCCTCCTTACCCATTTATTCTCCTCCTAGGTGAAATCAGTGAAAATTAATATTCCAAATTATTGTCGGAAAATTTTGGAATATTATATCTGGAACGTTTTTTTTTACATGAATGTCCATTGTCATCGGTATTTCGACGTTTCATCGCCATTGGTCTTCCGAAATTTCACTACATTTCACCCCGTCAGTATTCCGACGTTTTAGTGCCATCGGTCTTGTGACATATTTTTCCCATTTTATAATGTCGGAAGAGAGATGCTCTGGTTCGTCGGAATAGCGACGTATAGTTGGTAACATCGGAAGAGCGACGGCCATTTGGAAATGTCAGAAAAAGTGTCGCTCTTCCGACAGTTAACTCAAGTTTCGTAATTGCGACGTTAGGAGAAACCACGTTTTTCCCTACCTGAAAGTGTCACTCTGGGGACGCCTATGTGTCGCAAGAGCGACATTTTGGCCGTCGAAAATTGGGCCAAATGTGCTAGTGATAGCTGATTGATGACTGTGATGGCACCTTTATAGGGAAAGGAAATCATTCTAAAATACGTAGAAACAATTGCAGTCATAGCATATACCCATGGCCTTCCAAGTAGAATATTGTAGTCAAGGGGTCCATCAACGAACTCAACATCAACTTTCACTTTTTTCCCCCTAGTTCAACATGCAGGTTATTAATAATACCACAAGGCTTATATGTACGTCCATCGAAATCCTTCAACATCGTTGATGATTGAGATAAGCACAGCGAGATAAGTGAATTCCAACAGTTTAGAGACATAATACAGATAGATGCTCCCTCATTAATAATAGTATGATGAACAAGGTGATTGAGAACATTTACTTGGATGGAGAATTCCAATTCTTCTGGTAATTGTGGCACATAGCCCGTATGATTAAATACTACGAGATTAGAATCAGTCAGATCAATTCCACCAATAGCCGACAATAAAGCCTGTTTCTAGGAGGGAAAATTTTGGAATACCTCAAGAGTTGACATAGCTGAAGGGGATTGAGCCAAATCTTCAACTATATTATAATTTTTAGCAGCTCTTGCTCGAGGATTATATGTCAATTTATGAACGACTCCCTTCGGTGGCTTAATCATCAATTCAGGAATAGCAATAGGCAGTACCAATTTTGTAGACGAATTCATGGTCGGGGTAGTAGGTTGATCAGTGGCCCGACTACCATAATATTTATTATGCATTGAAACCAAAATAATTGTTGATGGCTTTGTGAAAGTTAGCATAAGCACTTGGTAACTTGAAGCTAGATCTGTAACAACCAAATTTGTGTTTGTATTCGGAAACGGATCTGTCAACACAGATGACGCATGTGAAGTCTTAACCATTTTTTAGACTTCAGTGCAGTGAGGAAAATCTCGAACAAATTGTTCCTCATTACAGATTATGCATGGAAAACGAGGTTTCCTATTTCCATAGGGTTTATCATATGAGCTTTCCTGTGGTTTAGAAGTTTTCTTTTTCTTTGATTTCCCTTTTTTCTTACTTTCGGGTTGCTTGTCACTTTTGCCTTTGTCAAATGACAAAGAATTGATTTTAGAAGAAGGCACAAGATTAGATGCAGTAGTATTATGTATGCTTGCAATACCAATCATACCTTCTTCGGCATGAGAGTCCTTTGATGGAGGAACAATAAAATTAGATCGCGACACATTAGGAATTTTCTTGTAGAGCATGCCAGACTGAGTATAAATTAAGTCTAAATATTGAGCACAAGCGATGACCTGATATTCAGTGACGACACCACCCTTAGCCACATCCTCATTTATAGATGGTAACATGGACTTAATGAACCACTCAGTAACGAGTTGATCAGGAACAAAGGTCTTAACCATTCTACAATGATGACACCACTCATGAATATGATCAAAAATGTGAGTAGCATTGGTCTATTTAAAATTAGTCAAGAGTTCCGTTCCAGTTTCATATCATATGGGTAACTGGAAGTGATTCAAAAAGACAGTAGCTAGGGCAGTGAAATTATTGAAAGAAGCTCTAGGTAACTTAATGTACACTTTTTCAGCCGGACTAGTGAGCATACGTTGGAAAAGACGTAGCCAGACAAATTCATCATTCAGGGATTTTGATGAACACCATAAATGATAAGTCATAACATGAGTCGATGGGTCTTCCCCAGGGTTTCCATTGAACTTAGTAATATCCGAGGGTTTTATGGGGTATCATTGGCCACCAAGGAGCATAGTTGATTGGATCATTGGTGAGCCGATTTAAATCTGGTAACTCTAAAGTTGCAACAAAGGGCAACTGTCGGTTAAGGTCAGGTTGAGCATAGCCAGGGTATGATGGAATTTCTTGGGAAACAAACCTTTGAGCACCAGCATAGGGAATATGCAACTGGTAACCCAGATAGGGGTTGTTTTGATAAGCAAACACTTGAGGATTTCATTGAACAAAACCTGGATATGATACTTGTTGAAATGAAGGTTGAGTCATTTGCGCCTGAGGCTGCCAAGGGATCTCTCCACCAATTTTATAACCCAAATGAATAGGTATAACCTAGTTGTGGCTGCGGCATCCCATAATATGGTAATCCAACTTGTGAATAAATGATTCTAGGTACATGTTGTTGTAAATTAGCCGAAGGAGTTGGAGTTTGAGGGCCCAATACTTGAGGGTATTCAGTTGAATGACCTGCCTAAAACGGTTGTTGTACAACAGTTTGAGTTTGTAACATGGGTAAAGATGTATTAACAAGTGGAATTGATGTGGGGGCAACAGGTTGAACCAGTTGATACAAGTGCACAACCATTTGTGGTTGGATAGGCAGAGTGGGCTACCATTGACATACATTCATTTCGACATGAGGTTGACCAAAAAATGATGGAGTATTGTCAAATTGGGTGACCAAAGCTTTCCCCCCAGCATGAGGAGGATAATAAGATAGAAAATATTGTTCTCCAAATGCAGGGATTCTAGTTGATATGGTACTGGATGGAATAGACCCAGAAGGACCAGCTTGATATTCCCCTGATAATGTATATAGAGGATCACGCCATTCGGTACTCACCATAGTTTTACCAGTTAGAATACCAGACGATGCCATTGGTGAAGTCCATGGGTTCTAAGATGCACTAGAGAAAATTCCAGATAAATATTTATAACCTGATGGGACCAAAGGGCCACCATGAAAATATGACTCTTGTGAGTTGTGAACATCGACGGGGTAGTGAGAGCAGGTGCTGACGTAATTGGAATAGATGGTCCAACCGAAGATGTTGGTTCAGGTATGATTACCCTTTTGAATCGATGTGAATCTGAATAGGAACAGGATCAACAAATGTGGAGGATGGTGATTGAATAAAAGACTCGTACAGGTAAAGATCCTCCCCAAAATGGGTTGGAGTTAAAGATGTCTTGTCTTGTGGGATTTCTTTAATCGAAATTAAACCAGGTGGAATGATTTCGCCACCAGGCCGAGAGTATATTTCATGAGGTTGACTGCGTGATATGGGAGACTCAATGGATACAACAGATTGTGGGGTGACCGATATAGGAACAACTTCCAGTCGTTCGATGTAATATTCCCAAATTTTCACCTGATATTTGGAATATTAGAGTTCTTAATTTTATTAATTAATTAAGTAAATAAAAGGGTGGAGTGACCCATAATCCTCAATATAAATAAATATCCACTTTTTGTGTGTGAATGTGGATTAATTAAGCCTATATATACATAATGAGGTAGTTGAGCAACTACTAATGTGAATGGAATTGGAGATCATGTCTCATTAATGAGATGGATCATGGAGGTTGACAAAGTAAGATAAGATCTTTGAAGAGATCAAACAAGAGATCATGGAGCATTCATGATAAGATGATGGAGGAATTTATGCAATTAATGCACACATGATGGAGAGGGTGTACGTTGCACCTAGACATGACGGATGACTTGGCTAGACAGCGCAGTCAAACATGGAGGATATTTTCCACATGCACAACGTAGTTTATATGAGGGCCAAGGCATGGGAAGGCTCAAACATTATATAAAGAAGATGAAGGCAAGAATGAAGGGGGGATTGATTTTATTGATTTTGAGGATCTGTTTAGATCTAGAATTGTCATGTGACATTCCATTGCTTTCTTGGGTTGTTTAGCAAAGATTGCAAGTGTTGTTTAGCACAGGGTGTTCCTGGTTGGGAATCCCTCCTCTTTCATTGATTAATATCTTGGAAGAGGGTTGTTCTTCATTCTACATCAGGCATTGGTGCCACTCGTATTTTTCTACTTTCTGCAGAACATTCATATTCAGAGATTGTAGATTTCTGAAGATCAGTTAGGAAGGTGGAGGTTGTCTTTAGTATTTCAGCTAGAGAATTGGTGAGGGTTTATTCCTATCACCTTGGGCTTAAATATCAGCATTACCAGACCTTCATATCAAATCTGTCATCAGGCCAAAATATATTGACCTCCTGGCAGTAGTAGTTCCATCCAGAATTACGCTGTCCATTTTGCAGATCCAAAAGGAGGAAGGAACTTGCTAGCATTTCAGCTAGTAATCCGGTAAGGGATCATCCCCTCACCTTGCCATCAGTATTTCCATCAGCCTAGATTTTATTGCAGCATATTTTAGTAGGCATAAGGAATCTTTCCCTTATAGTGTAGCTTTTATGAACAGTTGTGTTGCAGCAGCTGTAATCATCATTGTAGGATTGATAAGCTGGAACTAGAGCTTCTAGCTTGTAGATCTGAAGGAGGGATCAGCCCTTCAAGCTTAGATCTGATCTTGTGACATATTTTAGCCATATATTTGTCAAATCTACCTTTAGATCTGTAATCCTAGCAGATTAAGGATCAAGCCCTAGGAGGGTGATTTTCCAAAGTTGTAGATCTGGAAAATCCTTTCTGGGTTATCTTGGGAATCCATCGCATTGGCCAAATCTTGAATCTTGGCATCATCAGAGCTCTTAAGCTCCCTAGATATGCATTTTATTTTGTAGCATTTACATGTATATCATCAACAGCGGGGACAATGTAGTATTTATTCTGTAAGCTCACCAGTTATGCAGTGATAGTTGCAGCACCATTGTAGGGTAATTCTAGGCCTTCTCTTGGGCTAGATCTACTCATTTTCTGAACATTGTGTAACATATTCATCTCCATACAATAAAATGGCTCAGCTTCTCTGTAAATTATGATGTTGTCTTGAGATTTATTTTTTACTTAGTTGCAGTTCTTATATTTTTTTTTAAGTATTACTACATTCTCCCTTTTGGGATATTATAGTGGTATCAAAGCATGATCTTTGGCTCAGCTTGTGGACACTTCATCTTTTTCATCAAAGGAAGAAGCAAATAGATGAGATCTATCATGAAGGAGGATATTTTTGACACTCCTCTCTTTAGATCCATGCAATATCTTTATAAGGAGGTCTATCAAATGAAGAAGGAAATGAAAAGTAAGGATCCAAGAAGAAGATTTGAAGAGGAAGGTCCAAGCACTTCCTATCAGCAAAAAAGAAAACTGGAGAATCATAGATCTCCTCATAGATCTACTATGCCCACTTTCTTTGAAGGAGATGAGAGGTATAGAAATGAAGAAAGAAGAGAACCTGAGACTCATGAGACTCTCAGTTTATATTTTTAAGAGTACAAGGAACAGTCTAGAGCATTCAAAGAGATTCTAACTCTCCAAGAATTCTTTGAACTTAAAGAAGAAAGAAGATCTTATAGCAGCAATAGAAGGAAGAGGCACAACAGATTCTATTTTAATGCATTTTATGGGTCTTCCTCAAGCAATGTTAAGGCCTAGAGGAAAGAGTTAGATCCATTTTTCATGCTACATCCTGTGGTTGAAAAAGAGGCTATCCAAATTTGTAGCACTTCATCTTTTAGGTGAAGCCAATGTTTGGTGGTTTAGTCACATGGAGCATGCAAAGGTGGCTAAGTATTCAGATTTCTTTCACAAGTTGAGGAAGAAGTTTGATGTGAAGAAGACAAAGATGTGTCATAAAGATACATTTCCTAAGGAAACAAAGGAGGATGTCATTCTTGTCACTCTGGACAAGAGGTCACTACATTCACCACCAGCTACAGAAGTACTTGAGACACTTGCAACCTTGCAAGATGGTCTTAAGCTCTTGACACATAGAGTCCCATGCATGATTCAAGAGATGCATGAGGAAAAGGAGGAAGATTCAAGCGTTGGTACATTGGAAGAAGAGCAGCCATCTCCCTTACTAGCAGTTGGAGACACCACTGTCTTGGTTGGAGGAACTCTTGTGTTCTATCAAGAGGTTCCCACATATCAGTTGATCCAAGGTATGCATACACATTCATCACCTATTGTTTCAGTAGATCTTATTGAAACTTATGGGGACATGCCATCAGGGCCAATGCATAAACAAGGGTTAGATCCAAATGTTGATTTGAAGCAGCAAACTATCACAGCGTAGAGGACCCTTGATTTGATCAAGGAGGAGATGAAAAGCTATCCCAGTTTGTCATGGATGGACTACATTAAACATCTTGAGTTGAAGTGCATATTTTCAGAAGAAAGGATAAGCATGATCCTATGTACAATGACTGGTTATGAGATTAGTATTGTACCTTGCTTTGAGACAGCATATGTATTACCTTGTAGATCTATAGTGTTGTCACTTAGTAGCAGTGATAATGAGGAGGTCCCATTTGCAATATTCCTACTTAGCCTAAGCTAAGAGTAATATACATTTTTGCCTCATTTTCTGTGGCATGAATAAATGAATAAAGGAGGACATGTAAAACTCCTGACAAGAATGAATAAATAAATGCCCATATGAACATGGATAAATCTGGGCCATGTAACAAATCAGTTGCAGGTGTGAAAGGGGTTTGAGCTATGAGATTGGTCAACCTTGACCAAATCTACAGTGCTGTCTAGATGCAATGTACCTCATGGATGGACAGCGCAGTTTTAGATGGAGGCCCCTCATGTGAAAGGAGCTAATTCATTGAAGTGGTTTAGAGTTTGACAAGGACTTCATCTTATAAAAGGAAGAGGAGAGCAGGAAGATAAGGTTGTTGATTATGCATATTTTCTGATTATCTTGTCTGTTTAGACAAATACCATTCTTTGTTGTTTAGCTGAGAATAGTGCTACTTAGCACTTGGGGGTTCCTATGCAGGGATCCCACCTCTTCCATTGAACATTTCTTGGAGGAGTCTTTCTGATTTCATCCACTATCAGGCATTTGGCCAAGCTCATATTTCAACTATAGCACTGATCCTATGCAGGATTAGGTTGTCCTTGCAAGCTACAGCAAGTGGAGGTCATATCTGCTCAGATCTAGGCCATTTCAGGCCCTCTTTTCACTGGGAAAGTATTCTATCCCAAGGGCAAGAGAGTTATGAACCTTTGTAGATGATATTTTACATGTTGGCATCAGGAAAAATCATTGCTTCAGGCTAAAGCACAGTTTCCCTTCCAGGACTGCGTTATTTTCAGAGGAAGATTTGCAAGGTGTTTTGATCCCCTTTTTGAGAAGAAATCTCTGGTGCTGGGCTTTTCCTTTCACTTTGGTGATCCATGGATTAGCTTGCTGATCCATGTACTGTATAGATATGATATTTTTCTAATGTAAAACATCTTCATAAATTTCTGTATAATATTGCAGATCTATTACTTTAAACTCGGATCTACTCTTTGTATTGCGTGATTTGATCAAAACCCTAAGGGGATCTTGTAATAGAGACTTTCTAGTGTACAAATCTAAAATGGATCTGATATTTTGTAAAAATATCTACTCTAGATATGAAGTGTAACATTCAGCTACTACAGTTCCATAAAATAACGTTGTTAAGCCATTTTGCAGTTAATACATGTGTTGCAGCCCTCTTTTCTGGAGGTTTTCTTCTCTTTTGTCTTCTATCTTCTGCTGTATAATGTAAGAGCATCATTATGGATCTGATTTTCTACTGTATATTCAAAATATGATCTTTATTATTGGCCTTCTTCTCATTCTTTCCAAAACTGCGTTATTTCTGAAGCAGTTTGTTGTACATAGCTGCAGCTCCTCTCTTTGGGTGTTTTATCGCTAGACTAGGTGGTGGGAGATCCATTTACCACACCTAGTTTGATTTGTTTTTTCTCTCCTTTTGGATCTAGACCTCAGATCCACTGATCTAAGGGATCCAGAAGCTTCAAACTCATTTCAGTGCACATATTTCCTAGAAGTGCGTTATTTCATCAGCATTGTTGTGTATTCCCATTTGGGGATATTACAGTGGTATCAAAGCTCCTTTCTTGGCACAACCTGTGATTTCATTGAAAAGCCAAAGCTAGCATGATTTCAAAATAATATGAGCCTCTTACTGAGAGGGAGAAGAGGTATCAGAATAGATGTCACAAGAAATTTGATTACACTACTGATGATCAAGACAAGGGTAAAGCCCCTGAAACTAGAAGTGATAAAGAAGGAGAAGAGTTTGCAAGAACTCTTTTGGTAGCCATGAAATATCTTGCTATAGAGATAAAAGAGATGATAATATACGGACTCAAGGATTCTCCTAGAAGGCCTCATCCTGGGGAAAGCTCTGGCATGTCTCACCACTAGAATGATCAAACAGTGAACCAGCCACAAGCTCCATAATGTTCTAGCTGTGGAGAATTAAGGGCTTCATGAGCAAGCATCTCTTGAAGAATATTTTAAAGAGTATGAGTCCCAGAATTAGATATTCAAGGACCACTTGAGTTTTCAATATTTTTTTCATCTTAAGGACAAAAGAAGACCACGGTGTCAATATAGAGATGGTGGATTCACTCAAAATCATGATCGACATCACTCTATGGGCAGATTATTTTTACCCAAGTTTAATGGGTCATCCACTAGTTCTGCCAAGGCATGGGTAGAAAAGTTGGATATCTATTTACAATTGAATAAAGTCCCTGAGATGGAAGCCATCAAGATTACAGTGCTGACTTTGAAGGTGAAGCACACAACTGGTGGTTCCATGGGTTGTCTACATTGGGCCATGCCAATGTAACTGCCTATTCTGAATTCACTAGAAGACTGGTGGAGAGGTTTATAAGAAAGGATCCATAAGCACCTTTCATGAGCCTTGCAAAGTTGAAGCATTCAGGTAATCCAGAATCTTACATCTCTGAATTTGTGAGATCATCTGTTATGGTTCCTGATCTATCTGCAGCAAGGAGGGTGTACATGTTCATCGCTGGCTTGGATGAACCTTTGCATGGGTTGGTGAAATCCACCAAGCCTATCACATTGCATGATGCCATTGAGAGGGCTAGAGACCTTCAAGATGCCTTGCCAAAATCAAAGGCAACTTTCCAGAACAAGCCCTCTTACCTTTCTAAGGGGAAGGAAGAGAAAGTTTCTCCTTCCAAGGAAAGCTCAGTCAAGAAGCCTCTTGATATTGAAGTCTGGAGGGAGCTGAGGAAGAAGAGGTTATGTTTCACTTGCCAAGAATCATGGGCACCGGGACATATATGTGCTGCTGGGAAAGCACACTACATAGAAGTCTTCTCAGATGTTGAGGAGGAAGAAGAAGATGAAGAACCAAGGAGGGGTCACAGTGCTGACAAGGTTGAGGGAGATCCATCACCATCAGGAGATGGGAGTGAATATTTTGCTCCTATTGGAGGAACTCTTGCATCTTTGAGGGGAGTACCTAAGTACTTGACCCTAAGAATTCATGGTTCAATCATGAATCAGAGGAAATCTGTTCTTATTGACAATGGGGATACCCCTAACTTTATTGATGCTCACCTTGTGCAAAAGAGGGCCATACCCACTGATACCTTTGAGGGATTTTCTGTTCTAGTCCCGGGAGATAGAACAATGCAATGCATGCATTATGTTCCATCACTTACATTCACCATGAGATCCTACACTTTGGTGGATCACTTCTTTGTAGTTGACATACCAGACACCAATGTTATTTTGGGTGTTTAATGGTTGATTACATTAGGAAAATTCACCACTAATTGGGAGGCTTTGAAAATGGAATGGATGGACAAGAAGAGTGGTACACCTCACATGATTAGAGGCATGCATTCTTACCCCACACCTAACACTTCCACACAGAAAACAGAGATGGATTTGCACAGTGGAAGCAAGGATCTCACTGTCCCTTCTCTCATGTTCATGAGATTCTTGCAAGGGATATTCTCATCTAGTGGAAAACCACCAGGGAGGCCACCAGATTCAGTTTTAGTGGGAGATATCTCACTACTTGATGCTCCAAAATCAGATCCAGGAGGGAAGGGAGCATTAAGAGACACAGCAACAGCACTGGTAGGCTTGAGCAAGCACCAGGAGGAGGGGAATTATCCTCTCTCATCATCCTCACCATCTGACATTTCTGATTTTGCACTGTTGGAGGAGGAAAAGGGGAGGTATGTCCTTCCTACTTGTACCTTTTGCATAAGAAATGTCAAAGAAGACATTAGTAACATGGTAGGCAATCTTATTGATGCATAATCAGCATTGTCCTTGTTGGGGAGTGTAGATCTATATTGGAGATCCCAACTGTTGGTGGATTACTCCAAGGATCTCTACACTTGTATGATGCTTGATGGCCAAGTGCATGGAGAGGGTTATCTAATCCATGAGGGAGTCATCTATCACTATTATAGGATCTTCTTGCCTAGAGCCTCCAAGCTCAAAGAGGAGATGCTACAAAGGGCCTTCAAGGAATTTTGTTTCAGCCCTACCTATTCTATGAAGATCTACAACACTCTCATGAGATGTTTTGAATGGGAAGGCCTTGGATGAGAGCTACATCAGAATTTTATAGAATGCAAGAGCTATGTGGAGTTGGGGAAGCCAAAGGACTCTATGCAAGAGTCATTTCAGCCATTTATTCTTTCTGTTAGCCCCCTATAAATTTTTTGACAAGCAAAGTAAGGGGCTAAATTATTTTTGAGCCTTGAAGGAATGATCTCCCCTGAAGACACATCATCCTTGAAGCATCCTGTGCCTTTGCCTTAGATAGACTCCCACTGTTGTTCCTAGTTTAAAGGGCCTCACTGATTGTAAAAAAGTGTGCTCCAGAAAGGTCTACATTTCCCCTTGTATCCCTGCAGAAATATCCCATTTTAACCCTTTTTTCCCTTTTTTCAAAGTCCCCCTTTTACCCTCTAAATCCTCCCAAGATCCCCTTAAATCCTACATTCACCCCTTATTTGGTCTAATTCCCCTTTTTTTTCCTCTGTCGTTACCCTTTCCCGGCCTTGAAACACGCTAAAAATGGGCCAAAAACCCACTTTTCCATATAATAGGGCCACGCCGCTTTTCGGCCAGCCCCTGAACTATATTTCCCCCCATGTGGCCTGGCGCTAGAACCTGACGCTAATCCGAAAGGCGGTTATTGCAAATCGGTATCGGGCGCATTATTAGCCATTGATCTGTTTAGATCGGATGGTCTTCGCAGATCAGCGCCGCGCCATGGTCCCCACCCTTTTCATTTCCCTATTGCATTATCAACCGTCCGATCAACCCGCCGATACAATGGTCCATATTTCACCCTCCGCTTGGTGGTCCCCACAATGTGCACTGTTCATAAACCACCGGTTTCCATCGCACCGCGTTTTGAGGTTGGGTGGTAATTTTCATTTCGGAGTGATTCCACTCATCAAACGATGCGTGGCAGCGGCACTGTTTGAAAACCGCCCACCCATCACGTGTTATCGTTCGGCACAAAACCGGGCGCGATATGCATATCAACTGTCCAATCTAAAGCCCTCCATCCAACGGTCATTGCACCTTGAAGATGCGCGGAAATTAACCCAAGGCAACCATACTCCTGTCCCACCATCCGTCGCCCTCCGATGCGTCCTCAACCGTCGATCTCCTCCTGCGATCGGACGGTCTAGATTTAATGTGTGCTCGGCATTAACCCTGTCCCGCAACGTCATCTGTCCACGTGTTTTTTTCGCATTGTCACCCGTCCCTTTATATATTCCATTCAAAGGTCAATTTCAAAGGTTTTGCATTAAAAATTGGTTGCGCTCCGCCCACGTTCACCAGACCATGTTCCACTGTTATGCTGCATTTTCCACTAGGATCCTGCACTATTCTGCCATCTCACCACTCTGCACGGCCACTCTCGGCATCCATGTTGCATCCACCACCCCCATGCATGGTTTTCTTAATATGTTTGCGTGTTTTTCAAGGTTACAGACAGGCGGATAACCGCCATGATCCGTACGCACTATTTTAATGGAATAATGCACAGAGGAGGCTAAATTCAGAGCCTGGTATTACATGAAAATGTTTGAAAGGTGTCTGCAACATAAATTTCATTAAAGGACAGAGTTAGAACTCTGCAAAACCTCTCCGGCGCCATTAAAGCTCAGTTTTTCGCTGACAGAGACAGCTCAAAGTGGCAAGGAGTATCAGTGAGAGAATTAAAGGTCTAAGGCACATTGTTGAAGATCTTAAGCCTTAATCCAGTGTTTAAAAGGCAAGGTACCAGAGTCAAAGACCCCGTGGATCGCTCAGAAGGTCCAGTGCACAAAAAACCATAATAGCAGGGTTTTGACATCAGTAGAATGTTCTTCCGTCTAAGGACAAGTTGCCCATACCATCTGTATTCTATACCGTGCTCTAGGGAGATTTGCGGCCCTGAAAACAGTCCTGATGCTATCAGAGCATTTTATTTACAGTATGGCAGACCCTAGCATCATTTATTTACCTTTTTGTTTATTCACTAGAAGTACTACAGATTGCTGCAGCAGAGTACATCAGAGACATGCCCGGAGTAAATGGAAGCCTGGAGAAGACCACTCTTGCATCAAAATAGTGCCAGAGATAAATGCACAGGGTTTAAACAGAATGGGCTTTGGCTCTCTTTCTTTTCTGATTTTAATGCTTCATTTAGTGTTTCACCTACCTTCTCTACTCCACTTCAGCTATAAATTCATGAATAAACTCATTGTAAAGGTTGTTGATCAGTTATCAGAGATTTGCAAGCTGTTTCTTTTGAGACATAGTCTCTATGTAAAGTTGTAAGATAGGTTGAGGAAGATGTTTTCAGACTGAGTATCTAGCTATTGGCAATGTTGTACTTGACTGGTGTTGCTTTTTAATATGACAAGCACATTTCTTTGGATCCTGATCTAAAGCAGCGGTGATGTTTTTCTATCTCTGTATTTGTGTTTAATTTACATTCCGTTTCATTTCATTTCTATTGGCTTGCATCAGAAATATGGCAGAGGATTTACCCTTGTTAGGTACCCTATGTTTCTGCTCTCCTTGCCTTTGATGTTTTCTACTAAATGTGTTGTCTAAGAGTTGAATTCAGTTAATTTAACCAGTGTAGTGGATGTTATCGCCTGCTAGCTGATGTATGAATTAAATAAATCTATTCTTAGATGTTCTTGTTAGGATTTAATTGAAATAATTGGGAACACTGGGTGGTTTAGAACCTTGTTTCTATCTCACTA
This sequence comes from Pinus albicaulis, assembly GCA_034641835.2. Taxonomy (NCBI): domain Eukaryota; kingdom Viridiplantae; phylum Streptophyta; class Pinopsida; order Pinales; family Pinaceae; genus Pinus; species Pinus albicaulis. Next base: position 13,223,597 of record CM076573.1, read on the forward strand.
GGATCCTTTTCAATTGATTGAACCTTTCTAAGATCCCTCAAGCTGGAGGCCAAAGCATTGAGAGTTCAAAGTCTCTCTCTGATCTCAGGTCTTTAACTTTGTGTGCTAAAATCTTTATTGTTTCCTCCTCTCTTACCATTCCATGCCACACTATCATCCTTTAAGATCCAATGCTTTAGATGACTAGCCCAACTGAAAGCCTGCACATTGAATAGCAAGTAAACCCTTTCCTAACTCCATTTCCTAATGGTTTTGAATGCTCCCTGGAATACTTCACCTCTGCCTAAATCCTCTTTGCTCAGCCTTCTCTTATTTTGAACCCTTCTTTCCTGATAACCAGCAACCAAACAAACAATCAAACAAACAAACTCCGAGCCTTATAAATAGCATAATATCTTAAACCTTTGACCTTCAAAGACATTACCTTTAGCAATCATAGAGAGATCCATCTCTGGACCCAGGAGGGCTAGATCCTGAGGTCTAAAAGTGGTTTTATGTTGTCTCATCTTTTGGTATTTCCAACCTTGCCAAAACATGGGAACCCCAACATAATGGCGACTCCGCTGGGGAAATTCTGAGTGTTTCTCACCTTACTACATCATAAGAGCCTCAGAAACCTACAATCTCTGGTCAAGTTGGCAGTTAAAAACTCCTATTCATAGATCAACCTCTATATCATTTGTTGTGTTTTCCCCCACACTCTTAGACAGAGTCTGGAAAGGGCCAGGTAGCCTCCAGATCTCACACTCTTTCAAAGGTGACATATCTGGTAAAATCCCTCCCAGTCAATATCTGGTTAGAGTTTGTTGTGTTGTGAAGATATCCTTGAAAAGGGACATCTCATAAGCACTGTGGTGGACAGTGTACCCTCCAGAAGCATCCTAAACCTTCCACCTGGCGACTCCATAATTCCTAAACGATTTAAAGACTCCACTGGTGATCAGTAGGCCTGCTGATTATCTTGGTTCACATTAGACTCCACTGGGAGACCAGAGCCATTACAACATCAGCCATAATAAAAGTAACAAGTAGGGTTAAGCTGCTTGGTCAGAAAACAACATTCTGGCTTTCAGAACCATTCACACAAGAGCTTACCCTAACCCAAACCCCCCTGAAATAGTTGACAACCCTGAGAGCATCTTCAAGATATCTCCTACACCTAAAAAATCAACTATTTCTAGCCACATCCATAGAGCTAAATCTACACTAGAAGACTTTTCAGCTCTATCAGACCCATTTTTTAACCTAGGCACTCAAAACAGCTTACCAAGAACTAGGTCATTCAGTGTCCTAGACCAGCCAGACCTTGAGCTTCCTGGTTCACCACCTCAAAGTGGTAAACACCTTTGGAATAGACAGACCCCTCCATCCACACCTCCTAATATTCACTTCATTAAAAACTTGGGGCTCTGCCACCCTAAATCTGCCCAACAAGCTTTTGTTGGTCCTAGCATCCTTGTCATCCATACACCAGCTGCTCAAGCCAACCCTTTACCTCATCAAAACATCATCATGGCAGCCTAGTATGCACCTCTAGTTTTACCTCAGCCTCTAGTACCCTTACCCAATGATTATCAATCAAAGATCCCACACTTCACTGCAAAAGAGTCTACCACAGCTCAGCACCATGTAGATGGGATGGAAGATTCTTTTGACTACATGGAAATAGATGATGATACATTCAAAATGAGAATCTTTGCCCAGAGCTTAGGAGCTGATGTGAAGAAATGGTTCAAAGGCCTACCCTCTAATAGTATCCAAGACCTCCCAACCTTATATCAGACCTTCATAAACAAATGGGAAGTTAAGGCAAATCCTCTCCAAATCCTAGCAGAATACAAGAACCTAAAAAGAAATGTAGGAGAGAGTGTCTAGGCCTACTCTACAAGATTTAACAACGTTTATAATGCCCTTCCACCACACATGAAACCTCCCTTAGGTATGGTTCTAGTGAAATACCCTGAAGGCTTAGATGCTGACATGGCCTACCAACTTAGGGAGAGGGATTACAACACATTGGAAGACATGCAAAAAGGAGCAGTGAGTGTAGAGGAAAATCTGATTGAGAAAAAATCAAGATTGAGAGCTGAGAAAAGGGTAACATATAGAGATGACAATGTAGCTTCCACATCTGACCCCAATAATGACTGTGTATCGAAAGACGTGGAAAAGCTAAAACAAATGATGGAAAAAATGGTTGTCACAATTCGTAATCAACACCACAATCAGAACCAGAACTTTAGAAGAAACAATGCCACCCCCAACAGACAAAGAGAATCAGATCAGCAAGTTGTTCCCCCATTCCAAGAGAACTTTTAGATGAAGATGAGGGGATCATAGAAGAGTCTGAGGGGACCACCATAAACATGCTTGAAACAGAAGATTCAATCCACAACAGTTCCACAGAGGAAGATCAGCCCTCACCCTCATAATAGAATGAGGAAATATTAGAATCAGAGGATTACAGACTTGGATTTGAAGATGCCATCATGCAGGTCAGACAGTATGAACTTAGGGGAAAGAAAATCCTAGATAATTCCAAACCCAAAACTTCTGAGATTACCATCAAGAAAATACCTGAGAGATCTTCTAAAGCAACTGCTGAAAGTAACAAATCAACAGCCGAGAGTTCTGGAAAGAACAAAGAAAAAGACAACCAAAACACTGATAAACAAGGTAAACCAACTAGCAGTACTAACACTGTAGTTAGTACTCCTGATAAAACGTTCATCAATACTGTACATAACGAGAATCAGCACATTGATTCAGCCACTAAGGTAGTGGTTAAAAAAACAGAGTTGAACATTCCAAAGAGTCAGTCCACTTTCAATTTGGAGAGTGATATTGCAAAAATTAAAATCTCTGTCCCACTCTCTGAGCTGGCCACTCAGGATGTATATAAAGGCCAAATTTTGAAAGCATTAAATTTAGGAGAGAACAGTGACACTGTAAATCTGAGTGATGATCAACCTGCCCTCCTGTTTGGTCCAAAGATAGAAGGAAAGTTTCAGGAAGGGGTAGTGCCCCCTTTTTATATCAGTCTTAATATCCATGATAAGATCCTCCACAATGCAATGCACGATTCTGGGGCATCACACAACCTGATGCCTAAAGTAGTGATGGAAAGATTAGGCCTAGAGATAACCCGCCCCTATAAAGACCTATATTCATGTGACTCTAGCAGAGTAAAGTGTCTTGGCCTGATCAAAGATCTATGTGTGAGCCTTACCCAGATTCTAGCCAAATGTATGGTCATGGATGTTGCGGTGGCAGATGTGCCACCCAAGTATGGCATGTTATTTTCAAGATCACGGGGATCCAAGCTGCAAGGTACAATGCAGATGGATGGGGCATATGCCACAATCCCAATCTTTGGCCAACTTAGAAGACTGTGCAGAGAGGCACAAATTAAATTTCTGGTCAGTAGCCCCGAAAAGCCTGAAAATTCACCTTTATATTATGTACATACAGACCTTGACTCCTTCATCCTCTGTAATGATGAATCCTCAGAAGGGTCAGAGTCCAAAAACACAGATACAAACAAGGAAACAGAGCCCATGGACTTTAACATAATGGCTACTCTAGAATCGGAGGAGAAAGACGTAGAAAAATTTGAACAGTGCACTGAAAAAAAAACTCAAAGTGAACCAGAAACAGAATACAATCAGCTGATTAGTCACCCTTCACAAACACATACACCACACCAAAAACAAATCGATGAGAAACCCGATAATGAAACTTTATGGGAAATGAATTTCGATGGGTCATGCACCAAGAGAACTACTAGAGCGGGAGTGTGGATACATAACACGGAGAGTGACTACACAGAGAGCCATGCCTGCAACCTGCACTTCAAATGTACAAAAAATATTGCAGAGTATGAGGCTCTTATCCTAGGCCTAACTCTGTTGAAAAAATTAGGAGCCCGTAGGATAACTGTGTGTGGGGACTCTGAGCTGATCATTAAACAGGTGAATGGTGAATATACGGAAAAACATCCTAGACTGAGGGCATACAGGAATGACGCTATGGATATATTGAAAAATTTTGTGGAATACGATCTGGTGTTTGTCCCTAGAGGTCAAAACGAATTTGCAAATGGACTAGCCTGCATGGATAGTTCGTATCATAAGCCTCTCAGTGACCAACAGATCATCATTCATACCAAATTCAGACCTGCAGTGCCGGACAATGAAAAATATTGGCAGGTCTTTGAGGGTGATAAACAGATTGAAGATTTCCTGGTAGGCAGAAACGAGTTTGAATTTTCTGATTCAGACTCTAAATCTGATAGTAGCTGCCTAAGTGAAGAGTCCTCAGATGAGGAAGAACCACCCTATAACATAGAAATAAACACTTTAAATGAACTGATTGGAAATCCAAACGAAAAATGTGAAAACACAGATAGTGAAGAAGTAGAGGTGCTACAGACCAAAGATAAGAACATACCCCGAGGTCTGGCACCTTTAGAATACCTTTTTGACTTTGATGATGTAGCAAAAAGGCCCACTATAGAACATGCAGACTCTGATGTTGAGGAATGAAAAATAGGCACTGAAGATAAACCCAAGATGATCAAATTGGCTAAGTCCGTGCCTGCAAACATGAAAAAGAAATACATTAACCTATTCAAGGAATTCATTGATGTGTTTGCTTGGAGTTATGAGGACTTAAGGGCCTATGACACAAACATCATACAGCATAAAATACCCTTGAAAGAAAATCAGAAGCCCTTCAGACAAAAACTTCGCAGAAGAAACCCAAAAAAATTGCCTGCAGTAGAAAAAGAGATTAAGAAGATGTACGAGGCAGGTATAATTGTGCCGGTGAGGTTCTCTGACTGGGTATCAAACCTAGTGGCTGTGAGAAAGAAAACAGGGGAGATCAGATTGTGCATAGATTTCAGGAATCTTAATAGAGCCTCACTCAAAGACAATTAACCTTTGCCGAAAATGGAACATATTCTTCAAAGGGTAGTAGGTTCTAAAAGGATCTCCCTGCTAGATGGTTTTTCAGGTTACAACCAAGTCTTAGTAATCCCAGAAGACCAACTCAAGACAGCCTTTACCACTCCATGGGGCACCTTTATGTATGTTAAGATATCCTTTGGATTGATGAATGCTGGTGCAACCTTCCAAAGAGCAATGGACATAGCTTTTTCAGATGAAATAGGACACTTCATTGTCATCTATCTGGATGACATAATAGTTTATTCCAAGATTGAGGAAGAACACCTAGAACACCTGAGAAGAGTCTTTGAAAAATGTAGAAGGTTTGGTCTGTCATTAAATCCCAAAAAGACTGTATTTGGACTACAGGAAGGGAAACTTCTTGGACACATTATATCTGAGAAGGGGATTAGGATAGACCCACAAAGAGTTGAGGGAATACTACAAATCACACACCCGAGAAACATCAAGGAGTTACAGTCCTTTATTGGGAAAATCAACTTCCTCAGGAGATGTATTCCCAACTTAGCTGAACACCTTAGAAATATGACTAACATGCTGAAGAAAGGTGTAGGAGTTAAGTGGACTGTTGAAGCTAAGAAATATTTTGAATCATTTAAACTTGCACTCACCTAGGCTCCTGTCCTAATCAGCCCAGATTTCTCAAAATATTTCCTGATTTTTTCATTTTCCTCCAAGCATATGACAGCTGCAGTTCTACTGCAGAAAAATCCAGAGGGAATGGAACAACCCATTTCTTTCTTCAGCAAAGCACTCAGGGATGCACCCTTGAAATACAACATAATGGAAAAATAGGCCTATGCTCTGATTAAGGCCTTGAAATATTTTAGGGTGTACATACTGCATTCCCACACCATAGCCTGTGTGCCAAATATAGTGGTTAAAGACATATTGTCCCAAGACCCATATGGGAAAAGGGGAAAATGGATTGTTGTGATCTTAGAGTACAACCTTGAGATAAAACCCACCAAACTAATCAAAGGTCAGGGCCTAGCTCAACTAATGGCTGAATCAAATCTACAAGCCCTAGACATTAACATGGTAGATGCCTTGGATGAGCAGCAGGGATTGCCTGATCCCACTGTTGAGGAGAAGTTTCAGAGCTCTCCTTGGTATTCTGACATTCTGTATGTGCTTACACACCTCAATCGCCCCCCTGAGCTATCAAAGACCAAGGCCAGATTCTTAAAACTGAAGGCCAGAAGTTATTGTATTATGAATGAATGTTTATATTGGAAGAATGCAAATGGCCTATTGCTTAAATGTTTGCCTGAATCTGAAGCGGAAAAGATTAAACAAGAATTCCATACAGGAGAGTGTGGAGGTCACCTGAACTAGAAAGCCACTGCAAACAAAATACTCAAAGCTGGCTACTATTGGCCTACACTCTTCAATGATATCCATAAGATGATAATTGCCTGCCACAAATGCCATATTTTTTAAGGCAAAAGAAAACTCCTTCCCTTACCTCTACAACCCGTCACTGTTGAAGGTCCCTTTATGCAATGGGGCCTAGATTTCATAGGGGAAATTCATCCTGCTTCCTCTGCACAACACAAATGGATCTTAACAGCCATAAAATACTTCACTAAGTGGATAGAGGCCATACCTACTAGGAAGGCCACAGATTCAGTCATCATTAGGTTCCTAGAAGGTCATATCCTCTCTTGGTTTGGCTGCCCAAGGAAAATAATCACTGATAATGTTGTTGCTTTCGGATCCAAGAAAATGGTTGATTTTTGCCACAGGTATCAAATAGCACTCGTTCATTCAACTGCCTATTACCCTCAAGGTAATGGATTAGCTGAATCATCAAACAAGAGCCTAGTGGCCATCATCAAAAGCTGTTAGAAGAGAACAAAAAGTCATGGCATAACAAGTTAGTGCATGCTTTGTGGGCTAACAGGCTTACAACGAAGAAATCCATTGGCATGTCACCATACCAGCTTGTCTATGGAACAGAAGCAGTGTTTCCTACCAGCCTTGGGATATCAGTGATCAAACTTGTTCAAGAGATACAAACAGAAGAAGACAGTATGGTGAGGAGGATAAATCAAACCATCCATCTCCAGCAAACAAGGGAAGAGGTCTATAACAGAGCTCTAAAAGTTCAGGAGAACATAAAGAAGCTGTTTTAAAAAATAACTAAGGCCTCTAATTTCAAAATTGGAGATAAAGTTCTGAAGTGGGACTCAAGGAGAGAGGAAAAAGGAAAGCACGGCAAGTTTGACAGTTTGTGGCAAGGTCCCTACATCATCCAGGCCACTGTGGGTCCAAATGCCTTTTTTCTACAAGAGTTAGATGGTACAGAGCTGTTTGGGGGTGCTATCAATGGCAGGATGCTCAAACACTATTTCTGTTGATTTCCAACTTCCAGTTTCCATTTCCATTGTACATACCATTGCAGTGTTTGTTTTCAAGAAAAAAAAAAAAAAAAAAACAGAGAAAAGGAGAGGTTCAGACATGCTCAAAACATGAATCTCTAAAGTGAAAATATTGGCTCTAATATGATCAAAACCTGAGCCAAAGAAAGCAAAGATAGTTGGTTCAAACATGCCCAAAACCTGGACCAGCAAAGAAGAAAAATAGTCAGCTCTAACAAGCCCAAAACCAGAGCTGAAATTAAAAAAAAAAAAAGTGACTCTAACAAGCTCAAAACTTGAGTCACAAAGAGAAGAAGGGTGCTTCAAACTTCAAATTTCAAGCCTTCAAAGTTTTGTTTTCAGTTTTCTGCAAGTTTCTGTCCATGTGCAACTGTCTTTATGCCTTGGATCCACAGCAAACTAGACTGTCTAATCCTAGTTTGACTTTTTTTAAATTTCTGTTGTAGAATATAGAGAAGAAATCTGCTGGACAGTTTAATCCCAGTAGATGTTAGAATAGATAGAGAAACATATGAGGCCAACAGTTTAATCTGGTCTCATGGAGTAATAAGGGTAGAAATAGAATAGGTTTATTTCCTTGTTTGTAAAAAATAAAAATATGTAAAGGGTCTGCTAGCTCAAATGCACCCTGGAAGAGAAAATGCTAGGATTGTAGGACGGGTAGGTAGATTGATTGGGAAAGTTTTTCTGCTAAATTGATGTCTTCACAATTGTGGTAGCTGAAAATCAAAGAAGAAAGGTGGCTCAAGTAGCAGGCATCTGGCCTACACCAAAGATCATTTTTTGAATTCTTGACTCCTTCAAGAAGAAGCCATCCCCATGTGGAGCCACTGTTAGCCCCCTATAATTTTTTTGACAAGCAAAGTAAGGGGCTAAATTGTTTTTGAGCCTTCAAGGAATGCATCTCCCCTGAAGACACATCATTCTTGAAGCTTCCTGTGCCTTTGCCTTGGATAGACCCCCACTGTTATTCCTAGTTTAAAGGGCCTCACTGATTGTAAAAAACTGTGCTCCAGAAAGGCCTACCTTTCCCATTGTATCCCTGCAGAAATATCCCATTTTAACCCTTTTTCCCCTTTTTTCAAAGTCTCCCTTTTACCCTCTAAATCCTCCCAAGACCCCCTTAAATCCTACATTCACCCCTTATTTGGTCTAATTCCCCTTTTTTTTCCTCTATCGTTACCCTTTCCCGGCCTTGAAACGCGCTAAAAATGGGCCAAAAACCCACTTTTCCATATAATAGGGCCTAGCCCCTTTTTGGCCAGCCCCTGAACTGTATTTCCCCCCATGTGGCCTAGTGCTAGAGCCTCACGCTAATCCGAAAGGCGCTTATTGAAAATCGGTATCGGGCGCATTATTAGCCGTCGATCTGTTTAGATCGGACGGTCTTCACAGATCAGCGCCGCGCCATGGTCCCCACCCTTTTAACCGCCCTATTGCATTATCAACCGTCCGATCAACTCGCCGATCCAACGGTCCGTATTTCACCCTCCGCCTGGTGGTCCCTACAATGTGCACTATTCATAAACCATCGGTTTCCATCGCACCACGTTTGGAGGTTATGTGGTAATTTTCATTTCAGAGCGATTCCACTCATCAAACGACACGTGGCAGCGGCACTGTTTGAAAACCGCCCACCCATCGCGCATTATCATTCAGGAAAAAACCCGGCGCGATATGCATATCAACCGTCCGATCTGAATCCCTCCATCTAACGATCATTGCACCCCGAAGATGCGCGGAAATTAACCCAAGGCAACCGTCCCCCTGGCCCACCATCTGTCGCCCTCCGATGCATCCTCAACCGTCGATCTCCTCCTGCAATCGGACGGTCTAGATTTAATGCGTGCCCGCCATTAACCCCGTCCCGCCATGTCATCTGTCCACGTGTTTTTGTCGCATTGTCACCCATCCCTTTATATATTCCATTCAAAGGTCAATTTCAAAGGTTTTGCATTAAAAGTTGGCTGCGCTCCGCCCACATTCACCAGACCATGTTCCAATGTTATGCTGTGTTTTCCACCAGGATCCTGCACTATTCCGCCATCTCACCAGTCTACACGGCCACTCTCGTCGTCCCCGTTGCATCCACCACCCCCATGCATGGTTTTCTTAATATGTTTGCGTGTTTTGCAGGGTTACAGACAGGCGGATAACCGCCATGATCCGTATGCACTATTGTAATGGCACAGTGCGCAGAGGAGGCTAAATTCAGAGCCTGGTATTACAGGAAAATGTCCGAAAAGGTGTCTGCAACATAAATTTCATTAAAGGACAGAGTTCGAACTCTACAAAACCTCTCCGACACCATTAAAGCTCAGTTTTTCGCTGACAGAGACAGTTCAAAGCGGCAAGGAGTATTAGTGAGAGAATTAAAGGTCTAAGGCACATTGTTGAAGATCTTAAGCCTTAATCCAGTGTTTAAAAGGCAAGGTACCAGATTCGAAGACCCCGTGGATCGCTCAGAAGGTCCAGTGCACAGAAAACCATAATAGCAAGGTTTTGACATCAGCAAAACGTTCTTCCGTCTAAGGACAGGTTGCCCATACCGTCTGTATTCTATACCGTATTCTAGGGAGATTTGCGGTCCTGACAACAGTCCTGATGCTATCAGAGCATTTGATTTACAATATGGCAGACCCTAACATCATTTATTTACCTTTTTTTTTATTCACCAGAAGTACTACAGATTGCTGCAGCAGAGTACATCAGAGACATGCCCGGAGTAAATGGAAGCCTAGAGAAGACCACTCTTGCATCAAAAGAGTGCCAGAGATAAATGCACAGGGTTTAAACAAAATGGGCTTCGGCCCTCTTTCTTTTCTGAGTTTAATGCTTCATTTAGTGTTTCACCTACCTTCTCTGCTCCACTTTAGCTATAAATTCATGAAGAAACTCATTGTAAATGTTTTTGATCAGTTATCAGAGATTTGCAAGTTGTTTCTTTTGAGACATAGTCTCTGTGTAAAGTTGTAAGATAGGCTGAGGAAGATGTTTTCAGACTGAGTATCCAGCTATTTGCAATGTTGTACTTGACTGGTGTTGCTTTTTAATATGACAAGCACATTTCTTTGGATCCTGATCTAAAGCAGCGGTGATGTTTTTCTATCTTTGTATTTGTGTTTAATTTACATTCCTTTTCATTTCATTTCTACTGGCTTGCATCAGAAATCTGGCATAGGATTTACCCTTGTTAGGTACCCTATGTTTCTGCTTTCCTTGCCTTTGATGTTTTCTACTAAATGTGTTGTCTAAGAGTTGAATTCAGTTAATTTAACCAATGTAGTGGATGTTATTGCCTACTAGCTGATGTATGAATTAAATGAATCTGTTCTTAGATGTTCTTGTTAGGATTTAATTGAAAGAATTGGGAACACTAGGAGGTCTAGAACCTTGTTTCTATCTCACTAGGATCCTTTTCAATTGATTGAACCTTTCTAAGATCCCTCAAGCTGGAGACAGAAGCATTGAGAGTTCAAAGTCTATCTCTGATCTCAATTCTTTAACTTTGTGTGCTAAAATCTGTATTGTTTCCTCCTCTCTTACCATTCCATGCCACACTATCATCTTTAAGATCCAATGCTTTAGATGACTAGCCCAACTAAAAGCCTGCACATTGAAGAGAAAGTAAACCCTTTCCTGACTCCATTGCCCAATGGTTTTGAATGCTCCCTAGAATACTTCACCTCTGCCTAAATCCTCTTTGCTCAGCCTTCTCTTATTTTGAACCCTTCTTTCCTAATAACCAGCAACCAAACAAACAATCAAACAAACAAACTCTGAGCCTATAACTAGCCTAATATCTTAAACCTTTGACCTTCAAAGACATTACCTTTAGCAATCATAGAGAGATCCCTCTCTGGACCCAGGAGGGCTAGATCCTGAGGTCTAAAAGTGGTTTTATGTTGTCTCATATTTTGGTATTGCCAACCTTGCCAAAACATGGGAACCCCAACACTTTCTTTTGGTAGAGGGAGAATGCCCATGCATAACTCCATGTGTATGAGAGACTATGATGGTAAAGAATCTGATCATGCAAAGAAAGTTTCATTTTCTGATTTATCACATTCTTTTACCATGTTTTTGCAAGCTATGACTCCTAGAGGGAGCGAGATATCATGTAGATCTCATGGCTTTTGGTGGGCCAATAAAAATTCTGAACTTGGCCACTCCCTTGTTGTGCAAAGGGAGATTCCTTTTCATGATGGGTGCTTCCCAAAGGCACCAAACATATCTGACATCTTCAGCGATGTTAAGATGACTTATGCAGAAAATGTGTGGTGGGAAGGCCACTTACCACTCCTTGATCTAATGCAGGCAGGAGATGCACTGCGTTGGCTTCACATGTGGGATTTTGACCCACCTCCTCAAGCTCAAGTTTCTGTTTGTATATATGTAATTTTTCTTCCATACTTGGATGACATAGTTGTGCTATTTATGGGACTGTATGGACGGAGGATGGGCAATTTGTATGTACCACATGGAATGGAACTTCTCTATGTACCTCATGCTACATGTTTTAGAGAAAGCATTGCTCCAGCCTTGTTTATTTCTGTTGAATTTTTCACTCCTTGTGGGAATTTTTCACTCCTTGAATTTTTCACTCCTTCATGTTGTGTTGGCTTGGTGAACACTTGGCTTATGAGGAGGACTTGATACTTGATGGTGTCACCAATGGAGGAGGAGAAGTAATACAGCACTCACCCTATCAGTTTCTTGAGGACAAGCAACATTTTGGAGGGGAGGACTGCAATATTCCTACTTAGCCTAAGCTAAGAGGAATATACATTTTTGTCTCATTTTCTGTTGCATACATAAATGAATAAAGGAGGACATGTAAAACTCCTGAAAAGAATGAATAAATCAATGCCCATATGAACAGGGATAAATATGGGCCATGTAACAAATCACTTGCAGGTGTGAAAGGGGTTTGAGCTATGAGACTAGGTCAACCTTGACCAAATCTACAGCGCTGACTAGATGCAATGTACCTCATGGATGGACAGTGCAGTTTTAGATGGAGGCCCCTCATGTGAAAGGAGCTAATTCATTGAAGTGGTTTAGAGTTTGACAAGGACTTCATCTTATAAAAGGAAGAGGAGAGCAGCAAGAGAATTTTGTTGATTATGCATATTTTTTGAGTATCTTGTCTATTTAGACAAATACCATTCTCTGTTGTTTAGCTGAGAATAGTGTTGCTTAGCACTTGGGGGTTCCTATGCAGGGATACCACCTCTTCCATTGAATATTTACTGGAGGAGTCTTGCTGATTTCATCCACTATCAGGCATTTAGCCAAGCTCATATTTCAACTATAGCGCTGATCCTATGCAAGATTAGGTTGTCCTTGCAAGCTACAGCAAGTGGAGGTCAGATCTGCTCAGATCTAGGCCATTTCATGCCCTCTTTTCACTGGGAAATTCTTCTATCCCAAGGGCAAGAGAGTTCTGAACCTTTGGATCTGATATTTGACATCTTGGCATCAGGCCAAATCAGTGCTTCAGGCTACAGCACAGTTTCCCTTTCGGGACTGCATTATTTTTAGAGGAAGATTTGCAGGGTGTTTTGATCCCCTTTTTTAGATGAGATATCTGGTGCTAGGCTTTGCCTTTCACTTTGGTGATCCATGTATTAGCTTGCTGATCCAGTGTAGATCTGATCTGTTTCTAATGTAAAACATCTTTAGAAATTTCTGTATAATATTGCAGATCTATTACTTTAAACTCAGATCTACTCTTTGTATTGCATGATTTGATCAAAACCCCAAGGGGATCTTGTAATAGAGCCTTTGCAGTGTATAGATCTAAAATGGATCTAATATTTTGTACACAGATCTGCTCTAGATATGAAGTGTAACATTCAACTACTGCAATTCCATAAAATAACGTTGTTAAGCCATTTTGCAGTTAATACATGTGTTGCAGCCCTCTTTTCCGGAGGTTTTCTTCTCTTTTGTCTTCTATCTTCTGATGTATAATGTAAGAGCATAATTATGGATATGATTTGTTGTTGTATATTCAAAATATGATATTTCTTATTGGCCTCCTGCTCATGCTTTCCAAAACTGTGTTATTTCTGAAGAAGTTTGTTGTACATAGTTGCAGCCCCTCTCTTTGGGTGTTTTTCAGCTAGACTAGGTGGTGGAAAATCTGTTTACCACACCTAGTTTGATTTTTTTTGCTCTCCTTTTGGATCTAGACCCCATATCCACTGATCTAATGGATCCAGGAGCTGCAAACTCATTTCAGTGCACAGATTTCCCAGAAGTGCGTTATTTCAGCAGGCATTACTGTGTATTCCCATTTGGGGATATTACACCATTATTCTTGGAGCATTCTGAAAGTAGATTCACTCATGAAGCAGTGGAGGTTAAGATGATGAATGGTAGACATCTTGATATGAGATATATTTTCTCCTTTCTTGATGACACTTTCTCAATGAGCATCTCACAACTCAAAGAGAGACTTCTACCTGTAGCAGATCCAAAAACTATTTTGTTTTGGAAGGCCATGGATGAGAAGAAGGTCTCATTAAGAGATCTCACTGGAGGTGCACTTCAAAATTTCATGGAGTGCAAGGTTCTTCAAAAATTTGAGGAGGTTGGTGTCCTACAATGGGAGGATACCAAGTATTTGCAGAATGAGATCCATCATCCACATTGGGATGAATGGTTGATAGTATGGAGCAAGGGGTTGTCAAACCACTTGCAGATATATGATACAGGCCAGCAAGAAGCATGGCTGCACTGGTTGCTCTTGGGTGAGTATGGTTACTACCCAAAGGTTCATATTTTCTTGTCTCATGCCTTATGTCTCAATGATAGAATGCATGAGAAAAAGGCATGGTTACTATGGTTGTTGCGAAGAGAGTTTGGACATCACATGTTATATCTTATGTCCATATATTTACTCTTGTTTGGGATATGTCTCATGTATTTCCATATATTTTTGTTTGGGATGTATCTCATGTTCATGTGTGTACTTGGGTTTGGGAGAAAGTATAACTCTCACATGATGTGGCATAAAGGAGCTTGTTTGTATTATGTTGATGAGACATCTTACATGTCCATTACTACATTGTTGCTCCATGAATTGCATCATGATAATGCAAGGAGGCAGTAAGAATCCTTGTTGCTATGGTTACTATTGGGAGAGTATGGGTTGATTTATTCCCACACATTGCATGAAATTGCTGGAGGATGGCAACAAGAGGCCTTACATCGTTGGCTTCTGTTAGGTGATTTTGGTCATTGTACTTGGTATAATGATGATGTGATGGGGAAGCATGATGCCTTATTGAGGTGGCTTCTCTTGAGAGAACATGGCCACTACACTCAGTACAATGATGATGTGGTATGGCAACAAGAGGCATTGTTGAGATGGCTACTTTTGAGAGAGTATGGCTTTCTTACTTGTTTTCATGATGATCTAGCATGGCAGCAGGAGGCTTTGCTGTGTTGGTTGTTATTAGGAGAATATGGTTTGACATTGTTTATGTTTTCCCATATGTCTCTACTTATTGTTTTTCACTATGATGATGTGATGTTTGATTCCTACATGGCCAACATGGCTAATGATGAAGTCATCGATGTATGTAATCTACTCTATGTATCATGGGTTGGAGAAATAGTTTATGAGTTGGGACTTTCCACTTTGGGAATGAACCACTTTATGTTATGTATCTCATGCGTAGAGGAGAAATTTGGTCATCATTTGGTTGCCACTTGGAGATTCATTGATGAGGAATGGTTTCTAACTTTTCAGTTGGAGGCCATTCTAGACATTCTAGAGAGGCAGCTTTGGAGCTGGACATGCATGACACATTATGACAGATGGGAATGCCTTCCACATGAGGATGCAATTTGAAGGGAGGATGTTTGCTGTAGCATCCACTTTCGTAGTTTCTTGAGGACAAGCAACACTTTTCCGGGGAGGACTATAATATTCCCAAATTTTCACCTGATATTTGGAATATTAGAGTTCTTAATTTTCTTAATGAATTAAGTAAATAAAATGGTGGAGGGACCCATAATCCTCAATATAAATAAATTTCCACTTTTTGTGTGTGAATGTGGATTAATTAAGCCTAGATCTACATAATGAGGTAGTTGAGCAACTACTAATGTAAATGGAATTGGAGATCATGTCTCATTAATGAGATAGATCATGGAGGTTGACACAGTCAACTAAGATCTTGGAAGAGATCAAACAAGAGATCATGGAGAATTTATGATAAGATGATGGAGGAAGTTGTGCAATTAATGCACACATGATGGAGAGGGTGTACATTGCACATAGACATGATGGATGACTTGGCTAGATAGCGCAGTCAAACATGGAGTATCTTGTCCACATGCATAGCATAGTTTAGATTAGGGCCAAGGCATGGGAAGGCTCAAACATTATATAAATAATATGAAGGAAAGAATGAAGGGGGGCTTGAGTTTATTGATGTTGAGGATCTGTTTAGATCTGGAATTGTCATGTGACATTCCATTGCTTTCTTGGGTTGTTTAGAAAATATTGCAAGTGTTGTTTAGCACAGGGTGTTCCTGGTCGAGAATACCTCCTCTTTCTTTGAGTGATATCTTGGAAGAGGTTTTTTCTTCATTCTACATCAAGCATTGGTGCCAATCATATTTTTCTAATTTATGCAGAACATTCATATTCAAAAATTGCAGATTTCTGAAGATCAGTTTGGAAGGTGGAGGTTGTCTTCAGTATTTCGGCTGGAGAACTGGTGAAGGTTTATTCCTATCACCTTGGGCTTAAATATCAACATTCCCAGAGCTTCATATCAGATTTGGCATCAGGCTAAAAGATATTGACCTCCTAGCAGCAGTAGATCCATTCAGAATTACGTTGTCCATTTTGTAGATCCAAAAGGAGGAAGGAAGTTGCTAGCATTTCAGCTAGTACTCCGGTGAGGGATCATCCCCTCATCTTGACATCAGTATTTCCATCAGACTGGAGTTTATTGCAGCATATTTCAGTAGGCATAAGGCCTCTCTTTCCCTTACAACGCAGTTTTTATGAACAGTTGTGTTGTAGCAGTTGTAATCATCATTGGAGGATTGAGAAGATAGATCTAGAGCTTCTAGCTTGTATGTTTGGAGGGATCAGCCCTTCCAGCTTAGATCTGATCTTGTGACATATTTCAGCCATCTATTTTTCAGATCTAGCTTCAGATCTGTAAGCCCAGCAGATTAAGGATCAAGCCCTAGGAGGGTGATTTTCCAAAGTTGTAGATCTGGAAAATCCTTTGTGGGTTATCTTGGGAATCCATCACATTGGCCAGATCTTGAATCTTAGCATCATCAGAGCTCTTGAGCTCCCTAGATCTGCATTTTCCTTTGCAGCATTTACATGTATATCAGCAACAGCAGGGACAGAGCAGTATTGCTTCTGTAAGTTCACCAGTTACGCAGTGCTAGTTGCAGCACCATTGTAGGGTGATTTTAGGCCTTCTCTTGGGCTACATCTACTCAATTTATGAAAATTGTGTAACTAATTCATCTCCATATAATAAAATGGCTCATCTTCTCTATAAATTTTGATGTTTTCTTGAGATTTATTGTTTACTTAGTTGCAGTTCTTATATTGTGTTTAAGTATTACTGCATTCTCCCTTTTTTGTATATTACATTCGACTTTGGGATGCAAATTTTCTAGCAAAAAAGAGACAGGATCTAGATCAATTTCTAGTTGAACAATGTTGAGTTCGGGAGGTATGGTCTCACTGATTGGATGGATCATGACCACGGGTAGCTGTGAGGACTTCGTCTCGTCAATAGTAGACAAACCAGGATTTGTAGAAACAACTTGTGCCGACTCTGGTATATGGGAAGATGATGCTTCACCAGAGGTACTGATGGTACTGGTTTCAGTAGAGAGATGTCGCCTTCACTGCACAGAAGTGGCTTCTGGTGGTAAAGGTGGTTTCAATGCAAGTCTACGTGAAAAACGGGGAAAGTTATTTTCTTCTTCCATGATGAATGATTTATTTTATGTCCAAAAAAAAATAAACAAAATAAAAGGGTAATACTAGGCAAAAGGTTTACCAAGAAACTGTGAACTGCAGAATACCTCTTAGCGAACCAAGAAGTACGGGCAGGAAATCTCCCTGAATGCTTTTTTTAGTGTATCAAAATTTACAAGGCGGCTGACTCAGTTCACTATGGATGGATATCAACCTAAAGTTGTCCTCCCAAAATATACCTGAAGGCACGTGGAGGCCCAATTCCATATTAGCGTTGTATATTGTGAAACCGCACAGTGAGTGCACCCCTTTATACTTTGTGTACTATAACACCTCCCAATATACCCGAAGGTATGTGGACGAGCTATGATATACTTACGTATGTGGAGTGAGGTATCACACTTGAAATGTATTGAAAACAATTAATGACAACTGATATCTTTTACGACGCCAGAACACGTCTTTAGCCTAGACCTTCTAAATGTTATCGTTATGGTTCCAATGCTTTTTTAGGTAAACTGATGTAAATTTTAAGTTGATCTTGTTTATTAATTTTCCTTTCAAGGTTCACCGTGATGATGTAATGAAAATTCCTAAAATGCAAACTAAAATCATAAGCAAACTTTTCAATTTTAGCTTTTTCAATGAAAGTCTTAGCTAATAAAGGGAAAGAGAAATAAGTTTTGAGAGCAAACAACGAAGAGAACAAAATAATATGCAGCTTTCCTAATTGTTCCTATGCAAAGCACATAATCAACTATATGAAAATGAATGTTTTTCTTTTCAGTCCCCTTGATGTGAATGCAAAAAGGAAACTAAATGCATCAAATCAACAAAAAACAAATGCTTTCTTCTTTGAGAAACGATGAATTGAACAAAAATTTCTCTTTTAGGAAAAATGAAGAATGGAACTACAAATTTTCCTACAGGAAACGAAGAATTTAACGACAATTTCCTTTACGAAAACAAATGGATCTAATGCAGAAATAAAATACTTTGAATTTGATTTTTTAATGATAAATAAAAACACTTAAAGGGACATTGAACAAACTTACTTTTCAAAGGAGGAAGATTTAGGTAAATTCATTGGTCTCTATGAGGCATCAGAGAGTTGAAAACACAGTAAAAAAAGGTTGAAAGTGATGGAAATGACAAATTCAAAGGGAATTTGGTTGGCTTAGGGGGCAATGCAGTCTCTAAGGGGAGATAGTGCATTTCAAAGCGCCCCTAGGTGGGAGACAGTGCTATGCAAATCACTGTGTCTTACCAATAGTGCGTTGGGCGCAATAGAGAACAAAAAACTCAAGCTACTAACGCACTTCTAATGCAATTATTTGTTTCAAAAGCCTAATAATTGAGAGTAGATGATACTGGGTGGATAAGCAGAGGAAAAATACACTAGGATGAAGGTAAAATCCCTAGCGGAGTCGCCAATTTTTTATATGGAATTGTGAATTACAGATAAAACAAATTCCCTAAATGTGGTGTAATGCATTTAGAACAATAGGTCAAAGGCTTTGCAGATACTTTTCCTAATAGTAAATAGACACACAGAAAGATTGGGAAACTTACTTGGAGTCCAAGAGCTTCCTATTCTCCTTCTGTCACTCTTGTTGTAGCTTCTAATCCAAGCTTGATCGCCAGAATAGTTCCTACAAGTATAAACACTAAATAGCAAAGATATTGCAATATATAGATGGCTATTCAATTTAATCAGTTAAATTAATGAAACATGAAACATGTACATCATATAAGAATCCATAATATGAAAGACAGAAGCTTATACAGATACATATGTGGGAAAGTAAGCACCAATCTTTATTAATGGATAGAAGGGGAGGTTACAACCATCGATTGATTTGATGTCACCAACTCCAGCATCATCCCAGCCTCATCACAATGAACATCTCTCCAACAGCGTATCACTCAAATCAAACCCTCAATTGAGATTCCAACAACATTTCTCTACCAAATTTCTCCCTTCTCAAGCACTAGGATCTATGCTCAATTTATAGATGAGCTAAAGGTAGTTTCACAATCAATGACTTTCTAATAATATGCAAGACATGTTTCCCAGCTCGGAGGTGTTGAATGGACACATGGATTCAAATTTTGACACATATGCACTCTTCTAGAAGGCACTGGCCATGTGGACATTCTGGAACAATGAGAATTTCTCTCCCAATTGACAAATGCACCCTTGAGTGTCGGGAAGTGCTTTGCAGAGCACCCTTGAATGGAGGTAACTACATATGCAAAGCAGTTAGTCCCTTGAGAGACTACGTTGGTGAGATTATAGGTAATATAACATGTACTTCAAATCTTAGAAACCTTGCAATGGAATTCATGGATGATTTGTTCTTGTTCTTTGTCTTAGGGCATGTAGCAATTGAAATGATAGGGGATGATAGACCCTATTCATTGGTTCTAGAGATGATGTCTAGTTTAACCAGGTCATTGGGAATGGTGCCCAAATTGACCTATAACACAGGGCACGATAAACCATGGGATGAGATACACTGTCAGGAGCATGAAACTCCATGGATATACTAATGTCAATTGGGCTATCAGTGTGGTGGATCGTAAGAGCACATCGGGATGTTGCTTCACACTTGGGTCTATTTCGATATCATGGATGAGCAGGAAGCATAATTCGGTGGCTTTGAGCACCGTAGAATCCGAATACATTGCAGCGAGTATGGCTTGTTTTGAATCAGCTTGGTTGTGAAATATCTTCAATGAGTTATTCGAGCATGTGCTAGATACCACTGTGATACTCTATGATAACCAGAGTGGGATTCATTTATCTGAAAATCTCGATTTCCACAATCGATCCAAGCATATTGATATCAGGTACCACTTTATCCAGTATATTCTACAACGAGGGCTCGATCATATAGGAACTGATGAGCAGCTCGCGGACATTCTCACAAAGCCCCTAGGAAAGGTCAAGTTCCTAACCTTCCGTGAGAATATTGGAATCGTGGAACGACCCTATGTTGAGGGTCCTGTTGGACAATGAGCTCTAGGAGCTCTGGTGGGATTTGGGGATAGCTTCTCAAAGATATAAGCACACACAGGGATAGGCTTATCGAACCTTGTGGTGCTTCTACCCCACCATTATGATGTTTATGTGGTTCACCTCTCATGAACTGTGCCCCATATGCATCCTACCCATTGAGTCCCGGACTCATGGGAAGTACCTCTCATTTGGCCAGTGACGTGGGAAAAGATAAGGACCAGTAGCAAAGATTGATGGACGCATCGTAGATTTTCGTACTCTCTATGTCTAGGATGGCACATGTCCAATGACTTGATCTGGGATCACGTCTAGTGAGGTTTCAGACCTCCAACTGACTTCAAGTCAGGTAAACCAACTTTGGGTTGGTATGTGACTCTTTTGAGTCCTATAGAGGTTTCAGACCTCTAGGCTAAATTTTCAGTCGGGAATGATGTCTCTGTGACTGAACCACTTTTGTTCTGAAATAAATAAGCCAACAAAGCAAGTTACGGCGGGATGACGCACGATGTTTGGATGGCACAAGTGGATGGAGTTCTCCCTAGTTGAGAGGGAGTGTTAATTTTGGACAACTAGGTCCAAACTCCATGTTGTAATGCTCAAATCAAGATGCCAATATTTTTATTGGATTCCTCTTTCGGAGAGGTGCAAGATCAATCTAAACATCATCTTGATCTAATGAGCAAAACATTTATTTTGAATTTATTCAAAATATGTGCAGGTCAGCTAGAAATGAAATGTAGGCTTGAAGCCCCAGCAGTTGTATCACACACCCTCACTCATGGATATAAATAGGTCAACGTTGGAGGTCATTATCACTCATCCATCATCACACATTCTCTCTCCTCATCTGGTTGGTTTGATCATCACTTGGAGTCTCTTCTTCTCCACACGTGGGAAAATTGCAGCAAGGAGAATTTTTGTTTTCGACCTAGGGTTTTCAGCACAGATTTGACCAGCGTTGACTTTGGTCAATGCATGGTCAAATTGACCCCAATCTTGGTCAAAATTCTGATTTCTACAGTCTGCATTTATTGGCACATAAATTGAGGTTGACCTTTGACTTTGACCTGGCTATGTTGACTTTTTGTTGTTGTTGTTTTGTGTTGACCGTTGACTAGGAAAATGTTGACTTTTGTTGACTTTTGGTTGACTGATATAACTGTCCGAGATGGTTATGTGACACTTATGGTTAGCTGACCGTATTGAGACTTTGTTGGTTGAAGCATCCTGTTGACCATCATAATGCACCTACACACATATATATTTTTGGCTTGTCTTCTGTCGATCTATTGGTATGTTCTATCAGCATTTTACTTTCTTGTTTATTTGATTGTTGTTTGATATTGGGGAAAAAAATTAAAGTTGCATCAAGCATAAAACATCTACAAAATTTTACATTTATCCTACCGCCCTCTCCAGCGAGCCATATATCGTAGATGATTGATATCATATCTTCAAATATTCCACTTTATGTGATACCACACTTACCACTTGGTCCCCATGTTTGACTTGGTGGTCGGGGATGATCCTAGACCTTTTCTAGTAGCTCATTCTTGTGTCCGTTTCTTACCTTGATTCTTCACCAAGAACCATCCTTCCAAGCAGCATTAAGGCCATTTTAGACAACTAAGGCCACCCTCCTAAAATTCGTAGATCATGTTTCCCATGGTAGGTTTTTCCACTACGATCTCCACAAGATTTAGGGCCTTCTGCTCCTCTCCTAATTCACCACAACTCACTTAGAAAATGAATTAAAATTGGAGGGAAAGCGCCTTTTTATAAGAAAACACCAAGTTTTATGTCACCAATTGTGACCAAATCGTAGATCGGTTTGACAAATCATCAGCACCATTGGAAAGCTCTAGAAAAGCACTAAAATGGGTCTTCTTTTGTTTTTTGTAATTTGACACTTCATGTAGAAGCCATTTTTTCCATAAAGTGCCCTTTTTCCACCGTTTAAATTGAGTTTCTTCATATAAGCTACTTGCACTTTGGCACCACTTTGTCTTTGCGCTTGTCACCTCATGTGTCTATTTGTATCATGGACAAACATTATTTTTTCATGTTTTTACTGTCCCCCTGGGCCTATCCTGTGTGGCAGCATCATAGAGTCACTCTTGTTCAGAGCATCGAAGTTGAGTCATCATCGCATTCATGGATTCTGTCCCGATTCCCTTTATCTCTTGTTAGAGTATTCCATCCATGTTTGTGTCGCATTCATCATGTGTTTCCTATTTTGGCCTCCAGTCATACTGTCCCTGATCCCCCCCAGAGTCGAATCAATCGTTGCCAGGTCAACCATGCTTTTTATGCTCTAACAAGGGAAGTCATCTTCCCGCCCCTAGTTTTCCCCCATTCCATCATCATCCTTGGTGTCAATTCATCAGTCACTTTACTATACTCCCTCACGCTTTAGTTGAGGATTCCTCATTGCCTCACCTCTAGTGGGCCTTCTTCTATTTACATCAGCACATTCATTCCAAAATAAAGGTATAAATGGTGGTGTACCTTGGTTCCAACTTCTATGCTTGTTCGGTACCTTGGATCAAGCAAAGGGAATCATCATTGCCCTTTCATTTGGTTGTTTCTCATGTGCTCGACCTCAGCTCATTATTGCATGATTGAGATTTGTATACTTGATTGTTCGATGATCCAATATATTGTACTAGTGATTTATGGGTGTGTGAGAGATGTTTTCAGACCTCATGAGGGGGTGGCCCTTTAGGTATCCCCCCCACATGCGCGGATGCCCTCATATTTTTCTACAACCTCAGATGCAGTTCCACATATTTGGTGATTTTGGTTCCAGCTGCTTGCAGCGCCCACAACATGCAAGTCTCATTCAACTAATCCATTCAGATCTTCAGAGCCCTTTCCTATTCAGCAGGGCTTCTTTTGTTGTTATACCCACCCCCCCTCCCCATGTCATATGGAGGGGAATTATGTCTCATGTACTCAGATGTTATTTTATTTAGTCTTAACACATTTTTTTCTAGGCACATTATGTATGTGGGATTCATTATATAATTTTCTGGCCCATTGATGCCAACATGTCATGTATCATTTATCATAAATTTTGTAGCTCAGTCCCACATTGATGGGCTCACCATTATTCTTTTTACTTTGTCATCTCGACAGGTATGGGTATGCCTCCCCCGTCTCATTGAGAACATGTACTCCAACATAAAAGGATACTTATATCACTTCGTAGGTCTCACCCCCTTATTTATTTTTCTATCTTTCTTCGCTTGGTTTACGTCTCTCTCTTTGACTTCCCTTCGGTGTCTAATGATTGTGTTCTTACAATGTACTTCAGTTATATGATTTACTCCTAACACTTGTAAATTGCAGGGCAATCTATTATCACCAAAAATTGATCATCTAGCCATTTCTAACTATATGGATCGAAGTACACCATGTAATACCAATTTTACCATAGTAAAATTACTTTCACTATAATAAATCATTTAATAAACCATATTTTATTAAGTTATTTCTGGTTAAAAACATAAATCCCATGAGGAATAATGAAATAAATCATTATTTATTTGATTTTCCTCTAGGAATAATTATTTAAACCATTGTTTAAATAATATTCTTGGTGATATTTAACCCAATTATGAGAAATAATTAGATAAATAATTATTTTTCTTATTTTTATCTAGGAATAATTAATCAAATCATTATTTAGTTATTATTCCTTCTTAAATTTCACTAAATCACCTAGGAATAATTAAACAAATCATTATTTTTTTATTATTATTTAACCACATTCTTGAAATGATAAATAAATCATTTATGTGTTTATTATTTTTAAATAAAGGTATTTAACCAATTTAAATACCTTTCCCTCCAACAAAATATAATAAAATATTCCAAGCGTTTAGATCTAGATTTTAGTTAATAATATTTTATTATTCTCCATTATCGAGGATAACTCAATATTTTGTTATGAATAGGAGGGTTTTTCCATTAATTCTTGACTTTGATCATTCTCATTGTCGCTATCATTTTATTTTTCCATTTGAGCTCCCACTTGAGTTCATCACATATTTGGGTTTTCTACATCATTGAGAGAGAGAGACTTGCAAAGCTGAAGCATTGAAGACAACCAAGAACCCATCCCATTGAGGGGGACTGGTAACATTTACTTGTTTTCTTCAACAGGTGTTACATAATATCAAAAATCATTCTTAAAATTGTCTTTTTTGTTGGTTATTTGGAGTTATTTTGCATCATTTGTTGTTTAACTACTTTTGCTACATAGATCTGGGTTTCTGCAAGATTTATTCTCATTTTCTGTTGCGGGTCTGAAGGGTTTTACAACCATTTATGTTGTTAGGGCTATATGTCATCCATAGCTTAAGGTATTTTTAGTACACTTGCCAGAATATTTTACACTAACAACTATATACCAGTATATGATCCAAATAGACAATAACAAAAGAATCTATAAAAGGGCGTAGTATATCATTTTAATATCATAAACGTAGTTGGTGCATTACATAGTCCAAATGGCATGACTAACCACTCACACAAAGCTTGCCTAGTTTTGAAGGCAGTGTTCCAGGTATCTTCTTCTTTGACTCGAACCTGGTGATATCCAGACTTCAAGTCCAGTTTGCTGAAGTATTTTTCTTGTTGCAACTGATCCAACCAATAATTTATCCTAGACAGGGGGTATCTATTCTTGAGCGTGATTTTGTTCAATGCCTTGTAATCTATACACATCCGCCAAGTCCCATCCTTGTTCAACACAATGATGATGGGTGACCCACATGGTGATGTACTTTGTCAAATGACACCCTGTCCCATTTTTTGTTGTAACTATTTGTTCACCTCATTTTCTTCTTAACAAACTGCCTATACATTCCAATATTCAACAAGGGGGAGTCCGACAATAGTTAGATCTCATGTTCCACTTCCCTCTTAGATGGTAGTCCTTTAGGCCCTCGGAACACATCCCTATATGCTTGTAGAAATTCCTCCAGTTGTTTTTTTTGTTTCTTAATACACCCCTCCAAGGATTCCTTACCTCTTATTGACTCTACAGACTGAATTTCTACTAAAAAAAAAAAAACGTACTTCTTGTTGGAACTGTTCGATTTCTTGGCATGGTTGGAACTTACTAGTGAAATTATTGACTTGCCTTTGTTTGCGTTGATAATGAACGATTTTCCATCCTTCATGAGTTGGTATTAGTTAGATCTCCTCATGAATATTGCATCACGCATGTATATGTATGGTATCCCAAACATGACTCCACATACATCAAGGGGAACCATATCTACATCTACTTCATAAATAAAATTGGCACTAATAGAAAATATATTTTTGCATTGTTTTGTTACCTTCAGCTCTACATCCTTATTTACCCATCCCAGTCAATATGGGTTTGGATGATCACAAACTTCCAGCCCCAACTTGTTGACTAGCTCTGCTGCAATGAGATTCCCCTCGATCCTGAGTCAAATAGAGCATCAATATTTGTATTCTTGACCTGTATATTTATAGGGAAGAGTTTGGTAATTTATTTATCTTCATATTGGTGAAGGTTACTCAAATTAACCTCCTTCTGCACTAACGTACAAACGATCTTCTCATCCATGTCTGAGTTGATTTCAACTTGGTTTCTCGAATCCATGGCCATGAGATTCTTCTTCATGTTATCTTTCTTCTTGTTCTTCGAGTTTATCTTTGGATGCAACTTCCAAAACTTCTCCTCTATATGGCCATCAATGTTTTAGTGGTTGTAGTGGTTGCTAGGATCTTTACATTGGTATGTTGTGGTTGTCATCTTTTTATATTTTACCCCTTTTTACTTCGTCTTCCCCTCCTTAGAAGAGTTTGGTTTCTCCTTCTTCCTCGATCCACTTGATTTCAATCTCTTCAGGACTATGTTCTCTCAGGTATTATGCCTATACACAAGCCTCGTCCATCCATTTAGGCTTGAACAACATCACTTGCTCACAAAGATGACAATGCAGACCTCCCAAATACTTGAGGAGTACATTTGGTTTATTTGGAGAGATATCCAACATTATATCCATATTTCTTAATTTTGTGGTGTACTCCTGCATGCTTTTTCCCGAATTTTGCTCGAAGTAATGCCACTGGATCCACTGGTCCTCCACGTACTAATGGGATAAAACTGTGACTTAATGAGGGTTTTAAAATCCCCCCACTTAGTCACTAGAGGTTCTCCCTCCAACCTCAAGGTTTTTGTGTTGCTTTCCCACCAAGTCAGTGCACATCCCTCTAATTTCAGTTGTGTGAATAAGATATTTTTCCCTTCCTCGATGTGATGGACATTGAAATAAAATTCTAGTTGTTCAGCTTTAGAGCATCGATCTCACCATGGTATGGCCTGATATCAACCTTTGCTTCCATATTAAAGAGGGATTGTGATTTTTTCACGACACTCGAACTAGGCTGATATTTTTCAAGTTCTTTCTTTGACTGGTTCTTTGTTTCTCCCCGATCTTTTGATCCCCATTCTGATTTTTCCTCGGCATTTGAACCCCCATCTTCTCCAAATATCCCCAGCTTCTTATTCAAGGTCGCCATGAGGAGGCTTACATTTTTTTTTATATTTGTGACTTATTTTTCTATTGACATAAACCTCAACTCTTCAGGATCACGAGGTTTGTTTGCAGATTCGTCGTTTGTGATTAGGGTTTTACGATTTTCATCCCCGCTGATCTAGATCCCTACAATTTCCACAAAATACCCAAAGAAATCTGCTTTGATACCAAATTATTTGTAAATTGTCATGGATATTCTAGAGGACAGTTCAACACGACAAATTTGATAATAATATATTAAAATATTGAAATTTTACATTATTACAGTTTTTATTAAAATTCTAGATTTCTAGAAACTCTAATTAGTGCATGCATGTGAATGGATATTATGCAGAAAAATAGAGAACAAAAAAATAATATCACACACGTACACATAAGACACAAGATATGCTCTCTGGGAAACCCTTTCGAGAGATAACCCAGCTGGAAGGTAAGGTTGCTTTGCTCTCTTTCTCTGTATGGAAATATGCCTGTAGGTACAAAGAATTAATGCATGTGGCCCGTGGGCTGCTACAGTGCATAGATCGTCTCAATGTTCTCAACCTTCTATCTCTTCTAGATATCTTTGCTCAGCTATGGAACAAAATTCTCTCGAAATAATAGAATGGCTTGTCCTCCGAGTGACCAGGTTATAACACAATTCGATAGCCTACCAGTGGTTAAGTTTGACTACATCAACTCTTACCTAGAGTTATAAAATAGAATATTATAGAATATTTTACATCACAAACACATGGCTAGCCCATTTTCCATGAATAATGGGGGTTGACATGACATCCTCTGGAACTATAGGTGTGAAAACAGGAAGGTCAAATTTTGAGTGGTGTAACTTTTGCATTGGGACTCCAATTGACGTGCTTCTTGAGCCGTTGGAAAGATCTATGTGTGTAGAATATCATGAAATGGTGTGACGCTATAGCGGAAAATTTTTACCCCCAAAAAAATTCGTTTGATTCCTCAAATGCTTCCATAATATTTCAAACCCTGTTTTTCCAAACTGGGTCCTACCTCCTGTGAGTTGCTTCCTCCACTTTTTTCACTCCAAATCCAACGATATGGATGAAAAGAAATATAATGATCCAATTCGATATATATATATATATTCTCAAGAATGAGATCTTACATGAAATCTGTGTTGCATGCACCTTAAGTTTTCAAGGAGTCATGTCTTTGTTGTTTCCATCTAGGATATATGCGATTTATTATTATATGGCCCACATTAGCACAGGGGATTCACTAGGGTAGAAATACCATACCACATTCATTAATATTAGAGGATATATATTGAGTAAAACATGACATAATATATTTAGCATATAATAAGGGGTAAAGGGTTTTTATATGTTGAGTATAAAAAATGGAGGTCAAAGTTAACGAAAAAATATAAAGGGGTATAAAAATGTTAATGAAAAAATCGATACATATAATATCTAGTGAATGTATGGGTTTTTTAAATTGGGAACGTGCATTGGGTTTTTATTGTTAGGGGGTTAAATAAAGTTATTTTTAGAGGCATTTTCCAATATGTATTCAAATTATGGGTATTTTTTAGTATGTCACAAATGCACGTTCTATATCAAAGGTTCATTAAGTGAAGCCCTTATATGCATTAGAGGTTGTTATTATTAATTTTGTGATGATTTGTTGAAAATAATTCATTTCTCTTGTGCCCAAAAAAGAGTTAACTATATTAGTTTTTCCTTTAAGAATATGTGTAGTTGTGGTGAGTTAACTATATTAGTTTTTCTCCCCAGATGTGGGTGAAAGAATTGACACTCCTTCCAATCACATCCCACACTCCATGGGAAACAGATATCCCCTACGCAGATCTTCATCTGCTATGGATCCTCATTCTCTTATTCACTCGCACAAAAATCATATAATCACCAATGATGACGAAATGATGGGAACTGTGTCATCTTGTCTTGAGCATCACCTCACAACCACCATAATTAATGACCTCTATGATTAACCTGCATTTTAGCCATACCCCTTCCCTCTAATCTGCTCAGATTCTAAATCATCACACATAGATTAATGTGAAGCCTAATCATTGTTATCCTCATCGCTCTCATCCTCGCCCCTTTAAAGAGATGAGCTCTCAGCCCCCTTCCATACTTTGTCCGTAATCTTGGTCTTTTTCCTCTCTTTCTCTACTTGGGCTTCTCCTTGACTTCCATAGGTTGTGAAGCTATACTCTCTGTGTAGCTCTGCGTAGTCCCCATTGGGCTGTCGCACCCCTTCCTATGCATTTTCCCCCCACCTACTCCTTTCCCCTGAGACCCTGCGTTGCTCGCCCTTTTGTGCCTCCTTTTTTACTAAATTTCTCCCCCCTGCCTCAGTGTGCAATGGCTCCCAAACTTCACCAACGAACTATCCGCGAAGGATAGAGA
The DNA here is from genome assembly GCA_034641835.2 of Pinus albicaulis. Taxonomy (NCBI): domain Eukaryota; kingdom Viridiplantae; phylum Streptophyta; class Pinopsida; order Pinales; family Pinaceae; genus Pinus; species Pinus albicaulis. The sequence goes on from CM076573.1 coordinate 13,252,926, forward strand.
GGGGCTCTCCCTCGCCGTTATCATTGTGACGAGGATAATCATCTCGAGTCGATATATGGCTCCTCTTCCAGCACCTTTGTGCATCATAGTCCTGAACCCAAGTAGCATGAAGAAGCCTCTGGGAACTTTGTGCAAAGAGGCAGATGCGATCAGAGGAAGTCCACCACTCCTCCACAGACGCACCCCCAACATAGCAAAACTGAGCCGACGCCGGTCCCGAAGAAGGATGATGAGGATAAAGACATCTGGGTGATGGACTCCGAGGGCATCTGGACGCAGCTCCCTGATGGGGTTGATCCAAAATCCCCCATTATCTGTGCACTGATCTGCACTCCTAGGCGAACAATGGCTGATGCAAAGGCAGCTGTTGCATAGGCTCCTGCTTGCCCCATTGTGGAGAAGGACCCCTACAGTGATGATGAATATGGAAAGTGAAATCTACATAGCCGCACATTTCTCCTAATTTTTTTGTCATGATCGCCATCAGTGTCTTTCTGCTACCGTTTACTTTGTTACTTAGACATGTCAGCGCTTATACGCATAATGCTTTTCTTTGTTATAAGCTTTGTCTAGGCAAGTCTCCTCCCCCGAGGCAGCCCAGAAACCGTGTAACAAAGGCTGGGATAGGCTAACCATGGCATGCCTACCCAGCCTGTAGCATATGTAACTTTATGTTTTTGAATTAATAGAATAGCTCAACTTACCAAAAAAAAAATCTATATTAGTTTTTATTTTAATAATATGTGTAGTTGTGGTGATTTACTTTTGGAAAAGATTATATTCTCTTATGCACATAGGTAATTGTACTTGTGGTGATTTTCTTTTGAAAAGAATATGTTTTCTTATGCATATAGTTAATATTAGTTGTGCTGGTTTTTTTTTTAAAGAATGTGTGTAGTTGTGATGATTTTCTCTTCGAAAATATTTTGTTGCTCTTATGCACATAGATAGTAATGGTTATGGTGATCTCTTCCTAAAAATAAAAATTGTTCTTGTCTGCACATATATTATTAAATGTGGTTTTCTTCTTTTGAAAAAAAAAATACCTCCTTCCTCTCCTAAAAGATAGAATTAACTATGGTGATTCACTTTGAAAAATATTACCTAGATTGTAATTGTTTTCTTTGTTATAATGCATGTGAAATATGGATAAATGGACATGTTTTATAATTTTATGCAATTATTTAATGCATATGAAGTGTTCATAAATAGGCATGCTTTGATACTCTTTATGTATTTTTATTTATGCATGTGCAAGGAAGTGGTCTTGCACTTAATGATGTATGTAAAAATAAAAGATTAAAGATAAATTTTAATGTTATATATGAATGTGCAAGGAAGTGGCCTTGCACTTGGAGATGCATGTAAAAGTAAAAAATAAATAAAGATGTTTCTTAATGTTATTATGCATGTGCAAGGAAGTGAAACATGAAAAAATGTATAACGATAAGATTGTTGGTGATAACTGGAAAAGATTCATTATTTGGATTTTGATAAATGGATATTTTATAGAATCTTGGCGTTAGAGTTGATGACGATAACGATTGCAGAAAATAATTGTGACTTATGTGAAGTATGGATTGATAGTTTCTAATATATCCCTTTTGTAACAATCGAAAGATGGATTATAACTAACACTATGGCATGCAATGAGGTCATTATGCTTGTCTATTGATTCATGCAAAGTGAAGGATCGCCAAACATATTTTACAAGCGATAACTTACTACATGAAACAACCATGCCACGAAGACATTGTACTCGAATAATTTTGGGGTTAAGTGTCAAGAAATATGACACCACGTTTAATGTAATAGCATCTAGTTAATTTAATTCAATCAAAGATTATATTTCTTTGTAAAATTTCAACAATGGACAGCAGGTAGACTCCCTCATTTCCATTGAGTGAGGAGTGAACTCCCTCATGAAACATTTAATAAAATAAATGTTTGTTGGTTTTTCCCTTTAGGGATTCTAGGGTATATTGGTGTTCAATTATGTTCTTTTTATTTGGTTATCTTAATGATTTGGTTACCTCGCATGACGTTGGAAATTACATCATTCAATGTGTTATTAATAAGATCTCATTAATTGAACAATGTAATGATGTAAATCTACAAAAAAATGCATTATGCTAACAATTTTCATTAATAATTATTTCTTTATGAGATTTGCTATTAATTTTATAAGGTTACTTCACCTTATGATGATGATTTTAACATTTTATGATCAGTTAAGTATGTTGTAATTTATTCATGGGATGCTATATGTAGGTAAAACTTGATCTATACTGAGGGATGTTATAGATCATTCTTGGCCTCGAAGACTATAATCTTAGTATATTTATATGTATATTCAAATATTAGCTTGTTTTATTTTTGGATTTGGTTGGATTCCCAGTAACGAACCAATCTAAATTTCTCAACTTTTCATATAATCCCCTGTTCATAAGGTAATTCTGTTGGGAAAAATACTGAGAGGGGGGCTGAATCAGTATTTAGAGCTCACTGAAAACTTTTACTTTTTCTTTACAAAATTCTATACGCGACTTTAATTAACCCAACTCATGTATACATGCGGATATCTTTAAGAAAACTTGCGTATGTCCAGAGATCTTATTATGCAGATAATTCTCTACTTAGATCATTGTATCATTCATTCATCAGATGTTTAGTAAGCAGTAAACATGTGCAGTAAGAACAGAATAAATCATCACACATAAGCAACACAGATGAACACCAGGATTTAAGGTGGAAACCCAATTCGGGAGACCACCACTATTGTCGTCTTTGTCTTCAATATTTATTATAAAGAAAACTTCTTACAATCTTGTACTGGTGCAGACTCATACCAGCATGCAGGCACCCACCTGCAAAAGGCTACAACCTTCTCTCATTCTCCAGCTACTATTGGAAGGGAGGTCCAACCCCCTGATCTCGTTTACCAGCCACCACTGGAAGGGAGCTACGACCCCCTCACTGAAGGCTTCAACCCTCAGCTCCACTGCAGACCATGTTTCATCAATTTTCACATTGGATCCAACAGCTTCCGCACAACACACCTTGTAGACCTCTTTTCATCAGATTTTCAAACTGGACCCACTCCACACATTTAAGCTCAAAGAACATACATAAAACTGAAACTTATAACCCCATCAATTCATTCATTGAATCATCAACCAATCAACCAACAACTGATCTTTAATCATAATCAACCAGCAGTGTAATCAGTATTCAAACAACCCAGATCTGTATGAAGACATCATTGATAGACAACAGTAATACAGCAAAACAGATCAGAAATTTCCTTCCACACACTTTAGCAAAACCCTAGATTCCATACGCGCTTTTACTTCACTGAACCCGCGTATATACACGCTTTCACAGAGACAAACCTGCATATATATCTGCAACTATTTCAGGACTAACCTTAGATTCCAGACGTGCTTTTGTTGAAACTAGCCTGCGTATATACGCGGTTTTGTTGAGACAAACCTGCATATAGATCTGCAACTTTTTCAAGACTATGCAGCTCTTCATAAGAAATAATTAGTTCAGACCCTTCACTTCAGCAAACATTTGCCATATCACAGATCTAAACATTACATAAACAGATCTAGAAAATACATAGTCATTTCAGGTCTAGAGATCCTGATCCATCATTTTATTCATAGGTGCATCATTAATTCAGATCTATCAATAAACTGCAACCCGTTCCATGTAGATATACTTTAGATTGAAGTATTCATTCAATACCCAGACATATGCACACACTTTCACTATGATCTTCTTCTCCTTATATAGTTTTATCATTTATCAATACCATGAGCCAAAACCAGACAACTTCTGATGGTATTGTTGGACAGAATCAAATAGACAATACAACGCTCAATATTGTGGGCTAATACCATGGTGATTCCCCTTGGTATCATAATTTTAGAGCGCAAAAGGCATACGCAACTTTTCTTCTTCGTCCCCGCGTGTATACGTGATTTCTCTTCATCAAAACTGCGTATATGCTAACCCTGAATGTATATGCGGGTTGCCTTCATAAAAGTGGCGTATACATTGCATCCATACGCGGGTTGCCTTCATCAAACCTGCGTATACATTGTGACATATTATATTTATCATTTCTCTGGCACTTATTGGAATTCTTTTCTCTATCACATCTGAACTGATTTGTAGATACATCATACTTACATATTTAACAAATAGGTTTCTATCAAAAGGAAACTCATCAAGTAGGTTTCCATCAAGGAGAACTTCATCAAGTAGGTTGCCATCAAGGACAACACATTGCATCATATTGCCAACAATCTCCCCCTTTGGACTTGATGGCAACCATGATGGTGTTTGATCACCACAATAGATAGATACATTAATCATAACCACTATTCAAACACCAAGATACTCTCCCCCTTTGACATCAAGGGAAAAGGGCAGATCAATACCAAAACAAGGTTTCTCTTCCCTTGTAGAAAGAAGAGCTTTATAGATCTGATGTGCATTGAAATTGCCATTCTCCCCCTGAGTCCATGCTAAATCTTTAGACAGATTTTTCAATGAAGTACATGACTCTATAACTCAACCTACTATGACCTTTCCTATCACCAAGGACTCATACTTACATCAATGATCCAACCAAGTGGATTTACATATCTGACTCAACTTCCCAACCAAGTGGTTTACAAATTTTGACTCAACTACCCAACCAATTGGGTTTACAAATTTGACCAAGTCCTTACATGACTGAATATAACAATTTTACATCATAGGTCTCAACATGACCTTTTCATCAAATTACAGATATGACTTTTTATAACTAAGACCAAAAGACCTCAAGGGAGAGATCATATTTCAGAACCATCATAATGCAAACAATGCATTACTCTCAACAAGGCTAATGCTCCCCCTGAAACTGTGCTCCTGTTCTTGAGTTGTCTCACTGTTTTTCTTATCAGAAAAACATACGCAACTGTCTCCAATGGAACTCGCGTGTATACGTGTCTTTATTTCATGAAACCTGCATATAGAAAGTGAAATACTGAAAATTTCACAACTCCATCTCCTCCTGGAATTATACATTCTATACATGTCTTCTGTTGTCACATTAGATGCACTGTTAGAAATAAACACAACCAGAATTACCAAATCAACCATGGGAATCACCATATATTGATCCCCCTGTGATGATACATTACCGATTCCTATCATGTATCTCACATCACTCCTGCAGTCATTATGAGAAGTAAACTTTAGAAGCGGATGACTGCAGTAGGGTTAATATTCCCTACGTTTTTGACCGGTGCTTCTTTTATTTCCAGCTTTGCTTGAGAACTTCATTTTCTTTTCCTTTTGCACAAACCTTAAAAGCAGCTTCTTTGACGTGTGAAGGACCTCCTCTTCTCATTTCAAAATCAGTTAGGATGCCATGTAGTTGAATAACAATAAGATTTTGTAGACCCTGCTTTTCTTCAATAGCTGACACCTTTGACTCGAACTTTGAAGTTAGAGATCTCAATATCTTTTCTACTAAAGTTGTGTCTTTTATATCTTCACCCATATTCCTCATAGAATTCACAATCTCATCTAATCTTAGGAATAAACTTGCAATACTTTCATCATCGTGTATTATGAAATTTCCATATTGCATTCTAAGAGTTTGAAGTTTGGCATTTTTTACTTTTGCATCACCTTCATAGCTCTGAATGATCTTGTCCCATATTTCCTTTGCTGAATTTAGCTGCATCACTTTAACAAATTATGTTTCTGACAGGCCTCCTAATATAGCATTGACATCTTTGGCGTTGATTTCATATTTCTTCCTTTCTGCTGCATTTGTAGGAACACTTGCTGGATACTGATAACCTCCTTCCATGATTCCCCATACGTCTGCTCCAACACTTTGAAAATACGCTCTTGTTTGTATCCAGAATAATACATTACTTCCATTGAACAGTGGTGGCCTTATAGAAAATACTCCTTCATAACTTCCCATTGTGACGGATCTCCTTCAAGCGATCAAGCTTCTTCAGAAGGACCCGCTCTGATACCAATTGTTGGGAAAAACACTGAGAGGGGGGGGGGGGGGTGAATCAGTATTTAGAGCTCACTGAAAAATTTTACTTTTTCTTTACAGAATTCTATACGTGACTTTAATTAACCCAACTCATGTATACACACGGATATCTTTAAGAAAACTTGCGTATGTCCAGAGATCTTATTATGCAGATAATTCTTTACTTAGATCATTGCATCATTCATTCATCAAAAGTTTAGTAAGTAGTAAACATGTGCAGTAAGAATAGAATAAATCATCACACATAAGCAACACACATGAACACCAGGATTTAAGGTGGAAACCCAATTCGGGAGAAAACCACCGTTGTTGTCATCTCTGTCTTCAATATTTATTATAAAGAAAACTGCTTACAATCTTGTACTGGTGCAGACTCATACCAGCACACAGGCACCCACCTGCAGAAGGTTGCAACCTTCTCTCATTCTCTAGCTACTACTAGAAGGGAGCTCCAACCCCCTGATCTCATTTACCATCCACCACTGGAAGGGAGCTACAACCCCCTCACTGAAGGCTTCAACCCTCACCTCCACTGCAGACCACGTTTCATCAATTTTCACACTGGATCCAACAACTTCCACACAACACACCTTGTAGGCCTCTTTTCATCAGATTTTCAGACTGGACCCACTCCACACATTTAAGCTCAAAGAACATACATAAAACTGAAACTTATAACCCCATCAATTTATTCATTGAATCATCAACCAATCAATCAACAACTGATCTTTAATCATAATCAACCAACAGTATAATTAGTATTCAAACAACCGAGATTTGTATGAAGACATCATTGACAGACAACAGTAATACAACAAAACAAATCAGAAATTTCCTTCTGCACACTTCAGCAAAACCCTAAATTCTATACGCACTTTTACTTCACTGAACCCGTGTATATACACACTTTCACATAGACAAACCTGCATATACATCTGCAAATATTTCAGGACTGACCTTAGATTCCATACGCGCTTTTGTTGAAATTAACCTACGTATATATGCGGTTTTGCTAAGACAAACCTGCATATAGATCTGCAACTTTTTCAAGACTGCGCAGCTGTTCAGAATAAATAAACAGTTCAGATCTTACCCTTCACTTCAAAAAACATTCGCCAGATCACAGATCTAAACATTCCATAAACAGATCTAGAAAATACATATTCATTTCAGGTCTAGAGATCCTGATCCACCATTTTATTCATCAGTGCATTATTATTTCAGATTTATCAATAAAATGCAACACATTCCATGCATATATACTTCAGAGTGAAGTATTCATTCAATACCCAGACATATGCACACACTTTCACTATGATCTTCTTCTCCTTATATAGTTTTAGCATTTAACAATACCATGAGCCAAAACCACACAACTTCCGATGGTATTGTTGGACGGAATAAAATAGACAATACAAAGCTCAATACTGTGGGCTGATACCATGGTAATGCCCCTTGGTATCATAATTTTAGAGCGCAAAATGCATACGCGACTTTTCTTCTTCGTCCTCGCGTGTATACACGATTCTCTTCATCAAAACTGCGTATATGCTAACCCTGAATGTATACGCGAGTTGCCTTCATAAAATTAACGTATACATTGCATCCATACACGGGTTGCCTTCATCAAACCTGCGTATACATTGTGACATATTATATTTATCATTTCTCTGGCACTTACTAGAATTCTTTTCTCTGTCACATCTGAACTGATCTATAGATACATCATTCTTACATCTTTAACAAATAGGTTGCTATCAAAAGGCAACTCATCAAGTAGGTTTCCATCAAGGACAACTTCATCAAGTAGGTTGCCATCAAGGACAACACATTGCATCATATTGCCAACAAATGTAACTTTTACTCTTAAAAAAAATACAAAATATTTATTTATTTATTTATTGTTAAAAATTTTACAAACTTTTCGTATTTTTTCTAATATTTATTTTTATCTCCACCTTCATAATATATATATATATATATATATATATATATATATATATATATATATATATATATATATAACACAAAATTTATGTATATCAACATAATTGAATATGAAACAATCTTCCTTGCACATAAGGAAATAGTCAAAAGAAACCCTTCACCCTAGTAAAGGTTGAAGTATAAAGGACTTTAGTTCAATTAGTTTTAAATCTAATTTGATATCTAACATAACATTTGAAAAATATTTGAAGAATCAACATAAAGATTCATTTTAATTTGGTTAAAAATTAAGGAATGAATTTTATTATAAGGATTTGAGTATATGGGAAAAAAGTGAGATTATAGTTAGTGAAATTAATTATATAGTATTAATTATCATTTAATTATTTTTTAGAGGTTATTTATGTTAATATTTTTCTTGGTCTAGTTCTCTTAATTATGTAGTTTTCTCCACAATCAAACGTGTTTAACTTGCTATGTATTATACTTTATAAATTATTCAATTAGAGAGCTCTATTCACTCTTTTATTAGGGCAATAAGTGTGCCTATTTTAAACTAGGGTTTTCATCCTTTTAATTTAATTATCAATAATTATTAGATGGATGGTAAGTTCCATAGAATATTTTAGAATATAGTAGTCATACATCAAAGGTTAAGATTTATCTCAAAAATAGTTATTCTATTTCTACGTGTGTAAATTAAACTAATTAATTAAAAAAAATTCATATGAAAATGAGTGATGTGTTTTTCAGCATGTGATATTAGTAAGTCATGATATTGACCCATGATATTGTAACAAAGCCTATTTTACAAGGTAGGAATCTCTATGGTTAAGAATCTTGCAGCATTTTTTAATGATAAACTGATATATTAGTTCTTTTTGTAAATAATAATAATAATAAAGTTATAATTTATTTAATTTTTATGATATTTTTTAATCTCAAGAATGTAAGATGTATCATGGGATAAGTGTTTTGATGTCTATTCACATTAATTTATATGGTTGTGCTAGTTTTAGCATGGAGGGTATTGTATTGCAATATAGTAGATATCATTTTTTAGATTAATGGCTTAGACTAGGTCATCAATCTATGATCAACATTAAAATAATGTTTTTATTAATATTGTTTTCCAAATACTATGTGTTAACTCCATACTCTTTTTAACAAAACAAGAAATTTCTATTAATAAAAATATTCTCAACAAGTACATTCAAAACGGGCTAAGTCCACTAATATTCTAAGAGACATTATCAACCATGTAAAATTTGCTTTCTCAAAATTCCAAATTTCAAAATGGAGTTGTCTTTAGTGCGACTTTTTGGAGTTTCTGGTGTTGGAATCAGGTGGAAAATTTTGACGTGAAATCTTGATTTGTATTATTTAAATTGGTTTTTTTACTGTATATATGGATTTAGCACCATGGAAAACCCCTAAGGCACTTCCATTGTGCGGGATTACCCATCAAACTTGTGATTTCAATGAATTCTTGTTGGATTTTAAAGAAATTTGATCGGAAAATCCACCAGAAAAGTCTCCAAAAAGTCGCACTAAAGACAACTCGTTTTAAATAAGTCTAGACTACTATGTCTATACAGATATATATGGTAGAAAACATTCAAAATTTTACAAAATTTTCACACCATGGTTCTTCCTACAGGGGTAGAGGTGCATCAACTTCACTGGGGGAGCAATACCATACCACATGAGTTCATATTAGGGTATATATAGTGAGGGAAAAATGACATCATATATTGAGCATATATTAGGGGGTAAAGGGTTTTTATATGTTGTGTATAAAAAGTGGAGTTAGAAGTTAATGAAAAAAGATAAAGGGGTATAAAAAATGTTAATGAAAAAATGGGTAGTGAAAGTAGAGTATAAAGGGTTATAAAAAGTGTTAATGAAAAAATGGGTAGTGAAAGTAGAGGCTTTTAAATCCTGAAGGTGGGAAGGTGTGTGTATTGAGTTGGTATTGGTAGGGAGTTAAATAAAATGATTTTTAGAGGTAATTTTCAAAATGTAGTCAAACTAAGGATATTGTTTAGTGTGCTACAATGCGCGTGCTATGTTAGAGGTTCATTGAGTGAAACCCCTATAAGATGCATTGAGATGAGCACTAATAGAAGAAGAGTGATCTTTAATGGACTTGTTAATTAAAGACTACAATTCTTCCATTTCTTAACAAAAACTAAACATTTTATCTTCAATCCTATTCATGACAGATTGAAAATCAATTATCTTCTCCATAAATATAATTACACTTGATATAAGATAACTCTAATTTGAAAATTCATTACATCCTCCTATGAAGATGATGATTAATTTTTTATGACATTTGAACTTTCCTAGTGCTTAGAAAGTCCCAATAATTTTGCAAAGAAGTATTGCAGTTTAGACCACAATACCTGCCAAATTAATTCTCTTTTCTTAAAGGATTGGTAACTTGGTAATACCTTTTCCTTTTTAAGAAATTCAATCGCTCCGCAACTTGGTAATACCTTTGTGTTTTTAAGAATTCATGTTATACCAATTATCTTATGTCAAGACATTGTCAAATTCAAACTGATAAGAAGCAAAGCCTTTTTGTCTCATAATTTTCTTTCTTTCTTCTTATGAATTGAAAATTCACATTAATATCTAATATTTTATATGTCAATTTCATATTAATATTAATCATAATTTTCATAATTTTTAATAATACATTGTAAAAAATAATTTTATTAAAAAATATATATTAATATATATAAATTATTTTATTTTTTAATTCAAAAAAATTAATTTTTTTGAACCATAGATATGTTTGATATGTTGTTAAGAGGTCATAAATCAAAAAATTAAAATATTATATATCACATGTTCAAATGTGATGTGATGAATCACTATTTGATTTTTTTACTTGCTCAAATCCAACCACATCTTTAAATTACATTGAAAATTTAATATATAATTATTATGAAATACATTAAAAGCAGGCCAACTGTAGAAAGTCCCTATCAACCTGCAACGATTTAACAACCCAACGAACAAATTTCTATAAATGTGAATGATGATGTCAAATCTTGGGCCTCAAAGTTGACAGTGGAGGGCAGATGGCATGTCAAATCTTGGGCCTCAAAGTTGACATCAAATATTATTGACACTTGCCATAGTTTTGGCACTCTCATCCCACCGACTCAATGAATAGTTGAACTCCAAGATGACACATGATCAAATTATTGAACAATGCAGAATCCAATCCAAATAATGCAACCTCCTCAAGTGATACACATGGCAGCATGATGTCATGAGGAAATATTGATTAATTAGTATATTTATTGGCTTGAAATTGGCAGGAACTGTGGGCTGTTTTTGCTGGTTGGAAAAGATAATTATAAGTTTGGAAAAAATAATTATAATTATAATTTTTTTTATATTTTTTTTGGTGACTAGAGGACTTGGTAATGGCAGAGGTATTGTACTTGCGTAATACTGGGTTGAATCTCTCGGCTACCACTATAATTTTTAGGGGAGAATGTAAGGCACACGCAAGGCCCACATGCACGTCTCTCGAGCTATCAACCACAAAGTCAGAGATTGAACTCCTGACCTGCTTAACAACACGAAAACCTTAACAAAGCATTCGTTAACCACTAAACCAAGCCCCACGAATTATAATTTTAATTTTAATTATAAATTTAAAAATATATATAATTTTATGTTATTAAATTTACATAATCTAAAAGATATAATTTTTTTCATAACACTGAAATTATTGCTATATTGGAAAATGTAATTTTTAACAATGAAACATTAAGATCTCACCATTACCTAATAAAAAAAAACACTTCTAATCCATTTTTTTTTAAGTCAAATTTTCATATATTATCACTTTTAAAGATTAATTTTAATCTTTTTAATCATCTATAAATACTAATATTAAGTTAAATAAACGTTAGAAATTATCCATTCTTATCTGGTCAAGCATCACATCCCCATTTTACTTCCGTTGATAGTTTTCATTATATTCTCTTAATCTTATGATGACACTAAAGTGCAGATTCCACTCCCACTTGTGCACATAGAATTATTATTTATCAGATACAAAATTTAATGGGGTACACAACATTTTCCAAAAGCAGGATTCCTTTTCCATTTTATATCAATCTTACTGTTAGCCCCATGGTCAATGGAAAAGACTTCAACCCTAGAATCAGAATTTTCACAAACATTTGCAAGATTTGGTTTTTTTATTATAAATGTTCCAGTGTATGTTTTAAATATCATACTATATTTCATTTTATTTAGCAGATAATTTGAAATTTTCATATATATAATTATGTTTATTATTTATTTATTTTTAATTTATTTCTTATATTTAAAAAAGTTGTAATAAAATTTTAATTCTTTCAATATTTAACAAAATAAAATTATTCTTTTAAAATATATATATTTTTCTTTTTCAAATTTAATGTTTTCTATTTTTATAATATTTTAAAATTTTGATCATAGCAATCTATTTTTTAATTCATATGCTATCCATAAAATTATTAATATAATAAAACAAAAGAAGATTGAATGCAAAAAGTTTTATATTGATAATTATTGGAGAAGTACTTATCGAGAAGATTGTTGTACACTGATGAATTATTACCATTAATTAATTAAAGTTTGATTAAATATTATGTAGAATATAGGTATTTCTTGATTATATATTTATATATATATATATATATATATATATATATATATATATAAAAGATATAGTTATTAATTTATTTATTTTTTTCAAATTTTATATTTTATTATTTAGAAAATTAAAATATTTTTTAAAGATTATTTCGAAATGATATTTTAAGTATAAACTAGTATTAGGCATAAAAACACGTAACTTATGATTCATCTTATATTGTCAAGATTATAAAATATCATAAAAATAATTTAAATTATAATTTTATTTCAAATTGGTATTATTAATTATAAAAAGAAGTAGCATATGAGTTAATCATGTATACATTTAAAAAAACATGTAACAATATTTTTATGTATGGAGATTCACCCCAATTTACCATGGATATTTTTAACCTATTAATAGATATTGTTACAATATTATAGGCCAATGCCATAGCTTACTAATATCACATGTCAGACAAACCATAACTCATTTTCATATGTCACATCTCCATATGATATTTTTTTAATCAATCAATTTAATTAAGAGGGAAGAAAGGGCATAACTAACTTTGAAATAAATCTCCATCTTTAATCTAATATTCTAGCATATTCCATGGAGGTTAAATCCTTACCATCCACCTAATAATTGTTGATATATAATAAAATTATGGAAACCCTATTCCAAAATAGAGACGCTTCTTGATGTAAGTATGTATTAAACACTTGAGATTAAATAAATTTTACAAAATATTAAATATTAATATTAAATAAAAGCATTATAGCTATAAGCTCTCTCATAGTTCTTTGTTTTAGTTTGAAGTTCTATCATACAACTAACATTTCAATATCTTCTTGCTACTATTGACAATGTTATCTTCCTTATCCTCTTCCACTATAAACCAAATATATATGGAGTAGCATTTGAATCCATTGAAGTAAAATTTCTAACTAAACTCAACCATTTGTGTAAAAGCAACACATTGAGAGTGAAGAACTTTTATTTGTCTTTTTTGACTATGTAAAGTTTCCAAAATGAAAACATATCATTGTTTCTAGTTTCTTTCTAGAGTGTATCCTTCTAGATAAGATTGAATTCATATATTAGTGATGAAATCTTCCTAACTCTTCAAAGTTATATGAATATTAATAGTCTCATATAATGGGCATCTTCCAAAATGCTCATGGTCCATTTTGAAGACACTATATAATATATTTAAAACCCCCTACCATTTCCCACTACTAAAAAACTACCATAGCTATTAATTTGTCCATTTTCCAACCATTCCCTCAAGTAATTGACAAGAAAACAAAAAAAAAACAATTTAAGAATGTATTCCTTTAATCCTTTTGACTTTTAGCATGCACTATAGGCTTCAAGAAAAAATAATAGATAAGTTACAATTCTAGGCTTTTAGACTAGGAAGTGACATATCTTAGAACCACTAAACCACCCAATAAGGCCAAGTGAACCAAAATTCCACACCAGTGAACTAGTACCATCATAAGACTACAAGAAAATCTCCAAATTGCATCATGACAGAACATAGCAAAGAACCATAGAGAATCCAAATCCATTATATTACCTTAAAAAAACCCAAATATGAGTGCATTTGATGGTCCTCCTCAAACATTAAATATTGAATGAATAAGAGTACTACAAAGATTACACATCTTGACCTTGTGTTTCATGGTTAAATGTTATGTATAAAATAATAATAAACAAATATAAATAAATAACTTTATACAGGGGCATGATTAAAGATCATGGCTCCTCATAAAAGGACGTGAAGGTTATATTTAAGATGGGCCCCTCATTGTAAGAAATAACAATTGAATTTTATTCATATTATATAAATAGATATATAAGCATTGAATTGTATTTATATTATATAAATAGATATATATTTATTTTTATGTGTACCATTTGGTATCAGTGTCTAAAAATAGGATTAAAACAAAAAAAAATAACAAATAAATTCTAATTTGAATATTGCTGATTTATTGGGTTATGGTATTTTGTATTATATAAGAAAAAAATTATAAAGAAAAATTATATATATATATATATATATATATATATATATATATATATATATATAATAAAAAAACAATACATATAATTAAATGTTATGTATAAAATAATAATAAAACAAATATAAATAAATAACTTTGTAAAGGGGCATGGCCCCTCATAAAAGGATGTCAAGGTTTATTTAAGCCAGGTCCTTCATTGTAAAAATTAACCATCTATTTGTACTTGTATTATATAAATAGATATATGTTTATTGCATATTCAAATTTGTGTATATCATTTGGTATTAGAGTTTGTGATTTCAAAAACTTATGGTTTTGGAAAGATAAGATTAAAAAAAGGAAATAACAAGAGAAAGGAAGGATGAGTAAATTTTGATTTTAAGGTTTGTGGTTTATAATTTTGTATTCTATAGAAAAAAAAAATTACAAAGAATTATGTTTACAACATTAATTTTCTCAAAATAATATATATATAGTTTCAAATAAATTAGTTAAAATAGATTGAAAACCAATTATGAGGACAATGACTATGAGTGAATTCAACACTAAAGAAAGGACGAGTAAATTTTGATTTTAATGTTGGTCGTTTGTAGGCCCTTGGTATTTCTTATCATATAGGAAAAAAGAATTTACAGAGATCGTTTTTTTACAGTGTTATTTTTTTCAAAATAAAATAAAAAAACTTACCTGTTTGTGTGAGAGAGACATAGAGAGGTTTCAAAGAAATTAATTAAAATATACCAAACACTCACCAATTATTAGGAATGACTATGAGTGAATTTAATACAAAGTTGACCAAGATGGAAGAATGACATGATGCATCCAAAATGAACTAAGGGAGAAGCAAAGCACACTTAGAAGAACATATCAATTAAAACCATGATGTTTTATGAGAAGATCAATCAGAGCTAAGGAACTTGGTCGAAAAAAATCACACATAATTAAAAGACAAATTCACTATATTATGAGATCTCATAAATGATTCCACACTTCAAAACAACACCAATCCAAAACAAGATGCTTCATAAGCTTCCAATTCCCCTAACTCATCTCATATATCAAACCCCCAAATAAATGTACCTCTGAGACTGCCTATACTCCAAATCCACAATTAAATATACTTACTTATGGCATGAATGATCTAGAACCAATACCCACCATATAACCAACTAATCTTCGCATATACTCCCCAAGCAAAACTGGAATTGTCAAAATTTGACAAAAACAAAAAACAAGGTGTGTCCTAGTACATATGTTGGGAAAAAATAGGATACTCAATGATTTGAAATGATTGCTAGTTATTATTGTGCTAGTATCATGTCAGATATAATTTTCTCTTTGCTTAGTTTTACTTATTCAACAAGGGTTTGTCTATGAGCATGTGATTGTTAATTAAATTTACTTGGTGAAATTTTGTGTTTGTCATAAGCTTAGAAAACATAATTTTAAATGACTGAACAGAAGCAAATATAAACACAACAAACACACATAACAGAGCTCAATACACAAAATTTTGTTGAAGGAGTTCGCCCCTCCTATGCTACATCTCCTTGGTCCAACTTCATAGTGTGGGCCTTTGTATTAGCTTCAAGTGTGCTAAAATTTCTGTTACAAGATTAAAATGATATTGGAACCTATTCCAATGAGTTTAAAACATCAAAATATACCAGAAATGACTGTTTGTTTGCTCAATTTGGACTTTGGATGCTTTGGCAATGCCTCCAACACCTGGTGGCCTTAGCCTTCAAAAATCTTCAAAATGCACAAAAACACATGTATATGACCTTTTCTGCCTCTGCAGCCTTCTTCAATGGCTCCAAAATACCCCCAATACCCCTATTTTGGTTCTGACTGAGTCAAACTTGGAATTTATGGGCAAACATTCAAGTTTTCCCTAAGACACTGCCTCCAAATCTTGCTAACTACCAGTTAGCTCCACTATAAGTGGAAGTGCCACCAAAATTGGCGCGCTCCGCTAAACATGCCACCAGATTAATCTGTCATTAATTATGGATAAGCGCAATTAATCAATAAGATAAGGCGCTCTTAACAATAAGCGCACTTAATGCTAATAGATGCGTTAACTGTGGATTAGTGATAAGCATGCTTAAATTACGCCAGTCCCACGGGCATTTGGTTTAAATTAATGTTTGGCAGCAAGATTCTCAAAAATTCGTTCCGTGGCTTGACGGTGAGAATGCTGGTGTGGTTGGGCGGAGATTTGTGGTTCAAACCAGGCCCCGCCACATATAAAAGTCTTTTGCGCAATTACCTTTGGTTAAATGGGGATTATAAACTTGTTTTAATATGGAGTTTGGTTTTAATATTTGATTTTTAATTAAAGTTTAATTTAAATATAATGTAATATTATATTATATAATATGTTTTTTTTAAATATATAATATATTATATTTTATAATATATATATTTAATATTAAATCATAATTAAATAATTAAAAAATAAATATAATTCCACTTTAGAAATATTAGGAAATTTATTCCCACAGACCAAATTGGTAAATCTGAAAATGCCACTTATCATGGCAGAAATCTAAACAATATTCTTGAAGATTCTTTTTTATTCACTGTGTTGCCACATCATCCTTGTACCTGTTCTGCCCATTTTTTCCCTGTTTTGGAAAGCGAACAACAGACCATAACTCACTCATACGAACTTGGATTTTGATGAAATGCGTTGCGTTAGAATCCCAGTGATGAACTCTATTCGATCATTTAGGCCTGAAACAATTTTGAGCACTTTTAATTTTAGCTAAAATATTGATCCTTGATCAGTCAATAAATCATAATAAATTTAATGACAAACTCTTTAAATGATTCTAAGTTATCAAGGAAGATATTGTTTTCATGCGTTGGACACCTAATCCTATAAGGGTTGGTGTGATGGAATGTGAATAGTCTAAGAGAGTCCAAGAGACCATGGAATACGAAACCAAGGGTCATATGAACGTAATATAAATGTATATCATTTGAATAGTAAAAGTACCTAATGTTCTTTCTTATCCTTTGTGTATTCCATTTGTGTTTAACATGGTATCAGAGCAGGCAAATTTTGGCCCTGCTCCAATTTGAGCCACTAAATAATCCCGAAATATAAAAAAAATTGTCATCCTAGGTTTGCAAATCTTGTCAACCAACATTACGGTCAGGGTCTGTCATGTGCTCTGTTGAAACACGAAGGTTCTATTGATACATTGACAGTCATTCTGCACATGCCTTACATTTCTGTCAATGCAGCACCATCTTTGAAATCCATGCCTTCCTACTCTCTCTTTCTTACAATTTCTCTACGTAGGATTATTTTGTTTCCATATTAACTGCAAGTGTCTTTGGGGGATTTCCTTTTGGCATATTGTTAAGATCTTCTAAGAAGGAACTTGAATTGGATCGCTGCTTTGAAAATGTACAGACCTTGTATTTCATATTATGTTAGAAAAAAGGGGATGTTATACTTGTTGTTGGACGTATGACTATGATGTGCACTAGTTTGACTTGCGTTGGCTCATACTTATTTGTGCGTCGAGTCATAGTATCTATGACTGCGCAGTTTGTTAAATATTACATAATTGTTTGTTGATTGCACTATTGGTTGAATGTCGAATATGATTTATGCATTGAACTGAAGCATTCAAACTCCTGGTACTGTTGAGCCCCAAAGATGTCCTTCTTTTCCACCACATTTCACTTCATTTTCTTTGTCCCTCATCAATTACAGGCTTAAATGATCAATAGGATTGATTAGGATTACTTTAAGAATGTATATAATGACTAACTTGCTATGTTTTCATGATTTTGTTATTGTAGCAATTTTTGACTAGACTCGGCTATAGAACGCAGTCATTCTGTAGCCAATCACCTATTCCGCAACTATCTTCATGTTTACGCAGGTTCCAGGTGTCACCTCAAGGAAAAACGCATATGGTCGTATTCCACATCACTCCCCCATCATTTATTGCTCTCCACGAAGTCTGAGCTCGAGTCTACAGGTGGTTATGCACGTGGGAAACCAAAACTAGGAGATAGACTTCTAATAGGACAAGGACTATACAGATGTCCTTAATCATAGTACGAGGCCACCACCAGAGTCCTAGTTTGATTTTAGTTGGGAAAGACAATTATTCCTGTTTTATCTCAAAGACAGTTATGTAATTTTGTTATAAGTATGGCTCGGGAGACCGAGAAACAGCTAGCTAGATTTGTGTTTTATTGCTAGATCTCAGAAGACCGTAAATACTCTATTTTGAAGAATTTCTCCTTTAATGAAAGAAGCATCACTTTATTGCAAGAGCTGAGTCAATATTGAGTAGATTTGCGTGCTAATCCGGTGGTAGAGGGCCCCTGCTACCTGAGAAGCTTTGTTCATATGGTTTAGATAAGTAACTTAGCCTTGTTTCATTCTTAGTTTAATCAATTTTCTGAACTTTGTGTTTTTTATACTTACTTGCAGCGGATACCACAGTTAGTCTTATCCTTACAAACTCTTCCAAAATACCACTAACATTGGATGGGATATAACTGTAGTATTTAGGAGTTAGTTGCATTTCTCTGAACTTTATGATTTTGTGCTCAATTACATCAGTTGTTACAGCTAGTCGTGATCTTATAAACTCTTCCAAAATATCACTAACTCTAGATGAGACATAGCTGTGGTGTTTTAGAGCTTTGTTGTGTTTTGTTGAATTGTATGCTTTCATGCTAATTTACATAACATGTTGCAACCAATCTTGTTCCATAAATTATTCCAAAGAACCACTAATTCCGAATGAGACAGAGCTGAGACATTTTAGTGATTAGTTGCATCTTTAGTCTAGTTGTAGTAATCCGGAGGTAGATGTCACTCTAGTTTAATTCTGTCACTGTGTTTCAAGTTTGATAATGGCACTCTAGTATAACTCTGTTCACTGTACTTTAAGTTAGATTAGTGACATTCTAGTTCAGTTCCAGTGCACTGTATTTCAAAGTTAGGCTAAAAGCATTTTAGTTTAGTTATGATCACTGTGTTTCGAGTTTGATCAATTGCATTCTAGTTCAGTGTTATCCATTGTTCTTTAAGTTGTGTTAACTGTCAAAATTAGACTTCACGACCTTCAGTGTTTACAAACTAATCTTGTTTCGACTTTCTATTAATGCATCATCATATGGACAGGAATGAGTTAGTGATATCAGTTTAAGGACTTGATTTTTCTGCAATATTTTGCAATATCACAAACAAGCCTTTTTCCCAAAAGACTATTCTAAAAAAAATCTCTCTAACTTTTGAATAAGGCTTAGTAGTGACAAGTGGAGCTGCAGAATGGATTAACCTTAGCATTACAAGTTAATTCAGAGTAGAAATCTTATTGTGCTACAAATAATATTTTTCCAATTGTGTTCCAATAAACTTTTAGCCATGGATGAGATTCTTTGCAATATTGTAGGATGGTTGTTTACTTAGGAGAACCTCATTTGCACTAAACTTGTCCTTTTCTCAAGCTATTCCAACATATTTCTAATGGATGAATTGGATGAGTTTATGTTATGAGTTATTGAGTTCATGTTGTGATTTATTTTCTTGCTATGAGTCATTATCAAACTTTGCATTTTCTGTTCTTTAGTATAGGTTTTGCTCTGCTTTTAGTGTGACCAAAAACTGGTCTTTTTCAACATTTATTTCTTTTCCTTCTTAACATAAAACCACAAAACCAAAAAAATCATAAAAAAATTAAACACAACGTAGTGAGAAACAGATACCTAGGCACATATAGTGCACCTCACTTCAACAGTTTACTAACCCTAGTTGATAATTTATGACCTCAATTTAGGAACACTAAGTTGAGCACAACATTTTGGTGCCGTTGTCGGGGAAGTGTAACTAGGTAGCCTTGTTTCTTACCTCCCAAAAACAATGACATGCGTAGAGAAAGAGACTCAAGGGGTAGATTCATAAGAAGCAGAAGCTTGATTCCTAGAACACCACTTGTTTCACCAAGACCAAGAGCCAGCACACCTCCAAATCAAACCCACGTTCCATCCTTTATTGATCCTAGACTTCTAGAGGACTTAAGATCAGATATTCCATCAGAAATACCTTCCACTTTACCCACTGAACCTGTCTTGGAAGAAGATTCAGGAACCCCTGCTAGGGACTTAAACCTTTCAACTTCCACAGAAGAATCAACTATGGCTGAAGAAAGGGGAGGAGGAGTTTTTAATGGAGAACACACACTATTTGGAGGGGGTAGAGGTAGAGGTAGAGGAGAAGGAGGTAGAGGTGCAGAAGGAGAAGGAGGCAGAGGAAGAGGTAGAAGAGAAATGGGAAGCTCTTTTTGGTTTCCTATAGTAGATGAAGAAACCAATACAACTATGAAAAACATTTCACCCTCTGTCCTTCCAAACTTCTATGGACTTAAAACTGAAGATCCTGAAACCTTCCTATTTGAATTTGAAATCCTGTGTAGAACTTATGACTACTTACAAGATGCTCAAAAACTTAAAATATTTCCTTCAACATTGAAAGGAGCAGCATTGAAGTGGTTTATGAGTTTGATCAACAGTTCTATTAGGACATGGGAAGACATGAAACAAGCATTTCTAGAGAGGTATTTGGATTATTGTATGCCAGTCAACCATAAGGAGGAAGTGCTTAAAATGCTACAAAAAGAGGATGAAAATTTGGAAGATTTGTTGGAGATATTTAACTACAACATTAAAAGAGAAAAAATGGAAAACCTAGACCAAGACATCTTGAAAGCTCTCTTGTTGAAGACAATTAGGGATGAATGGTTAGATATCCTTAACATGATGGGAAAAGGCGATATATCTCAGCTCACATTACCTAAAATAGTTGAATTATGTATCAATCTTTCAAGAGGGAAATCTAAAACTGTAAAAGGACCAAGAGACCCTACTCTTGCAAGGGCAAGTAAGTCTGCTTCTGGGACAGTAAGTAGGGCAGAAATAGGACATATGCTTGATGAATTCAAATCTGATATCTTAGGGAGTCTTAGTGAACAAATAGACACCCTTAAGTTACAAAACAAGCAAAAATATGAATATGATGCCTTAGCAATCTTTTGTCCCAAATGTAGAAAGAAACATGCCTTGAGAGAGTGCCCTTTGGATGAAAAAGTTATAGAGACTTGTGTAATTTGTTCAGAAAAACATGAGACCAAGAGTTGTCCTTCACTTCCTGGTATTAAAGCTGTCTTTCAATCAGAAACTGCTACAAGTTCCACAGAATCTCTCAATTTTGTCTCCAGGAGGCCTTGGCAAGGACCTCAAACACAAGGATTTCATGATTAGTTGTATAATCAACCCCCACCAAATTGGAATTCTTGGCAGCAACCTTGGCCCCAATTTCAAAATAAATCACAAACTTGGGCGCAAGGAGCACAAAATCCCTATGGAAGATACTCTCAGTATTACCAATATCCACCATCCTATCCACCATATCCACATTTCCCTCCTCAACAAAATTTTTAACAAAATCCTCAAAATCCACAACATCAAAATCAACCACTTCCATTACCATTTCCTCAGAAAACAAATCAGTTGCCTGCCCAACCCATACCAAACCCCAACAATAAAAATCATCAGAACACATACATGATAGAAGGCCAACAATTTCCAACTTATTTGATCACTCCTTTAGACTTTAGTGATGTTCAACTTAGGCCTAGAAGAATACTTGAAAAGAGGAAACCTTCTATAATCATACAAGAGCAAGACAATTCTGAGGAAGATTCTCTATGGGTAAATAAAAGTCTTGAAGAGAACACAACTTTCCAAGACTCAAACATTGAAAAATCAAAACAAAAAGAACCAATAATTTCAACTCCTATATTAGAGCAGCCATCAACATCCACTTCTACACCTCCCTTTCCAAAAAGATTACAAATTGATAGGGGTATAGAAAAACAAATTATGGTGCCTAATTATGATTTCCTAGATGAGCTGAGAAATGTTTGTATCAAGATTCCATTATTACAAGCCATCAAGGAAATTCCAATCTTAGCAAAGACAATAAAGGAGTTGAGCATGAAGAAAACAGGAAAAAGAATAAGAGAGATAAAGAAAATTCAACCGGTAGGAAAAATAGCAGATATCATGATGGGTAAGATGGCTATTCCAAAGTATCTAGACCTAGAAAATCCAGTTGTTAAAATTCACATCAATGGAGTTGAGATCCAAAACACACTTATTGATTGAGGAGCAGCAATCAATATCATGAGTAGACAAATCATGGATAAACTGAAACTTCCTAATCTTCTTTTTACACCCACATTATTACAATTAGCAGACAGATCTGTGATCAAACCTGATGGGGTAATAGAGATGGGGTAATAAGAGACATTCCATGTCCCCAAGATTCTTGGGAATCCTATGGATTTTATGATCCTAACTCCTAAAATAATCTGGGCGACTGTTATATTGGGAAGCCATTCAGTTGACTACGGTAGAATCTAACTTTCATTAGTTGTGAATCCATTGATATGTGCATCTCGAGGGTGGTTCAACCAAAGAATTTTTGTGCTTATCCTCCGGCAAAAACAATTAAGAGGTAGATGATACTCAATGGATAGAGGATGAAGAAGACTTACAACCTCTCTTCACAATTTCAAAAATTAGTGAAGATAGCCAGATTCTGAATACCTTAGAAAACTTTGAATCCTCTTCGGAATACAAACATGAACAATTTCAAAAAGAATCCAACATTGAGTTTTTATCATCAAGACAGATGTCTCTCTATTCCATGGATAAATTTGGCAGCTCTACAATTGAGATATTTCCAGGCAAAACTTTAAACATAAACAAGAACCTAGAGAAATCTCAACAAGAAGAGCTAGTCAAGATATTACAGAGACATTCTTCCGCATATGCATGGGAGTACACTGATATGAAAGGGATAAGCCCCAAGACTTGCACTCATCACATCTACATAGAGGAAAATTGTAAACCAATCAGACAACCTCAGAGAAGGATGAATCCAAATCTTAGGGAGATTGTTAAGGAAGAATTGCAGAAATTATTAAATGTTAAATTTATCTATCCCATTTCAGATAGTCAGTGGGTTTCTCCTTTGGTAATTGTGCCAAAGAAAAATGGTAAATGGAGGGTATGTATTGACTACCGAGAATTAAACAAAGCTACTCTTAAAGATCATTTCCCTTTACCTTTCATAGATCAGGTGTTAGATACCTTAGCTGGCAAAAAGTACTTTTCATTTCTAGATGGGTTTAGTGGTTATAATCAAATTCAAGTAGCACTTGAGGACCAAGACAAAACCACATTTACATGTCCTTGGGGTACCTATGCTTACCGAGTATTTCCATTTGGATTATGCAATGCACCTGCAACATTTCAAAGGGCAGTACTAGGAATTTTTTCAGATCTAATACATGATTGTGTAGAGGTATATATGGATGATTTCACAGTTTATGGAAACACATTTGAAGAAGCCTTAACAAACTTGGAAAAAGTTTTAAAGAGATGTAAAGAAGAAAATCTTTCACTTAGTCATGAGAAGTGTTTTATGATGTTTACTGAAGGAATTGTTTTAGGACATCACATTTCAAGGGATGGGATTAGATTTGATGAGTCAAAAGTTGAAGTCATCTCTAACTTATCTATTCCAAGTTGTCAAAAATATGTTAGGAGTTTTCTAGGATTTACAGGATATTATCGGAGGTTTATAGAAAACTTCACCAAGATAGCATCTCCACTCTTTAAATTGCTTACCAAAGACTGTGAATTCAAATGGAATTCTGATTGCCAGTTAGCTTTTGAGACCCTAAAAACAAAAATTTCTGAAGCACCTATTTTAAGGGGACCTAACTGGAAGTTACCTTTTCATATTTCAACAGATGCCTCAGATACAGCTCTAGGAGCAGTATTGGGACAAAAAGACCTGATTCTTTATGCCATCTACTATACCAATAAAAATTTGACTCCTTCAGATTTAAACTATGTTGTAACTGAAAAAGAGTTTTTAGTTGTTGTTCATGCCATAAACAAATTCAGACACTATATAACAGGCTATGAAACTTTTGTTCACACAGATCACTCTGCAATTATATATCTAATGAACAAATCAATTACTAATGGCAGAGTCATAAGATGGTTATTGCTTTTACAAGAATTCAACATTACCATTCTAGATAGGCCTGGAAAACAAAACACAGTAGCTGATTTCCTATCTAGACTCCAAAACATCAAAGACAATACTCCAGTTGAAGATCAATTCCTTGATGAATATATTTTTGCAATTTCTACTCAAACTCCTTGGTTTGCTGACATTGCTAATTATTTAGTTTTAGGGAAATTTCCTTCAATAATGAATGCAAGAGACAAAATAAAGATCATTTATGACAGTGAAAAATATTCATGGGTTGCTAATGAGTTATACAAAACAGGTCCAGATTTTATCATTAGGAGATGTGTTCGAGAAGATGAGATGCCTGAGATCCTCAAAGCATGTCATGATGAACCTTGTGGTGGACACTTTGTTGATAAAAGGACAGCTTATAAGATCCTTCATTTGGGATATTATTGGCCATCCATTTTTAAAGATGCTAAAGAGTATGTCAAAAGGTGTGACAGTTGCCAAAGGGTAGGGAAACCTTCTCCTTCAGGTGAGATGCCATTGCAGCCTCAGGTACATATTGAACCTTTTGAAAAATGGGCTTTAGATTTTTTAGGACCTATTAGTCCTCCATCAAGACAAAAGAAATATATATTAGTTTGCACTGATTATGTTACCAAATGGGTAGAGGCCAAGCCATTACTTTCTGCTACTGAAGCATCTGTAGTTAATTTTATTTTTGAGGATATTTTTACTCGTTTTGGTGTCCCAAGGGAAATTGTTACAGATCAAGGAGCTCAATTTACATCAAAGCTAGTGGAACAAATGATGTAGAGGTACAAAATCAGACACAGAAAATCTACTTCCTATCATCCACAAGCAAATGGTCAAATGGAATCTACTAATAAGGTCATTGAAGGGATCCTAACAAAGACTGTCCATTTGCATAGAAGAGATTGGGCGGATAGGCTTCCTGAAGCCTTGTGGGCCTATAGAACTACATGGAGAAGCACATCAGGCCATACTCCTTATGAACTTGTTTATGGAAAGCAAGTTTTGCTTCCCATAGAGTTCCAGATTCAAACTTTCAAAATGGAAGTTCAGCTAGGACTTGATCTAACAGAGGCACAAAAGCACAGGTTGGAGCAGATTAATGAATTGGATGAGATCAAACAAGATGCAGTTCAGAAAACAAGTATAGTCCAACAGCAAAGGACTAGATGGCATGACAAGTACATCAAGGAAAAGAAGTTCAAAGAAGGTGACTGGGCTCTCTTATTTGATTCAAAGTTCAAGGATTTTCAAGGTAAATTCCAAACACATTGGCTTGGGCCATATGAAATTATAAGAATTTTTGACAATGGAGCAATAAAAATCAGGACAATAGATGAAGAGAATGTCACTTTTCTTGTAAATGGTCATAGATTGAAGTTGTATCACAAGCCACTTTCAAGAGAAGAATTTGTCAAGAGATTTCAGGAAAACAGTGATGTGAAGTTAATGAAGAAGATTTTTTCTTCTTCATCAACTTAGTTGAATTTTCTGAATTCAAAAGCATAAAAAAAATTAAAAATAATAATAATAATAATAATAATAATAATAATAATAAAATAAAAGTATAAACATGAAAACTAATCACTGATTAGCATGTTTATACAGAAAAGATAGAGTGAAAATCAGAATCTTTCTGACACTTTAGCTTTTCAAATTTGTTCTTTTTCTGCAAGCAACTATTACAAAATCATAAGTGCAAACCCATATTTCACTTATGATTCATTTCATTCCATTCATCCATACTTCATTTCATTCCATTCATCCATACTCCATTTCACTCCATACTTCATTCATTTCATTCCATGGTCCACCTCATTTTCATCTCAGAGTTTTAAGAGTGATTTCTTTCTGCAATTGAATAATACAGATCATAAGTTGCAAGTAATTTTCCATACTTCACTCCAGTTCATAATTATGATTCATTTCATTCCATTATTCACTTCACTCATACTCCATTACACCATATTTTATTATCCATTTTTAAATCATTTCATACAAACATTCCATTCATGCTTCAAACCTTTCCATTCCATGTTTTAAGACTTCTACAGGTACATTCTGCAATTAGTCAGACATTCTGCAGCCAGTCAGACATTCTGCAGCCAAAGATCCTGAAGGCACTATCCAGTAATCACTTGATTTGGCAGCAAATTGATCCTGCCATCCAAGACAACAAGCAAAATCAAAGGAGTTATGAGGACTGAAGATCAATGATTTTCAAAAGGAGGATAAGGCATATCAAAACCACAAAAAAATCAAAGGAAAGGCAAAGATAAAAGTTATGAAATTATTATGGTGACAGATCATGAAAATTTTAGCATAGTTAAGTCATGTATGATTCAAAAAGGTTATTTTAATTAGTCGTGTTGATCATGCCTATCAACCAAATCATAGAAACTTTGGACAAAATCCCTTCCATCTTGCCATATCCGATCATCATTTAAAACTTAACGGTTAAGTACTGAAGTGATTTAATATGTCACGTCACTAGACCAAAGTATTTAATGATGATTTTGAATTTCTCACGAAATATCTCCGCGGTCTTTTCTTCCGTGATAGCTTTCAACTCATATGAATCATCCTCACCGCATTATACTCATTTCATAACCACTCCATATCATTTCTTTCCGTAGCCAATTCTTAGCCATTCCGGTCTGTAAAACAGAGGAAACATCTTTGGAGAAAAAACATCTCTTTCACAGCCATTTCCACCGTGAGCAAAGGAGCAGTAATTTGAAGGTTGAGAAGGGTAACTATGGGTCTCATAGTAAGATCCGAACCCGTTGGAACTAAGTACTTGGAAGGTTATCCACAAATCAAAGAAATGCTACAGCAGGCAGGGTGGTTACAATTCTTGGAAAAATTTAATGGTTTTCATAAAGAGGTAACCAAAACATTTGCAAGGTCCTTCAATGGAGCAGAGGTTGAAATAGGAGATATTAAATTCACCATTACAGAGGCTTTCATTGCAGAAGCAACGGAATTACCCAGACAAGGAGAAAGTTGGTTCAAAAATAGAGAATTTCATAATGAGGGATGGAGGAAAATACTCAAAACACCAGGTATGGATGTTTCCATTTTTAAGAAAGGTATTCCTAGCTCGGCACTGAAGAATAAATGGAGAAACATGTTGCTCATTTTTCAAAAATCTATCACTTGTGAAGGCAGATTTGGTACCCTCTATGTTTATCATATTCGGTTAATGATGCATTTCTTAGATGAAGAAATTAATTTTCCCTTTTTCCTACTTCATAGTCTAAAAAGAATGGCCTCAAATGTTCAAAAAAGGGTTCAGTTTCTAGAAACAACCTTGTATCACCATGGTTTAGTCAAAATCTTAATTGAACATCATTTGAGGAAAATGGGAGATAATTGGGATGAGTTTCTAGTGAGGAACCACTTTGAAGAACCCAAGGAATCTCCACCTGAAAGCAAACCTACAAGAAGAAGCAGGAGAAGGAAAATTTCTGAAGCTGTTGAAACTAAAATTGGTAAGTCTATACAAGAGGACAGTGAAGAGATGATTTCTGAAAAATTGGCTCAAATTAGGAAGTAGCTTAAGAAGGAGAGGATAATAAGAAAATATGCCAAAGACAGAGGAGAAGGGCCATCTCAACCGAGACGGAGCCACAGGCTTAGAGGTATACCAAAGAAAACAGAGGTTAGACAAACTGGAATCATAAACATTGAGGATGAAGAAACACCTACTGCTAGATCACCTGAGTATCAGTATGAGGAGGATTTTGATGAAGGAGCTCCTGAAATAGACCCAGCACAACAAGAAATTTACAATTATGTTGAGACACTAGAGAAGAGAGCTTCAGAAAGAAGAGACAGAACTCCTAGTCCTCCAAAATCTACAATTGATGTACTAAGAAGAGACAAATATGAGTTAGAAGTGCTCAATAGGCATATCAAGAATGAGAATGACATTTTAAGAGAGCAGGTTAAGTTGAAAGGCGATATGAATACAACTCTGTCTCTACAAATGGAAAAGTTGTACAAGGCCAGTGAAAAATTGAAAAATAAAAACAAAAATTTAAGAAGGGCACTTACAAATTTTAGATTCAAGTTAGTCATAAGGAAGCCCAGAAGGCCATTGACTGTCAGGAAAAGCAGAAGAAGAGGGTTGGATGTCCTAGCAGAGGTCTCAGAGTACATGGATTAGTTGCATGAGGACATGCAAAAACCTTGCAGTGGGGGTATGTTGAGCCCCAAAGATGTCCTTCTTTTCCACCACATTTCACTTCATTTTCTTTGTCCCTCATCAATTACAGGCTTAAATGATCAATAGGATTGATTAGGATTACTTTAAGAATGTATATAATGACTAACATGCTATGTTTTCATGATTTTGTTATTGTAGCAATTTTTGACTAGACTCGGCTACAGAACGCAGTCATTCTATAGCCAGATGCCTATTCCGCAGCTATCTTCATGTTTACGCAGGTTCCAGGTGTCACCTCAAGGAAAAACACATATTTTCATATTCCACATCACTCCCCCATCATTGCTTTCTCTCCACGAATTCTGAGCTCGAGTCTACAGGTGGTTATGCACATGGGAAACCAAAACTAGGAGACAGACTTCTAATAGGACAAGGACTGTACAGATGTCCTTAATCATAATACGAGGCCACCACCAGAGTCCTAGTTTGATTTTAGTTGGGAAAGACAATTATTCCTATTTTATCTCAAAGACAGTTATGTAATTTTGTTATAAGTATGGCTCGGGAGACCAAGAAACAGGAGCTAGATTTGTGTTTTATTGCTAGATCTCAAAAGACCGTAAATACTCTGTTTTGAAGAATTTCTCCTTTAATGAAAGAAGCATCACTTTATTGCAAGAGCTGAGCCAATCTTGAATAGATTTGCATGCTAATCCAGTGGTAGAGGGCCCCTGCTACCTGAGAAGCTTTGTTCATATGGTTTAGATAAGTAACTTAGCCTTGTTTCATTCTTAGTTTAATCAATTTTCTGAACTTTGTGTTTTTTTATACTTACTTGCAGTGGATGCCACATTCAGTCTTATCCTTACAAACTATTCCAAAATACCACTAACATTGGATGAGATATAACTGTAGTATTTAGGAGTTAGTTGCATTTCTCTGAATTTTATGATTTTATGCTCAATTACATCAGTTGTTACAGCTAGTCGTGATCTTATAAACTCTTCCAAAATATCACTAACTCTAGATGAGACATAGCTATGGTGTTTTCAAGCTTTGTTGTGTTTTGTTGAATTTTATGCTTTCATGCCCATTTACATAACATGTTGCAGCGAGTCCTGTTCTATAAATTATTCCAAAAAACCACTAACTCCGAATGAGACAGAGCTAAAACATTTCATAGAATTAGTTGCATTTTAGTTCAGTTGAAATACTCCGGAGGTAGATGTCACTCTAGTTTAATTCTGTCACTATGTTTCAAGTTTGATAATGGCATTCTAGTTTAACTTTTTTCACTGTACTTTAAGTTAGATTAGTGACATTCTAGTTCAGTTCCAGTGCAATGTATTTCAAAGTTAGGCTAAAAGCATTTTTGTTTAGTTATGATCAGTGTGTTTCGAGTTTGATCAATTGCATTCTAGTTCAGTGCTATCCATTGTTCTTTAAGTTGTGTTAACTGTCAAAATTAGACTTCACAGCCTTCATTGTTTACAAACTAATCTTGTTCCGACTTTCTATTAATGCATCATCATATGGACATGAATGAGTTAGTGATATCAGTTTAAGGCCTTGATTGTTCTGCAATCTTTTGCAATATCACAAACAAGCCTTTTTCCCAAAAGACTATTCTAAAAAATCTCTAACTTTCGAATAAGGCTTAGTAGTGACAAGTGGAGTTGCAGAATGGATTAACCTTAGCATTACAAGTTAATTCAGAGTAGAAATCTTATTGTGCTACAAATAATCCTTTTCCAATTGTGTTCCAATAAACTTTTAGCCATGGATGAGATTCTTTGTAATATTGTAGGATGGTTGTTTACTTAGGAGAACCTCATTTGCACTAAACTCGTCCTTTTCTCAAGCTATTCCAACATATTTCTAATGGATGAATTGGATAAGTTTATGTTATGAGAGATTGAGTTCATGTTGTGATTTATTTTCTTGCTATGAGTCATTATCAAACCTTGCATTTTATGTTCTTTAGTATAGGTTTTGCTCTGCTTTTAGTGTGACCAACAACTGTTCTTTTTCAAAATTTAGTTCTTTTCCTTCTTAACATAAAACCACAAAACCAAAAACATCATAAAAACACTAAACACAACATAGTGAGAAACAGATACCTAGGCACATATAGTGCACCTCACTTCAGCAGTTTACTAACCCTGGTTGATAATTTATGACCTCAATTTAGGAACACTAAGTTGAGCACAATAGGTACGACCTACATACTCTTTGGGCACTGGACAAAGTAATATAAAATTTGGAACAGTGTGTTCCTCCTTCATTCTCTATGTTGAATCTATGCAATAGTGATAGCTAACTTGCAGTGTATTATTAAAGCATTAATTTCTCCCTACGATGGTCGTTGTTAAGAATCTTGGTGTAGAATGTGTTGAAAGAATTCACTATGTTGTTTAAAGGTTGTTGTGTTGAATTGTTAAAGCATTAAAGGACTAACCCTTGTTGTTGTTTAAAGGATTAACCCTAGCTTCTCTCAAGAAAATTGAAGAAAAAAAAAATGTGGTCGTGGCGGCACAGAGAGAAGAGGTATTGACTAGACTCTGAAAGCTTCTAATGATGACTGCTTGATATTTTCTCGTGCATCATTATTTATGTTGAAGAATGCGTTGAAGAAAAATTAAACAGTCTTGAAACCCTGTGTTCATTCCGCATAGAGTGCAGTAGTGCTCATTCTCTGTGTTGACATGATTTATATCAGTGGTTAGAGGAGGGGAAGCGAAGCAAGCAAACCAAATACCATCGGATCGAGGGTTTGGTTGTCATTATTCCTTCCCTTTCATTTTCAAACAATCTGGGTGCCTCCATAACCATAAAATATTGGTTTTTGCACTCCCTATAGATTTTCAAAGATAGGGAAATTTGTATGGCGCAAATCTGAACCTTGGCCATGGAAATCCACAGACCTCTCATAGAAAAACAAAGGAGGCAGCCTTGAAATAATTTTAAATAGACTTGAATTCCTCCCCTAACCGTGGTCCTAGTTAGCATTATCAACATGTATGTTGATTGGCAAGTCCATGGTTAATACCTTCATTAAGAAACAACCTTCATTTTAGTTTTTCATATAATAATGTGTGATGGTTCACCGTGAATGAAATGTTGAACTTCTGGAGTATCATTATATATATGTATTAGTGATTTTATATACACAAGTGATGATATGATGCTAGTGGAAATTTAGGTACAATCAACAATCCAATCATAAACTGCCATAGAAATCTAACTTTGATAAAATAAAATAAAAATTGAGGCCTTTCAGCTTTGAAATTAACATTCAAAGTTTAATTTAAAAATAAATCAAGTTGTTATCGACCTTGTTTACAGTCTTTGCAATATACATGAGATGGAAACGCAAAAAAACTTAACAACATACACTGGAGCTATGTTATTTTGTACCATACCGTGGCACCTTCCAATAGGAAACCTATACCTGGAGGTCGTACCAATCATTGCTTTTTTCAACTGAAATGACACGAAGTCAATCCACATATCGAATAAGAGAGTGTTCCTTCTCTGATGACATATTGCCGTTGCCTACATGATATATCATTGTACAAAACCTGAATGCATATTTCTGTAACTAAACTATGAAAATATGCCTAGTCTTCCCACTACAGTCAATGCCAATGAAGCTATGAAATTATAACTAATTGAGTGTCGATGGAAATATCCTTAACAAGATATTATGGTTGCTACTGAAGTGGTTGTTCACACAAAGCCACCAGCTTGTTCGTTGTGGGAAGATTTGTTAACTCCCTTGCACAAAAGAATTTTAAAAGTAATATGCCACTGCTCATATTTAGTTCCCCAATATATACAAAGGAATACCATCATCGATATTCGAAAAAGGAATTTATTAATCCACACAAACCCACCCTGCTATCAAAGGTCACCATTTATATTATTTGTGGCCACAATTAAATTTACAACGATATTATGTTTAGATCAATAATAATAGGATCTAAAAATAGAAATTAACAATATTAACTAATACTTAGCTCTCAATCTTCGGATTATTGGAGCTAATAAGACATTTATTAAAAAAAATCCCCTTATTACTCACTCAACTAACCTAGGCTTCTAGAAATTACATATCATAAAAATTATATGGGATAAAAATTTTACGATGCTCGTGCATCATACACCCAAACTTCAAAGTGTTCATGGACTCCTGTTCATGGGGCTTCCTTCTACTGCTTTTCTATAGCAATGAAGTAGATACCTAAACTTTCTTCTTTGGGTGATTCCCTTATTTAAGCAATCCTCTAATCCATTCCTTCCTGCATAATTTTACTGATTGAAATCGAATTTTCCACCTTCAACATGGAACATGATTTTCTCGCAATTGTTTATCCTCAATTGGGTAGATCCTCTATTTCATTATCCAAGCAATTAAAATCCATAAAACTACAAGGATCAATTGAAACCATGCATGCGGTTTTTGTTGTTACACATTGTCTTTCTATTCAAGATTCCCTCCTCCTTTGTCATTTATAGTATCTTGTCCATATTTTTTCAGTATTATGAACTGTTGTTTATTAAGTTGAATCTCATCTATCATGACCATTTCTACCATGGAAAGCACTACTGATTTTACATTTCTAGTTCATGAAACATTTCATCTTTAAAATTAAATGAATTCTTATTTGTTGAAGGTATATTGGTCACCTCTACTTCCGTTGATTGCTCCTGCTTTCTAATTTTTGCATTGTTGGTAACCAATTGTATCTCTCTCATTAAAAATATGTTTGGATTCGCTACCTCTCTAGTACCCTTAGTTTTTATAGGTAGTAACACATGATTTTGTCCATCCTTCTCAAAACTTTAAGTGTACATCCTACCATTATATTTCACTATTATTTCATACTGCTAGGATCTTCCAAGCATGAAATGAAAAGTATCCATCTACACAATATCACAGATAACTCGTTCTTTGTATTGGCAAATTTGAAACTCCACTCGAAATTGTTCATTCACCAACATTTGATGTCCCTTTTGTAGCCATGAAACTTTGTATGGTGCAGAATGTGGCATTCTATCTAGCTTAAACTTCTCCACCATTTCTGTAGAAACCAAATTATGAGTACTTCCATTATCAATAATTAATTTGCAACATTTTCCTTTTGCCTTGCATGTCGTCCTAAATAAGCTTCTTCTTTGCACAAGTTCATTTACATCCAACACTTATTTCAATAGCAAAGCTTCTCCTTCCTCTGGTGGGTTGAAACATTCTTCCACTGCCTTTAGAAGTTCAGGTTTTGGCTCAGTTTATGCTAATTGTCTCCCTTTTTTTCCAACTTTTTCTAGACATTCATATGAATAACGTCCCAGCTATCCACAAGTGAAACATCTCACCTTATGTTTACTTCTTCCTTTGCCCCTCAAAGGAGTCACCCTTCCTTTAGCATCGCTAGTTTCCTCGAGTTGTGGTTGTTGGCTTGAGTTGCTAGCTTCTCCCGTTTTCTACTGCTCTTTTGTTCCGACACTTCTTGTTCTCATTTTATGACCTTACTTTCTCATCAATTTTTCCTCATCCTTCAATGCAACCTGGTATGCTTCCTCAATATATATCAAACATATTAAACTTAATTCATCTTGAATATCAAACCTTAATCCATTGATATACTTGCAAATCTCTCAGTTGTATATTCTATGCATCCTGATCCAATATTCACTTTGTAAAATTCCTTCGTATACTCCCTAACAGTCATCGTATTTTGCTTAATATTTTGCATCTTTCTAGAAAAATTAATTGATATTCTTTAGGAAGGAACTTACATTTCAATTTAGTATTCATCCTACTCCAGCTCTTGATCTTGGATTTTTTTTCAGGGCCATTTCTTCTTGCACTCCATCCCACCATAAAGCAGCATTTCCTCTCAACTTCATAACAACAAATCTAACTTTCTTGTCTTCCGGTACCTTTGCATACTCAAAATTATTATTCATAGCATTAATACAATCTGTTAATTCTTCTGGATCTAAAATTCCATCGTATGTAGGTACTTATTCCTTGAATTTGAAACCTGGACCAAAAACCGACTTTAGAAATCTGATTTATGGGGTTTCTTCAGCTCTCTCTTCTTCTTCTTTTGGAATTTCGTCTTCCTCACTGGTATCCCATGTGTGATCATGATGTCGGGTAGCCTCCATGGCTTCTAGCCTTTGTCTAAGAGTTCTTACTTCATCTCTCAATTCCACATTTACAATCAGCCGACCTCTGCATATTCCAATTCTAAGTGAAATTCTCAATAAAAAAATCAGTTTCAAAATTCAATAAAATCAATTTCCTTTTCCCCTTTCCATAGAGAATCTCACTACTCTAATACCACTTGATGCCAATAGTAATTTACGTACAATTAATAATCCAGTCACAAAATACCATAGAAATATAACTTTGATAAAATAAAATAAAAATTGAGGCCTTTCGGCCTTGATATTAACATCCAAAGTTAAATTTAAAAATAAATCAAGTTGACATCGGCCTTGTTTACAGTCTTTTCAATATATATGAGACAGAAATTCCAAACAAATTAACATTATACATTGTAGCTACGTTATTTTATACCATATTGTGGCACCTTCCAGTAGGAAACCTATACGTGGATTTCATACCATTCATTGCTTTGTTCAACTGCAATAACACGAAGTCAACCCACATATCGAATAAGGGAGAATTCCTTCTGCGATGACATACTTTCGTTTCCCACGTGATATATCACTTTAAAAAACCTGAATGCATATTTTTGTTACCAAAATATGACAATACGCTTAGTCATCCCACTACAGTCAACACCAATTAGGTAATAAAATTACAACTAAGCATGTGTCGATGGAAAATCTCCTTAACAAGATATTACAGTTACTACTGAAGTGGTTGTTCACGCCAAGCCACAAGTTTACTCATTATTGTTCATTGTGGGAATATTCATTGACTCCCCTACACAAAAGAATTTTAAAAGAAATATGCCACTGCTCATATTTCTTTTCCCAATAGATACAGATGAATACAATCATCAAGATTGGAAAAATGAATTTATTAATCCACACACACCCACCCTATTATCGCAGGTCGCCATTTATATTATTTGTGGCCACAATTAAATTTACAATGATATTTTATTTAGATCCATAGTAATAGGATCTAAAAATAGAAAAAAATCTTAATCAATACTTAGCTATCAAACTTTGGATGATTGGAGCTAATAAGAAATTTATTGAAAAAACACCTCGTTACTCACTCAACTAACCTAGGCTTCTAGAAATTACATATCATAAAAATTATATGGAATGAAATTTTTACGATGCTCATGCATCATGATATAGCGTTGAAGTTGTGGCTCCATTAAAATTTATTCAAGCAACATAAATGGTATGTATGTTGTCCATATATGCACAGAAGTAGAGGCATCATATGATGAGATATTTTTAGAATTTGACTTATAAAGTTCCATATCCCAGCCTGCTAACCAAAATATAACCTGCAAATTCAACATTATGGAGGGGAATCAGATTGGCAGGTTAACACATTTCCATTTGAATTTCAAACCATCTTTGTTCTTGCAAATGAAATTTTGCACTGGTGACAACATTCATTGGGGGGTGAGCTGATCATAGACCTGGAATATTCTTTTATTTTTAATGTACTGAGAGTACAAGTGGGTATTTTTCCCTCATCATTTTATCATTTGTTGAGCTTAAAAAAACTTTCCAAACTTGATGATTCATTAGAAGCATTTAATACCCTAATGCATTCCACTGTTGATGAGATGGTAGAAATCAACAAAATCTCTCTTCCTTTTTTACACTAAAACTTGCCTGCAAAATGCACAAGAAAACATTAAATTTTTGCAACTTGAATCATAATTACAATGAGACGAGTTACAACCATGTAAGCAACATTTTGAACTTGTTTTTAACAATCCTCTCTTTTAAATTGACATATACTCTCATCAACATCCAAAAAGTGATCAAGTCAGTAAAGTTGAGGTTGATTCAAATCCAATGCCCATTTCAGGAACAAATTTTCATGAAAGTGTTCATGTTCATCCTACACTTCCCAAGTCCATCATCAGACCTTGGGAAAGGATTTTCAACAACATGAATAAAATAGGTCTTGGATATGGTAAGGAGGTTTCTCTTCACATTGCAGACTACTCCAAGCCCATCCAGTTTCATAGTGCTATATTTCTACAGGAAAAATCATATTCACCTGGTCCAAATCATGCTCCTTCACATTCACAGCTGATTGTGAAATGCCAACATTGTGACCAAGTTGGACATGTGAAATATCGTTGCTTTTATCTTCACCCATGCAAAAATTGTGGTCAGCACACTCATTCTTCAAATAAGTGCTTTAAAAAAAAACACCTGCAAGAACAAAGATTCACCTTGGATGGATTGTTTCTTGGAAATGAGCTTCAACATCCAAGAAGAAATTTATTAATACAGTAAATTTGAGGTTGATTCAAGAGCATATTTGCATGCAGATGCAAAAATTCAACCTACACTTCCCAATCCTGTCATCATACCTTGGGAAGAGCTTGTCAGAAACAAGCACATGACAGGTCTTGGATATGACAAGGAGGTGTCCTTTCATACTCCATACTACTCAAAGCCCATAAAATTTCAGAGTGTTGGATTTCTTCAGGACTTTTATTCACCAGTTTTTGCTCATGCTCCACATTCACAACAACATATTGTTAACTGCCAATGCTGTGACATAGTTGGAAATGTGAAATATCATTGTTTTTATCTTCACCCCTACAAGCATTGTGTTTAACACACTCATCATTCAAAAAAATGCTTCAGCAACAAGCCTCCTGTAAGAACAAATATTCACCTTGGATGGATCGCTTCATGGAAATGGGCTTCAACAACCAAGAAGATATTTCTCTCATACAACAGGATTTATTTTTGAATATTAAAAATTCTTACAGTTGATTTTCCTTAATCTTATCACCTTGTATTTGACAAGGGAGAATGATGGCCATCTACAAGTTTCGAATCCACATCAAGCGAGCCCGAACCACAAATTGAACCAATTTCCTCAGCCTACAGCCAAAGACAACCATACCAAGATTCAGAGTTGTATCCAAAGACACAAAATCCCCTAAGCATTCCTTTGGTTGGTGGCCTCCCTTAAACCACCTCAAGTTGTAGACCTTGCTTCTTCCAGGTTCACGACCTCCCTCTTCAAAGCATTAGAGACACTTCCTCTAACAGAATATTTCAGCTTCTTTCCAGATTTGGAAGAGTTTCGGGAATAGCACTAAACTTTCCAGGTTGAGACCCCAATGGTATCCCTTTTCAAAAACTTGGGACCACTTCCTCTAGTAGAATATTTCAGCTTATTTCCAGATTTGGAAGAGTTTCAGGAACTGCGATAATCGTTCCAGTGTTGGTGGTCATCCTTAAACCACCATCGATTGAGACCTCGAGTTCTCCAACCTTATACCTTCATTTTAGAAATCTAATTCAGTCTATTATTTTCATGCATTATTTTATTTTTTGTATTACAACTTTCTTATAAACTCATATATACCCCTTCAAATTAAGGGGGGGGGGGGATGTTGGACACATAATCTGCTAAGGGTTATGGTGTGAAATGTGAAAATTTATTTGATTCCAAGAGACCAATAATCAATAATTTTGAATGTTTGGAAGCTTTCCTTTGTTGTTATGTAATGAAAAAAAAAAAGGTTTCAATGTTTACTCCTTCTTGAATGGTGGTACAACTCTACTTAACATGCTTCAACGAAAATGGCTCCATTTCAGGCTGATTCTAGTTATGTGCCCCTTAAATGGGAGGAATTCACTATAAATGAAACAAATTTCGAGTAGTAAAAAGATCAATTAGAAGAAAAATAAAAGGTCCTTCAAAAACTAATTTTTTTTTTTAAATATTTCAAGAAATCGTATGAAACAACAATTTGATCAACACAGAACAAAAACAAAATTTGAGGTTGGAGATTGGGTATTTGTTAACTTGAAACTTACAAAAAATTATCCCTAAAGTAGCAAGGAAATAAGAAATTGGTATGACCATTCTACAACGCATATTTATTAACAAAAATATCATCCAAGAAGCATATAGCTTTAGCCTCCCTAATGAAAGCTACATTCACAATGTTTTGCATGCATCTTTTCTCAAGAGGGTACTAGGTAAGCACCAAAAAACACAAAAAACATTCCCCACATTAGATGATGAAAGAAATATTGTTTTAGAACCAGAAGCTATCATTACCACTACAGGAAAAAAAGTATGATCATGATTAATTAAAGAATATTGTATTAAGTGGAAGAGTGTACCGGAAGAAGAATCCTCTTGGGAGATAGAAAATTTTCATTACCAACATCCCTTGTTACCTATGCTTTGAGGACAAATCATTTCTTTTGAGGGGAAGGAAATGTTATGTATAAAATAATTATAAAAAAATGTAAATAAACAACTATGTAAAGGGGCACGATCAAAGATCATGATCCATCATAAAAGGGCACCAAGGTTATATTTAATCCAGGTTCCCTCAATGAAGAGATAATCCATCAATTATTATTCATATTGTTGGAACAAATTTTCATTGATGTCAAAGGTGAGTGGGCCAACATTTGTTTTATGTTTTGCGTGTTCAAATTAGTGAATTTGGATGCAAGGACCTTCTAGATTAGTAGCCTTTATCATACCATTTCATTTGATAGGTGACATGCCTTTTGGATCCTCTTGGTTGGAGAGAAATTTATATTTGAAGTTTAATGCCCCAAATGGATAGGTTTAACAATAGTCTTTGCCCCAAAATTTTCTAGCATTAATAATTCATTATTTCACTAGAAGAAGGTCTGAAATTGAAAATCAAATTTCCGTAAGTCCATTTTTCTAATCAGTCTTGAAAGAATATTTCATGGAAGACGATATATATATATATATATATATCCTAACCATCCTTTACTAGTCGGCCTAATAACAAATCCTTAAGTCAGCTACAACATTTAGTTGTGAGTTTTATGAACAATTCTTTATTATAAGTACAAGTCAACCCCAATATTTGGCCCCCTTTGAATGTGTATATATGTGGTAGTCATTGATCATTATAGGGAAATAATTTAGGCATCAAATGATCAAGCATAAAAGCATCCTTTGATCACCGATATAGTCTAAGGCCTTGAGCTTGTTGAATATTTGAAGAAGAAGGTTTTATTTCTAAAGTTTTTGGGGATAATCATTTCATCTTTTTGTGGGAATTTTGCTGGGGAAAATTGAAAGCTACTGAGGAAAATCATATTTGAGGTCGGTTTGATATTTAAGGCCATTTTTTCTAGGACAAAGAGGTCTGATATGAGTCCTTTTTTAGCACAAAATTTGGCCTCCTTGGGGCCTCATCTAAGACTATTCTCATCCTCTATATGATAGCGAAATTTATCCTCCTTGAGGCTCCATATGTGGAACATCTCATCTTGTCTTGAGGTTGATCTGAATCATATAAAAAAACCTAATTTTGAGACAAACCATCCAAAATTTTACTGAGGAAAATCCAAAGTTACAAATCTAAAGTTTTCATGAGGAAATTCGAGGTCTGTGGAAGAGTTGAATAAAATTTGACAGAGGTTATTCCAAGACACTATTCTGAGGCTAATATGAAGTTTCCTTTGTGGCTAATTCAAGCTTCTCATTGGGGGAAGTCTGAGGCACTTTCCTAATCTAGATAGAGACGTATCTAAGATTTGTCGAAGACCTATTTGAGGCAAGATTGGAGGCCCATGTTCACCTTCTATGAAGCCATTCCTAGTCACTTTATGGAGAATATTGAAGTATGTTATAGAGAACAACCTACTAGATCGGTTGAGGAGCTAGTTGATGATATTTGAATGAAGCATTGGAGGTATGGTTTATAACTATTTCTATATTATATGTTTTGCGGATTACTACAAGTCAAAGTTAAAGCAATATACATATCAAAGTTCAAGGAGAAAAGTTAAATTAGGATATAACAAAGGAAACAATGATTTTTTAGTTATTGTATTTGGGTCATTTTCCCTAGTATGGGAGCCCAAGGGCTTTTTTTATCTTTTATTGTTGAGGGTGGCAAGGTGGTGCTAGGAAAGGAATTTTTAGCATACTTAGGAGATTTTTCCTCCTTCCTATGGGAGTTGTTAAACATGGGGTTGTAGCCCTTCTAGTTGTAGTTGCGATAAATCTAGAAGTTGTAGCTTCCCTTGTAATATAAATAAATTTATCTCTCTCTCTCTCTCTCTCTCTCTCTCTCTCTCTCACACACACACACACACACACATATATCTTGTGTTCCATTGATGTGATGTTATTGGTTAATGATTTTGATACTAAATTGTAAGAACAAGTGAAATATTGATTCACCCCCCCCCCCCTCCCCCCCCATTATTTCCAACAATTGATATTAGAGCAAGTTACTCTCTAGCAATCTAATCACTTGAGGGAATATTGTAAACAAGCATGGATTATATGGAGGGCATCTCTTCAAGGACAATCTGATGTTTGATGGAAATGATTATCCACTATGGAGTAGTTTCACTAAAACATACTTGAAGGATACGGGATTCGATGTTTGGTTCTCCATTGTAAATGGCTACAACATTCCTAAAAATCTTCCAACTGATCTTATAAGAAGAATTTGTTCAATGACAATTTTTTAGCCTCACTATCACATAAAAAAATAAAAAATTCTAAAATAATTAAAATTATAAAACTTGTATTTATTCCTACCAGTCTATTCTAGAATGTGATTGCTCCTCAAACTTTGGAGTTTATTTAGGTCTAGTTGGTTGAGAGATCCTCTCCAACTAGTTAGGCTCCTAGATTAGTGTGTGGTTGAGATATTTACTCAACCAAAGTGATTGTGACCAAGATAAACGCACTATCTTGGGACATACTCTTGATGTATTTATATATTGTATGGTTATCATTAATTTTTGTGCGAAATACAATACATTGAGGATTTATGCATTTTCAACCATGGCTCCTGTTTCTCTTGATTTCAGTTTTTTATTAGTTTTTATTTCCTTCAAATGGTATCAGAGCTAGTATTCTCTTGGTAAAATAATCGTATCATCGTCAAGGTCGTGTGATGTTGTGAAGGTCGAGTGGTGAAAATTTAATTAGGAGGTGTGAACAATATTGTGATTGGCGTTGTGCCATTTATAATTGAAATCATACGTCGAATTAATTTAGATGAATGTGCCAGAGTTGCGAAATGAAAGAGAGAACCATGGCATAAAGAGATCCTCCATTTCCATAATTGTGTATTTCATTTGCAGGATTTACTATTTTATTTTGAAGCATTGAGTTAAAGAAAGGAAATGCAAAAGCAAACTGAATATGAAAAGAAACAACAACATATATGGTTTCATTATAAACTTCTTCCTTCAAGAGCCTGGGAGAATGCTTCTGTAGACTTAGGAGAGGTAGGCAGATCCAACGTGCAAATGAATCCATGATCCTTCAATAATTTGGTATTGGTCCTGCAAATCTGAATCCCGCTACCTCTTCTCGACAATGGGTTGGTTTGACAAGAATTGAATATACATAGGGAAGTATACATACTTCATCTTTCATGACGCACCATTAAATAGGCACTCACATACCATGAAATGTTGGTGAAAATCAGACTCGTGGGTACCACATATTTGTAGATGGTAACCAATTTCATTTTACCTTTCTTCACGATGTTGTGATCGACCCTGGGAAGAACGACCTTATCTCTGAGATCAACATCCTGCAGCAGAGACAACCTTGGATCGATCCCCACTTGGTCAATTCCATCCTCCACATTGTAACCCACATGCAAACCATTCTTTGAATTATACTTATCATCATACAGTTTCCTTGTCTTTCCCGGTTCAATATTCTTCAAATAAACAGTCTCATCCCAATGACCATCAATCTCATATAGGTCTTGGGTAGTAGTAGTAATGAATTTTTTGCCAATAAGATTTGTGTTCGATCCTCAAATCATTTTTTGATCTCCATAGGACCCAATTTATATCCCCTCTCCAGAGGCCCGGAAGCGAATCCTCTGCTGCACACAAGGGGCTTCGAATTCGATAGGCCTCTTGGCACGAGATGCAAGGGAATAACATCGAAAGCTGTTGTTCTCTCAAACGTGGAAGCCCTGTCATACTTCACATATGAGAAATAATTGTATTGATATGGGGGTGTCGTAGTCAGAGGGGTCAAAGTAATGGCACTCATACACACACACATTTCGCAAGCGTCAAGTATATACTTTATTTTCCCTATGACAAGGTCGTCGGACAGTGAAAGATTTTACTAATCGGTTCTTGGAATTATACATATATGAGGGTTGTGGAGGATCAAAGAAAGAAAAGACACATATTCTCTGCATAATCAAGCTGAAAATAGGTATTATTCTATATTATCTCGGGTGCCCTATAATTTGGAGGGATGAACAAATGCTTCATGGTCGGATGATGATGATTTGGAGGGAAGATTTTTTGAAACATCGGCATGGAAGCCTCCAACAATTTCTAATTAGCAATGGAGAGTAATAGAAGCTATCTCCTAGGGGAATTTTGTATTTGTGACAGGATCAATGAGTACCGATAAGAGTTACTTGCTTGAATTTGCTAAAAGAGTACTTTTTGAACTGTATGACCCTCATTCTGTATTTTTTACTGCATCAACTAGAATTTTTGCATGTGATCTAAATGGTAGAACGTTGCATTATATTGTT
The DNA here is from genome assembly GCA_034641835.2 of Pinus albicaulis. Classification (NCBI taxonomy): domain Eukaryota; kingdom Viridiplantae; phylum Streptophyta; class Pinopsida; order Pinales; family Pinaceae; genus Pinus; species Pinus albicaulis. The sequence goes on from CM076573.1 coordinate 13,296,683, forward strand.
GGAATCTACTTTAAAACAAAGTTTGGAATATGTAATAGAGGATTCAAATCCAAACAAGGATACTGTGGAGTGTGAAAGTGACAGTAACAAAACTGAATTCGACCCCCTAAGGAGAGTTGGTTCCTTTCTTGACTCTATCCACGTTGCCTTAGTGCAATTTCTATATGGTGTCACTGGTGCTCTTACATCGCACACGCGCATTCATTCGTATGCATTTCATATTTTATCCTCTCCTATGTTATGACTTTGGAAAACTTTAAATATGTTCCAAAATTTTATTCTATCGCTGAACCTTATAACTAAGGTTACAACCCGACACATTAAAATCAAAACACTTATAACATCCCTTAGGCCCCGGGCCCACCTTTACAATTGACTGTTTAATAAAATTTAGCCGCCATACCTTAGATTAACCTCCATGCTACTTCCGAATGCGATCACCGTTCGATGAGCCTTCCTCCAGATCGACAGTGTTCGTCGATATCGCACTGCCTCCTCAGTCAAACGTTAATGCGCGATGGGGGCGGTTTTGGAAACCCGCCTTATGCCACGTGTCCTCCAACCGATATGATCCCTCCCAATTCTCAAATACCGCTCCTCCCACAAAGGCGATGCAATCAAAACTGCTTCCAGCCTTTGAACAGTGATTGACCAAAGGTTAAGTCGGGGTTACGCTATCCTTCCTATTCACTCTGGTTCACAAACTCGGGGTTTAACCTCGGGACAGGATTTCAATCAACAGCAAACCAAAATGGCTTCGCTTGTAAGCGGGTTCCGCTTTCAGGCAAAGCTCGCAATGATACTACAGAGTGCACACATATGGCTCGACACATCAGTTAAGGGTACAATGCATTCATTTCTTGGGTTCCTATGTCGTTATGGCCTACTTCGAAAATTCAGAGGGGGATTATACACATGACTACAAACATAGAATGGAGGTTCAACACAACAGATTCTTCATTGAATTAACACAATGCTGGAGGCTCGAACACTTCATAATTAAGCAATTGTATGCGCAAAACAATATGTCTACTACTCGACACTGATAATCAACAAAAATCGAAATATTTTCAACAGAGAACAGTTGCTTAACACACACAATATTTACTGTGAAAATCTCCTCTCTTCAATGCATCATGGGTTTACATTTATACATCAATATTTGTCTCTTCGGTTCCTCTGTGAGGACCATTTTTGGTAATTCAAAAGCCTAACTACTATTTATTCAATTAACTGAAACATGACAGATGGACTGAACTGAAAGCTATTCAACTTCTACTGACTCTTACTGACCTAATTCAACTGGCAGCTAAAGTATTGACACCTTGCTGTTACAATTTCAATGATTTTTTGAACCCTCCTAGCCATAACATGTGGACAAACCTCCTACATTGTTGGCTAGTGTCTAATGCCCCTGCATCAGACTCCCGAGGGAAATTTTCTTCATGGAATCCTGTCCATGGGCTCTTCCACTGATCTACCTATCTTCCGCAACATTCCTTCAGTCATCCAAGTGGCGCCTTCCTCTGGCTGGTCCTTCCATTTGATTAAGTACTGAAAGTACTCTTGTCCTCTGGTCTTCCTGAACACTCTTTTGTCCAATATCTTCTCTGGTTGTAATGGTTGTGATGGAGGTAGCTGCTTTACCCATTCAATCTGCTCTCTGACTGTTGGTTCCTTTTCTGCACCGTCATCTTCATACTTGTACAAATCTGCAACATTAAAAATGGGAGATATTCCAACATCAGGAGGCAATTCAATCTCATAAGAATTTGCCGAAAATTTTCTAAGTATTGTTTGGTCAATTTAGTGTATCCTAAATTGCTGCATTTAATTTGTCAATCCGGGAATCGTAAGCTGATGAAGTGCGGCGCACTATATGTGCAAGATAACCTATTTCTTAACTTTTTGTCGTTTTTGGTTTTCTAAGGTGAAATGGAAATTCTAAGATGAAAACAAGTTTGGTTATGTTTGTTCAAGGAAGTGATATCCCCTATAATGATTTACCAACTTGAAAATTTAAAAGAAAATTGAAAATTACAATGACAAGACTTGAAAGAAAATAAAAATGTACTGCTGAAATGAAAAGGTGCTGCTAATCTAATAAATCAAAACAGTAAACTAGTGAGCATGAAAACTAAACTATTCTTGCTGCCAACTAAATACAAAAGAACTATGCTTAAAGAAATTCAAAATTGCAACAAAATAAATCTAAATCAGATTACATCAATTTATCTTCTGACCCTTCATCATTAGTCCAGCTATGATTTTCGGAAGTAATCATAAACAACTTGAGTAACTGATGTTTAACTTGCAGAAAGTAAACTAATATCAAACCATACATTCATGATTCAATCCCTCACCATCAGTCCAGCTGTGGCTTTCGGAGGCAACTAAAGATGTCATGCACAATTTAATATATCTAAGTTTGCGGAAAAGAAACTAATATTAAACTACACATTTCATAATGCAATCCCTCACCATCAGTCCAGCTGTGGCTTTCGGAGGCAACTGAAGATGCTATGAGCAGCTTAATATATCTAAATTTGCAGAAAAGAAACTAATACTGAACTACACATCTCACACTCCAATCCCTCACCATCAGTCCAGCTGTGGCTTTCGGAGGCAACTGAAGATGCTATGAGCAGCTTAGTATATCTAAATTTGCAGAAAAGAAACTAATACTGAACTACACATTTCATACTCCAATCCCTCACCATCAGTCCAGCTGTGGCTTTCGGAGGCAACTGAAGATGCTATGAGCAGCTTAGTATATCTAAATTTAACTACTGAAGCAGATAAGAAAAACTGAAATGAACAAAGAAATACTGAAATTAAATAAAAGCTATGAAAAGCAAATTAGCAGCAGAACAATGTTAGTTCCATGTCATTAGTCAAAAAGCTATGAAAATGCCCGGGCTGCCTATCTATAACCTGAAACAAGAACACTGATCAGTGATTAACAATAATAAAGCATGAAAGACAGAAATGAAATGGAAATTATGGAAGTGTATAAACAGAAATGAAACAAATGCAATATATGAACATATGAATGGATTATGACATAATGATCTCTAAAGAAACAAAATTAAAATTATACACTAATGCACAAAACCTTAGCTGAGCAGGGGCCCTCTACACCAGCCTTGGCAACGGTCCTCAAATACGAATTAAGTTGGAAAACAGAGTCTTCTTGTATTAAAAAGCAGTCATTACATAATGGTAATGTTACGGCACAAGTGCAGCGTAATCACAATACAGAGCAAAAGATAACAGAGACTAACATTCACTAATATCAACTAACTCTATATGCATATGCAAACGCATTATATATAACAACGAACTATAACTGTCTCCTAAAGTTCATGCTGGTGGAGAGCACGTAGACCACTACGTCCACGGATATAGGAGCATGGCCGTGTTGGAAAATAAATCTACGAGAGGTGGATGCTTGAATTCGACTCTAGAGCCCTGTACAGATGTCGATTTATCCTCCGCAGGCTTAGAAACGGCCGTATGGATCTTTATGTGACACGAAACAGAGTCCGGCCGACATGAAACTCCATGGTTGACTTCCATGTGGACGCCTTTGACCGCGGCTTCTTTGGACGAGTTTTCTTGAACCAATAGGACACGAACCATGTCCACGTCATTCCTAGCCTGCCCATGTGGCTCGTTTCCCTTGTAGACACCTGTAGCATATAATTCCACAAAATAGCTGCGGAAAGTTGCAGCAGCTGCGGAAAGTGGCAAGTTTCCGCAGCTGTATGAACAAAATCTGAATCAAATAGAAAACACAAAAACATAATTAAAAACCATGTTAGATACCCTTTTGCACATGATATTGACAATTTTGGAGGTTTAGGTGAGTGAAAAAGATATGGAAAAGTGTATGGAAAAGAGGCAAATTCAGGACTCAACATACCCCCACTGTGAAGGTGTTGCATGTCCTCATGCAACCAAAATTTTGATACTCTTTGTTCAATTCATGTGCCTTGATACTTCAGCCAGCACATCCAATCCTCTTCTCTTCTTCCTTGGTACTGCCATCATTCTGGGTTTCTTCATTAAGCATCTAAATTTGATATTTACAAGTGCTCTGCTCAATTTCTAGCATTTCCTTTTCAATTTCTTATTCTTCTTCTGCCATATTCCCAAATGTAACATAGTATTATCATGGATGATCTTGTCCAGTTTGCCTTGTTCTTTCAATGTCTCATTTTCATTTTTGATGTGCCTATTTAAAAGCTCTAACTCAAAAATTTCTTGTTTTAGTGATTGGACCAAATCATCTTGCAATGTATGTGGCTGAATGGAAGAAGTACTTGGACCTGTGGCTGCCTTTTCCAAAGACTCTATATAGTCATATACTTCCTGCTGCTTGGGGTCTATTTCAGGTGTCATTTTTATTGGGCTGTCCCCAAGATGCCGTGAAGGAGAGTTATGTTCAAAATCTGGCCGAGGAGGGCTTACATCAATATTTTGCTGAGAATAGGATGGAGTATGCTCATTGTCTGATTGAAATGAAATGAACCGGAGTTCATAGCCAATGAGATGGACTAGTGGGTTAGGAAGTGATGGATCTCCCTTACCCAAATCAATGAAATGATAGGGACCCTTTAATTTGCGTTTTCTCAATTTCCCTTCCCCTTCGTCTGCCTTCCTCCTCTCTGTTTGTGTGCACACTACCCTTGTTTGTTTTCCTTTCTCTGTCTTCTTGGTAAGAGATAATGTGTTGTTTTTTGAATAGCTTCATCTTTCGTATGCTTGATGGTCTTCTTGAGAAAAAGTAGTTTTATGTCTGTTATAATAGTTTCTTTCTCTTTTGGTGTTATTGGCTTCTTACCCTTGATTTCCTTCTTCTTCCTTTTTACCAGTCTGTCTTCCCTATCAGTTCTTTCCATAGTAGTAGGAGTATTTTGGATTTCATCAATTGTTCTTTTCTTCCTACTTCTTCTTGCTATGCTAGCTGCAGGAATTTCCTGAGTAGGAGTAATTTGGGTTTCAACATTTATTCTTTTTCTTCTACTCCTTCTTGTTGAACTACCTTCAGGAATTTCCTGAGGTTCCTCAAAGAAATTTCTAACCAGAAATTGTTCCCATGTATCTTTCTTTTCCTTTAACTCCTTTTCAATCAGAATTTTTATAAGGTTGTGGTGATATAGATGGGGCTCTACATCTCCTAAGTGTTTCTGAACAGTCACAGCCATTTTCTTCAAGCTATTGAATAGAAAATATGGGAGATTGAGAGTTTGATTTTCTAGAAAATTCATCAATAACCTGGTATGGTACATATACATGGACCCAAAACGGCCTTCACATGTAATGAATTTCTGAACAACTAGCAATAAAGTAGCCCATTCCTCTTTCAATGCATGCACAGGAATTCCTCTTTTAAAAACAGTTACGTCCATACCTTGATTTCGTAAGATTGTTCTCCATGCCTCATCACTGATGCTTTTATTTTTGAACCAACGCTCACCCTCCTGAAGAAGTTCCGTGGCTGTTGCTATAGATGCTTCATTGACCACAAACTTGAGGTCTCCAATCTCTGCTTCCAAGCCATTAAATGACCTTGCAAATGCTTTCGTAACTTCTTTGTGATAACCCCTGAATTTCTGAATAAAACGCAGCCAATTTGCTTTCTTCAATATCTCCTTCACTTGTGGATATCCTTCTATAAACTTAGGTCCTTCCGGCTCTGCTCTTAGTAATTTACCCATTTCTCTTTTCTGCTCTTCACAACTTTGCCTGCGTGAGGGTTCAAGTGGAAATGGAACGATTGAATACACAGGATCGAGCACAATGACTGTGGGAATGTATCATAAAATGGGAATGAGCACCATAAACGGAATGGAGTGAGACTGTGGGTAGATATCCGGGAGTGAGAATGAGCACAAGGAACGAAATGAAGTAAGACAGAACAGAGTGGGGTTTCATAAACATGGCAGAGACACGACATTCGGCAGCGTTTTGAATTTGGTGGCTGCATAATAAATATGAGCACGTTTTAACAACGGTTATGGATTTATGCGGCTGTAAGAGTCCTTGGTCAAATCAAATACGTCTCATTGTCTTCGGTGGGATATTGGAACATGAGTGAAAATCGGAATTTTAATGATGAAACCGTTTGTAAATGAATGCAAGAGGATAATATGGAGATCGTGAAAGGTTACGGAACTGTCAATATAATCATTGCACGTAATGGATAGAGCTCATGGTTCAAAACTATATAAAAATGTGTTTTTCAATGCTATTTGAAATAAATTGTATTCATACCTTTGGAATCTTTGCCTTTTCCCTTGGTCTTCAACTAATTGATCTCCATTGGTGTCTTGAATGCTCCATGTCTTCATTTTTGATCCTCTCACCTGCATTTTATTTCATAATTATGGAAATATCATCTGACTGTACATTCTCTTTGAAAACAGAGTAGTAGCTGCGAAATCTGCTTCTGGCTGCGGAAACTGGAGTCAGCTGCGGAAACTGACACAGCTATTACTTGGAGGAATGGAAATGAACAAATGACAAATGACCAGATGGTAATGGTCATGAAAAAGATTTTTATTGATGGAATGGAATGAAATGAAGTGAATGAAGTGGAATGAAATGAAATGAAATGGAATGAAGTGGAATGAAGTGGAGTGGGTGGTGACAAAGCTTGTGAAATGAAAGAGAGATTTTTTTTGGAAAATATAGAGTGTCAGGTATCCCTGATTTTCACCCTATATTTTCTGTATAAGACTGCCAATCAATGATTGGTTTTCAGGCTTATACCATTTTTTTTTTTTATTTTTTTTTTATTTTTATTTTTTTTATTTTTAAATTGAAAAGAACAAAAGCTAGGCTGGTGGAGAAGAAGAATTCTTCTGTACCAGCCTGATTGCAGAACTTTCTTGAAACATTTTGACAAAATCCTCTTTTGAGAGTGGCTTATGATAAACTTTCAATCTATGGCCATTCACAATAAGAGGAGTTTGAAACTCATCAATGGTCTTGATTCTTACAACTCCATTGCTAAAGATCTTGTCAATCTCATATGGCCCAAGCCAATGAGTCTGAAATTTCCCTTGAAAATCTTTAAACTTGGAATCAAATAACAATGCCCAATCTCCTTCTTGAAGCTTCTTCTCTTTGATATATTTGTCATGCCATTTAGTTCTTTGATATTGAACTAGATCAGTTCTTAGAATTGCTTCTTGTCTGATCTCATCTAGCTCATTCAACTGCTCCATTCTATGCTTTTGGGCTTCTGATAAGTCCATTCCCAACTGAATTGCTATCTTGAAGGTCTTGACTTGGAACTCAATGGGGAGCAAGACTTCTTTCCCATAAACAAGTTCATAGGGAGAATGTCCTGTTGTATTCCTCCATGTAGTTCTGTAGGCCCACAAGGCTTCTGGAAGCCTTTCTGCCCAATCTCTTCTATGTAGATGAACGGTTTTGGTGATGATACTTTCAAGAACTTTGTTTGTGGACTCCACTTGACCATTTGCTTGTGGATGGTAAGGAGTAGATCTTCTGTGCTTGATTTTGTATTCTTCCATCAACTTCTCCACCCAATTGGATGTGAATTGGCTCCCCTGATCTGTCACAATTTCTCTTGGAACACCAAAGCGAGTAAAAATATCCTCATAAAGAAAATGAACAACTGAATTTTCAGTAGCAGATACTAATGCTTTGGCTTCTACCCATTTAGTAACATAATCAGTACAAACTAATATATACTTCTTTTGCTTGGATGGTGGATTAATAGGTCCAATGAAATCTAAAGCCCATTTTTCAAAGGGTTCAATGAGTACCTGTGTTTTCAATGGCATTTCATTTGAAAGGGTAGGTTTCCCTACTCTTTGGCAGCTGTCACACCTTTTGACATATTGTTTTGTATCTTTGAAGAGGGAAGGCCAATAATATCCTAAAGAGAGGATTTTATAGGTCGTCCTTTTGTGTGCAAAGTGTCCGCCGCATGGTTCATCATGACATGCCTTAAGAATATCAGGCATTTCATCTTCCCTGACACATCTTCTGATCACAAGATCTGGCCCTGATTTAAACAATTCGTTAGAAATCCATGAATATTTTGAACTCTCCTGAATAATTTTTCGTTTTTCACTTGGAAATAAATGTGAAGGCAGTTTCCCTGTAACCAAATAGTTAGCAATGTCTGCATACCAAGGAGTCTTAATAGTTACTGCAAACAAGTATTCATCAGGAAACTTATCCTCTACAGGAGAATCTTCTTTAGTATTCTGAATTCTAGACAAGAAATCAGCTACTGTATTCTGTTTTCCTGGTCTATCCAACAGAGTAATATTGAATTCTTGCAAAAGTAAGAGCCATCTTGTCACTCTGCCATTAGTAACAGGTTTGTTCATTAAATATCTAATTGCAGAATGGTCAGTATGAATAAAAGTTTCATAGCCTGTTATGTAATGTCTAAACTTATTAATTGCATGAACAACGGCTAAAAACTCTTTTTCAGTCACAGTATAGTTCAACTCTGTGGGAGTCAAATTTTTACTGGTGTAATAAATGGCATAAGGAATTAAATCTTTTTGACCCAACACAGCTCCAAGAGCTGTATCTGAAGCATCTGTAGAAATATGAAAAGGAAGTTTCCAATTTGGTCCTCTCAAAATAGGTGCTTCAGATATTCTTGTTTTCAAAGTTTCAAGAGCTGATTGACAATCAGGATCCCATTTAAATTCACAGTCTTTTGTAAGCAATTTGAAGAGTGGAGATGCTATTTTAGTGAAGTTTTCTATAAATCTTCTATAGTAACGAGTAAATCCTAGAAAACTTCTAACATCTCTTTGACAATTTGGAATAGGTAACTTGGAGATGACTTCAACTTTTGATCTATCAACCTTAATCCCATCCCCTGAAATATGATGTCCTAAAACAATCCCTTCATTAAACATCATAAAGCATTTTTCATGGCTTAATGAAAGGTTTGTTTCTTTACATCTTATAAGAACTTTTTCCAAATTTTCTAATGCCTCTTCAAATGAATTACCATAAACTGTAAAATCATCCATATAAACCTCTACAAAATCATGGATTAGATCAGAAAAAATTCCTAGTACTGCTCTTTGGAATGTTGCGGGTGCATTACATAACCCAAAAGGAAGCACTCGATAGGCAAAAGTTCCCCATGGACAAGTAAATATGGTCTTATCTTGATCTTCAGGTGCTACCTGAATTTGATTATAGCCACTAAAACCATCCAAAAATGAAAAGTACTTTTTACCTGCTAATGTATCTAATACCTGATCAATAAAAGGCAAATGAAAGTGATCCTTCAAAGTTGCTTTATTCAATTCCCTGTAATCAATGCATACCCTCCATTTACCATTCTTTTTAGGCACTATAACCAAAGGAGAAACCCATCGGCTATCTGAAATTGGATAAATGAAGTTTACATTGAGAAGTTTTTGGAGCTCTTCTTTCACTATCTCCCTAAGATTTGGATTCATCCTTCTTTGAGGTTGTCTGATTGGTCTACTGGTTTCCTCAATATAGATATGATGGATGCAAGTCTTAGGATCAATACCCTTCATGTCAGTATACTCCCATGCAAATGCAGTAGAATGTTTTTGCAAGATTGTGGTTAGTTCTTCTTGTTGTGATTTCTCCAAATGTTTGTTGATATTCAATGTTTTTTCTGGAAAAATATCAATAGAAGAATTACCAAACTCTTCCATAGAGTAAAGAGACATTTGTCTTGATGATAAATATTCTATGTCAGATTCCAACTGAAATTGTGTGGGGTCATATTCTGAAGATGTCTCAAAATTTTCTAATGTGTTCGGAATTTGACTATCCTCACTGATTTCAGAAATGGTAAAGACAGGTTGTATAATGTCCTCATCATCGACCCATTCATTGTCTCCTACTTCTGTGATTGCTTTTGCTGGAGGATACAAATTGAATTTCTTTGTCGAATTACCATTAGAAATATACATGTCCCCAGATCTACAACTAATAAAAGCATCAGCTGTGGTTAGCCAAGGTCTTCCTAAGATAAGTGGATGCCCTCCTAGATTACTCTTGGGAGTCAAAATCATAAAATCTACTAGATATTCCCGCTGGGAGCCCAGTGGTATTACCATCGGTTTTGTCTTCGTCGTCTGCAATTTCTGGTAGAGGTAGACAAAAGACAGAGTTTAACACATTCCCTTGGTCACATCCATAAATGTTGATGGCATTTCAAGTCAGTAGACGCATTTGATTTCTATTCCATTTATGTGTGTCTTGACAATTGGACTTCCTGGATCTACATACTTCTGCATGGTAATTTTTCCCATCATAATGTCTGCAATCTTTCCTACCAGGTGGATTCTTCTTGTGTCCTTTAGCTTCCTTCCTGGTCTTTTGAAACTCAACTCCTTTATGGTTTTGCTAGAATAGGAATTTCTCGAATGGCTTGTAGCAATGGAATCTTGATACAAACATTCTTCAATTCATCTAGAAAGTCATAGTTAGGCAACAAGATTTGTTTTTCCACCCCCTTATCAATTTGTAGTCTTTCCGGAAAAGGAGGTGTAGATGAATATGCAGGTTGCTCAACTATAGGAGTTGTGGGTGTTAGCTTTTCTTTTTCTTTTTGAATTTTTGAATTTTGAAGAGATTCTTCCTCAGAACCCTTATTGACTTGAAGAGAATCCTCCTCAGAGGTATCTTTCTCTTGAATATCTATAGAAGGTTTTTCTAAAACTCTACCAGATCTGAGTTGTACATCGTTGAGAGGAAAAATCATATAGGTAGGAAATTGTTGTCCTTCTACCATGTAAGTATTCTGAGGATTCTTATTGTTAGGATTTGGAAATGGCTGAGCTGGAAGTTGATTTGTCTTTTGTTGGTATGGGAGCATGAGTTGAGGATTTGGATTTTGTTGAGAAGGTTGTTGTTGTAGAAATGGCAATGAAAGTTGTGGATTTGGGTTTGGAAGTTGTGGAGCTTGTTGATTTTGAAAAGATGGAGGATATTGATAAAATTGAGCAAATCTCCCATAAGGATTTTGCATCCCTTGTACCCATGGCTGATATGAATTTTGATGTTGGGGCCAAGGTTGTTGCCAAGGATTCCAATTTGTTTGGGTTTGATAATTCATAGGGTTGTTAAACCCTTGAGTTTGTTGTCCCTGCCAAGGTCTCCTTGCGACAAAACAGAGAGATTCTACTGAATTTGGGTCTTCTTGAAAAACGGCTTTGAGTCCAGGAATTGAAGGACAATCCTTGATCTCATGATTCTCTGAGCAAATCATACATGTTTCTACAACTTTTGCATCCAAGGGACATTCCCTTAAAGCATGTTTCTTTCTACATTTTGGACAAAAGATGGCTAAAGCATCTGTTTCTGCTTTTTGCTTGTTTTGGATTTTAAGGGTGTCTAGTTGTTCACTAAGGCTCCCTAAAATATCAGTTTTGAACTCATCAAGCATGTTACCAATCTCTGCCCTACTTACTGATCCAGTTGCAGATTTTTAGCCCTAATAAGAGAAGGATCCCTAGGCCCTTTTCCTGTTTTAGATTTTCCCCTTGAGAGATGGACACATAGTTCTGTTATATCACGAAGTGGAAGTTGAGAAATGTCTCCTTTCCCAATCATGTTTAAAATATCTATCCATTCATCTCTAATGGCTTTTAATATGAGGGCTTTCAAGGTTTCTTCATCTAAGTTGCTCATCTTTGCTCTTTTCAAATTGTACTGAAATATTTCAAGTAAGTCTTCCAAATTTTCATCTTCTTTTTGCATCATTTTGAATAACTCATCCTTGTGGTTGGTGGGCATACAATAGTCCAAGTATCTATCCAAAAATGTTTGTTTCATATTATTCCAAGTCCTAATAGATTGAGTGGCTAATCCCATGAACCATTTCAAAGCAGATCCCTTCAATGTTGAAGGAAACAGTTTGAGTTTTTGAGAGTCTTCCATATAGTCATAAGTTCGGCATACAACTTCAAACTCAAACAGAAATGTTTCAGGATCCTCACTTCGCAATCCATAAAAGTTAGGAAGAACAGATGGTGAGATATTTTTCATTGTTGCATGAGTTTCCTCATCAACTATAGGGAATCCAAACAAATTGTCTCCTTCCCTATTTCTACCATTATTTCCTTCACCATTGTTGTCTCCATTGTTTCTTCCTCTTCTACCTTCACCTCTATTTATTACTTCCTCTGCCATGATAGTTTCTTTAAAGTTCTTAAAGTCCTCTAGTTCTTCTACCAAGGGAGGATGAGAGAGAGTCTCTTTGTTTTATAAATGGGTTTTAGTAGGTGGTATAGGAGAATCCTCTAATTCAGCTGTTCCTTGACTTCCAAAAATCTTAAGGCTAGGGGTAGATGGTGGTGAATCGGGTCTATGCCTTGAAGAAGATGGAGTTGTGAAAATCGAACTCTTGGCTTTAGCTATAAACCTTCCCCTAGAATCTCTTGCTCTATGCATGTCATTTTTTATTTTTTTATTTTTTTAAAAGTTGGGCTAATAATTCTCTTTTTGATCTTCCAGGTCACACTAGGTGAAAGAAGAGAGCATACTTAAGAAATTACTGAACCAATAACTCTCTTTTCTGATCCTCCAGATCACACCAGGTGCAAGAGGAGAGCATACTTCAAGAAGTTATCAAGTTTTCCCTTCTTTTATGATTTTGTGGTTTTTTTTAAGAAATTGGCTACCTAGTTACACTTCCCCGGCAACGGCGCCAAAATGTTTGGTCAATTTAGTGTATCCTAAATTGCTGCATTTAATTTGTCAATCCGGGAATCGTAAGCTGATGAAGTGCGGCGCACTATATGTGCAAGATAACCTATTTCTTAACTTTTTTTCGTTTTTGGTTTTCTAAGATGAAATGGAAATTCTAAAATGAAAACAAGTATGGTTATGTTTGTTCAAGGAAATGATATCCTCTATAATGATTTACCAACTTGAAACTTAAAAAGGAATTTGAAATTTACAATGACAAAACTTGAAAGGAAATGAAAATGTGCTGCTGAAATGAAAAGGTGCTGCTAGTCTAATAAATCAAAACAGTGAACTAGTGAGCATGAAACCAAACTATTCTTGCTGCTGTCTAAACACAAAAGAAACTATGTTGAAAGAAATCCAAAAGTTGCAATAAAGTAAATCTAAATCAAATTACATCAACTTGTCTTCTGATCCCTCATCATTAGTCCAGCTATGATTTTCGGAAGTAACCATAAACAACTTGAGTAACTGATATCTAACTTGAAGAAAGTAAACTAATATCAAACCATACATTCATAATTCAATCCCTCACCATCAGTCCAGCTGTGGCTTTCGGAGGTAACTGAAGATGTCATGCACAATTTAATATTTCTAACTTGCAGAAAGGAAACTAATACCAAACTACCCATTTCATAATACAATCCCTCACCATCAGTCCAGCTGTGGCTTTCGGAGGCAACTGAAGATGTTATGAGCAGTTTAATATATCTAAATTTGCGGAAAAGAAACTAATATTAAACTACACATTTCATAATGCAATCCCTCACCATCAGTCCAGCTGTGGCTTTCGGAGGCAACTGAAGATGCTATGAGCAGCTTAATATATCTAAATTTGTAGAAAAGAAACTAATATTGAACTACACATCTCACACTCCAATCCCTCACCATCAGTCCAGCTGTGGCTTTCGGAGGCAACTGAAGATGCTATGAGCAGCTTAGTATATCTTCATGTAACTCTTTTGAAAGCAGGATAAGCATTCTCCCAGAAATGAATAAAGCAATACTGGAATTAAACAAAAACTATGAAAAGCAAATTAGCAGCAGAACAATGTTAGTTCCATGTCACTAGTCAAAAAGCTATGAAAATGCTCGGGCTGCCTATCTATAACCTGAAACAAGAACACTGATCAGTGATTATCAACATAAAACATGAAAGACATAAATGAAATGGAAATTATGAAAGTTTATAAACAGAAATGAAACAAATGCAATGCATGAACATATGAATGGATTATGACACAATGATCTCTAAAGAAATGAAATTAAAATTATACACTAATGCACAAAACCTTAGCTGAGGAGGGGCCCTCTACACCAGCCTTGGCAACGGTCCTCAGATACGAATTAAGTTGTAAAACAGAGTCTTCTTATATTAAAAAGCAGTCATTATAGAATGGTGATGTTACGGCACAAGTGCAGCGTAATCAAACTACAGAGCAGACTAATAAGAGATAACAGAGACTAACATTCACTAACATCGACTAACTCTATATGCGTATGCAAATGCATTATATATAACAACGAACTATAACTGTCTCCTAAATTTCATGCTGGTGGAGAGCACGTAGACCACTATGTCCACGGATATAGGAGCATGGTCGTGTTGGAAAGTAAATCTACGAGAGGTGGATGCTTGAATTCGACTCTGGAGCCCTGTACAAATGTCGATTTATCCTCCGCAGGCTTAAGCTTGACACATTATGAATCTTCATGTGACAAGCAATCCCGTGGTATAGAAACTCCATGGTTGACTTCCGTATGGGCCGTAACTGACCGCGGCTTCTTTGGATGAGTTTGCTCGAGCCAATAGGACACGAACCATGTCCACATCATTTCTGACTTGCACATGTGGCTCGTTTTTCCTGTAGACACCTGTAACATAGAGTTTCACAAAATGGCTGCGGAAAGTTGCAGCAGCTGCGGAAAGTGGCAAGATTCCGTAGCCAGATGAACAAAATCTAAATCAAACATCAGACACAAAAATATAATTAAAAACCATGTTAGATGCTCTTTTGCACATGATATTGACAATTTGGGAGGTTTAGGTGAGTGAAAAAGGTATAGAAAAGTGTATGGAAAAGATGCAGATTTGGGACTCAACAAGTATCTTGCATGGTCCAATCTTTTTGAACGTCAATTTGTTATACTACTTCTTTGGGAATCTCTCCTTTCTCAAGTATGTCAAAACCAGATCTCCTACTTCAAAATGGACTTCTTTTCTGCTCAAGTCTGCTCTGCCTTTATATTTGATGTTACTGCCTTGTAGCTGTTGTTTCACTTGTTCATGTATGGCTTGGATCTCTGAAGAAAATTCCTCAACATCAGCACTCCTCAGTTCTGCTTTTCCCAGATTTCTTAACTCTAATATTCCTCTGGGGTGCATTCCATAAACAATATGGAATCGACTCTGCCCTGTGCTTCTTTTTGGTGAGTCATTATATGCATATTCTTCCTGGGGAAAAATATTATTCCATTGCTTGGGATGCTCTCCTGCAAGACTTCTCAACAAATTTCCCAGACTTCTATTCACTACCTCTGTTTGTCCATCAGTTTGAGGATGATAAGCTGAGCTAAAACTCAGTTTGGTACCAAGTTTCTTCCATAGTGTCCTCCAAAAATGGCCCACAAATCTGGTATCTCTGTCTAAAACAATACTCTTGGGCAACCCATGCAACCTAACAACTTCTTTGAAAAACAAGTTAGCAACATGGGTGGCATCACTAGTTTTATAACATGGAATAAAATGTGCCATTTTGGAAAATCTGTCCACTACAATAAATACTGCATCATTCCCTCTCTAAGTCTTGGGCATTCCTAGAACAAAATCCATACTCACCATGTCCCAAGGTCTGTCTGGAATAGGCAAGGGAGCATACAATCCTGCATTCTGGCTCCTTCCTTTGGCATATTGACAGATTTTGCAATTTTTTACAAACCTTTCCACTTCTGCTCTCATCTTGGGTCAATAATAGAAGTGACTCAGCTTCTCATAAGTTTTTTCAATACCAAAGTGTCCAGCAAGTCCACCACTATGCTTCTCCTTGATCAAATTTTCTCTCATGGAGCATTTTGGTACACACAGTTGGTTCCTTCTGAATAGTAAGTCCTCCTACAAGAAATAATCCAGCCATTGGCTTCTATTTGTTAAAATATGGTTACAACATGCTTCAAATGCTTCCTTAAAATCTAATTTTTTTTTATACAATTCTCTGAGAAAATCAAATCCTGCAACTTCAAAATTGGTTTCTTGAACAAGCATGTGCCTCCTACTCAAAGCATCAGCTACTTTATTTGCTTGGCCACTTATATGTTTCAAAACAAATTTGAAACCTTGGAGATAATTAACCCATTTGGCATGCTTATGATTCAACGTGGGCTGCTGTACAATGTACTGCAAAGCATGATTATCAGAGTATAATACAAATTCCTTGGACATCAAATAATGCCTCCACTTTTTCAATGCCTGAACAACGGCATAGAATTCCTTCTCATAAGAGGAGTACTTCTTTCTGGTGTCATTCAGCTTTTCACTTAAATAGGCTACAGGCCTATCATCCTGACTCAGCACAGCTCCAATGGCTTCTCCACTGGCATCACACTTCACTTGAAATGGTTTAGTAAAATCAGGCAGAATCAAAACAGGCTTTTCACTTATCTTTTGCTTCAAAATTTTAAAGCTTCTTTCTGCTTCAGCAGTCCATTTAAATGGTTGTTTTCTCTTTCTTATTGTCTCAATGATGGGTGCATTAATCTTACTGAATTTGCTTATAAATTTCCTGTAAAAACTGGCAAGTCCATGGAAAATTCTTACCTCAAAAACATTTTTGGGTGAAGGCCACTCCACGATTGCCTTAACCTTTTCTGGGTCCATATTCAATCCTTCTGCAGAGACAACAAAGCCCAAATACACCAACTCTTCTTTCATGAATGAGCATTTCTTTAATTTTATCAACAATTTCTCTTGGTGCAACTTCTTCAAGACATAATTAAGATGCCTTAAATGTTCTTCTTTAGTTTTGTTGAAAACTAATATATCATCTAGATACACTATCACAAATTTACCAATTAATTCTTTCAATACTTCATTCATAAGTCTCATGAAAGTGCTAGGTGCATTTGACAACCCAAAAGGCATTACCATCCATTCATACAGTCCTTCATTCGTTTCAAAGGCAGTTTTCCACTCATCACCCTCTCTTATTCTAATATGATGATATCCACTTTTTAAATCTATCTTTGAAAAATATTTAGCACCACTCAAACAGTCCATTAAATCCTCAACTCTGGGCAAAGGGAATCTGTACCTAATTTTTATCTTATTAATCGCCCTGGAATCAGTACACATCCTCCAGCCTCCATCTTTCTTTGGGCTCAATACTGTTGGTACTGCACATGGACTCAAACTTTCTCTGATCAGTCCCTTGTCCACCAATTCTTGTACTTGTCTCCTGATTTCCTCATTTTCTGTGGGAGTCATTCTGTAGGCTACCTTATTTGGAAAATTTCAACCGGGGATAAAATCTATCTGATGGTTGATCTTCCTCATAGGTGGCAGCTCATCAGGTAAATCATCCACAACAATGTCACAATAATTTTCTAACATCTCTTGGATTTCTATTGGCAAATCAGAAATCTTTGTAGAAGTAAGAACTACCTTAGGTTTGCAAACTAAAGAAAAACTTACCTCTTCTTCTTCAATCTGTTGTAGATATTCTTTCCTGCTCAGCAACAAGGTCTTTAGATCAACCACTCTGCTTGATGGCTCTCCTTCTTCCATGGGTATCAATGTATTTTTGGGTGTGGAGCCTGATTATCTTGTTTACTTTGTATCACAGCATTGGACCCCTGTACCTTAAAAGGGGCGGCAACACCGTCTGTAATTAATCACTGTCGTGGGGGGTCCAGGGGGGGCGGCAACGCTTTTCGGAGCCCCCCCTTGGCGGGGGTTTTCGGGGGCAGCGCCCCCAAAGCTAAAAACATATGTAAAATTGCCTTGTAAAAGTATAGTAATTTCTAGTCAATCTGGGCCGTTCATAGGCTGATGATCTGACGGTAGAAGTTATGTTTAGATTAGGGTTTTTTGCCCTAGAAGGCAACCCCTCGCTTTTATGAGGGTATTGTATTGCGGCTGTGTATTATGTGTGTGTGTATTCTCAGAGCGAGAAACAGAGAGGGAGACTGTGAGAGAGAATAGAGGATATTACAGCGGATCTGCTGTAGGTTTTGTCTCTTCATTTTTGCTGGATAATAGAAAGGAAGGACTGGCTGTTTGGGGTGGACGTAGCCCAAACTGGGTGAACCACGTATATCTGTGTCTCTTTGGTTTTATGTGTTTTTTGTGTGCTTGTATTTTCCGCATATTTTATGTGTTGCATTGCTCCATAATATATAATTTTCTAACATGTATGATGTACCCCATCCTTGAAGAAATTGTAAGTGTTCTTCTTTCCATCATGCACTGCTGCTCTGTCAAACTGCTAAGGTCTACCCAGCAGTATGTGACACACATCCATGGGCATCACATCACACAGGACTTTGTCTTTGTATTTTCCCATTTGCAGCTCTATCTCACACTGTTCTTTTACAATCAGCTGGTGCCTTTTATACAGCGAGGACACCCTGTAGGGAGTTGGATGCTCCCTTGTCTTCAGCTTCAACTTCTCTATCACCTCAATGGAAACCAGATTGTCTATGTTGCCACTATCAATGACTAGCTGGAAGCATTTTCCCTGGAATTTTCATATGCTCCTAAACAAAGTCTTCCTTTTTGCAGGCTCAGTGACCTCTTTGTCTTGTTTCAAAAGGACCTTATTAACCACCAAGGACTCTCCCCTCTCTGGTAGAATTTCTTCTTCAATTTCTACCTCTTCTCCAGCCTGGGTAACAACAAAATTTCTTGGACCAGCACCCACAATCTCTGGGCACTCATAGTGCTTGTGTCCCACTTGCTGACATTTATAGCACCTCAATTCTCTACCTCTGCCTCTGCCTTCTCTTCCTCTGTAAGAACCCCTTCTGCCTCTTGCATCACCCTCTGTAGATGCATTCTGAGGTGAGCTACTCTTAGCTCCATCTTCGGGTGTAGTAGGCTTTCCTCTACCATCCTGACTTCCCTTTCCACGGAAAGTACCTCTCCCTTTGGTAGACTGCTTCCTCAGGAATTTCTCTTCTGCTTTCAAGGCCATCTAATAGGCCTCTTCAACTGTCTTAGGAGACAGAAGACCAATTTCATCTTGGATCTCCAGCTTGAGACCATTCACATATCTGGCAGTCTTCTTTGGGGTGTCTTGAAACTACCCATCTCTTATGCTTACTCTATAGAATTCTTCTGTATATTCTTTTACTGTCAGCAACCTCTGTCTCAGGTTCTGCATTTGCCTAAACAATGTCAGCTGAAAATCACTAGGCAAGAATTTACCTTTTAACTTAGCCATCATTTTGGTCCAACTCTTGATAGGCTTCTTGCCAACTCTCCTTCTTTCTGCTTGCACTCCATCCCACCAAAGTGTAGCATGTCCCTTCAGCTTTGTTACTGCAAACTTGACCTTTTTATCTTCACTCATTTCTTCATAGTCGAAGCACTTGTTCATTTCATTAATCCAGTCCACTAGCTCCTCTGGATTCATTCCTCCTGCAAAACTTGATACTTCAATCTTGGGCTTAACTGCAGACCCCAGAACAGTTCTGAGGAGCCTCATGTCAGGAGGAATCTCAACATTTTCTCCAGCTTCTTCTATTTCAAGTTCACTGATGTCTTCAGGATCTCTGGGTTGTCTTTGCTCCATGGCATCCATTCTGGCCTCGAACCTCTGCAAGATCCCCAACACTTCTACATTGGCAACGGGTCCGCCTCTCCTTCTGCCAGCACCTCTACCAACTTGGATTGCCATGTTAATTCTCTACAAAAACAACTTAAAAACAACTCTGATACCACAATTGACAGCAACAAAACTGAATTCGACCCCCTAAGAAGAGTTGGTTCCTTTCTTGACTCTATCCACGTTGCCTTAGTGCAATTTCTATATGGTGTCACTGGTGCTCTTACATCCCGTGCACACAGTCATTCGTATCCATTTCATATTTTATCCTCTCCTATGTTATGACTTTGGAAAACTTTAAATATGTTCCGAACTTTTATTCTATCGTTGAACCTTATAACTAAGGTTACAACCTAACACATTAAAATCAAAACGCTTATAACAGCCCTTAGGCCCTGGGCCCACCTTTACAATCGATTGTTTAATAAAATGTAGCCACCATACCTTAGATTAACCTCCGTGCTACTTCCAAATGTGATCAACGTTCAATGAGCCTTCCTCTAGATTGACGACGTTTGTCGATATCGCACTGCCTCCTCAGTCGAACGTTAACGCGCGATGGGGGCGGTTTTGGAAACCCGCCTTATGCCACGTGTCCTCCAACCGGTGTGATCACTCCCAATTCTCAAATATCATTCCTCCCACAAAGGCGATGCGATCAAAACCGCTTCCAGCTTTTGAACAGTGATTGACCAAAGGTTAAGTTGGGGTTACGCTATCCTTCCTATTCACTCCGGTTCGCAAACTCGAGGTTTAACCTCGGGACAAGATTTCAATCAACAGCAAACCAAAACGACTTCGCTCGTAAGCAGGTTCTGCTTTCAGGAAAAGCTCGCAACGATACTACAGAGTGCACACATATGGCTCGACACATCAGTTAAGGGCACAATGCATTCATTTCTTGGGTTCCTATGTCGTTATGGCCTACTTCAGAAATTCAGAGGGGGATTATACACACGACTACAGACACAAAATGGAGGTTCAACACAGCAGATTCTTCATTGAATTAACACAACGCTGGAGGCTCGAACACTTCATAATTAAGCAATTGTATGCGCAAAACAGTATGTCTACTACTCGACACTGATAATCAACAAACATCGAAATATTTTCAATAGAGAACAATTGCTTAACACACAAAATATTTACTGTGAAAAGCTCTTCCCTTCAATGCATCCGGGGTTTACATTTATACATCAATATTTGTCTTTTCAGTTCCTCTGTGAGGACCGTTTTTGGTAATTCAAAAGCCTAGCTACTATTTATTCAATTAACTGAAACATGACAGATGGACTGAACTGAAAGCTATTCGACTTCTACTGACTCTAACTGACCTAATGCAACTGGTAGCTAAGGTATTGACACCTTGCTGTTACAATTTCAGTGATTTTTTGAACCCTCCTAGCCACAACATGTGGAAAAATATCCTACATTGCTGGCTAGTGTCTAATGCCCCTGCATCAGAAAGGGAGCGGAGAAAATTTTTATATGCACAATTGAATCCAAAGAGGGCATCATTTATTTAACAGGGAGATCAAATTCAAACTTTTTTGATTCGAAGTTTCATCCTTGTTGAGCTTTAAGCTGAGAATTGGAATGAGAATAATTGATCATCATTTGGATCAGTTTCACTTCCAATTACATCAATTCTTAGTTCTGGCCTTGGCAAAGGTCTAGTGATTGATTCTCCTCAAGATAACAAAACGATTAGTTTGCGATCATAATTGACATCCAATTCATAGAAAGGAGCATAACCATTTTTTTATTGGATTGATTTATTATATCCCAACTTTGGAGAGATAAGTTCTTTTTAATAATTTCTTTTGTTCAAAGTGATAAATGATATTGGGAGTGATAAGTTGAATTTTGGGAATTTTTTGTAAATTTGGTGTAATAAGGTGTAAATATCTTTTTGTATTTTTGAAGTGATAAAATTGTAACTTGGAGTAATGTTTTTTACTTCAAGTGGGGTGTTTGAAAAGTTAACTAACTACAGTCATAAAAGTAAAAAGTCAATCAAGTAAAAATCAAGGTCAAGCTAGAGTTATTGATTGTAACAAAAAGGGTGCATTCTCAGTTGAATCCGACACCCATGGTTTAAATTTTATGGTCTGGATTCAAAAGTCAATTTGGATGAGTCTAATTCATTTTAACTTGTCATTAAATCATTGTAAAACTCTTTAGGTTGCATTTTTAGTGGTATCCGACACCCTCATCCTATTGAAGAAAAATCAAGCAAGTGTGAAATTCAAGCAAGAAATTTCAAATCTAAGATCAAGCGAGCGAGTACAAAATGGGTAAAGGATGAAAATGTCTTCAAAGCACCGAACTAAAAATCAAATAATTGCAAGAGTGCAATCATGAATTTCACAACAAAATTGAAATACTTGAGTGGAAGTTAAAACAAAATCAAAACATAATCAATCAGATGAATATCACATTAGAAGCAACAAACGATATTCAAAATGAACAAGATATGAAAGAACAACTCATTAATGATCTAATCCACCAGGTTAATGTAATTTGTGAAACAAATGATGTCATCCAACAAGTTGTGCTACTAAATGATGCAACTAGTAGTACTAAATATATAATTTAAAAGTTTGATGCAACATGTGATACAAATGAATTGTTAATAGATATGATTGATTCTCAGTGTGATACAGATGACTTAATGAATGTCAACAACAGGAGCAGGTGTGAAGAAAAACAACTAAATGGTATTTCCAAGAAGGTGGTTAGAACTTGGGAATAAATTTATTTCATCAAATATCAACATGGCTTGGGGTACAACAAATAAAACAATTTGTATGTTCCATATTTCTCAAAACTAGTTCAGTTTGTAAGTGGAGGTTTTCTAGAAAATACCTATAATCTTGTTAAGTGCAACCATTGTAAGAGAAATGGCCATATGGAGAGTAAGTGTTTTGATATCCATCTTTGAAACCATTGTGGCAAGAAAAATCACTCATCAGAAAGATGTTGCAAACGAAACCAGCCACCCTTAATGAAGATCAATTATGCATGGATTGATCCTTGGAAGTGGTCATCTACAGTCAAACAATTATCTATGTTTTACCGCAGGATTCAGTCTCACATGAAGACAAATATTGCAGCCGTGAACATATGGTACTCTCATGCAGCTGAAAGAGTGAGTACAACAATGAAAATTTCCTACATCTGAAGGGGGGGGGGGGGGGTGGTTCATAAATAAATGCAGATGGTTATGGTCTCTCCTTTCAACTGACAAAGGGGGGAATTGATGGTTGTCACAATGAAAGTTTCGACTTCAACAAATTTTTTAGTGGGCGTCAATTTTTCCAGTGGGAAAGCGATTGGGAATATTAACTTCAACAAATTTTCCAGTGGGAAAGTGATTGGGAATATGAAATTCAAAAAAATTTCCAGTGGGCGTCTTTAAAATTTTGTCAGTGGACAAGTGATTGGGACGTTTATTGAGAGCATTTGTGGACATTCTTTTGTTCACTTGGATAGTCATTGGACCAAGCAAAGGATACATGGATCCTTTTGCATTGAAACTTGGAATTTGATGGAGTTTTCAATAAAATTTCAGGGATGTATCAGACTTGCAGTTGATTCACATTTCTTAGTTTGTTCTCTTCATATTGGAGTTTTCCGGCATCCAATTTTTGGTGGGTTTTCAGGAATTTCTTCGTTGAGGATCAACTTATAAATTTCAACATAGGTACTTGGAGATGGTACCAGGTTCTTACTTTGCACTTATGATTGAGGGGGGGGGGGAATGTTAGCCTCACTCTCACATAAAACAATCAAAAAGTCCAAAATAATTAAAATTATAAAACTTGGATTTATTCCTACTTGTCTATTATAGAATGTGACTATTCCTCAAACTTGGGAGTTTGTTTAGGTCTATTTGGTTGAGAGATTCTCTCCAACTAGTTGGGCTCCTATATTAGTGTGTGGTTGAGATATTTACTCAACCAAAGTGATTGTGTCCAAGATAGATGCACCATATTGAGACATACTCTTGGTGTATTTATATATTGTATGATTATCATTATTTTTGTGTGAAATACAATACATTGAGGCTTTATGCCTTTTCCACCATGTCTTATGTTTCTCATGATTTCAATTTTTTATTAGTTTTTATTTCCTTCACAATTAAAAAGCTCTTCATGCCATCATAGGTGGTTTTTCAAGAACTGTTAAGACCAAGGTAATGACTTGCACCATAGCCAAAGATGTTTGGGATAAACTTAAAACTATTTATGAAGGTGATGATAAGGTCAATCAAGCCAAATATCAAAAGTATAAATCTCAGTTTGAAAATATGAAAAAGGATGAAAAAGAAGATATTGTGACTTACTCAAAGTAGATGAATTTTTCAAATCCATCAAAGGATTAGGAGAGGAAATTAAATACCCCTTGGTCATAAAAAAAATGTATTGATATCACTTCCCTTGAGATAGAATGTCAAGGTATCTTCCATAGAAGAAACCAAGGGCTTGACCAAGATGACAATGGAATAATTGCATAACACTCTTACAACAAACAAAATGAAAATAGATACAGAAGATGGACAGTCAAATAGACAAGAAGCCTTTAAAGACACAAAGAATATAAGAAACAAATAAATCAAGCTAGAAGACACACAAGGCAATGGACCACATAAAGAAGAAGCAAATTTCATTAGGAAGCTCAAAAGAGGAACCAGAAAAAACAAAGGTAAGTTACCTTTTAAATATTTTGATTATGGCATAATAGGTCATTATGCTAAGAGATGTACTTTTAGGGAAAAGAAAAGATCCCATAAGAAAATTATGTATTCTAAAGAAGATAGTAGTTCATTAGATGAAAGTGACACAAAAGAAGGTGATGCAAGAGAATTTCTCTTCATAACCTAAGAAAATAAAGATAATGATCATGATGATGAAGAGATCAACGATTCAGATGAAAAAGAACAAAATGTGGGAATAGATCATTCTTGGGGTCTGAGAAAAGATGTAGATTCCAAGTAGGAAGATGAATATCTTTAAGAAAATTTGAAGAATAATGAAAAGGGAAATGCCAAGCTTAGAAATAAAAATAGAGAATTGAAAATCCTACCTGAAAAGAATGATAAAGAAAATATCTCCTTAGAGATCCAACTTGAAGAAGCAAAAATAATTGAGGAAGTAATGAAGATCCAAATGAAGAAGAAAGAAGAAGCTTCTAAGAAGCTTGAAGAAGAAGTTGTGTCATTGAGAGTTGAAGTTGATAAGCTCAATAAGAACTTGGACATATCACTAGTGTTGGATAACATTCTTAGTTTTCAAAGACCATCAAGCGATAAAATTGTATATAGTTTCATCGTCAAGCAATGAAGACATAAGCTTCAAGCCTCCAAAGGAAGAAAGTGAAAGGGAGTGTAGAAATGATGTTATTTCTGCTAACAGTGGATTGAACCTCCTCCAATACAAAACAACTTTAGAAGATCATCCTACACTCCCAAGTATGAGAACATTTTTCTTGGCCATTTTTACTCTTTTGGAAATTTGGGACATAAAGCAATCCATTTTAAAATCAATACAAGATATAATTATGTAAAAAGCAGGACTGATTACAGATTTGCAAGAAGTGAAAATAAATAATGGGTTGTTCATGGATCTACCAACATAAACTAAATTCCATTTGAACCACTAATTAATCAAAAAATTGTATTCTACAAGTGTTGATTACGGATTTGCAAGAAATGACAATAAATCAGGGAATGTTCATGGATCCACCAACAGAAACTAAAATTAATTTGAACCACTAATAAATAAAAACATTGTAGACTACAAGTGCATTAATCTTGGTCACAAGGCACAATATTTCATGCTTGAAAATGCTCCAACCATAAAGACAGAGAAGCTAACTGTGAAATGGAAAAGGGAAAAGAATGAATATTTGATTCTAGCATTGATCGTTGAATACAAAGAAGATTAGTGGTACATAAAGAATGGATGCTTGATACATATGAAAAGACATCCAAACAAATATGTCAGCCTAAAAGGAAAGAATGGTAGTGTTGTGTTTGGAGATAATTCCTCTATCAAGATTCTTGGAAAAGGTGTAGTAAGTCTTGGAAGTGTACATATGAAATCACAAAATGTTTTGTTGGTTAAGGATTTGAAGAAATATCTTTTCAGTGTTGGAAAAATATGTGATCAAGGGTATAATCTCTTGTTTGACTCCCAGAAGTGTGAAATCATAGATGGAAATTCACGAAGATTGGTTGCAACAACCACAAGAAGGGCAAACAAAATATATATTCTAGATCAAGCAAAGCAGAAGAAAATTGCACCCAACAAAAAGAGTCACAAGGACATCAAAAAAGGGAATTATAAGAAGATAAAAATCCTATTGAGTGCCATATGTTCAATGGGGGTAGTTCCAAAGAATTAAATCACCCTTTTCCATTGATGTCAAAGGGGGAGAGAAAAGGAAGTGCAACATGGAGTTAAAGGAAATGTAACATGGATTCAAAGGAAGTGAAGCATGGAGACAATGGGAGCATGAGTGTTGACATCAAAGACAAAGGGGGATATTGTTGGAAGAAATTTTCATTGATACCAAAGGGTGAATGAGCTAGAATTTTTTTAATGATTTTTGTGCACAAATTAGTGAATTTGAATGTAATGAACTTCTAGATTGTAACCCTTATCATGCCATTTCGTTTGATAGTTGGCATGCCTTGTGGGTCATCATATTGTGATTTGAAGTTTGATGCCCCAAATATATGGGTTTAGCACCAATATTTTACCCAAAATTTTATGGCCTTAATTATTCATTGCTACTCTAGAAGAAGGTCTCAAATTGAAAATCAATTTTCCCTAAGTCCATCTGTCCAATCAGCCTTGAAAGAAGATTTCATGGAAGAAAAATAAAAATGATTTTAAAAGAAGCCTAATCCTCCTTTGTTGACCAACCTAATAGTAAATCCTAAAGTCGGCTCCAACATTTAGTCATGAATTTTCATGAACAATTATTTATTCTAAGTGTAGATTAGCCCCAATATAGTCCCCCTATGAATGTGTATATATATGGTAGTCATTGAGCATCAAAGGGAAAGAATTTGGGCATCAATATGAAGCATAAAATCATATTCTGATCACTAATATGGTCTGAGGCCTTGAGCTTGTTGAATACATAAAGAAGAAGGCCCATTTGTTAAAGTGTTGAGGATAATTGTTTAATCTTTCTTTGAGATTATTTCTCAGCAAAATCTAAAGTTCCCGAGGAAAATTGTATATGAGGCCTATTTGAGATTTAAGGACATTTTTTTTGGGAAAAAAGAGGTATGATTTGAGGCTTTTTTTAGCATAAAATTTGGCCTCTATAAGGTCTCATCCGAGGCCCTTATAGACATATATGTGGCAGTGAATTCAACCTCCCTGAGGCTCCCTCTAAGGCACAACTCAACATGTCCTAAGGTTGATCTGGATCATATAACTGTTGGGTCTCAATACTGTCCTTAACGGACATCCACTTTCACCATCATATCCATTATATCACCTCCATTTCACCTTCATTTCACTACCATGTCACTACATTCATCTCACTTTCATCATCATTTGGGTTACCCTTGTGTTTTCCAAACATTATTAATTTCTAGTGTTTTTAAGTGAATTTGTGATCAAAAGTTGGAAATAATATGCATATGCTTATACCTTAAAAGTGGAAAGAGTTTTGTGACATGTGTAGGTTCATTGGAAGCTTCTAAGGCCCTCTTATGTGGCTCCCAAAGATTAAATTTGATATTATCTTCATAATATGAAGGAGATTTGAAGGAGGGATATGTGGCCTATGATTAGAAAATTGGTTGATAATATTATGGATCAAAAGAGAAGAATAAGGATCCTCATTAATGAGGAGGTTTCTTAGAAATTGTATAAATAGGAGAGCCTTCTCCTTTCAAAGGCATGTGTAAAGTTGGAGAGATACTTAGGTGTGAAGTTAAGATTACTTATGTTTTGGATAAAATTCAAATTTGGCACCATGCTCATGAGTGATGTTCACCTTGTTTTGATAATGCTTGCATTGGGAGCCTCTCGACTTACCATCTATCATGCTTTTGGAATGGCCACCTACAATGTGTGAGATTTATTGATTTCCAAGATTAAGATTTATTGCTTTCCTAGATTAAGATTTATTTTCTTTCACAGATTAAGATTTATTTCTTTCATAGATTAAGATTTATTTCTTTCTTAGATTAAATTTCCAATTAGCTGTGTAATCTTATGCTCACTAATTCGTCTCAAGAAAGTGGTTTCTATCATTTTCCAATTGGATCAGATTTGGGCATTCGGTCATACATCAGTCGTATATTAGAATTAAATTATGCAAGTAGATTAAATTTTAATTCCTGAAGGTAGAATATATTTTCAAGTTGATATAGGAATGGTGTAATTAGGTTAATATTTAGTTTCCATAAACTGATCCCTAGCATATATTGTGCACGTATGTCTCACAAGTCCTACGGATCCCGGATTGATAATTTAGGTTAGTAATCTAATACAAATTATTTTAGTCAACAATAACAAAACCTAATTCTGAGATAGAACATCCAAAATTTTACTGAGGCAAATATGAAGTTACATGTATAAATTTTACTTGAGGCAATATGAGGTTTGTGGTAGATTTATTTGTGATGTGACAGAAGTTGTTGCAAGACATTGTTTTGAGGCTAATCTGAAGTTTCCTCTATGGTTGATCTGAGCTTCTCATGGGGAATTTTGAGGCACTTTCCAAATATGACCAGAGACATAGATGATATTTTTGAAGACCTATTTGAGGCAAGATTGGAGACTTTTGTTCACCTTATTTAAAGTTATTCCTAGTCCATTTCTGCAGAAGACTAAAGTTTGTTTTGGAGCACATCTTGAAGAAACATGCTTTCCCGGTTGAGGAGCTAATTCAAAATATTTGAATAAAGCATCAAGGAGGTATGGTTTATAATTCTGTTTAGATTGTATGTTTTGAGGATTACTACAAGTCAAAGTTACAACAACAGACATATCAAAGTTCAAGGATAAAACCTAAAGTAGGATATAGTAGAGGCAACAATGTTTGCGAGTTATTGTACTTGGGTCATTTTCTATAATATGAGAGCCCAAGGTTTTTATTTTATCTTTTATTATTGAAAGTGTGTTGTCGTTTCTACAGCACCCTCTAAAATTTTAGCATGTTTCCAATTTCAAAGCCTACTTTGTCTTTGCATGTTGTTGTCACAAACAATGTGTCATCGCACATGTTTTCTCTAAGTATTCTTGTTCCTTTTGAAGAAAATCAAAGTGTTGTATTTTATCACAAGAAAGAGTCACAGAATGCATCAATGTGGTTTTGGTTTATTTCAAGGGGTGATCTCCATTTTAATGGGTTTTTATCAGTATGTAGACATATATCACACTCATTTCCAAATTTTTAAGCACGTCACACAAGTGTCATTGTCATCATGGCAAACTGCATCTTTGGTGTCGCACTTGGGGCAAGTCGCCACAATGTCATCACATTGAGGAAAGTATGTTTTTCATGTGTTCTAGGTGATCTACGTTGTGTCGTTAAGTGTTCTAAGTGCATGATCATCCTCAAGTCTTATCAGTGTTCACTTCAGTTCATTGATCCCACACTTAGTCATATTTGGAAAAATTCTCAACCAAGCAACTTGGCATCACCCAAATCTCCTAAACTTTGCATTGTGTAGTCTTGGTACTCAAGCCTCATCCTTGCCTCTTTGCACTATGTAATGCATAGTCCCTGCCTCCTCGAATTGAACACTGCGCAATCACAATGCTTATTCCTGAACCTTGATCTCTAAAATTGCACAGTCCTTGCCCTCGGTTAGTCTCTTCGACGCACCACACAGTCTCAATCATCAAGCCTCGACCTTGAGCCCTTGAACTGTGCAACTGCACAATCCCTCAACATTTGTCCCTATGGAACTGCGCAGTGGGAAACCTCAAGTCTCAAGCGCTCAGTTTTACCTCTTGAGCCCCTCAACTACACAGATGACAAGCCCTAGCCTGCTTAAAATGTGCACTATATTGTCTCAAGGTTCAGTCCTTGACCCTAACATCCTAAGTTGTGCAACTGCACAATCATAAGCCTAATTCCTAACCTGTCACCTGGTCTCGGCTCAGTTAATGGATTGTTATGCATCATACTAGACTAGGGGTTTTATCATATTGATGTCGTTTTGTCATGAATGGATTTCAGTCGCAAGTATTTTATCATGTTATGACAGGATGTTGATGAAGGAGATGAAGAAGGAGACCTTGCAAGAAGACACTTTTGAAGCTGCAATAACAAGTTGATCAATCAAGAGAAGACAAAGGAATATTAGTTGCGGAAATAGTTGGAGATCAAAGTTCACATAGAAGACTCCTTATCTTCAAACCATGTGGAGGAGGAAGAAGAAAATCATGTTCCCTCTCTCATGAAGACACAAAGGAAGCAACAACAAAGAGTGGCTTAACATTGTCATGTCATCATGTAGTCCATTTCATCAGTGTCATGTCATGAGTCATCAGGTGCGACATCATTTTTTGGATTATGCAAATTCAATATTGGAAATGTAAAGTAAAGTGGAAGTCCAAGAGTCATCCATGTAATTTGAAATGTCGTGTAGGAAGTCAAAAGGTCACAGAGAAGTCAAACATTCATGAGGGTAGTCCAAGAGTCACAAGGGAGGTGAATGATCACCCATTTGGCTCCTCCTATCAGATATTAGAGAGGAAGATAGTTCTTTTGGAGGAGTAAGTGGTTGCTCTAACACTCCACTATTGGGGCTAGTGGTGTTCACTGTCTATGTATCTTGGAACTTTTACTTAATTCAGAAGCTCATTCAGCTAACACAGTTTCATGTGTATGTCGTAAATATTGTAAAACTATTCTTTGGATGTTTGTGATTTATGTTGCTTTAATATGTACTAAGGAAATTTAACTATTTTGATGGATTTGGTACTTATCTTGATGAAGGTGTGTTGTATGTGTTTTAACAATCGTTGCTCCTGGGTGAACTACTTCGCTAGTTGTCCAACAATTCATTTATATGTCATGCTCGTGTTTTTTTTCTAGATTAGTACTATTACTTTTCTTTAAAAGGCTCACTTTTACCTCCCCTTTTGGTAGAGAAACCTTGTACATTCCGCAGTTGAACAACCACAAAGAATACTCACTTGCTTATCCGAAATTACCTGTGCATTACTCTCTCGTGCTGAATATTGAAGCCAAAGCATATCTTTAAGAATATGGTAGTCAGGCCTTATTTCTGGAAGGGCTCCCACACCAAACAGTACAAAGTCTAATTGGGACTTTTCATCCAGGGGATCCCTTTGCATGGTCACAGTATCCAACACCGTCAATAGAGTGGTAGGGTGGTGCTAGGCAATGAAGATTAAGATTCCTTCAGGAGGTTGTCGCCTCCTTCCAACGGGAGCTGGTAAACTTGGGGTTGTAGCCCTTCTAGTTGTACCTAATAAATCTGGAAGTTGTAGCTTCCCTTGTAATATAAATAAAATGTTTATATATATATATATATATATATATATATATATATATATATATATAGTCTTCCTTTGATGTGATGTTATTAGTTGATGCTTTCGATAATAATATGTAAGAAAAAGTAAAATATTGATTCAACCCCGCTCAGTATTGCCAAGACATATATTTATTGAGCCGAGAGGCTCATTCTACAATTCAATATGAGAGACGTGTAAGTATGTCACGTCCTCAAAAAAATAATAAAAATAATTTTAGCTCATGTCGACCAAAAAAAATAATTAAATTAAATAACCATATAAATAAACAATTAAAAATCTATTAACAAAACAATTGAATTAGTTGTTGATGTTTCAATTTCACTCTTCAAGTAATAAATACAATATTTCGATGCATATCTTAAATAATATAATTTTACAGAGATAAAACATCCAATGTGAGTTATGAATAAAATATTTTAGCATGAATTAATATAAAATGGTTCAATACACATGATATGTAATCTTTATAACATTCAAAAATGCAATTTAAACAGTAAAAAATTACACATTGTTTTTTGCACTCTAAAATAAGTTTGCAACAAAAGAAATTTGATCCCTCTCGGCTCATGTTAGATCCGTGCTTTAGATGGATCTATGTTAGTTTTCTATTCAATTTTGCGTGCACCATTAAATCACCTATGTTGACCAATGTGCCATGTGTTTCTCATGTGAATCAAATACATGACAATAATTTACTCTAAAGGTATATGTGAGGTTGACACCCCTCTTTTTGTTCTTATGGCACTACAATTCAACTAGGTTGTCACATTGACCAATGAATGGACCTTTTGGTTATGCTCCTTTAGGATGCAATGATATCTTAGTATTTGAAACATATTAGTTTATGTTTGTATTCACTTGACAATCCTTGCAAGTTTGTCATCAATGAGAGATAACCAATGTCAAATCCATGATAACAATAAGACTTTTGATATAAATTACATAAAAAAACATCAAACTCTTGAATAGAGCCAATACTTCTACTTAGTTATTTGAAATTCTACCTAGAGATTTTGTTTTGTTTTGTTTTTTTTTTTTTTACTTTAACATAAAAAATGATTCCCTATACACTTCCACCCCTAATATTTATTAAAATAATTTAATAAATGAACAAATTCATTTTTAAAAAATAATATATATATATATATATATATATATCAAAATAAATTTATCTTATTGAGATTTTTTTTTTTTTTTAATAAGAAAACTTATTACATATTAAATCTTTCTATATTAAAAATAAATGAAATTTCACTCTTTTTTATTCATATTTTTTTGAAATATTATAAAATATTTTTTTGATTTTTTTATACCTAAGAAAATTTGGAGTACGTCCTAAAACTACTTTTGTTTGGCTAAGAGATGGTTTTCTTTGGACATAAGGAAATAGGTTAACTACCCAAGACCCAGAGGCATATGACACCAGTGAAAGTTTGTCCCCTTAGTCCAAGTGGCATGATTTTCCTTAAATAATAGTAATGAGATAGCTTGCATTTTTGGATAACAATTAATGATGGTTGTCCAGTAACTTCACATCAAAGAGTGCCTTTACAAAGCACCCGATCAACATCTATTGGTAAACTTAAATAGTATAATTTTACAAATATATATGATTGTTTAAACCATTAAAATTAATATATTGTTAAAATGCCATAATCATAAATAACATTATTGAAATGACATATATCATATTAAATTTAATTAAAATTTTTGATTTATATGTTGTTTAAGATATCATAAATCACGAGCTCAAATTCAACCACCCACCTTTAAAGTACATTGAAAAAATTAAAATATATATTTTAAAAATTTATATATAATTATCATGAAATAAATAAAAGTTAAAACCATGCCAGTTATAGTAAATTCTTATCAATTTACAAAGACTAAACCACTGATTGGATCTTACAAACCTCATTGATGATTTTTGGAGTTGGAAGGCACTTGTCACGCTCAGGGAAATTAGAAGTCAAATATTGGGCCAGAAAGTTGACATAAGAGGTGATTGACACTTGCCATAATTTTGGCACTCCCATGCCACCGACCCATTTACTGGTTGAACCACAAGATGACAGATGGTGAATTTATGAATAATGCACAATTCAATCAAAATCGTACAAACTCCTCAGGTGATAACATGGCAGCATGATGTCATGAGAAAATATTGATTAATCATTAGATATATTTTTTTCATCATGGTTTACACACCTGGTTAGAAATCTGAGGACCTGTGGGCTGTCTTTGCTAATTGTTGTTGAAGAGTAACCATTTCATTTAAAAAAACCTGACAGTGATGTTTTGTTTTTCAACTCCCACCTAATACAATATCACTCTTTCTAACCTACAAAATACCATTTCACAGTCTTGGTTGTATTTTATTAACAGCCAACAACAATAGCAGTAGGGGACAACGTGGATTGGGACCTACACAAATAGAAAAACATTTACAGAAATATTAAGCATTCTACTCTCCATTTGGTATGGGATTGAGAAACTTATACTGGTGCTTGCTTCAAGATCCTCGCTGGTCAATCAAATTACACACCAACCTTATCTAATACTTTAGATATTGAGATGGTAATGCTCAACACTGCAATTACTGTATTAATATTATCAATACTCTGGATTGGATATCAATATTATAGGGTACTTGAGAAAGGAGTTGTCTGCTGACACAACAAAATAGTCTGGATGACAGTTTTTTATGGGAATTTGGTAAAATAAAATTAAAAAAATATTTGAGTATTTGTTAGATTTTGGCAAGACAGTTATCCAATAGTGAACATATACAACTCCATACATTTATGGCTCATGAGCAAACTGGTTATTTGTTGCGTTTACCCTACAATCTTGATATCCAATTCAGTAAATACCAATATACCCTTCCATTTTCCTAGTAACCTGCAATTTTGGTATCCAAACCATGTTTATATTTGTAATGATAGCATTATTAAGTCCTTCCTCTGGTGGATTTTCAGAGATTCAGTGTTCTATATTTAGAGCCTTTGCATTTTCTAGTAACTTGTAGTATTGGTATCCAACCCAGTGAATACCAATGTACTCTTGCTTTTTTTTTTCCTGGCACTCTGCTGGACTGGTATTAGTACTAAGTCCTTGCTCTAGTAGATTTTCAGAGATCCAGTTTTTTTATATTTAGAATTTATATTGTTTAATTTTTTTATTTTTTAATTTAATTATTAGTTTTTGTAAACTTAATTTAATGGGTTTATATTTTTGTTACATTTTTATCATTTTAATTTAATATAATCAAATCATTTAAATATTGCAAGTATTGTCAAAAGCCCTAAACCCATATTTCATTATTAAAAAAAAAAAAAATACAATTTTAACACAAAAGCATTACCATCTCACCAAAAATAATGTCATTTAATTAAAAATAAATAAAATCATATCATTACATTAAATCCTTTTTCACACACTTTTAACCATTCCATCTCTTATATATAATTATAATATTTCTTTATTTTTTAAAATCAATTTGTATATATAATTTATTTTTAAAATTAATTTTAATTTTTAATTATTTATAAATCTTAATATTAAATTAAATAAATTTTAACTATCATTAAAAAAATCCATTATTATCCTGTACAAGCATCACATGCCCATTTTATTCCCAGTAAATTGTTTTTATTATATTCTATTCATTTTATTGTGACAAAAAAGTGCAGATTCCACTCCCACCCGTGCACATAGAATTATTATTTATGATGTATAAAATTTAGTGGGGGCAGAGAATTCTCCAGAAACAAGATATATATATTTTTATATTTAATTCCCTGAGTGTTATCAATGGAAAATACCTAAACCCACAATCATAGCCCTGAAATCAGAGTTTTCAAAAATATTTGCAGTTTGGTTGAGTTTTCAAAAATATTTTCAGGTTGGTTTTCATTATTATCAAGGTTTTAAACATTTTCGGTGTGTTTAGTGAAAGTTTTTGGAAGTTTTTTTTTGTTGATTTTTCTGGTTTAATTTTTCTAAAATTTGGCAGGAATTTATTGAAATTACAAGTTTGATGGGCAAGTCCTGCACAGTAGAAATGCCTTGAAAGTTTTTCAGGGTGCTGAATTCATATTTACAATAAAAAAACCAGTTTAAATAACACAAATAAGATTTCACCTCAAAACCTGAAAGTGCAAAAAATCGCACTAAAAACAACTCCTTAAACATCACACCACAGTTCATTAACAATTTAAAATTTTCAGGTGTTGAAGTTAAAAATATTTTATTTTATTATTAAATTATCATTTTTAATTATTTTATTGTTAAATTTTTATTATAATATTAATAATTATAATAAATTATTTATTATTTATACTATATTATAATATATATATATATTTTTAATATTTTTTTATTGTTTGTAATTTTCTAATTGTTTGTAAGTTTATTAGATCTAAGACTTTTGCGATCCATAATGAAGATAAAAATACTTTCCTAAATTTTCTAATAGAAAGCTTATATATCTTTTATACATGGTCAATATGATAAAATAAAATAAAAATAAATTAAAAAATTTATTTATTTAAAATTATTACAATATTTATCTAATATAATAAAACAAAATAAGAATAAATTAAAAAATACGTTATATTTAAAATTATTATAATAAGAATAAATTAAAAAATCGGTTATATTTAAAATTATTATAATATTTATCTAAAAATGGTTGGATAAGTATTAAATTTTTATAATTAAAATTAAAATGAGATATATTTTATAATAAAATTTAATAAATTCTAACAATTAATTAAAATTAGATTAATTATTTTTATAAAATAATTTAATAGATTATTATAATTAGTTGTGATTGAATTAAAAGCATTCATTAAAATAATTAAAAAATATATATATATATATATGTATTTTTTTAATAGAAAATTGTATAGTTATATTGATTAACATAATAATACAAAAATAAGATGGTTCTCAAAAAAGATATCCTAAGTCTTGTCTAAATTTTGGATCTTACTATTAGAAAAATAAAACAATCCTTATCAAAAGATTTTGAAAATCTAGGACTAGTATATAATTAACAGCTAAGATTATGTAGAATTTGCAGAGCATTAAACATTAATATTGAATAAAAGTATGGTGGACACAAGTTTCCTCTTGGTTCTTTGTGTTAGTATATAAATTTTAGCCTACAACCAAAATTTCAACATCTTGGTCTAAAATTTACATTCTACACCCAACAATTCAACATCTTCTTGCTACTATTAAACAATGTTATCTTCCTTATCCTCTTCCATTACATACCTAATAGACAAAGTGACATTTGAAGTCACAAAAGTAGGATTTCTAAGTAGACTCACAACCATTTGCTAAATAAAACACACTCAACTTGAAAAACTTATTTTTTGCCTCTTTTGACAAAGGTTTTCAAAATGAAAGCATATTCATCTTTCTAGTTTCTTTCCAAGAGTGTATCCTATCAATGGTAGAAAAAAATTGAATTCCTATTATTAGTCATTAGTAATGTAATTCCTATTATTAGTCATTAGTAATGTAACTCTTATTATTCGTGATGAAATCTTCCAACCTCCTCAAAGCTTTGTGAATATCGATAGCCTCACATAATTTTGGCATCTCCTAGAATGTCTGGTCCATTTTGAAGGCGCTATAGAACACTTGACAATCCCCCCTACCACTGTCCATCACTAACAAACTATCATAGCCATTAATTATTCACCTTTACAATTGTTCCCTCAAGCATCATGGCAAAAGACTATCAATTTTTGAATTTGTTCCATTAACTTTTTTATTTTTGGCATGCCTTAGAGGCTTCAAGAATAACAATAGATCAGCTACAATTCTAGGCCGCTAGACTAGGAAGTGACCTGCATGAAAACCACTATGCCACCAAGTAGGGCCAACCAAACAGAAGCGTGAACCATAACTCATCTCAACACTAGAGGAAAAGCCTCAATTTGAACTAGGATAGAACAAACAAGGGAACCACGGAGCAAGAATCCATAGAGGATTCCCAAATTGTAGACCTAGAGCGAATTCCATTATCTCACTTGCAAAAAAATCCAAATTCGAGTTCAATTGATGAACTTGCTATAATATTGAACATCACATGTGAGGCTACTAGGAGATTAATGTGCCATTCATTTCTCATGTGAATCATATGTATGACTATGATTTACTCTTAAGGTATCAGGGAGATTGACATCCCACTTCTTATTCATAAGGCACCACAATTCAACTAAGTGATCATATTGACAAGCAGATCTACCTTTTGGCAAAACCCCCTTAGGATGTGATAGTGGGTTTTTCAATCCTACTAGTTTCCTTTTGTAATTTGATTAACATTTATTGTGATTTTTCCATCACTGGAAGATGAAGCTATAAATGTTAATGATAACTAATACCCAATCCTAAATAACAATAAGGCATTTGATATAACTTGCTCCAAAAGCCTCAACCCTCATAGCTCTGTTATTTGACATTCTATCTAAAGTATTTTCTTGATTCCTCTTAAATAAAAAATGGTCCTTCCACATTACCCATCTTAATTTTTATTAAAATGACTTAATAAATGAACAAATTCATTCTTTTTTTCAAATAATATTTTCTAAGATCTTCATATATATAATAATCTACTTATTCAATCAATTTATATTAACAAATAATTGCAGAACAATAGAATAATTAAATTCTATGGTAATTGATATTTCTATTTCAAACATTTAGATGAAGAGAAAATACTATCAAAACAACATGCAAGTTGTTACCAAATTATAAACTTAATCTAAAGGATAAGATAATTGTTTTAAATGAGAAAGGTTTTTTTTTTTTTAAATCTAAAATTATATATGTCCAATTGTTAAATATATTTTTATTGATGATTTAAAAATTAAATTTTGAAAATTATTATTATCTTAAAATACATTATAAAATTTTAAATTTATATCTTATATTATTTACTAAAATATTTTTTTTTTTCAAATAAATAAATACTTTTTAGTATAATAAATTCATATTAATTTTAAAGATGGATAATAATTATCATGATCATAATTATATTATATTATATTATATTATATTAAAATTAAAATTAAAATATCATAACATTTAATAATTTAAAAATTTAAAATAATTATCAAACTTTTTTATAAAAGAAAGATAATTATAAGACATAATTGGAGAGTATTATCTAAAATTGTTTATGTTTGATTAAGGACTCATTTTCTTTTAATGTAAGGAAAAGAAATAGTTTTACTAACCAAGTTCTACCAGCATTAATGACATTCCATACCTTATTGGCATTAATGATATTCCATAGGCATTAAAGACATTTGGTAAGAGTGAAACCCTGCCCCACAATTGGGCATTAATGACATTCCACACCCCACGGGCATTAATGACATTCCACAGGAATCAAAGTCATTTGGTAAGAGTGAAAACCTGCCCCACAATTGGGCAATAATGACATTCCACACCCCACCAGCATTAATGATATTCCACAGGCATCAAAGACATTTGGTGAGAGTGAAAACCTGCCCTGAAAAAACTAGATGACATTTGGTAAGAGTGAAAACCAGTCCCACAAATTTCTAGTAGTTCTAAATGGAAAAAGTAGTCTAAATCTTAACAACCAATAATAACTATCACACTAATCTTTTAACAAATAAATTATGATAAACTTCTCATTGTTTTAAAAAAAATATATCAGAAAGTTGAAATTATAATAGGTTAATGAAAAGTTATAACTTAAAACTCCGAAAATTAACAGGATGCACCTTCTGCTCATAGGAAATCCATACAAGGAAAGTAGGGTACTATACAAGAAAAGGAGTAATTACATGATGATAACACAGTTGAGATTCAGATCATTGAAAGACTGGACCTTTATTTCCAAAATGGAATCCCATTGAAGAAAAGTCATTATCGTGGCAGGCATGAAGAGACAACAACGAATATGAAGGGTATATTGCCTGTAATCCGATCTTCCTTATTGTCCAACTTTTTTCAGTGAATGCTAAGAAAAATATCCATTAAAACATGCATTTTTAACTATGGCAAGACCTGGTAGAAAGCATAAAATAACACATATTTGTGCTGGATGCGTTGGCTTTGCAGCAGAACTGAATTCATTCATAGGAAAGAAACAGAATGAAAATTTAATAAAAATAGCTGTTGTAACAATTCAGTCCGTCCTTACTGGTATCCTGAGAAAAGAATTGGAGATGCAGCTGGGTCTTTAATGGATGGATATCTTCTCTGAGAAACTCTCCCATGAATCTGAATCTCCTT
This sequence comes from Pinus albicaulis, assembly GCA_034641835.2. NCBI lineage: Eukaryota > Viridiplantae > Streptophyta > Pinopsida > Pinales > Pinaceae > Pinus > Pinus albicaulis. Next base: position 13,336,083 of record CM076573.1, read on the forward strand.
TTGAAACCCATAATTGCAGAAACATCCAACCTCTACATCATAATAGTAATGGTCATTGCATCAATCCAAGAAAGAGATTAACAATTTTCCATTGAGGACAACTATATTGGGTATTTACAAGGAATAAGAAACATAATTATAATAAATCAGATCTCTTTATCACTCACACACAACACACCAACACCATCAAGTTAGCCTGAGGCCTCTGAAGCCCAAAGATGGACACTTCCATTTTCAGAAGGTTGTAGACCTGAAAGATTTTCAACCTTTTCAAGCCTTCAATTCTAGACTGCTAACATCGGATGAGATCCCAATTTCAGCATTGGAGAGCAAGTTACAAGCCATATGATGAGATCTTCACAATTAAGGACCAAGGGAAAGCCGGAAGCCTACTGTACATCTCATCTAAGCTTTGTGCAATTTCTTCAGACTCTCATATACAGTTGAAATTGACAGCAACCTCATATGAGACCCTATTTTTCAATGGTGGGTTAATATGCTGTTCACCCCCAAGAGGGGTATTGGGGATCATAAGAAACCTTGTGGGTAGTAATGGATCTCTGTGAGGAACTTCTGGCACAATGAATTCATTGCACCCAAAAGTAGAGAGTCCTTAAAAAAGCCCAAACCACCTGCTGTTTTTCCTTAGAGCTCACATAATCTTCTTGTCCTCTAAACCACCAAACAAAATTGAAATTAAAATTGAGATTCCACCGCTGATCTAACAATCAACTCACTCCATCAGAGAGAAGCAACCTCAGAAATACTCTCCAAATGGGGTCTCCACACACCAACCCGGCTCATCCTCCTGCTATGCCTACCAGACCTGCTGCTCTCATGGTGGGCCTTCTCAGACAGCACATCTGCCAAATACTGCTCAGAGATTACAAGCTTTGTGACCGACCCACATTGCTTGATCCGGATAGAAGCACCGTCCCCTTTTGCAGACTGACTTGGCTTTGCATATCCATCTGGGTCGACAACAGAGGCAGATTGTTCCCTTCTGCTCCTCCTGCTTGACGCCCTTTTGCTTGATGAAGGATCAGCAGCAGCTGAACGGAGCTTCTCCTTATTATTGCTGTTGTTATTCTGCTTAAGGCATGAAGTAGGTATCAGAAAATATATCTTCCCTCGCTGAAGCTCGGCATCAGGAGGCAAGACAATGATCCTGTGAACAATTCCTTGGCAGCTTGCTTTTCTGAGAACATGTTTAGGATTGGCCTTCATTACCTCCCCAGCCTTGAGAGTCTTGCTGAACTCCTCCACATGGCCATTAACATGAACAATTCTCACAACATCAAGGGCACCACATGGAAGCATGCAGGCAATGCAGCATCTCAGAGAGTTGCCCATCTTTGTACACTTCCAATTCCTCTTTTCTCCCCTTCTTTATGTGGATTAAAAGCTGAATTCTAAATAAAGAAACAACCTATATTCTCAGTCTCTGTGCTGCTCAAGCCTCATCCATTCAGGGAAAACTTAGGCCTCCAGTACAGAATAATAACCAAAAATAAAAAAGCTGCCCTCCCTCTCCTCTCTTCTTCCAATGGATTGATGAATTGAAACTAACCCAATCAAAGCCCAACCTGGTTGAAGGATAAATTGAAACCAACCCAGCCCAGCCCAACCCAACCCAGTTGCCAATAGGGATGTGTGCTTCCTTTAGCTGAGAAGGGTCCCACATCTAGCTTCCATGTGCATGCAATTCCCTTGTCCTTCCAAATTCCAATCAACCCTGGCCCCTCTCATTCATTAATTTCCACCACATTTGAACTGTTTGTTCTCTCCAGATCAACTCAGCTTTTCAACAGAGCAATCATAGCGCCGTGGGACTGATAGGTATTGTCCAAAACTGCAGCGTTTCCTTAGGGATTAGATATACAGACAAATTCATAAAAAGATTAAACTGCTATTTCCAAACAGATTGCAAAAGACTAACTACCTGTAATTTCCCTTATTCCATGCCCCTCCCTCTCTTGCCCCAATTCATTCATGTTGTGGGCTAGCTGGCTGTACCGTCACCAATCTTGTCAGCTTCCCACCACCCAACTCGAGATTCGCGAGGTCATGGCTACACCACACATTTAAAAAGGAAAATTTGTTAAATTTTTGCGAATCCCAGTGAAATATACCAAAAGAAATCAGACCACTTAAACATGGAAGGAAGTATCTGTTCCTTGCTGGGGAATATTTTTTTTTGGGCTAAAATATGTCCTATCTGAACTCTGATTTTCCCAGGCAGTGCACGAGGCATGTGATACCATTGTGATTTTAAAACTATGTGCCAATCAATGAGGCCACCAACAGAAATTTCTATAAAAAGATTTAAAAAATACGGATTTACCAGACTTCAAGATAGGTGTAAGTACGTACACCAGTTTGGTACAGAAAGTATCTTTCTTTTCAACCTGTTTTCCTATTTCTTTAGGCGTCCTGTAGGAGCAGTTCCGTACATACAGAGAAACCTCACGGAGTCGCACTCTATAAAAATAATTGATGTAAAGCTGTTCAAAGTTACCATATATTTATAAAATTTTGGCTTTTGTGATTCATCTTAAAATTATAAAGAATTTTTCGGTGATAATCACATTAAAATGAACATTGTTAACCCGTTTTGAACCAACCAGTGTAGATGATGAATCACACTGGTTGGTTCGAAACGCGTTGACAATGTTCATTTTAATGTGATTATTACCAAAAATATTCTTCATAGCTACAATATATTTAACCATTTTGATTGGGCAGTATGTTAATCACACCCATTATTAATTTGTTTTAATTTAATGTCCAAAGGTTTTTCATCTCTTATAATTAGTTTTCATCTTTAACCTCTTTTCATGAAATTTGAATTTAAAGTAAGACTAGAATTAAATTTTTAATAACCAATTTACATGCTAGTAATAATAATCAATTTATATGTCATAAATTAATAATAAGCTAAAAAAAACAAAAAAATCAATAAGCTAAATATTAGAATATATATAACATCAATAAAAAGAAAATAAATTGTTAATGAACAATGTTATCATTAAAAGAAAGCCTAGTATAAATAGCACTAGGTTAAATGATAATAAGGGTTTAGAATATAGACTTTATTTATAGGGTTAAAGACTAAGTGCTTTTGAATCCCATATAATTTCTCTTTGGTCGCTTTAGAGATGATTTGTTGGAATATTAGGTATCCTAGTGGATATTAGTGACTAGTTGAAATTACTTTTTGGCTTTGGAATAAGAATTTAAATTACTTTTAATTGGCTAAGAGCTTGTATTTCTTAGTAGCTAAAAGATGGGACCCAAGATCCAGAGACATCTTATATAAGTGAAAGTCTACTACCTTATGGACCACATAGATATTACTTTAGGTGGCAAAGTTTTATTTTCACATAATGACATAGCTACACTTCTTGAAATTGTATCAATAAAAGCTAGGCAAACAACATTGTGTATTGTAGATTTTTTCCGACTTCGTCAAACTTTCTCATTTGAAGAGAGAAAACTAAAAGGAAAGGCTTGAGTCTTACTTAGAGAGGGGAGTGAATTTAAGGTCTCTAATGGGTAATCAAATTGGAAGTTTATTGCCTATATCATTAAGATCCTTGAGATATGTTGGGTTTATTTTTTTTGGGTGATTGTTGTGTCTTTTGAGTTGGAGTTGGACTTGGTGTTTCAAGAGCTAGAATAGTTTTCAGATTTTCATATTATTTATAGATTTAATGTACCCAAACCTTAGCCATAGAGGGAGGTTTTTGTGTGAAAATTTTGGGATGAATTGCATGATGTTAAAAATATTGTATACTTTTGTTATTGTCTTCTTTTCTAAAGCGGAATTTTGATATACTTTCTAAGGGTCTTTTTGTATTTAATTATTTTGTGTTTTTTTTTTAAATTATGGTTTACTAATTTTGATCCTACACAAATAAAAGCCATCACAATCTAAAATATTGGTTCAACTTCAAAATTTGCTACAAACCTGTGGGGGAAGAGGTATGAAAATATTGAGAATGCCCTTGTCAAAGTACATCCATTCAAGTGGAAAATGTAAGGAAGTGTCACTTATGCTAGAAGTCATGTGGTGTTGAATGTGATTGGATTTGTTGGAGAAGTTATGGATGCAACTTTTAGACTAAATCAACAAAGATATGCTCAAATATCTTATTTATCAAAGTTTGTCATTCAATTTTTTTCTTAGGATGTCATAATGTTTGATGTAGACAATATTGGTGTGCAATGCACTATCTACAAGTTCAAATTTGAAAAGATTCTTTTATGGAACCAAGTCCAAAGGGTTCAAATATCAAGCCTCCTTTACTATATAACAAGAGGAAAATTGTTACAAAAATGATATAAAAGTTAAAAATGAATCTTCTTAATTTTAAGAATTACTAATTATAATAAAAATCTTTAGAACATGCTATTATGTTATTATGTTTCCAAAAAAACATAAAATTAAAAAAAAGACTACAAATTTACTAATATTAAAAAGATATAACTTTAAAATCACACAATGATATTGAATAAGAATTTTTCATATTTTAATACCATCTTTAATTATGAATTACTTACTATTATAAATAATTGATATATATATATATAATTAAAAAAAATTATAATCAATTAAATTATAAACCTATTAATATATTAAATCACAATTTTTTTTTTTTAATATATTTTTTAAAATAAACTTAAACCATATATTTTAAATAATTTTGAGAGAATAAAACACCTCACCATAAAAGTTTAGTTAAATATAAACTTTGTGTTGATATAACAAAATAAAATTCATAAACTTAGTGCATGACACTGTACTTTGTCCATTAAATTCACAATTCAAAAAATAGGGTACACTTGCAAACCAATTGTCAGAAAACAAACATTAAAATAACAAGTAATGTTTAACTACTACTTTTTATATTGGAAGAGATGTTAGAAGAAAGTCCTGGGAAACTCCCTATGATTTGGAAGTATTCAACAAATCCAAACCAGCAGTAGGTAGCCTCACCAAATTGGACAAACCTTCTTAGATTAAATACATTGACTAATGCACAGGTACAATGTATCAATTATGACAGTTGTAGATATTTAATCTCTTAACCTATAAAGTCTTGTGAGTCAACTATGGTTGAGATTTCACATGTAAAATAACCTGCTGATCTATTAAAATAATGAAAGAATCAAAGTACAGATTAATCACACTAAGATAGTTTTATTTACTCATATGTGAGTCGGTGTGATTTGGATGTAGTTGACATATGTTTTCCTCCCAAAAATTAAGAGAAAGACAAAACTAGAGGAGGTTATTACTCACTAAAAACAGCGATGATAAATGTGTGGGTAAACTAAACTAGGGTCGTGGCCATATATAAATGTGTGAATAAAGCAGGATTGTGGCTTAGTTCTTTATGTAAAGATGTTGATTTTTTATAAACTATTTACTCCATGCTTATATTCATTTTCATAAGAGAGAAGGAATAGAAATAAAATTAAATATATTATTTTTCTTTGGAGATATAATTTTTGAAAAATTAAGTTTTTTATTAAAATTTATGAGAATAGATAAATTGATATGATAAATTATTGATACAAATGTTAATTGAAGAATTTGTTTTTTATAGAAAAATAAATGGATATCAAATTTTTTTGGTGAGGTTGTGGTTTGATGTTTTTTAGTGGAAAGGATGTCGTAAAATTCATCTTTTATGTAGTTAAGAAATCAATTTTTTGAGAATTATGATCTCTTATTTTTTGACTTATTGATGGTTTTTTTGAAAAAGATGATAAGAAATTTAAAAGAAAGAAGAGGAAAAAGGGAAAGATGGAAGACTCTTTATAAAGGGTAGACTCTACTTCCATGGTGGAAGGAATCTTGAGGCTAGTGCGTTAGAATCCCGCTATATGATCCAAAATGAAATGCACATTGATGATGATGATAATTAATGTCCACTGAGATCGACAATGTCTATCAAATCTTAAGAAGGTAAGTGATTCTACGAATTCTTTAAAACCTTAAAAATGTTAGATATTCTAGGAATTATTTAACATTTTATTTATATGCTCGAAATGCATTAAGAGAAGTATTCCAAGATCATTATAATTTTATTGGCTTAAGAGGTAAAGATGGTTGATGGTGTGACAAATATTTCGGAATTTAGATTTAATGTTAGTATAAGGTAGACAATCTAAGAGAATGTGTTTTTCATCTCCAATCCTCTTTGTGTTGCAAAGGTCATAGATTCTTTCATCCCATGGTGTTTTGGGAATTAGCCAACCCTCCAATTTCACTATGAAGCACATGAGAAATCGTTCTTATATTAACAATGTTTATTTTTTCCCTTACACTACTCAAGATAGAGAGACAATTTTTATTCTTGAGTTTTGGGTTGATCACCTCTTTATAATATCTTAGTTTCATCTCCCCCCAAACCCTTTATCATACCACAAATTCTCCATAAATTTTGATAAGATAATATTTTTAATATTATCTTTATTTTGCGAATTATCTCTTCCTTTATCTCCAAAGGGCCTAACCAAGATCTAGCATCCTTATGCCATCTCAACTTAAGCCAAAGGTGATGGTTTTAGCTAGAGTTAGAATTAATTTTAGAAACCTAGATTGTCTTCCATGTTTTTTTTAACTTCGTATACATAAGATACCTAGCCATGTTTTCAATGGGGGAAGGGTTCCTTGGATTAGGAGGATAAGATAAGGTGTATTTCCCTTAATCTTGATAATATATGTCATATGTTCTACATATTTTCCATCTTCCTCCACCATTCTGTAGAGAAGTTCAACCCCAAACCTCACATCTATGTAAAATAATAGGTGTGATGAGCACAACTTGCATTCATATTCTTGAAAATGCACTATATACTTATTCTTAAGTATACACCTATACTTACTTTTATAAGGTGCCTTGAGCATTTAAATGACATGAAATTCATTTTATAACAAATTTAAAATTGTAATTTTATTTATATTTGCTACATTAATCTATACAAATATACTATTAAGAAATTAGGATTAAGTTCACTCATAATATTATTTTCTTTAAAAAATGTCCAAAAAACAACTTTTTAGTAATCATCATTTTATAAAAATATTATGTAAATCATAAAATTCAAATTCAAAATTCCAACCAATTAAAAAACCAAAATAATTAAATAAATAAATTAATTAAAAATTAAAATCCAACACTATAACTCTAAAAAATTATAAACTATGTGAAATAACCCTCACCAACAACCCTAATAACCCTAATTGTGCATCTAGTAGGTTTCACCATCAACTAAAGCAAAGCAATCTACACAGTTATGAGCAAACTTTAAAAAGGAAACTAAGCAATAATTATAAAAATTGAAAAGTTTTATCAAAAACTGTGAACTAACCTCACCAACAACCAACCCTACATTACAATCTAGTAGCTTTCTAGCATTAATTAAAGAAATCTACTAGCTTCTAGCATTAATTAAAGAAATCTACAGAATTGTGAGCAAACTTAGAAATGCAACTAAGCAATGTCTCTGGCTTTCTTCCATATATCCTAATGTGGTGAGATTTCCAAAGAGGTTCTAATGATGGTTGCTTCCTAACTGGGAGTGGGATGCAGATGCATATTCATTGGGAAAGGTGTAGAGCAGAGAATACTTCTCTGGCCATGGAGTGCAATACAATAAAGGCTGCACTTCCCTAACGGTAAACACTACTTCCCACATATTTTTAATGGTGAGTGCAGAGGCCTCACAGTTTTTTTTTTCAACAAAAGTTGTGCATTGATGATTATGGAGATGATGATGACCCAAAGGTGGTGAAAGTAAATAATGTAATTGTCATTGGGAAAGCAGCAGGCATGTGGGAGGGGATGATTGTTCCACTGCTAATTATTCATCCCCTGTTCCTCATCTTGCAGCATATCCCATTCGTGCAGTTGGTGTGCATGGCGAAAATCATGGAAGCACAAATTAAAAAGTCATACATGGCTGCAGATAATGGTCTCTTCCCATTTAATAAAGTCATACATGGCTCCAGATAATGGTCTCATTTAATAAAGTGGTCGTGCACCTCAAATCACTCATCAAACTTTTATATATGTACAGGCTAATAATAATAATGGTATTTCAGATTTATATAATGCTTTTATAATAATAGAATTAATAACAAGTACAGGGTTGGAATTTGATTTATAATCCACTCGTTAAAATTAATTTAACAAATTTATTAAACATGATAAGCCATTTATTTATCAAATCTAATTTACTTGTCAAATTTGATGGTTAAAGCTAATTTAATAAATTTATTAAACAGGATAATCAATTTATCTGTCAATTTCGATGATTAAAATCAATTTAACATTTCAAAAAAAGGATGATTGACAGAGATATGAAAGACTAATCAACGAGTAGGGTAAATTGTCTTGTGATAAGCAATTTATCTATCAAATCCCATTTTTGTTCAATATGATATAAAGTTCAATTCTTTATATTTATTAATTATAGTTTATAATTTTTTTTATTATAAAATAATCATTTTTTTTAGTTGGAAAGTTTTCATAGAAAATTAAATTTGGGTGGGAGAAATAACAATCATTTTACCTAATTAATCAAAATAGTCAAAATAATTATAATTGACAATTATAATTTAAAATTAATTATATTTATATATTAATTAGATACTTTTTTTATTTATTTTAATTTTAAATATGAACTAAATATTTTTTATTTATTTATATTCTAATATTATGATGACGATGATGACTAACGTTCACAAAGACCAATGTTGTTTTTCGGACCTCAAGAAAAGAAAAAGAATCTAATTGTGATTCTTCAAATTCTTGTTTCTATGATTTAAAAGAAGGGAAAGAAGTGTTCCAAGATTGCCATAGTTTGGCTGACTTAATAAGTCAAGACGATTGGAAATGTGGCATATGTTAGGGAATTGAGAGTGGACGTGAGTAAGATCTGGACAGTGTAAAAGGAAGTGTTTTTCATCTTCCACCCTCTTAGTATCGCAAATCTAATAGATTCTATCTGCCACTTCTCGGTTTCACTTTGAAACTCATGAGAATTAGTTCTTATCCTATCGATGTTCATTTTTTTCTTAGTATTGGTCAACAAAGAGAGATAATTTTGGTTATCAAGGGTGGGGTTGATCACCTCCTTATAGTATCTTAGCTTCCTTTTATCCTCTAGCTCCTTATCATCCCACAATGTTTCCTTAAAACTAGAGGTAATAGTATCTTTGACATTATCCTTGCTTCCTATGATGATCTCCTCTTTAATCCCCCAATGGTTGAGCCAAGACTGGGTATCCTTATGCCACCCACGTTTGAGGCAAAGGTGAGAGTTTTGACTAAAGTTAGAAGCAATTTTTTGGGAGCCTCTTCATTCCATGTTGTAAAGCTTCTTCTTATACATCAGATATCTAAACATAGTCGTACTTTCAATGGGGGATAGGCCAACTTCCATCAAGAGGATAGGATAGGGAGTATTTCCCTTGATCTCGAGCTTGTAGGTTATGAATCGCTTTTGAATCATTTCGATCTTTCTCCGCAACTCTCTGGATATACTGCAACCCAAAACTTCACATATGTATAAGACAATAGGGGTGACGAGAGTCTCAAAGAGGAATATTTTTTACTCTAAATGCAAAGTTTGGCCGATTTACAATTGTTTTCAAGCTCATAATATGTTTTCCAGCCTCCAATAATCCTTTTCTTGACGTTATAATTTCAGTTAAGATGATAAGGAAAGTCAATACCCAAATATTTATAAGAAGAAACTTGCTCTAAGCAATGGTTATCATAGGCGAAACTACCATGGGTGATATTTTTGGATTTAATGATCATGACTTTAGTCTTGTCAGTATTAATTTTCATCCCCATCTTAGAGCAGTAGACATGGAGAGTCTTAAGCTGCTTGTCTAGGTCATCATGGCTTTTTGCAAGAAGAATGATATCATCAACATAGAGGAGAAGAGTAGTAATTATACCAGCAAATTTGGTGCCTTGTAACCTTAAGTTTCTAGACACTATTCTAGCTTATCGATGTAAATGCCAAACATGGTAGGGGATAGGGGGTACCCTTACTTAACCCCAATATTGCATTTGGTATCTTTAGACCACCCTTCATTGGTCTTAAGCTTGGCAATAACAACCTCGTAGAGACGGATCACAATAATCCCCAGTTCAAGATGAACCAGGTCCATAATCTCTTCAAATCTCTTCCAGAACTTATCTCGAGAAACAGAATCGAAAAAAACAATTTGACATTATCTTTAAATTATTAAAATTTTATCTATGTTTTTTCAAATTTTATATTAATTTAAAATATATATTTATGAAAAAAAAAACACTAAAACCAATTATAAAAATAATAATCAATATAGTTAAACTTTATAACAATAAAATTTAATAATTAATTTATCATTTAAAAAATAAATTTTCAAATCAATCCATATTGAAGTTATTAATTGCAACGTGCACAGTTATTCTATGTTTACCATTTTCGTGATCCCATCGTATGATTTTTTTAAACTAATCTTTATTAGGTGTTTTATGGTGATTGACTTTTCTAATAATTTGAATTTAATTATTGTACATAAAGTTATCATATTTGATATTTAGTGCTTCGTGTTGTTATAAAAAGGAAGAAATGGATAATTATAATAGGCATACAAATAAATTTAAATCATATCAAACTTAAGAAACAAAATTTAACAATATCTAAGTGGTTGATTTAATATGGACTAAGTTTATGGAGAAATGAGGAAACCTTTTAATATTAGGGGAAAAGTCTTTGCCATCTTTTTTTTAAGTGCAACTTTAGGCATCTTAAATAGGTTTCCTGGAAGATTTTGAAATATGGTTTTGTTTTTAGTATTGATGATAGGGTTTTATTTTGTTCATATTACATTTAAGTTGATTTCAGAAACTTTTAGGTCATTACCAACACTTCATACCATAGGTATAATTGAGTGATTGATTTTAGGTACAATTTTTTTTAGAAAATGAAGTAAATTTTGAAAAATCCAAAATATGAGTTTTATTTAAGATATCCTAATTAAGTTACTTGCAAAAATTTTCTCCAAAAAATGTACGGTTTAGGGGATATCCACACTTCTTTCAAGGGTATGTTTCTTGTTGCTTCCATTAACCAACTATGCTCTAAATTGAGTAGTCGGTTAAAAAAATGAATCAGATCAAGTTATTCTCAAAATATTTCATACTAAATCAACTTTATCTAATCATATCTTCACCCAAGAATGCACCAAAGACAATTCTTTGTAGATTAATCATGATTTGACAGACCATATTTGGGTAAATTGGTTTCAATTTGCCCATGATATTTCATGTATAAATGTGTGAGTAAAAAGCGTGCTTGAGAGGTTGGAGAAGGGGAGATTTTGTCAATGTTATATATTTTTGGGATGATCCCCTATGGTGATCACTGGGGACCAAGCTCTTCTATGATTTATTGATGTAAATTGTGGTTTTTTTAATACAAGTTGTTGATGCTCAAATTGTGTTATTTGTTCTCTTAATTTTTATTATGATTTAAGTTTTCTCTAGGAGGAAATATTGTTGGTTGATCTGGGCCCACCAACCGAATGTGTTTCCCCTTGATCTTGTGTGATTCCATGTTAGTTTACTATGAGCATGGTTTTCATATCATACTAAATTTCTATGTTTTGGTAGATCTATTTGTGTAGAGGACAAATCACATAGTTTAATGGTGAATGCTTACAATATTTATACATATATTACTTCATTCTAATTAATGATAGTATATTAATGATTGGTTTCATACTTATGGTTTGTGTCTAGAGTATGCATGAGATCTTGTCTCAGATCTGATAATAGATCCTATGTATTAAGTATCATTTCTATTGATTATTGGTTAAAAGCGCAAAATCTCAGTGTTTGGATTTAGAGTCATGTTTCAAGATCCTTTATCACTATACATCGTCCATAGTTCATAATTTGTTGAAAAGTATAGGTTGTGAGGTACTCCCATAAGCCTTGGGTACTAGGTTTGTGTGGAGAAAACCCACAAAAATGGACTTTTGTGGGAAAAGTACCTAAGTAGTGGGTTTTGGATCCAAGGTTATGGGCTTGAGACTCAAAGATATTCATTGTTTATTCTACTTTTTGAGATCCAATCGTGGTTGGCACAAGGATGCCCACTCTTGGCTCAACTATTGGGCATTAAAGGAGGAGATAACCTTGAAGAATAAAGATAATATTAAAAATACTATTAAAAAGAGATAATCTTGGGAAAGGAAGCTAAGGTATTATAAGGAGGTGATCAACCCCACTCTTGCTAATCAGAATGATCTCTCTGTCTTGACTGGTGCTTGGAAGAAGATGAACATTGCAAAGATAAGAACTAACTCCAATGATCTTCGAAGTGAAATCATACACTGATCTATCCCCAAAACACCTTGGGATGAAAGAATCTATCAACTGTGCGATACTAAGAGGGTTGAAGATGAAAAACACTTTCACTTAGATCACTCAACTCTTACTCATATCCATTCCCATTTCCAAAACATATGCCACACTTCCAACCTTCTTGACTTGTTCAATCAACAAAACTATAGTGACCTAGGGATGCTTCTTTCATTCCTCTTTGAGAATATCAATAAAATATTAAAATATATCAATTAATCTCTTTCTTTCTTAAGGCTCAATAAACTTCATTAGCCTCAATGGATGTTCAACATCATCATCGTCGTCGTCACCGCTATCATCATCATCATCATCATCAAATTTATTAAACATGATAAGAAATTTATATCAAATTTCATCATCATCAAATTTATTAAACATGATAAGCAATTTATATCAAATTTAATTCACTTTTCAAATTCGATGGTTAAAATCAATTTAACAAATTTATTAAACATTTCAACAAAAATGATTGACAAAGATATGAAAGATTTTTCAACAAGTATGAAAGATATGTAATTGTATTTAATGGGTAAGTTGTCTTGTGATAAGCAATTTACCCATCAAATCCCATTCTTGTCTATCATGATAAGTTTAGTTTCTCTATACTTATAAATTATAGTTTATGATTATTTTTTCAAGGGAAATCATCCTCTCTCTCAATGAGAGGGTGAGAGTGAAAGTCAATACAACAATATTTATAAGTTTATAGCTATTATAAAAATATTTGTCATCATCCCATCACTTTGAGAGAATTGAAATTGACTAAGAAAAATAGCAATCATTTCACCCAATCACCCAAAATAACTCTAATTAACAATTATAATATATATATATATATAATTATATTATATATATATATATATATATATATATATATATATATATATATATATATATATATATATTATAATTTAAGAAGTGAAAGCAATCCTAAAAAACAATTTCACATTGTCTTTAAATTGTTAAAATTGTATCTTTGTCTTTATCGGATTTTATATTAATTTAAAATATACGTTTATGATAAAAATAAATGTACTAAAAACATTATAACAATAATAATTAGTACATAACCTATAATAATTAGTATAATTAAACTTTATGATTACCCGATCTATAAAAATAAAATTTAGTGATTAACTTACTATTTAAAAAAATAATTTTCAAATCAATTATTAAAGTTAATTGCAACGTGTAAAATGATTACAAGTTTAACACTTTCGTGATCCACTCATATTTTAAACTCATCTTTATTAGGCGTTTTTATGTGATTGGGTTGCTTAATAATTTGAATTTAATTAATATATAAAGTTATCATACTTATATTTTAGTGCTTTGTGTTGTTAATAACATACAATAAGCATACAAATAAACATAAACAGAATAATTGGTTAATTCAATATAAGTAAAGGTGAGAAATGACAGCGTTTTTATATTTAATGGGAAAATTGGATGACATTTTTCTCCTTTTTTCATACTCTCACAATGGCTTAAAAGTCATCTTAAATAGGCTACATAATATGGGAATATTATGGAAAATTTATGGGTTACAAAGTTTTAGTTCATAAATTACTAACAATAAATTGATCATATGACTAAGTCAAGTTTAGACTAATTATCGTAGCAATCCCCTCTTAAACTAGACTTGAGAAGATTATCTTGTTCTGAATATCTTTGTTGAAGTCCATATAAAATTTTTACCATCCACCAAAATACATGGATAACCAACTTCTCTATTTTCCAGTTTTCTAGGACAACTTTTCTCTTGCATGGTTCATCAACCATCTCACATCATGAGATCATACATTCTCGTCTCAAGCTAGCATATGAGTATAATTTCACCCTCATATCTCTTCAAGTGACACATTCCATAGCTAGATGATACATAACTCCATTCCTTAGTGCACTACAACATGTATGCTTGAATAACAAGTTTTACAACAAGCTAACAAGCTAGCATATGCGTAGACTTTCCACTCTCAAACTTATTCAAGTGGTTCATTCCATAAGTTGATCATCCATCCTCTTTATGCATGAGAGGGATGACCTCATTTACTCACACAACAACATGTATGCTTGAACAACACGTCTTACAAAAACCTTGGGGAATACATCCTTCCTATGGTCGTCTTACAAAAACCTTGGGGAATACATCCTTCCTATGGTCAGGCTTTATAACCTTGAACACACACTCTAGTGTGTTCATGCTCTATTGCAACTCTCTATAACATTCTAGCTCCTTTACCAAACCTCGACACCATGGAATCCATCTATGTTCTCATATCCATGCAACTACCTGACATTTCTCTAACTATATACCCAAATATTTGACTGCCATTTTACTGTGCCTCCACTGCACTCTTCTCACATTGATCTAACCTTCAAACTTCATTTTCACTCACTATATCCTTCATTTTTAGATTAGCACGTGACTATTGATCATCATTGTAAATCACTGATCTGAGGACTTCTTCACATTTGCCATATGTAGAGATTATGATCCAACAAGGGTATAAAAAGTGTGTGTGTTGGGGGGGGGGGGGGGGGGGGTGCGCGCGGTGGGGGTCTGGGGGGTGAGCAGATGTATCACATCTATATGTTTTGATCTATGTATTATTTCCATATATGGGTATTCATGTAGTAGATCTACTTCTACCACTTATAAAAACTCATTATCCATCATGTAAGAACTGTCAAAACCACTCTTTATACTTCTTAGCTTTGACACCAATTGTTATAAAAAAAGAGAGATAAACAAAAATATAATAAGCACACACATACACACAATTCATGAAATTCACAGAAGACAAAATTTGCATGGTTCACCCAATATGGCCTTCATCCAAAGATCAATGGCCAGGCCATTTATTAATCATTGGAAAAATCTTTGGAATTTTTATAGCCCACAATTATACTCAATTAATCAAACTCATTATAAAAATAATCATTAAGGCATCAAAGCTCATCATGTTACTAATGGGGATTTGAACTTGGGTAGGGGGGATGATAATCATTCTGTCTAACCACCCAATATAAGTCCAATTGACTTTCACTTCAAATTATATTTCCAAAAAATTAACAAAAATATAAAAATAATAATAAATACAATTTATGTTTAAAATAAGTTCATTTTTTTTCAACTCATATTCATTTAACTTAGCATACACACTCATTCCTAATTTCATATTCAAAATAGAGTTCCAAAATATTAAAATTTTGTTTGATAAAATTTTCTAAAACTACTTTAAAATATAAGGTTAATATTTTATCTAGGGATGGGGTGCTCAATGCATGACAAGTTGGGGGGTTGGGGGGAGGTGCACTAACTCTGACCACCATGCATTACTGGTATGGTATGTAGAAATATCCTCCCAATATCATTAACACTCCACCACCTTTCTACATGAGTGAATGTTGAGGTTTGATGGAGGCCAATTTGTTTTTTAGTATTGTATTAATTGTTCAACTTGGGTGGAGATTGGGCATATCAATGGCTTGTGTTCCTAGTGGTCCATGGCCACTAGATGTCCCTGTCCTAGAGTCTCAGTTTATGGTGGAATTTCACCTAAAAATTAAAATCTCACTTATCTAGTTTTATGGGTTTAGTTTGCATACATTTAGTGAAGCTTGAATGACGCCATCATTACTCTTCATGAAAAAAGAATCCTAAAGAAATAATATTTTCCAATAGGTAACCTCTTCAATTCACTATTTATATTGGTTTAATAGGAGTATTTTCATCCCTTGGATCCCTATTATTTTGTTCTGGAACTACAAGTTCTTGAACTTCTCGCCTCCTCTATTTTGTAGGTTGAAACCTTTGTTAGACTTTCTTCCCCCCACCTCCATTTCCTCTTGCTACTTTTATTAGCTACCTAGCTTTTCTCGGCCTTTCCCTACTGCTCTATTTTTCATGTTATATTCGTCCTCATTAATCCATTCCTTCCGGCCCCACTTATCATTATAAGATCATGTGTTCTTCCCTAATCTCCTTTTAATAATGTGCTTGAGCCCTTCTTCTCTTTACAATCAATATCTCCCTCTTTGTTATTCATGCCTCATCAATAAGTAAGGGTGAGAAGGAGGTTAGCCTACCAAAGGATGTGAGAAACCTCCTGGACCCAAAATTTGCTAGTTTTTCTCAATGTTACAAATAAAAAATACCACAACCCATTTAAGAGTAGATTGAACATGTAGAGTGGAAAATTGTGGGGCAATGACACTATCACTAGACACAAATATATTGATGAACATTGGTGATTATTACATGTGTTAGGTACAACTATTATTATGTTTACTGTTGATATTTATTGGCATCTTAAGCTCTTGTTGGGAAAAGTGAAAATGAATAGGAATGAGGTTATAGAGAAGGTTTTACTAGTATTGGATGACACACATCTCACCTTGCAGTCCTTGTACAAAAGACTCGGCCATGTGGAAGCTCATCTAGGAATTCCACCTAACTTTGGCTACTCACCTAGAAGAAACAAGGAACCCATCATAGTTAAAGTTGATAAGTATTGATGGGTCGTGCATGAGAGGAATCAGATAATAAAAGGAGGAAAATTACAAAAACAAAGAGCAATGAAAAATCTAAAAAAACATACCTAGCTAGATGGTTACACCAAAATCCAAACTTCACTTTGTGTTAAGGCAATGGAACCAATAATTATATAGATAAACTTCTAGATAATGCTTCCCAGAGCGATAATAGGAGCTTACCAGTTCCAGAGGCCACTAGGTAGCTTGAATCCAGTATAGATCATGATGGGGCGCACCTTGAGCTTGACAACACTGAGTTTCCATTGAATTATACCCTGTGAGGAATTGGGCACACACACCAACATTAATGAAGCTAAGAATAAACTTAATTAACAAGCCACTGTGAATAATAGCTATCAAGGGAAGAGGAAAAACACTGAGGTTGAGCCTCCACCATATTATGGTACTTAGAGCATGCAAGGAAGGTGCAACAATGATGTTTGCATGCAGTTGAATGATGGAGACTTCCACGATAGCCAAACAGTCATATCTTCCATAATTCATAAAGAGGCTTATGTGAGGAAACTAATCAGATCATGAGGGATGTGATTTTAACAGTTTGATCATAATGAAATTGATACAAGGTAGAGAAAGGGGGGGTGTCAAGGTATGGTTTTCCACCCTTGGAACACTATTAATTTCAATTTATATAATTTTGAGAAGGCATTCCTTATTGGCTTGAAGATCAACCTTCATGTTCTAATTACGAAGAACATGATAAAAGGATTTATGGGAGAAATCCTTAAGAAATATTGAAATTTGTTGGAGTAATGACTTTAGATGTTTATCCCTTGGCCAAGTTTTGTTTTGAAGGTATTGGATGATAAGAGGCGAGTCCCCAAAAATTATAATATTGGAAGTTCATATACTCTTTTCCAAGAGTAGACCCTTCATTAATCCACGAGTCTCAATGCTATTATTTTTCATGCACCCCAGATCTGAAGAGTATCTTATTTCAATTCTTCCCTTAGAGTTATAAAGAACCCCCTCGCCCCCTCCAACCACCCTATTAATAAATATCAATTTTGAATAATACAATTTAATTCTATTTATTTCAATATTATATTATATTTTATTGTTAATATAAATTCCATTCATAACTATAAATTTAAAAAATTATTAAATTATTTATATTATTATTTTCAATAAAATAAATGAATTTTTTTATTATATTAATTTATGGTAACCTCATCATACAAAGCCTAATAAAGTATTATCAATAAAATTTTAAAGTAAAAGTATTTTTTTAAATGTGTGATGCCTTTTATTATGGATATTGTGTACAATCCCACCCTCAGTTTCATAATTTAATGGCATCAAAACTAATATAATAATAATTTTTTTTTTTTTTTTTATTGTGGATATTGTGTACCATCTCATTCTCATTTTTATAATCTAATGTTACAACTGAAAACAAAGTCACAAATTCAAACAACTTATCCAACCGAAGTGAAAAGGGTAGGAAGATACTCAAACATAAACATAGACTGGCCTGTGTTAAGGTAAGTTGTCATGACCATAAATGAGATACACTTAGTAAATATCCAACCTAAAAGGGCCAAGAATCTTTATAAATGAGGATATTCTTTCAAAAGACTAAGCTATACTAAGGAAAGAGGTTTAAAAGGTAAAGGAGACAAGAAAGGAAGGCAAATGGGAAATCATTAGAAATAGGAAAGTTATTATTAGAGATAAATTCAAAAATAAAAATGATAAATAGAAATTGGGATCACTTCAGATCTTCTTCTAGAAATGTCATGGTTTCCCATGGACTAAAGATATTATGTTAAGTTGTATCCTGAGTGATATTGATCTTATTTTCTTAGTTAAAACTTGTGAGCATGATGAATCTAAGGTCCCCCACATATATGGATTCTTTCTCTAGTCAGCCTGGAATAATAAATCCTCTCATAAATGTTTTGGTAGTATAGCTTGTTATATATAATATAATATTTCTTCTCGTATTTAGCTTCATAAGATCAACCCCCTCAAATGGTACCTTTGGATCGAAATTTCGAACTCTAACACTAATAGGTTTATCTTTCAATTTGTTATTTTTCTCCTATCAACTCTACCTCCTATAAAAAATCAACTTGGATAAGAACTACACTTTCAATAAATTAGAACATGATATTCACAGTTTAAGAAATGAAGGTAATATCCTTTCTCTTGGGGACTTCAATGATAGAACCAATACTAACCAAGCTACTCTCTCAAGTAATAAATCGCATCCTAATCCCCTCTAGCTAGATGAGGACTTTTCTTAGCTAGTAGATTCAAAAGAAATTCTGAAGACATAACCATAAACTTATTTGGTACCAATCTAATCAAGCTTTGTAGTTCTCAAGACCTAATAATTTGTAATGGAATTAATAAGTGGCCAACCTTTGGCTAGATGACTTGTATTCATAGGCATGTCAATAGTGTTGTGGATTATATGATATTTAATACGCCTATTCTCAACTGTATTATAAATTTTGACCTCCTAAATGATCTCATGAGCCTGATTTTGACCACAAAACTCTAACCTTAACTCTAAACCTTGACATGCACACCAACCACATGCAATAGAATTGTGAGAGCCAAAAACCCATTCATTTTGACATAAGTAAAATGGATCTCTTCTTAAAGGATTTAAAAATGGATTTATATTTATTAATATATAATTATAGCATTGATCACATATACCCTATTATTTCTACAACTCTTTCCACTACCATTAGCAAGTTATCTATTGATTTGTATTATAAAAAGAATAATATAACTTCCAACCCTTGGTATGATAATGATTGTAAAATTACTAGGAAAGTGATTCGAGTACAGGGGGCTTCGCTGGGGGAGAAATACCATACCATCTGCATTCATATTGGGGGATATATATTGAGGAAAAAATGACATGACATATTGAGAATATAATAGGGATTAAAGGGTTTTTATATTGGCAAGTTTAAAAAATGGTACTCAAAGTTAGTTAAAAAAATATAAAGGGGTATAAAAAATGTTAACGAAAAAATGGATACCTACAATATCTAATGAAAGTAGGGTTTTTTAAATTGGGAAGGTGTACTTGGTTCCTATTGGTAGGAGGTTAAATAATATTATTTTTAGAGTCCAATATGTAGTCAAAGTAAGTGTATTTTTTATTGTTCCACGAACACATGTGATATGTCAAAGGTTCATTGGGTGAAGCCCCCTGTGGATTAGAGATGCTCCTAATGAAATCATAAATCTTGAAAAAATAAACATGTATAAAGATCTTATCAAAAGGAAGAAAATATCCTATATACTTAGGAGGCTATTCTAGCATCTTCTTCACCTTTCTAAAGCTGAGCCTAGAAATTTCCAGAGGAAACTTCTTGTTCATAAAACGAAAGAAAATAATTTGATCCCCTTAAAGAACTAGGATATATATCTTAAGAATATTTATGTGTTCCTTGACACCATGGGCACCATCTTGAACACTGATATAGAGGACGATATATTTTCTATGGAAGTTGTGAAGTTCAGGATTAAGCAACTAACTAATGGGAAGTTAGGGTCATTGAAGGCTACCAAGCTGAAATTTTCAAAATGGGAAGGTTTTTCCTCATCCCTCATATACCCAAACTCCAAAATTTGGCACTGAAGCAGGCTTTCCTAAGCCTGGACACTAAGCCCTATTATTCCTATATATAAAAGTGGGGATAAAAACATTCCCTCTAACTATGGGACCATTATGATTGGCCACATTTTAGCCAAATTATATCAGCTTATTTTAGAAAATAATATTAGCCTTTGGATTGAAATCCATGGTAAAAGAGCTAAAGGGCATGATGGATTTAAGAGATATCACTCAACTATAAACCATCTTGTTACTTTTAGGAGCATTGTATAGGAATGCCACAATAATAAAACTAATCTCTTTTGTTGTTTAGATGAATTTAGAAAATATCTGTACATATTTCTTTGGGATAAGCTATGGAAGAGACTAGAAGAGGTAATGGTTCCTCTCGAGTTGAGGGTTAATCTAACTAGGCTATATGAGAATGTTATTGCCAAGCTTAGTACCACTGCGGGTTAGTCAAAAGAAATTAAATGCAATATTGGTGTTAAGCAAGGATGTCCCTTAACCCCTACCCTTTTTGGAATTTACATTGATAAGCTAGAAGAGTGTTTGGAAGTTGCAGGATATGGT
Organism: Pinus albicaulis; assembly: GCA_034641835.2. Taxonomy (NCBI): domain Eukaryota; kingdom Viridiplantae; phylum Streptophyta; class Pinopsida; order Pinales; family Pinaceae; genus Pinus; species Pinus albicaulis. The sequence continues at coordinate 13,357,239 of CM076573.1, forward strand.
GGCCCCAAGGTCACTAGTATGGTCATTACGCTTCTCCTTTATGCTAACGATATCATTTTTCTTGCCAAGAGCCATGAAGATATAGATACGCAACTTAAAATCCTCCAATATTACTACTCCAAGATGGGTATGATTGTTAATACTGACAAGAATAAAGTCACAATAATTAAATCCACAAAGATAAACTATGATGATTTCATTTATGATAATAAATACTTGGAGAATATTCCTTCATACAAATATATGGGTATTGACGTTCATCATTAGCTCAAATAGAATTATAGCATTGAGAAAGAGATAATTGGAGGATAGAAAGCTTATTATGGGCTTGAAAAAAATTGTAAGTCGACAGATATTTGGGTATGGAGTAAACAAAAGTTCCTCTTTGAGAATTTTGTCACCCATGTTATTTTATATCGGTGTGAGGTTAGGGGTTGTAGTATATCTAGAGAATAATGGAGGAATATCAAGCTGATCCAAAAGAAATTTATAACCTACAACCCAAATATCAAAGGAAATACTCTCTACCCTATCCACTTGATTGAAGCTATCCTTTCCCCCATTGAAATCATGACTATGATTATGTATCTCGTGTATAAGAAGAAGCTATAAAACATGGAAGGCAACAAGTTCCCCAAAAAACTCTAGTCGAAACCCCCTCCTCTTGTAGAAAATCCACGTAGATTCAAATGATAATTGTAATATGCTAAAACATTATACTTGAATCTACTCTACCAATCGCGGAAACAAATTTAGATCTTGAAATCACAATTATTTGTCATCATCCCATCACTCTCAGAGAATTCGAAATTGACTAGATCAGATAGTAATCATTTTACCCAATCACCCAAAATAACCGTAATTAACAATTATATATATATATATATATATATATATATATATATATATAATTAAAAAACAATTTAAAGAAAATTGTATCTTTGTCTTTATCGAATTTATATTAATTTAAAATATGCGTTTATGATAAAAATAAATGTACTAAAGACATTATAACAATAATAATTAGTACATAACTTATGATAATGTACAATTAAACTTTATGATTACACGATCTATAACAATAAAATTACTTTATGATTACACGATCTATAACAATAAAATTTAGAGATTAATTTACTATTTAAAAAAAGAAATTCAAATCGATTATTAAAGTTAATTGCAACGTGCAAAATGATTACATGTTTACCACTTTCATGATCCAATCATATGATTGTTTTAAACTCATCTTTAATAGGCGTTTTTATGTGATTGGGTTGCTTAATAACTTGAATTTAATTATTATATATAAAGTTATCATACTTGATATTTAGTGCTTTGTGTTGTTATGAAAAACAAGAGATTAATAACATATAACAAGCATACAAATAAACATAAATCATGTTAAATTCAATAAACAAAATTTAATTGGTTAATTCAATATAAATAAAGTAAGTTTGAGGAGAAGTGACAAAGATTTTTTATATTTCATGGGAAAATTGGATGATATTTTTCTCCTTTTTACCATATTTTCATATTGGTTTAAAAGTCATCTTAAATAGGCTACATAACATGGGAATGTTATGGAAAAATTATGGGTTATAAACTTTTAGCTCATAAATTACTAACAATAAATTGACCTTATGATTGAGTCAAGTTTACACTAATTATCCTAACAATCTTCTCCTTAAACTAGACTTGAGAAGATTAACTTGTTTTGAATATCTTTATTGAAGTCCATATAAAATTTTTACCATCCACCAAAATACATGGATAACCAACTTCTCTATTTTCCATTTTTCTAGGACAAATTTTCTCATACATGGTTCATCAACCATCTCACATCAAGAGATCATACATTCTCATCTCAAGCTAGCATTTGAGTATACTTTCAACCTCATATCTCTTCAAGTGACACATTCCATAGCTATATGATACATAAATCCATTCCCTAGTGCACTAGAACATGTATGCTTGAATAACGAGTCTTACATCAAGCCAACAAGCTAACATATGCATAGACTTTCCACTCTCAAACTTATTCAAGTGGTTCATTCCATAAGTTGATCATCCATCCTCTTTGTGCATGAGGGGGATGACCTCATGTACTACCACACAACAACATGTATGCTTGAAAAACACGTCTTACAACAACCTTTGGGAATACATCCTTTCTATGGTCGTGCTTTATAACCTTGAACACACACTCTAGTGTGTTCATGCTCTATTGCAACTCTCTATAACATGCTAGCTCCTTTACCAAACCTAGACACCATGGAATCTGTTGTCGTTCCTAGAGACAACCTAGAGTTGTGATAGACCAGTGCCTATGACATCTTATCTATAGCAAGGAGCATATGGTATAACAGAGGAAGTTATCAAATAGAAAGCTCTCATGCTAATCTCTTGTAAAACAAGGAATATTAATCTGAATGGGACCAAGACCGTCAGAAACTGATACAGAGATAGGAATACTGCAGAGGCAATATGCAAAACTCCGATGTAAATGCAACAGACAATTCATAGACAGCTTACTGTAAAGCGGGCCGATTCAGAAATACCTCACAGAAATAAGTTATCAGAAGGTGAATGTAGTGAATGAAATATAGAGGAGATATTAGTTAACATTGAGCTGATATCCAGATACACAATACCACCATACATGGGCTTACCAATCTGAGAATCCATACATGATAATAGCATTTTAAAAACACCCTCCCAAAGAGACTAATATAGCAGAAGATACTAGTAAATAGGAATGTAATATCATGCTGTAGAGCTATTTAAAGCGCTGACTATTCTTGTGATGGTATCAACTCAGGATAACTGTATTACCTAAAAATTAGTGAGCTACTCGTATTCTAAACATTAGATACAAAGAAAGATGGATGAAATGAACATATTAAACTAACACATAAAAAGGAAGTTACAAACTGTGAAATACCAAAGACCAGAATCCTCTTTAACAGATGGAACTCCTCCTCACTGAGACCCTATGGGCTCTGAGCTTTCATACAAGAGTTCAGCAAAATGTATACAAAAAATCCTTTCACTGCATAATTTTCCGATAAAATCTGGAACCCTAAATCATCTGTTCTTTGGGAGCTTTATAGGAGAACAAGAAAGCTCGAAAGAGGGAGTAGGTGATGAACATTTAATTATCTCATTAAAACAAAATGGCGGAAACATGCACGCCCATACTGCTCGATGAATTTGTAATGATGCTTGTACTCTGTGGCCTGCTAACTGAAATAAATGCACTAGGTATAAATCTCTTCAGGAACACGGCAAAGAAGTAAAATCACATAAACATTCCGTCCTTTCCTGAAAGATAATGGTGCTGAAAAGAAAGCTTTAGAGTATGTTTTCTGTGAATGGTACCCTCTGCCTTCAAAATCCTGAATTACGGCTTAAGATTTTCAATGCCGAACGTTGAATTCTTGATCTTTCACTGATATTTCTCTACTGCCCCATTAATATCTTCATCTGCGAAATTGGTGCCTTGAATGTCCCTGCAGAGTTTGATAGATTTTAACCCTACTTCTTTAAAGGAAGTCTTGTCGATTTACCTTCCCGGGCCTTTGTCCATAATTATAGCCTCTAAAAAATGGTACTTTGATGTGCTCTGCTACTGAAATCAGGACTGTAAATCATGGCGGTTTCCGCTGCTATACCCCTGCAAAACACAAAAACCTGTTAAGAAAACGACGCATGGGGATGGTGGATGCAGGTGGTGAAATGACAGAATAGTGCGGGGCGATGGTGAAAAGTGCAGAGAAATGCTTCGGCGAAGGCTGGAGGAGTGTATGAAATTTAACATAGACAGTGGACATTTGACCTTTGAATAGGAATATGTAGGGGAGACAGACGAACGTACAACGCGAGCATGTGGAATGATGACATGGAGATACGGGGTCAATGGCATGGCGTGGGTTAAATCTAGGCCATTTGTTCTCAGGAGGAGATCGACGGTGGAAAACGTACAGCGGGGCAATGAGACGGTGGGCCATGGGCGCTATTTGCTTGGATTAAATTCCGCACATCTTCGAAGTGTGATGACCATTGGATGTAGAGCCTCAGATCGAATGGTGGATATGAATATCGCGTCGTATCTTTTGCCGAACAATAACGTGCGATGGAGAGCAATGTATGGAATCGCTCCGTATCGGGGAATACCGCCCGCCTTAGAAAGGTGGTGCGATAGATACCGGGCAATTTTTGAACAGTGGAAGCGGGGCGGAGACCGTGTGCGCGATGGGGTTGCACAGGCCGTCGGATCTGCGTAGATCGACGATTAATACTGCTTCCGATATACATTTGTGATAAGCACCTATTGGACTAGCTCCTAGTTTTGACTTCCAGTCGCATGTAGAAAAAGATAGAGGGGGCTAGGACCGAAAGGGCTAGGCTTTACAAATTTTCAAATATGGGTTTCTCTGCCCTTTTATGCAATTTTGAAGCTGGGAGGAGGTAACGAAAGGTGGAAAATATATTTTTCAGGGAAAAAAGAGGGGATCTGAAAGGTTTAAGCCAGATTTTTTGACGAAATTTTATATGAGGCTGACGTGGTCAACATTGGCTCCACTTGGGGACGACACGTTCATTCCTGAGTGTGTTGAGAACTTCGTAGACCCTCTGATAATCTTCTGTGCAAACTCTGCTCTTCAGCACTTCAACCTTTCTTTTCCATAATGCATCACGATACCCACATTATTTCAAACAAGAGTGAAATCAAACTAATATACAGTATAATACATCAGGATATCTCTGCCTGAATTAGAACTGGAAGTAGGGTTTAAGAAACTGACCATTTACAGGGGCATCAAGCAAGTCACCCTGTAAATTTCCCAACTTGCAAGTATTGTTACCTCCTCCTTCTGCAATTTTGAAAGGACCAAACCAAAGAGGGTCGAATTTACCATGTTTTCCTTTTTCAGCCCTCCAGATATCCCACATGAGTACTAAATCACCAATCTGCAGATTTTTAGCATGCTGATCAAAAAGGTATTTCATCTTCTCCTGATACTCTGTTAGCCTTTGATTCACCTGATTGCGTGTTTCCTCCAATTCCACCAGCTGGTTTATTCTCCTGATCATATCATCAGGCTCTTCTTGACTTTCCTGCATAAATCGGGCTACTGGTAGGGCTAATTGAACAGGGAACACTGCTGCCCTCCCATATACTAGTTCATAGGGGGATTTCCCAGTTGCTCTCTTGCTAGTAATTCTATTGTCCGACAGAGCAAATTTCAACTGGGAATCACAATTTTTCCGATTTTCATTTATAGCCTTCTTCATCACCATTACCAGGGTTTTATTGGAAGACTCTGCCAAGCCATTTCCCTGTCGATAATAGGCTGTGGAGTGGCTTAGTGTGATGTTATATTGTTGACAGAAACTTACAAATTTTGCAGACTTGAAAGCTTGTGCATTATCAGCAACTATTCTGGCAGGGCAGCCAAACCTGGATATGATGTTTTCTTCCATGAACTTTATTATCACAGTATCCATGGCGTTCCTCACAGGTATGGCTTCCACCCATTTTGTGAAATAATCAGTGGCAGTTAAAATCCACTTATGCTGACCACTTGATGGAGGATGTATTTCACCTATAAAATCAATTCCCCATTGCCTGAATGGTTCTTCCACGTGCACGGGAATCATGGGCAGAGATGCCAACTTTTGCCTTTCAGCAAATTTCTGACACTTCTCACAAGCTCTTACGCGGGCAAAAAATTCTCCAAAAAGCTTGGGCCAGTAGAAACTTGCTTTCAGGATTTTATGAGCAGTGGCCCTCCAGCTGTAATGACCCCCATAGATCCCTTCATGAAATTCAGTTATTATACTCTCTACCTCATCCTCTGTGAGACACAGGAGTAGGATGCCTGAGGGATATCGCTAGTATAGCCGGCCATTGGTGACTATGTACTTCTGTGATTTCAATCTCAGCATTCTGTATTTAGCCTTATCACAACTTGGAGGGCAGCTGAGTGTGAGGAGATATTCTACTATCTCTTTGTACCACTGACTGGTGAGGTACTTTATGTGTGTTCCCAGAGTAGCTACCCCAATTCCTTGTCATTCTTCTTTCTCTTCAGATTCCTCATTTGCTATTGTGGACAAATTTATACCCAGAGCTTGATAGTTTGACTCAGATAATATTTTAGCAAGCCCTTGTCCTTTGATCAGCTTAGTAGGGTGGATGTCTAAGTCATACTCCTGTATCTTGGCAATCCACTTCCCCCTTTTACCTTCACTATCCCCCTGGATAAGGATATCTTTTACAGCAGCTGTAGGCACAAATGCAGTGATATGGGATTGTAAGATATATATGCAGAATGCTTTGAAAGATTTCACTAGGGTGTATGCTTGCTTTTCTAATATGTTGTACTTTAATTCTGCATCACGGAGCACCTGACTGAAGAAAGCTATGGGCTGCTCATACCCCTCCTCCCTTTTCTGCAATAAAACTCCTGCTACGGTATGAGGTGATGCAAAAGAAAATATCATGAAAGGTTTAGCATAATCTGGTCCAGCTAGCACAGGGGCTTCTGCAAAAGCATTTTTTATCCTGGTAAATGCCTCTCGTGATTCTTGGGACCATTTAACTTCATTACTCTTTTTTAGCATGTCAGTTATATGTCTAACTATTTCAGCATAGTTAGGGATAAACCTTCTCAGGAAATTGATGCACCCTAGGAATACTTGTACCTCTTTCTTATTTTTGGGAAAAGAAATACCATTTATAACCTCTACCCTCATATGATCTATCTTCACCCCATCTTTTGTTACAATGTGTCCCAAAGTTTTCCTTCTTCTAATGCAAATAAATACTTTTGAGTATTTAGAGAGAGACCATACTTTCTGCATTTCTCAAAGGTTCTACGCAGATGTTCAATATGCTCAGTATCACTCTTTGAAAATACGGTGATATCATCAAGGTAGACTACCAGAAATTTATCTTTCTCCCCAACAAAAGTGATGTCCATGGCCCTCTGAAAGGTGGCCCCTGCATTAATCAATCCAAAAGGCATCCTGGCATACATAAATGTACCCCATGGTGTGGTGAAAGCAGTCTTCTTTTGATCTTCTGTAAGTACAGCCACCTGGTTATAACCAGAGAATCCATCCATCATTGACATCCTAGAAGCTCCAACCACCTTCTGCAGGATATGATCCATCTTAGGTAGTGGGTAATTATCTTTCAAGGATTCTCTGTTTAGATTTCTGAAATCCACACACAGCCTTATTTCCCCATTCTTATTCCGAACAGGGACTAGGTTTTCCACCCATTCAGAGTACCTCAATGGCACAATTATTTTGGCCTTTAATAGCTTCTTAATTTCCTTCCCAATGGAAGGGAGCAGCAGGGGATTTTTTTGCCTGAGCTTCTGTTTATGAGGCTTTACATCCCCCTTTAGTGGGATTTTGTGTTGCATTATACTGATGTCAAAAGTTTTCAAATCCTGATAGGACCATGCAAACACGTCTTTGTAAGTCTGAAATAATTTATGATATAGATTTTTATATTCTTCTGGGACTTTCTTGGACAGTTTTACAATTTTGGGGTCGGCATCAGTACCAAGATTCAGGTCTTCTACCTGATTTTCTTCTACCACTTTTCTTGGCTGCAGTGGGACATCATTATTATCAAATAATCTTTCTAGAGGCACCATCCCTCTAGGTATGATGTTTCCCTTCAATTGCAACACTTTATTACCTGTCATTTTCTCCTCCCAATTTCTTTCTGAAGTATCTTCAGACTCAACCTCTTCTTCAACATCAATCCCCATATTGGAGAATTCCCCTACTGTTTCCAGGAATCTCTTCATCTGTTCTTCATCTTCAAATACCTACCAATGTTTGATGTTGTCTGGGATTGACGGCCGATAACGCACCTCAACTTCATATCTTAAAATAGGGTTCTACGGTGGTCAAAATGTACTAGCAGCCACAGCAAGGGAATCAACCATCCTATTCTGTTCTCGGGGCATGAACTGGATATTGAATGCCAAGAAGAAATTTTCCACCATGTACCAAACTTCATTCCTATAAGCCCTCAGTCGTGGATGTTTGGTTTGACATGGATTCTTGACTTGTCTAACCACCAGTTCTAAATCTCCCATAACTTTTAAACTTTGTATGTTCATGTTCCTGGCTGTCTGCAATCCTAACAGAAGTGCTTCATATTCAGCCACATTATTAGTAGCTTCATATTCTAGCTTGAAAGACAATGGAACCCATTTTCCTGTAGGAGAAATCAACAATATTCCAGCTCCATTACCTTCTCTTGAATTTTCTCCATCAAAATGAAGTGTCCAGATTTCTGCTTCATGGCTCTCTGAGGGCTGCTCAGCCTTGATCTGACAGAAGGATGGTTCATGAGCATAATCTTGATATTCTTCCATCATCAAGCATGAGAAATCTCCTTCTTTACTGTAGACTGGTGAATTTACAAAGTTGTCAGCCTTAGTCACCATCTTGACAAATCTAGTCTCCCTGTACAATCTCCTCTCCTGGCCACCGAAAATTGGGATAGTGGCATATGTTAAATCTAGCTTAATTGATCCACCAATTTTTTTTCCCCAGGACCTTGACAGTAACATGCCAAAGCGAGCTGGGATGTCAGCCACCACGATGTCCATTACCACACTTTTTGTTGGGATTTGGGCCAAATTGACCACTAAATCCTTGATCATCCCCAAGCATTTAACTCTTTTGGAATCAAATGAATAGAGGTCTTTGTATGGACGGGTAATTTGTAGTCCTAGTTGTTCCATGACTGACAAAGGTAGTAGATTATGGGAAGCTCCTGAATCTAACATACAGTTATGTAATAGCAAGTCATGAATCACTAGAGATACATAGAAGGGAGGAGTAGAAGCATCTAGTTCCTCAACATGTGGACCAAAGACAACCATGGGTATTTCTTCTTGAAGATTGAGACTATCCGGGGTGAGTGTTGCTTCTGGAGGGAGCATGAATGAGGTGACTTGGGATTGATATGCAGGCTGCTTTAATAGTTCAGTCAAGGGAACTGGGATTTTGGCTTTGTCAAGTTCCTTTTGGAGATTGAAAACAGGGGAGAATTTTTCTATTACAACCTCTTTTGACTCTTTATTTTCAGTTGAGGGTTTGACCTCTTTTGACACAGGTTGCGTATTAGGGGGAATGACTACTTTTTAAGAGGAAGGAATTTGATCATTAGAATGCAAAGGTTTGTTTAGAGGGCCCTTACCTTTGTCTGTGACTTTCTGCATTGTAGACTCCTTCTGAGCAGGTGCTTCCTTCTGGGGTAACTCCTCTTCTTGATCTTGAGTATGAGTCCTCTTCCTAGAAGATCTAAGATCATATCGTCTATTGAACTGTGCTTGCATGAAATCAGCAAATTTTTTACAATAATGATCAATTTCTGCCTCTTCTGTGTCTCTGGTCTTTTCTTCTTCTTGCAATGAGCACTCAGCTCCATCATTTCCTTGCAAAGGACATTCTTTTCCATCACTATTTGAAAAGGCAAGATTTGCATCCTCCAGTCCATAGGTAGTGTCTTCAGTAGAATCATCTACTGGACCTTCTAGGTACAATGGGTGTGGTACCTGATCTTGTTGCTCCTTTGCTTCCCTTGGCAGTATTTGCAGGGGTGGTTTCCTATACTGAGGACTGTAACCTCTGTTTTGAGCATTGTGGAAATTCTTGGGGGCTGAATTGTTGGTCTCCATTTCAAGCTTGACCAGTTTACCAGAAATTTTCTTAATCATTTTTCTCATTTCTTCAATTCTTTCATTAGCTGAATCTCTGTCTTGATAAGAGGTGGACACCTCCTCTTTGCCCCTTCTTCTAGCATCTTGTTCAGATTTTCCCTTTGATTTTCTAGTGGAGGCAAATTTTGCTTCCAACTCTAGTGCATCTGACTGAGCATCATCCAGAGTAGCAGGCTTTCTTTCTTTGAGAGAGAAACCAAATTCTGAATCAAAAGCTGCTACAAAAACAGCTTTAGCAGCAGTTTGATGAGGTTTCATCTCGGCAGGAAGACTCAAATACAATTTATTAAATATTTTGATAAATTCTGATACCCCTTCATTATGTCTCTTCTTGAGTGTATTGAACTCAGTAAGACAATGTCCATGGTCCTTCTTCTCTCCCCATTTTCTGAGGAAAGTATCTTCCATTATTTCCCAAGTGGTAATAGAATGACCTGCCAATGTCTTAAACCATTTTCGAGCTTCACCATCAAGAGATTGGACAAAAATCCTTAAGACCACATCTAAATGTTCCACATTAAAATTATCTGCAAAAGCACAGAAGAAATCAAGGTGTTTTTGAGCATCAATCTCATTTTCCCCATTGAATCGGGGTAAAATCTTCAGATAATCCTGTGGCAAATCATTCAACACTTGGGGTAATGCCAGAGGGGAAAATTTATTTAGCAAGAAGCCTGGAACATTTTCCATTGGAGGGGGTGGAGGTAGTGCAATAATCTGATGAGTAAGAGGAGGAGGAGGAGGAGGAGGAGGTGGAGTATGAATAATAATAGGAATGTAATGAACAACAGGCTAAGGTGTTGAGGGGAATAATGGTCTGTTAACAACAGATACTTTAGTGACTTCTTTAACCTCTTCAACCTCAGGAGTAGGGTGAAAACTATCTTTATTTCTGATACCTCCTTGGGGTGGGCTATCTGAATAGTAATAGTCGACATCTCCCACAGTGGAGTCGGGATCTGGCACTTGAGCTTCTTGAGAAGAAGAGGATGGGAAGTCTTCTATAGATAATTCAGGGATTTCAGAGTGGACTGATTTTCTTTCCCTCCAATTGCTTCTATGTATGATATTTTTAGGGTCAGACACTAAAGGTGTCTTTGACTTAGACGTATCTGACCTCAGGTGTGGCTTACTAGGAGTCAGGACTGCAAATAGATTGATCAAATAAACAAATGTGGAGTCGCCAAGGTGAGGGATCTACAACTCTCAACTCTCCATACTCACCTACTTGAAGAGTGAATTAGGTTTTGTCGAGGCCCAGGGATTTATATTTTCTCAACTTCAATCCCCGGCAACAGCGCCAGAAAGATGTTTTCGTTCCTAGAGACAGCCTAGAGTTGTGATAGACCAGTGCCTATGACATCTTATCTATAGCAAGGAGCATATGGTATAACAGAGGAATTTATCAAATAGAAATCTCTCATGCTATTCTCTTGTAAAACAAGGAATATTAATCTGAATGGGACCAAGACCGTCATAAACTGATACAGAGATAGGAATACTGTAGAGGCAATATGAAAAACTACGATGTAAAAGCAACAGACAATTTAGAGACAAATTACTGTAAAGCGGGCCGATTCAGAAATACCTCACAGAAATAAGTTTTCAGAAGGTGAATGTAGTGAATGAAATATAGAGGAGATATTAGTTAACATTGAGTTGATATCCAGATACACAATACCACCATACATGGGCTTACCAATCTGAGAATCCATACATGATAATAGCGTTTTAAAAACACCCTCCCAAAGAGACTAATATAGAAGAAACATGGTTTAGGTGAATAGTGGAACAAAATATCATGCATGAGCCATATTTAAAGTGCTTGACTATTTCGAGCATGGGTATTGTTGATCATATCAACACCTGTTAATTTTTGGGCAATCAATCCCCTTTAAAAATTTGCGAATCCCCTTGGTTTTGCCTGAGAAATCCATCTTCCATCTATCGTTCCCCTCCTTTGAAACCAAAATGCACTAAAGGGCCAAAAAAAACCCCGCATTTAAATATATTCAGGGCTTAGCCCGTTCGGCCCTAGCTCCTCTGTCCTATTTTCCATGTAACCTGGGCACTAGATCGAGTGCTGAAACCAGAGGCGCTTATCACGTATGTACGTCGGGCGCACCCTCGGCCGTTGATCTGTACAGATCGAACGACATTCGCGATCCTCCATTCATCGCCCAAAACCGCATCTCAGCCGTCCAATCAAACTATGAAATCTATGGTTCGCAGCCTGCCGGTCCTGGTGGTCCCTGCGCCCAAAACACTGTTCAAAACCGGGCGGTTTATATCGCACCGCCTTCAGTGGCAAGCGGTATTCTTCAAAACGAAGCGATTCCACTCATTCCCCGCCGCGTGTCTCCGCGTACGACCCCGAAACCACTCTCCATCGCGCGTTATTGTTCGGACGAAGTCACGACGCGATATTCACGACAACCGTTCGATCTGGAGATCTGCATCTGACGGCCATCGCGCTCCGAAGCTGCACGAGGTTTAACCATAGGAAAATCTCGCCCCTGGCCCACTGTCCATCGCCCCTGACGTCTATCAACCGTCGATCTCTGCCTGAGATCGGATGGCCAAGATTTCATCATCCCCGCTGTTGATCGGGTCTTCCTCCACGTCATCATCCCCGCTGTTGATCCGGTCTTCCTCCACGTCATCATCCCATGTGTTTATCGCATTTCTTCCTCCGTCATTTATACATTACATTCATGTGTTTATTTTAATGTTCCGCATTATAAACTCTGGCCAGCCCTTCCGCCATTATTTCCACTGCATTTTCTTCGTCACCACCCTGCATGTTTCCGCCGCTTCATCACGTCGCTCTGTTACACAGTCGCTTCCATTTCATTGCCGTCCCCCACGCAGTTGTTTTCTTCACATCTTTGTGTGTTTTGCTGGTTGACAACGACGAAGAATTATCATAATTTGCAGCATCCATTACAAGAGCCGAGCACACATCAAAGGACCATTTTTCGGAGCAGAATTATGAAGAAAGTTCTCGGAAGCCAAATCGGCAAGACTCCAATTTAAGAGGCAGGGTTCAGATTTGTCAAACCCTGCAGGGACATTCAAGGCGCTGATTTCACAGATGAAGATATCAATGAGGGAGATAAAGAATATCAGTGATCAGTAGAGAATTAAAGGCAGGTAGCTGAAGATTTTGGGGCCTTGTCCTAGCCTTTTGAAGCAGAGTACCAAATTGAAGATCCTGCACATCATTCGAAAGATCTATACACAGAAAACAACGTCCTCAAGGCTTTATTTCAACAGAGTTTTCTTTCCAAGCAAGGATGGATATTTGTGTGATTTTACTGCTTTGCCATGTCCCTGGAGAGATTTCTACCCAGTGCATTTATTTCAGTTAGCAGGCCACAGAGTACAAACAACACAGCATAGTCATTCAACAGTATGGGCGCAAATTTTTCCGCCATTTTGTTTTAATTATGCAAATTAAATGTTCATCACCTACCTCTCTCACTATGTTTTGGTTTCTCCTATAAAAACCAGGAAGAAACACATTGTAAGGGTTCCAGATTTTTATCAAAAAATTATGCAGTGAAAGGCTTTTGCATACATTTTGTAAAATCCTTGTATGAAGGCTCAGAGCCCATAGGGTCTCAGTGAGGAGGAGTTCTATCTGTAAAAGAGGATTCTAGTCTTTGGTATTTCATAGTCTGTAACTCTCTTTATTGTGTTATATTAACAGAACATTTCATTTCATCCATCTTTCTTGTATCATGTTTTGGAATGTGAGTGGCTCACTGATTTCTGGTTGATTCATCCTAGTTGATCCCCATGCTCAGATCAGTCAAGCGCTTTAAATATGGCTCATGCATGATATTATGTTCCATTACTCATCTAAACCATGTTTCTGCCATATTAGTTGCTTTGGGAGGGTGATTTTAAAATGCTATTATCATGTATGGATTCTTAGATTGGTAAGCCCATGCATGGTGGTATTGTATATCTAGGTATCAGCTCAATGTTAACTAGTATCTTCTCAATATTTCTTTCACTACATACACCTTCTGATAATTTATGTCTGTGAAGTATTTCTGAATCGGCCCGCTTTGCAGTAAACTTTCTCTGAATTGTCTGTTGCTTTTGTATTAGAGTTCTGCATCTTTCCTCTACAGTATCTCTTTTCCTATGTCAGTTTCTGAGAGTTTGGTCACATTCTAGTTTATTTCCCTATTTACAGGAGATAGCATGTGAGCTGAGGTTGAAAACTTCATACATTATATTATATGCTCCTTGCTATGGTAAGATGTCCTAGGCATTGGTCTATCACAACTCTAGGCTGTCTCTAGGAGCTACAACATCTTTCTGGTGTCGTTGCCAGGGACGAAGTTAAGAAAATTTGAATCCCTGGGCCTCGAAAAATCATATTCACTCTCTAAGTAGGTGAACACGGAGATTTGAGAGTTGTAGATCCCTCACCTTGGCGACTCCACATTTGTTATTTGATATATCTATTTGTAGTCCTTGCTCTTTGTAAGCCACACCTGAGGTTAGATACATCTAAGCCAAAGACACCTTCAGTGCTTGACCCTGACCAGATTATACATAGAAGAAATTGGAGGGAAAGGAAATCAGCCCGTTCCGAAATCCCTGAAGTATCCAAAAAAGACTTTCCATCCTCTTCCTCTCAAGAAACTCAAGTGCCAAATCCCGACTCCACTGTGGGAGATACTGATTATTATTATTCAGATAGTCCACCCCGAGAGGGTATCAGAAATAAAAACAGTCTTCATCCTACTCCTGAGGTTGAAGAGGTCAAGGAAGTAACCGAAGTATCTGCTATTAATAGACCTTTGTTCCCCTCAACCCCTCAAGTTGTAGTTGAGTATATTCCTATTATTATTCATATTCCTCCTCCTCCTCCTCCTCCTCCTCTTACTCATCAAACTATCGCACTACCTCCGCCTCCTCCAATGGCCAATGTTCCGGCTTTCTTGATGAATAAATATGCTCCCCTGGCATTACCCCAAGTGCTGAATGATATGCCCCAGGATTATCTGAAGGTATTGCCCAGATTCAATGGAGAAAATGAAATCGATGCTCAAAAACATCTTGAGACTTTCTACTCCTTTGTAGAGAACTTCAATGTAGAACATTTAGATGTGGTCTTAAGACTGTTTGTGCAATCTCTAGATGGTGAAGCTCAAAAATGGTTTAAGACATTGGCTGGCCATTCTATTACCACTTGGAATAACATGGAAGACACTTTCCCCAGGAAATGGGGAGAGAAGAAAGATCATGGAAAATCTCTCATTGAGTTCAATACACTAAAGAAAAGACACAATGAAGGAGTGTCAGAATTTATCAAGAGATTTAATAAATTATATCTGAGTCTCCCTGCTGATATGAAACCCCATCAAACTGCTGCTAAAGTTGTTTTTGTAGCAGCCTTTGATTCAGAATTTGGCTTCTCTCTCAGAGAAAGAAATCATGCTACTATGGATGATGCTTAGGCAGACACACTAGAGTTGGAAGCAAACTTTGCCTCCACTGGTAAATCAAAAGGAAAATCTGAACAAGATAGCAGAAGAAGGGGCAAAGAGGAGGCATCTACTTCTAACCAAGACAGAGACTTAGCCAACGACAAAATGGAAGAAATGAGAAAATTGATTAAGAAAATGGTCAAGCTTGAATTGGAAGCCAAGGATTCAGCCTTCAGGAATTTCCAGAATGCTCCAAACAGAGGTTACAATCCTCAATATAGGAAACCACCCTTGCAAATATTGCCAAGGGAAGCAAAGTAGCAACAAGATCAAGTGCCACACCCATTGTACCTGAAAGGTCTAGTAGATGATTCTACTAAGGACACTACCTATAGACTGGAGGATGCAAATCTTTCCTTTTCAAATAGTGATGGAGAGGAATGCCCTTTACAAGGGAATGATGAAGCTGGGTGCTCATTGAAAAAATAAGAAAAGATCAGAGACGCAGAAGAAGCAGAATTTGATCATTATTGTAAACAATTTGATGATTTCATGCAAGCACATTTCAATAGAAGATATGATCTCAGATCTTCTAGGAAGAGGACTCGTACCCAAGAGCAAGAAGAAGAGCCACCCCAGAAGGAAGCGCCTGCTCAGAAGGAGGCTACAATGTAGAAAGTCGCAGACAAAGGTAAGGGCCCTCTAAACAAACCTTTGCAGTCTAATGATCAAGTTCCTTCTTCTTCAAAAGCAGTCACTTCCCCTAATGCCAAATCTGTGTCAAAAGAAGCCAAGCCCCCAGTTGAAAATAAAGAGTCAAAAGAGGTTGTGATAGAAAAGTCCCCTCCTTCTTTCAGCCTACAAAAGGAACTTGAAAAGGTCAAAATCCTAGTCCCCTTGACTGAACTGTTGAAATAGATAGCATATCAATCTCAAGTCACCTCTTTCATGCTCCCTCCAGAAGCACCAATCCTCACAGATAGTCTCAACCTCCAAGAAGAGAGACCCATGGTAGTTTTTGGCCCACATGTTGAGGAGCTAGATCCTTCTACTCCTCTCTTCTATGTGTCTCCAGTAATCCATGACCTGCTATTACATAATTGTACGCTAGATTCTGGAGCTTCCCATAATCTTATACCTTTGTCAGTCATGGAACAACTAGGTTTGCAAATCACACGTCCATATAAAGACCTCTACTCATTTGATTCCAAAAGAGTTAAATGCCTGGGGATGATCAAGGATTTGGTGGTCAATTTGGCCCAAATCCTAGCAAAAAGTGTGGTAATGGACATCGTGGTGGCTAACATCCCAGCTCGCTTTGGTATGTTGTTGTCAAGGTCCTAGGGAACAAAAATTGGTGGGTTAATCAAGTTGGATTTAACATATGCTATTATCGCAGTTTTTGGTGGACAAGAGAGGAGATTGTACAGGGAGACTAGATTTGTCAAGATGGTGACTAAGGCTGACAGTTCTGTAAATTCACCAGTATACAGTAAGGAAGGATATTTCTTGTGCTTGATGTTGGAAGAGGATCAAGATTACGCTCATGAACCATCCCTCTGCCAAATCAAGACTGAGCAGCCTTCGGAGAGTCACGAAGTAGGAATCTGGACTCTTCATTTTGATGGAGCAAATTCAAGAGAAGGAAATGGAGCTGGAGTGCTATTAATCTCTCCTACAGGAAGATGGGTCCCTCTGTCTTTTAAACTAGAGTATGAAGCCACCAATAATGTGGCTGAATATGAAGCACTTCTGTTGGGATTACAAACAGCCAGGAGCATGGGTATACAAAGTTTAAAGGTTCCGGGACACTCAGAACTGGTGGTCAGGCAAGTCAAGAATCAGTGTCAGACCAAACATCCTAGGCTAAGGTCTTATAGGAATGAAGTTTGGGACATGGTAGAAAATTTCTTCTTGGCATTCAGTATCCAGTTCATGCTCCGAGAACATAATAGGATGGATGATTCCCTTGCTGTGGCTGCAAATACATTTCGACCACCTCAGAACCCTCTTTTAAGATATGAAGTTGAGGTGCGTTATCGGCCTTCAATCCCGGATAATATCAAACACTGGCAGGTGTTTGAAGATGAAGAGCAGATGAAGAGATTCCTGGAAATAGTGGGGGAATTCTCCAATATGGAGATTTATGATGAAGAAGAGGTAGAATCTGAAGATATTTCAAAAAGAAATTGGGAGGAGAAAGTGGCAGGAAACAAAGTGTTGTAGGTAAAGGGAAACATTATACCTAGAGGGCTGGTACATCTAGAAAGATTATTTGACAAGAATGATGTCCCACTGCAACCGCGCAAAGTGGTAGAAGAGAATCGGGTAGAAGACCTGAATTTGGGTACTGAGGCTGACCCCAAAATTGTAAAATTGTCCAAGAAAATCCCCGGAGAATATAAAAAGCTATATCAGAAATTATTTCAGTCTTACAGAGATGTATTTGCATGGTCCTATCAGGATTTGAAAACTTTCGATATCAATATTATGCAACACAAAATTCCACTGAAGGCAAATGCAAAGCCCCATAAGCAGAAGCTCAGAAAAATAAATCCTTTGCTGCTACCTTCTATTGAGAAGGAAATCAAGAAGTTGCTAAAAGCCAAAATAATTGTACCACTGAGGTACTCTGAATGGGTGGCAAACCTTGTCCCTGTACGCAAGAAGAATGGAGAAATAAGGCTGTGTGTGGATTTTAGAAATTTAAACAGAGCATCCTTAAAGGATAATTATCCACTACCCAAAATGGATTACATCCTGCAGAAAGTGGTTGGAGCTACCCGGATGTCAATGATGGATGGATTTTCTGGTTATAACCAGGTGGCTGTACTTCCATAGGATCAAAAGAAGACTGCTTTCACCACACCATGGGGCACATTTATGTATGCCAGGATGCCTTTTGGGTTGATTAATGCAGGGGCCACTTTTCAGAGGGCGATGGATATTGCTTTTGTTGGGGAGTAGGATAAATTCCTGGTGGTCTACCTCGATGATATCACTGTATTTTCCAAAAATGATGCTGAGCACATTGAACATCTGCGGAGAAATTTTGAGAAATGCAGAAGGTATGGTCTCTCTTTGAATCCTCAAAAGTCTTTGTTTGCATTATAAGAGGGAAAGATTTTGGGCCATATTGTGACTAAAAATGGGGTTAAGATAGATCCCAAGAGGGTAGAGGTTATAAATGGTATCGATTTTCCCAGAAATAAGAAAGAGGTACAAGTATTCCTAGGGCACATTAATTTCTTGAGAAGGTTTATCCCTAACTATGCTGAGATATTTAGGCATATAACAGATATGCTGAAGAAGAATAATGAGGTAAAGTGGTCACAAGAATCACGGGAGGCATTTACCAGGATAAAGAATGCTTTTGCAAAAGCCCTTGTGTTGGCTGGACCAGATTATGATAAACCTTTCATGATTTTCTCTTTTGCACCACCTCATACAATAGCAGGAGTTTTACTGCAGAAAAATGAGGAGGGGTATGAGCAGCCTATTGCCTTTTTCAGTCAGGTGCTCCGTGATGCAGAATTAAAATAAAACATATTGGAAAAGCAAGCATACGCCCTAGTGAAATCCCTCAAAGAATTCCGTGTATATATATTACAGTCCCACATCACTGCATTTGTACCCGCAGCTGCTGTAAAAGATATCCTTATTCAGGGGGATAGTGAAGGAAAAAGGGGGAGGTGGATTGCTAAAATACAGGAGTATGACTTAGATATCCACCCTACTAAGCTGATCAAAGGACAGGGGCTCGCCAAAATGTTATCAGAATCAAACTATCAAGCCCTAGGAATAAATTTGTCCATTATAGCAGGTGAGGAATCTGAGGAGAAAGAATAATGACATGGAATTGGAGTAGCTACTCCAGAAACACATCTAAAGTACCTCACTAGTCCGCGGTACAAAGAGCTAGTAGAATATCTCCTTACACTCAGCTGCCCTCCAAGTTGTGACAAAACTAAATACAGAGCGTTGAGATTGAAATCACAAAAGTATATAGTCGCCAATGGCTGGCTATATTGGCGAGATCCCTCAGGCATCTTACTCCTGTGTCTCACAGAGAATGAAGTCGAGAGTATTATAGCAGAATTCCATGAAGGGATCTGTGGAGGCCATTACAGCTGGAGGGCCACAGCTCATAAAATTCTGAAAGCTGGCTTCTATTGGCCAAAGCTTTTTGGAGATGTTTTTGCCTGGGCAAGAACATGTGATAATGTCAGAAATTTGCTTAGAGACAGAAATCGACACCATTTCCCCTGATTCCAGTGCATGTGGATGAACCATTCAAACAATGGGGTATTGATTTTATAGGTGAGATACATCCCCCATCAAGTGGTCAACATAAGTGGATTTTAACGACCACTGATTATTTCACTAAATGGGTGGAAGCCATACCTGCAAGGAATGCTACATATACTGTGATCATAAAGTTCATGGAGGAAAACATCATATCCAGGTTTGGATGTCCTGCTAGAATAGTGACTGATAATGCACATGCCTTCAAGTCTGCAAAATTTATGAATTTATGCCAGCAATACAATATCATATTGAGTCACTCTACAACTTACTATCCACAAGGAAATGGCTTGGCAGAGTCTTCAAATAAAACTCTGGTGAGGGCCTTGAAGAAGACTATCAATGAAAATCAGAAGAATTGGGATTCCCAATTGAAATTTTCTCTATGGGCTAATAGAATCACCAGCAAGAGAGCAACTGGGAAATCTCCCTATGAATTGGTATATGGATGAGCAGCATTTTTTCCTGTACAGCTGGCTTTACCAGTGGCCCGCTTCATGCAAGAAAGCCAGGAGGAACCTGATGATATGATCAGGAGAATCAATCAATTGGTGGAATTAGAAGAAACACGGGGTCAGGTGAATCAGAGGTTAATAGAATATCAAGAGAAAATGAAACACGTTTTTGATCAGCATGCAAAAGACAGGAAGCTACAGATTGGTGATTTGGTGCTCAGATGGGATATCCGAAAAGCTGAAAAAGGTAAACATGGAAAATTCGACCCCCTCTGGTTTGTTCCTTTCAAAATTGTGGAACAGGGGGGCAATAATACTTTCAAGTTGGAGAATTTACAGGGCGACTTGCTGGACGCCCTTGTAAATGGTCAATTCCTTAAGCCCTACTGTTAGTTCTGATTTAGGCAAAGACAACCTGATGTATTATATTGTATGATAGTTTCCTTTTTCTTTTTGTTTGAATAATGTTGGTGTTGTGATGAATTATAAAGTAAAAACGGAGGTGTTGGAGAGCATAGTCTGCATACAGGATGATCATAGGGTCTGTGAGTTCTCGACACGTCTAGGGATGAATGTGCCATTTCCAGGTGGAGCCAATGTTGATCATTTCAGCACCTGTTAATTTTTGGGCAATCAATCCCCTTTAAAACTTTGCGAATCCCCTTGGTTTTGCCTAAGAAATCCATCTTCCATCTATCGTTCCAATCCTTTGAAACCAAAATTCACTAAAGGGCCGAAAAAAACCCCGCATTTAAATATATTCAGGGCTTAGCCCCTTCGGCCCTAGCTCCTCTGTCCTGTTTTCCATGTAACCTGAGCACCAGACCGAGTGCTGAAAGCAGAGGCACTTATCATGTATGTACATCGGGCACAACCTCGGCCGTTGATCTGTACAGATCAAACGGCATTCACGAGCCTCCATTCATCACCCAAAACTGCATCTCAGCCGTCCAATCAAACAGTGAAATCTACGGTTCGCAGCCCGCCGGTCCTGGTGGTCCCCGCGCCCAAAAAACTGTTCAAAACCGGGAGGTTTATATCGCACCGATTTTCAACGGCAGGTGGTATTCTTCAAAACGGAGTGATTCCACTCATTCCCCATTGCGTGTCTCCGCGTACAACCCCGAAACCGCTCTCCATCGTGTGTTATTGTTCGGACGAAGTCACGGCGCGATATTCACGACAACCGTTCAATCTGGAGATCTGCATCTAACGACCATCGCGCTCCGAAGTTGCATGAGGTTTAACCATAGGAAAATCTCGCCCCTGGCCCACTGTCCATCACCCCCGACGCTCTATAAACCGTCGATCTTCGCCTGAGATCGGACGGCCAAGATTTCATCATCCCCGCTATTGACCCGGTCTTCCTCCACATCATCATCCCATGTGTTTATCGCATTTCTTCCTCCGTAATTTATACATTACATTCATGTGTTTATTTTAATGTTCTGCATTATAAACTCTGGCCAGCCCTTCCGCCATTATTTCCACTGCATTTTCTTCGTCATCAACCTGCATGTTTCCGCCGATTCATCACGTCGCTTTGTTACACAGTCGCTTCCATTGCATTTCCGTCCCCCACGCATTTGTTTTCTTCACAGCTTTGTGTGTTTTGCAGGTTGACAACAACTAAGAATTATCATAATTTGCAGCATCCATTACAAGAGGCGAGCACACGTCAAAGGAAATTTTTCGGAGCAGAATTATGAAGAAAGTTCTCGGAAGCCAAATCGACAAGACTCCAATTTAAGAGGTAGGGTTCAAATTTGTCAAACCCTGTAGGGACATTCAAGGCGCTGATTTCATAGATGAAGATATCAATGAGGCAGATAAAGAATATCAGTGATCAGTAGAGAATTAAAGGTAGGTACATGAATATTTTGGGGGACTTGTCCTAGCCTTTTGAAGCAGAGTACCAAATTGAAGATCATGCACATCATTCGAAAGATCTATACACAGAAAGCAATGTCCTCAAGGCTTTATTTCAACAGAGTTTTCTTTCTAGGCAAGGACGGATATTTGTGTGATTTTACTACTTTGCTGTGTCCCTGGAGAGATTTCTACCCAGTGCATTTATTTCAGTTAGCAGGCCATAGAGTACAAACAACACAACATAGTCATTCAGCAGTATGGGCGCAAATGTTTCCGCCATTTTATTTTAATTATGCAAATTAAATGTTCATCACCTACCTCTCTCACTATGTTTTGGTTTCTCCTATAAAAACCAGGAAGAAACGCATTGTAAGGGTTCCAGATTTTTATCAGAAAATTATGCAGTGAAAGGCTTTTGCATACATTTTGTAAAATCCTTGTATGAAGGCTCAGAGCCCATAGGGTCTCAGTGAGGAGGAGTTATATCTGTAAAAGAGGATTCTGGTCTTTGGTATTTCAGAGTCTGTAACTCTCTTTATTGTGTTATATTAACAGAACATTTCATTTCATCCATATTTCTTGCATCATGTTTTGGAATTCGAGTGGCTCACTGATTTCTGGTATGGATTCATCCTAGTTGATGCCCATGCTCGGATCAGTCAAGCACTTTAAATATGGCTCATGCATGATATTCTGTTCCATTACTCATCTAAACCATGTTTCTGCCATATTAGTTGCTTTGGGAGGGTGCTTTTAAAATGATATTATCATGTATGGATTCTTAGATTGGTAAGCCCATGCATGGTCATATTGTATATCTGGGTATCAGCTCAATGTTAACTAGTATCTTCTCAATATTTCTTTCACTACATACACCTTCTGATAATTTATGTCTGTGAAGTATTTCTGAATCGGCCCGCTTTGCAGTAAACTGTCTCTGAATTGTCTGTTGCTTTTGTATTAGAGTTCTGCATCTTGCATCTGCAGTATCTATTTTCCTGTGTCAGTTTCTGAGAGTTTGGTCCCATTCTATTTTATTTCCCTGTTTACAGGAGATAGCATGTGAGCTGAGGTTGACAACTTCATACATTATATTATATGCTCCTTGCTATGCTAAGATGTCCTAGGCACTGGTCTATCACAACTCTAGGCTGTCTCTAGGAGCTACAACATGTATCAACTAGGATAAATCCATACCAAAAATCAGTGAGCCACTCGCATTCCAAAACATGATACAGGAAAGATGGATGAAATGAAATGATATATTAAACTAACACATAAAAAGGAAGTTACAAACTGTGAAATACCAAAGACCAGAATCCTCTTTAACAGATGGAACTCCTCCTCACTGAGACCCTATGGGCTCTGAGCTTTCATACAAGAGTTCAACAAAATGTATACAAAAAATCCTTTCACTGCATAATTTTCTAATAAAATCTGGAACCCTAAATCATCTGTTCTTTGGGAGCTTTATAGGAGAACAAGAAAGCTCGAAAGAGGGAGTAGGTGATGAACATTTAATTGTCTCATTAAAATAAAATGGCAGAAACATGCACACCCATACTGCTCGATGACTTTGTAATGCTGCTTGTACTCTGTGGCCTGCTAACTGAAATAAATGCACTGGGTAGAAATCTCTTCAGGAACACAACAAAGAAGTAAAATCACATAAACATTCCGTCCTTTCCTGAAAGATAATGGTGCTGAAAAGAAAGATTTAGAGTATGTTTTCTACGAATGGTACCCTCTGCCTTCAAAATCCTGAATTACGGCTTAAGATCTTCAATGCCGGACGTTGAATTCCTGATCTTTCACTGATATTTCTCTGCTGCCCCATTAATATCTTCATCTGCAAAATCGGCGCCTTGAATGTCCCTGTAGAGTTTGATAGATTTTAACCCTGCTTCTTTAAAGGAAGTCTTGTCGATTTACCTTCCCGGGCCTTTGTCCATAATTACAGCCTCTAAAAAATGGTACTTTGATGTGCTCTGCTACTGAAATCAGGACTATAAATCATGGCGGTTTCCGTCGCTGTACCCCTGCAAAAAACAAAAACCTGTTAAGAAAACGACGCATGGGGATGGTGGATGCAGGTGGTGAAATAACGGAATAGTGTGGGGAGATGGTGAAAAGTCCAGAGAAATGGTGGAGAAATGCTTCAGCGAAGGCTCGAGGAGTGTATGAAATTTAACATAGACAGTGGACGTTTGACCTTTGAATAAGAATATGTAGGGGAGAAGGACGAACGTACGACAGGAGCATGTGGAATGATGACGTGGAGATACGGGGTCAATGGCATGGCATGGGTTAAATCTAGGCCGTTCGTTCTCAGGAGGAGATCGACGATGGAAAACGTACAGCGGGGCAATGAGACGGTGGGCCATGGGCGCTATTTGCTTGGATTAACTTCCGCACATCTTTGGAGTGCGATGACCGTTGGATGCAGAGCCTCAGATCGAATGGTGGATATGAATATCGCGTCGTATATTTTACCGAATAATAACGTGCGATGGAGAGCAGTTTTTGAGCCGTACGCTGAGACACGCGGTCAACAATGTATGGAATCGCTCCATATCCGGGAATACCGCCCTCCTTAGAAAGGCGGTGCGATAGCTATCGGGCAGTTTTTGAACAGTGGAAGCGGGGAAGAGACCGTGTGCGCGATGGGGTTGCACAGGCCGTCGGATCTACGTAGGTCGACGGTTAATACTGCTTGCGATATACATTTGTGATATGCGCCTATTGGGCTAGCTCCTAGTTTTGACTTCCGGTTGCGTGGAGAAAAAGATAGAGGGGGATAGGATCGAAAGGGCTAGGCTTTACAGATTATTAAATATGGGTTTCTCAGCCCTTTTATGCAATTTTGAAGCTGGGAGGAGGTAACGATAGGTGGAAAACAAATTTTTCAGGGCAAAAAGAGGGGATCTAAAAGGTTTAAGCCAGATTGTTTGACGAAATTTTATATGAGGCTGACTTGGTCAAAATAATCCTTCTATGTTCTCATATCCATGCAACTACCTGAAATTTCTTTCACTATATACCCAAATATTTGACTGCCTTTATACTGTGCCTCCACTGCACTCTCACTAGTACATTTGGCGGAAATTCCGACACTTGGTTCCGACACTTTTGACCAAATGTCGGAAATTTCCCCAAATTTTTTCAACTTTTTCAAATCCCGCCTGAAACAGTCGCTATACCGATGTTTAGAGAAAAGTGTCGCAATACAGACACTTAGACAAAGTGTCACAATTGCGACGTTTAGAGGAAAATGTTGCAATTGCGACACTATGCCCCAAACCGTCGCTATTGCAATGGCTACCTCCAAACGTCGCAATTGTGACATGTCGTTCGAGGGTGCCCGTATCAGTTTTGCTAAGTTGTGACCACCCCGGTGCCTTGTGCACATTCGGGCGGCCCATTTGTCATTTTCTCCCTTGTGGCATCGTTTGGTCGGGTGCGCTGTGTCGCGCCGTGCGAGGTCGCGTGACCGGGCGCATTCGGTTCGGGCCGTTTTGCTCGAGGGCACCGGTATCAGTTTTGCTAAGTTGTGACCACCCGAGTGCCTTGTGCACGTTTGGGCAGCCCGTTTTCTGTTTGCTCCCTTGTGGGATATTCGTTCAATCAGGTGCGTCGTGTCACGCCATGTGAGGTCGCCGGACCGGGATCGTTTGGGTCGGGTCGTTTCGTTCGAGGGTGCTCGTATCAGTTTTGCTAAGTTGTGATCGCCCGAGTGCCTTATGCATGTTCGGGCAACCCGTTTTCAAGTTTTCTCCCTTGTGGCATCGACGTTCGTTCGAGCGCGTCGTGTCACGCTGTGTGAGGTCGCCCGACTGGGCGTGTTCCGGTCGGGCCGTTTCGTTCGAGGGTGCCCGTATCAGGTTTGCTAAGTTGTGACCGCCTGGGTGCCTTGTGCACATTCGGGTGGCCCGTTTTCCATTTGCTCCCTTGTGCACGTTTGGGCGGCCCGTTTTTCGTTTTCTCCCTTGTGGCATCGTTCGGTTGAGCACGCGGTGTCGCGCTATGTGAGGTCGCCTGACCAGGCTCGTTCGGTTCGGGCTGTTTCGTTCGAGGGCGCATGTATCAATTTTTCTAGGTTGTGACCGCTAAGGTGCCTTGTGCACATTTGGGCGGCCCATTTGCAATTTTCTCCCTTGTGGCATCGTTCGGTCGGGCGCGCCGTGCGAGGTCGCCTGACCGGGCGCGTTCGGTTAGGGCCATTTTGTTCGAGGGCGCCTGTATCAATTTTGTTAAGTTATGACTGCCCAGGTGCCTTGTGCATGTTCGGGTGGCCCATTTTCCGTTTTCTCCCTTGTGGCATTGTTCGGTCGGGCGCGCCGTGTCGCGCCTTGTGAGGTGATTGCTCGACCGGGCGCGTTCGGGTCGGGCCATTTCGTTTGAGGGTGCCCGTATCAGTTTTGCTAAGTTGTGACTGCCCGGGTGCCTTGTGCATGTTCGGGCGGCCCATTTTCCATTTCCTCCCTTGTGGCATCGTTCGGTCGGGCGCGCCGTGTCGCGCCATGTGAGGTGATCGCCTGACCGGGCGCGTTCGGGTCAAGCCGTTTCGTTTGATGGCGCCTGTATCAGTTTTGCTAAGTTGTGACCGTCAGGGTGCCTTGGGCACGTTCGGGCGGCTTGTTTGCCATTTGCTTCCTTGTGGCATCGTTCGGTCAGGCGTGCCATGTCGCGCCATGTGAGGTCGCCCGACTGGGCGTGTTCGAGTCGGCCCATTTCGTTTGAGGGCGCCTGTATCAGTTTTGCTAAGTTGTGACTGCCAGGGTGCCTTGTGCACGTTCAGGTAGCCCGTTTTTCATTTGCTCCCTTGTGGCATCGTTCGATCGGGCGCACTGTGTTGCGCCATGTGAGGTCGCCCGACTGGGCACGTTCAGGTCGGGCCAACGTTTCATTTGAGGGCGCCCATATAAGTTTTGTTAAGTTGTGACCGCTCGGGGGCCAGCTTGTGAACGTTCGGGTGTCCCGTTTGCCGTTTTCTCCCATGTGGCATCGTTCGGTCAGGCGTGCCATGTTGCGCCGTGTGAGGTCGCCCGTCTGGGTGCGTTTGGGTTGGGTCGTTTCATTCAAGGGTGCCTGTATCAGTTTTTCTAAGTTGTGACCGCTCGGGTGCCAGCTTGTGCACGTTCGGGAGTCTCGTTTACCGTTTTTCTCCCTTGTGGCATCCTTCGGTCGGGCATGCCATGTCGCGTCGTGTGAAGTTGCCCGACCGGGCGGGTTCGGGTTGGGTTGTTTCGTTCGAGGGCGCCCATATCAGTTTTGCTAAGTTGTGACCGCTCGGGTACCTTGTGCATGTTCGGGCGACCCATTTGTCATTTTGTCCCTTGTGGCATCATTTGGTCGGGCGCGCAGTGTCGTGCCATGCGAGGTCGCCCGACCAGGCGCGTTCGGTTCGGGCTGTTTTGCTCGAGGGCGCCCGTATCAATTTTGCTAAGTTGTGACCTCCCGGGTGTCTTGTGCATGTTCGGGTGGCCCGTTTTCAGTTTGCTCCCTTGTGGCATATTCGTTCAGTCAAGCGCGTTGTGTCGTGCCATCTGAGGTCGCCCGACCGGGTGCGTTCGATTCAGGCCGTTTTGCTCGAGGGCGCCCGTATCAGTTTTGCTAAGTTGTGACCGCCCGCGTGCCTTGTGCACATTCGGGCGGCCCCTTTTCTGTTTGCTCCCTTGTGGGATATTCGTTTGGTCAGGTGCGTCGTGTCGCGCCGTGTGAGGTTGCCGGACTAGGCGTGTTTGGGTCGGGCCGTTTCATTCGAGGGTGCCCGTATCAGTTTTGCTAAGTTGTGACCACCCGGGTGCCTTATGCACGTTCGGGTGGCCTGTTTGTCGTTTTCTCCCTTGTGGCATTGTTCAGTCGGGCGCGCCGTGTCGCGCCATGTGAGGTCGCCTGACTGGGCATGTTCGGTTCGGGTCGTTTTGCTGGAGGCCGTCGATATCAATTTTGGTAAGTTGTGACCACTCGGGTGCCTCGTGCACGTTCGGGCAACCCGTTTTCTATTTGCTCCCTTGTGGGATATTCGTTTGGTCAGGTGCGTCGTGTCGCACCGTGTGAGGTCGCTCGACCAGGCGCGTTCGGGTTGGGTCATTTCGTTCGAGGGCGCCTGTATCAGTTTTGCTAAGTTGTGATCGCCGGGTGCCTTGTGCACGTTCGGGCAGTCCGTTTGCCGTTTAATGCTCCCTTGTGGCATCGTTCGGTTGAGAGCGCCATGTCGCGCCATGCGAGGTTGCCCGACCGGGCGCGTTCGGGTCGGGCCGTTTCATTCGAGGGTGCCTGTATCAATTTTGCTAAGTTGTGACCACCCAAGTGCCTTCTGCACGTTCGGGCGGCCCATTTTCCGTTTGCTCCCTTATGGCATCGTTCGGTCGAGCACGCCATGTCGCGCCGTGCGAGGTCACCCAACCGGGCACGTTGGGGTCGGGCGGTTTCATTCGAGAGCACCCGTATCAGTTTTCATGCTAATTTGTGACCGCTCGGGTGCCTTGTGCACCTTCAGGCAGCCTGTTTGCCATTTTCTCCCTTGTGGCATCGTTCGGTCGGGCGTGTCGTGTCGCGCCGTGCGAGGTCGCCCGATCGGGAATGTTTGGGTCGGGCTGTTTGGTTCGAGGGCGCCCGTATCAGTTTTCATGCTAAGTTGTGACCGCCCAAGTGCCTTGTGCACCTTCGGGCAGCCCGTTTGCCATTTTCTCCCTTGTGGCATCGTTCGGTTGGGCGCGCTGTGTTCGGGTTGGGCCATTTAATTCGAGGGCACCCGTATCAGTTTTCATGCTAAGTTGTGACCACCCGGGTGCCTTGTACACGTTCGGGCAGCCCGTTTGCCATTTTATCCCTTGTGGCATTGTTCGTCCGGGCGCGTCGTGCGAGGTCGCCTGACCGGGCGCGTTCGGGTCGGGCCGTTTCGTTCAAGGTCGCCCGTATCAGTTAAGCTAAGTTGTGACCACCTGGGTGCCTTGTGCACGTTCGGGTGGCCCGTTTTCTGTTTTCTCCCTCGTGGGATATTTGTTTGGTCAGGTGCGTCGTGTCGCGCCGTGTGTGGTCACCCGACCGGGCGCGTTCGGGTTGGGCCGTTTCGTTCGAGGGCGCCCGTATCAGTTTTGCTAAGTTGTGATCGCCCGGGTGCCTTGTGCATGTTCGGGCAGCCTGTTTTGAATTTTTCTCCCTTGTGGCATCGACGATCGTTTGGGCGCGTCGTGTCGCGCCGTGTGAGGTCACCCCACTGTGCGCGTTCGGGTCTGGCTGTTTCGTTCGAGGGTGCCCGTATCAGTTTTGCTAAGTTGTGACTGCCCGGGTGCCTTGTGCATGTTCGGGTGGCCCATTTTATCCCTTGTGGAATCATTCGGTCAGGCACGCAGTGTCGCGCTGTGTGAGGTCGCTTGACCGGGCGCGTTCGGTTCGGGTCGTTTCGTTCGAGGGTGCCCGTATAAGTTTTTCTAGGTTGTGACCGCCAGGGTGCCTTGTGCACATTCGGGCGGCCCATTTGACGTTTGATCCCTTGTGCACGTTCGGGCAGCCCAATTGTCGTTTTCTACCTTGTGGCATCGTTTGGTTGGGCATGCCGTGTCGCGCCGTGCGAGGTCGCCTGACCGGGGCGTTCGGTTCGGGCCGTTTTGTTCGAGGGTGCCCATATCAGTTTTGCTAAGTTATGACTGCCCGGGTGCCTTGTGCATGTTCGGGTGGCCCGTTTTTTGTTTTCTCCCTTGTGGCATCGTTCGGTCAGGCGCGCCGTGTGAGGTCGCCCTACCAGGCGCGTTCGGGTCAGGTTGTTTTGCGCAAGGGCGCCCGTAACATTACTACTTCCCTTTTAACCACATAAAACTTATTTTTAAGTTACCATAATTCATCTTTAATATAACATAATTATATTAAAAAATCAACCAAAATCCCTAATTTATGAAATAAAAATTCAACAAATTTATATAATTAATAATTTAAATAAATGTCTTAGATCTGACCTCATTAATAATTATTTATAATAAAAAATACAACTATTTAACTTAATCCCTTATTAACCCCAAGAAAAGTCTCACACATTTTATTTAATGGAATCTGAGTGGCCTTAAAAAAAACACGTATATCATTTCAAAATGTCAAAAAATTTCAAATATCAAAAGTTTTAATTCATTTCCCTCTTCAAAATTTAAATTTCAAATATCAAAAGTTTTAATTCATTTCCCTCCGATTGCATGGTTTGTCCAGGGAAGGAGGGAGGATGCACAACAAAAACCCTGTCTATCACATGCACAGCCGTGGCACCATCTTTGCACCCCCACGAATAGGATTCTCAGATCCAGTGCAGGATGAAGGTCGCGTGTTCAATTTCGCTGCAGGGCTAGTGACTCTGCCCGCAAATGTTATAAAAAAGGCTCAGGCAAAGCTCTTCAACTAGAGGGGCTCAGGGATGAGATAACTTGGATTGCAAATACCGTTTTCATTTTTGAAATCCACTACTAGTAGAACTGGAAGATTAGATGATCGGTTTGTGGGCAGCACAGTTACTATGGCGTGGCTCAAGTAAGGTTAAATTCCTTTTCTGTTTTGACAAAGTTTCCTCTGCTACGGAAAATGTAATTATATTAATTTTTTTCCGTCGATATACGGATTGGATCTAATTAGATGTAAACCCTTGCTATAGTGGTTATTCGAATGGGTTAGAATGTGCATTGTTATTTGTTTCTTTTGAAATACATGCATTACCACTACGCGAGATCTTTGCATTAATTTTGAAATGTTGAGATCTTTGCATTGATGTTGCCTCTGCTTGGTGGTGTCTCTGAGTTGAGCTGATCCAAAGGCAATGGATTTGCATCAGTGGTCGATTGCTCTTTGCTAGTACTGTAATCCAAATCATCTAGCATGAAAACAGGTGCCGTAGCAATTATATCTAGGATTGATCGTTTTTTCTCACCTTCACTTTAGGCTTGGAAAACTTTGTTCTATATTTTTTAGCATTTGACTCACCTGAAAGACAGTGATCTATGTGGGAATTTAAGGCTATATTGGATGTAGATGACAAATATCTACAAACAGGAAAAAACTTTGGTATCATGGCCTCTGGAAGAGATCTCGGATTCCCAAATTCTTCATTCTTCCCAGGATCTACCTTACTTTTCTCCAAAGTTTGGTCCTTCTTATTATCTTCCTGAGACTTAATTTCAGATGCCACTATCTTGTTTCCTTTTTTCTCCTGGGAAGTGTCTGCTTTTGTACTTTCTTGCCCACTGGAGCACGGCTGTAAACTTCCATTTCCAGATCTGAGTGGTCCATTCTCATGCAGAGCTTCGAATAATGTTCTTGTAGACTTTCCTTTGACTGTATCTTTACTGAGATAACATTTAGTTGTAGATGTTGCTTGAACCTAATTGTTGAAAAAAATGAGTTAAATTAGTGTTGTTCCATAAACATAAATATGAAATACCAGAAAATGATTGGAAATGAATTTAGTCCACATGATTGCAGGAAACAAAGTTTCTATATAGATTGAACATGCAAGATTCTGACCAAGGGAAAGTAACATATATGATTTGATATGACAAACGATACCAGGCAGCTTAGCAGTAATAATAACTTCATTCTACCTGCCAGAGATATGTTAATTGCAGTAATAAATAATCATCACCCTTAGAATATTTCATTATTGAACTTTTTAACTTATGACTAATTGAATCATTTGTGTAGAATCTGCACCAAAAATGCTTTTGAAAATGCAAGTTTCCATAACAAATAGATTTAGATTATTAGGATTTTTAACAGGTTTTGTGTGTTGTCCTAGTTGATTGATTGCTATATTGTGTTTCAATTGAAGCCTAGCACAAACCCATCTAAACTTGCGTTTGACATAAGTTTGAGGTTGTATATGTGGAATTCCAGTCCGCCCCCACTTTGATTCAATGGACCATCGGTCTGTGTTAACTCGAGATATGCCTCCTGGAGCTTTGAAAATAAGAGGTGCATATCAAATTGCTGTACTTTGTATTGGATTGAAGAGTAGCACATACTAAGATGCATCTCTAGGTTGCAAAGATAGAGGTCATATATCTCGAATTCTAGCCCACATACACCATGTTTCAATGCGTTCTTTGAAACTAATCCTGAAGCTTTGCAACCTTGAGTGGATACAAGACCAGAGTTAAGATGGCTTTGTGCTAGTGCCCATATTCGTTTGTGCACACACATGAATAGAACTAAGTGTTGATGGACCTCCTCACTCCTATACGGCTCTAAAGGATATATAATTTTAGTTTTGTTTCTATGTGCAGGAGGATTTCTTTGAAGGGATAACAGTTCCAGATTTCGATTTTGGAGAAAGTGGTGATTTCATCAATTCTTCTATCCATGACAGAGATCCATATGAGGATATATTTATATGGAATGGAGATGCCCAGAAGCAGGAAATTGTCCTACCAGTTGAGTCTGATGAAAACATGGAGACCACATAGAAAGTGCATAGTTTGTCCCTTGATTCTATGGATAAAGCTACTGTTTTTTTGCAGTTTCCTGAGGCTAAAACAGAGCCAGAGTCTTCGATTCTTATAGATTATCCTACCTCAAATGGTATGTCTTCCTCCTACACATCTGTGACTTATAGTGCTCCTACTGAATATAGACATAATAGAATGCAGTAACACTTACCATGAGTAAGCTTGCATATATGGATAGTACACTGCAGTCATTGATATATATTATGAATTAACAGTTGTAATTTTCCTTAGCAAGTTATTTGTCATAGCTCATGCAAATTGCTTTGAGTGCACCAAAAAAGTTAATATTTGTTGGTTTAGGACTTTGAAGGGTTTATATTGCAATCCCTACCAGATACTTCCCATCATAAATTTAAGAGTACAGTAAATCCCATAATTTTTTTGATCTAATGTGATAGAAAAGGACAAATGGTTGGTTACCAGGTTGAGCTAATAGCATCTGTGACCATAAAGTGAGCACAATGCAAAAAGAAATTGTTAGGCATGAATAGGAAGGAGATTAAATGTGTTAGGAGAGGGTGAATGGTCGGTTAATAGGTTGAGCTAATGATGTCATTGACCATAAAGCTAGCCCAATGCAAAAAATAAATTGGCATTCTTGGATTTAAAAATCAAACAAATTTTTATAAGTATATTTCCTCGCAAAGGTGGCAAACACAATATAGTCCAGAAGCTAGCTAATTATAATGGAAAATCAGTAGTGGATGGCATGGGATATGAGCTTAGTAATCTTGCATATAGGGGAAAGCTTGTGTATTCTCTACGAGGGAAGAATAGGTGAAATCATTGAAATTCTAATACCCAGACAAAATTTTCTCCAGTTACTCTGTATACATTTAAGCTTTCAACATAGTGAAGTTATCATAGCTACACAGAGTAAGAATATTTTACCTGGGCAAACTGTGGTGATTTACTGGATAACAGTGGGACCTCAAAAGTTTTCTTAGCTGGCTTATTGACATCCATTATTTTATTGAGGTTCAGTCACATCATTAATAGGGTCAGAGACCAGAAACTGAGATATGGAACTCAAGGACAAATGATATTGATTATGTTACCATTTTCTATTAGAAATTTCCCCTATAATTACAGAGGGGCTGCTTCTGGTGCAATATAAGTGTTAGGTGATATGGGCAGACATATTTCTATTTTAGGAGATTCATTTTATTTAGCCACAAGGCATGGGATGGTGTTTTATCATATATTATTTTTGACAGTTCCTACTGTTTACCATGTTTCCATTGTTGCGATATATGTACACATTCCATTTATTATCAACTATGTTGTGAGGAGTTTTGAAATTTCGTGTTTGACAATTTGATAGTCTCTTTTGTTGGAAAATAAGCTTTTTTTAGTGATTTCAATTTAAGAAAACACATATTTTTGGTGTTTGTAGGTTCTGTGCCTAAAACTGTTGCAGATAAAGGATGGTGGGAAGAAACTAACAAGAAATTTCAGGCCTGGCCTCGAGAAGGTGGTCCTCCAATTGTCATGAATCTGATTTCCACGAAAAACTTTATAGTGTAAACATCAACAGAATCTTGAAGTATCATGGAGTTTTCCAGATTTATATGACACTGCCAATTTATCCTCATATTATTCTGCATCAAAGGAACTGGTTGTTAAATTTCATAATTTTCTTGACATGTCCTGAGATAGAGACTTCTTATCCATGTCATGACAGGATACCAATCTGAATGACGTTTGAATTATTTTACTGCGCTATTTATAATTTTTTCTACAACTATGAATAAATATTCTTTGTTTCATGACAAATGCATATGATTTAGACAAATCTTATTGGACTTGGTAACTTTGCAGCGAACTACTTCTTAATTATGCATGTGATTTCTTGACAAATCAGTAAAGTTTGCACTTGATCCCACCACATATATTCGTTGAATTCAGTCCTGGACAATCATGTTTTTTAGTGGATTATTCATTGAAATTCTAATACCCAGACAAAATTTTCTCCAGTTACTCTGTATACCTTTAAGCTTTCAACACAGTGAAGTTATCATAACTGTGCAGAGTAAGAATATTTAACAGGAAATAAGTAACAGGAAGGAAGGATTTTTCAGCCAATTAAGGGCCGCATTTCTCGTCCAGGAAGGAGTTTTCAGCCAATTAAGGGCTGCATTTCTCGTCGTCATAGCAATTGATCAGCAGTAAGGAATAAGCTTTAGCTGCGGTAAGGAATGGGCAGAGCGCGAGAACAGACTCAGAGGAAGTACCCTGCTTCACGCACTAGTGTTCCTAGAAGGTCATACTGTTACTTCTCGGGCAAGCTAGTGATGGCCATTCCTCACTCATCTCCTTTCTCTGATCACTGATCTGCAAATATTTATATTTTTTGCATGATACCTTAGTTGCATTGACTGTAAAGAAATGCATCTACCCCTGTTTCAGTGAGATACAAAACAACCCTGTTCAGCAAGCTCCAGAATTCTAAACCTTTGCAAGGCACATAACATGGTTGTCAAGCCATTGAACCTCGCCACATCGAACGGGCAGCAAACCTGAGCAATGAAAAAAAATTGAACATATGGTGGGGTGAATTGAAACGAATTTTGTTAGGATTGAACTGATACGATTTCTATATCATGTTAACAGTTGGCCAGGCCATAGAGACACGAACAAAATTTTGTATCAACGCGGTTTAAAAATGGACAATTGTATCAACATGGTTTTAATCTGTTTTGTTTTTGTCAAGAATAAAAAACATGCTTTCATTAATAATTCACCATTACATCGTTCGGAGTGTAAGCTATTTAATTTTTTTTTAATAAAAATTTAACCTGCCGTCGCTATACCGACGCCCTGCAAGCGTTGCTATACCGCCGCCTTGTAAACGTAACCTGCCGTCACTATATCGACGCCTTGTAAGCGTCGCTATATCGACGCCTTGTAAGTGTCACTATACCGACGCCTTGTAAACGTAACCTGCCGTCGCTATACTGACGCATTGTAAACGTCGGTCTTCTGACGTCTTGGAGTATTAGAGTAAAGCGTGGTTAGCCATAGAGTATTGCGATGCTTTGGAAGTGTTGGTATTCCGATGCTTTCCATAGGCATCGGTATTGTGACGCTTTGTAAGCACCGGTATTGCGACACTTGAAAAGCGTCGCAATACTGACGCCTATGGAAAACGTCGGAAAGAGCGCCGCAATACCGACGCTTTATGGAAGTGTCAAAATTGCGACTCTAAGGCTAACCACGCTTTTTCCAGCCTCAAGCTTTCGCTCTTGCGATGACTGGGTGTCGGAATAATGACACTTTGGCCATCGGAAATTGGGCCAAATTTACTAGTGTCTTCTCACATTGATCTGACCTTCAAACTTCATTTTCACTCACTAGATCCTTCAATTTTAGATTAGCACGTGATTGTTGCTCATCATTGTAAATCACTGATCTAAGGACTTCTTCACATTTTCCATCTGTGGAGATTACGATCCAACAAGGGTATAAAAAGTGTGTGTGTGTGTGTGGTGGGGGG
This sequence comes from Pinus albicaulis, assembly GCA_034641835.2. Classification (NCBI taxonomy): domain Eukaryota; kingdom Viridiplantae; phylum Streptophyta; class Pinopsida; order Pinales; family Pinaceae; genus Pinus; species Pinus albicaulis. The sequence continues at coordinate 13,393,059 of CM076573.1, forward strand.
GGGGGGGTGGGTTTAAGGAGATGTATCACATCTATATGTTTTGATCTATGTATTATTTCCATATATGGGTATTCATGTAGTAGATCTACTTCTGCCACTTATAAAAACTCATTATCCATCATGTAAGAAATGTCAAAACCACTCTTTATACTTCTTAGCTTTGACACCAATTGTTATAAAAAAGAGAGATAAAAAAAAATATAATAAGCACACACATACACACAATTCATGAAATTCACAGGAGATAAAATTTACATGGTTCACCCAATATGGGCTTCATCCAAGGATAAATGGTTAGACCATTTATTAATCATTGGAAAGCTCTTTGGAATTTTTATAGCCCACAATTATACTCACTTCATCAAACTCATTATAAAAATAATCATTAAGGCATCAAATCTCATCATGTTACTAATGGGGATTTGAACTTGGGTAGGGGGGATGATAATAATTCTGTGTAACCACCCAATATAAGTCCAATTGACTTTCATTTCAAATTCTATTTCCAAAAAATTAACAAAAATCTAAAAATTAATAAATAAAATCTATGTTTAAAATAAATTTAATTTTTTTCAACTCATATTCATTTAACTTAGCATGCACATTCATTCCTAATTTCATATTAAAAATAGAGTTCCAAAATATTAAAATTGTGTTTGATAAAATTTTCTAAAACTACTTTAAAATATAAGGTTAATATTTTATCTAGGGATGGGGTGCTCAATGCATGAAACGTTTGGGGGTTGGGGGGAGGTGCACTAACTCTGACCACAATGCATTAATGGGATGGGATGTGGAAATACCCTCCCAAGATCATTAACAATCCACCACCTTTCTACATGAGTGAATGTACAGGTTTGATGGAGGCCAATTTATTTTGTAATATTGTTTTAATTGTTCAACTTGGGTGGAGATTGGGCATATCCATGGCTTTCGTTCCTAGTGATCCATGGCCACTTGATGGCCCTATCCTAGAGTCACAGTTTATGGTGGAATGTCACCTAACAATGAAAAATTTTACTTATCTAGTTTTATGGGTTTATCTTGCATACATTCAATGAAGCTTGAATGACACCATCATGAATCTTCATGAAACAAGAATCCTAAAGAAATAATATTTTCCAGTAGGTAACCTCTTCAATTCATTATTTATATTGGTTTAGTAGGAGTATTTTCCTCCCTTTGATCCCTATTGTTATTTTCTAGAACCGCAAGTGCTTGAACTTCTCCCTCCTCTATTTTGTAGATTGAAACCTTTGTTAGACTTTCTCCCCCCCACCTCCATTTCCTCTTGCTAATTTTATCAACTACTTATGTTTTATCGACCTTTCCCTACTGCTATATTTTTCATGTTATATTCATCCTCATTACTCTATTTCTTCCTGCCCCACTTAGCATTATAAGATCATGTGTTCTTCCCTGATCTCCTTTTAATAATGTGCTTGAGCCCTTCTTCTCTTTACAATAAATATCTCCTTCTTTGTTAGTCATGCCTCATCAATAAGTAAGGGTGAGAAGGGGGTGGCTGATCTGAATTATGAATGTTATTTTTGTTCTGATAATTTCATTTTCAGATATAAAACTTATTTATTGATCTTATGCTTGATGTATTGGTTCCCTTGTTGCTTATGTGTGTCAAAGAGGTAATTAAAACTGAATTTTATGAGTGAATTTGAAAGAATAAAGCATAAATTTAAATGGAGGAACAACAACAACATAAATAACAACAAACCATCACAGTTGATCAATTAAAACAGAGTTTTGATGAAGGATTTCACCCCTCCTGGGCTACATCTCCTTGGTCTAGCTTCCATGGCTTGGGCCTTTGTATTAGCTCAAATTTCTGTTTACATGCATCAAATGTTCTTGGGACATACTCCAATGACTTAAAAATTTCAAAATATATTAGAAATGACTATTTATTTACTCAATTTGGCCTTGAGATGCTCTAGGCATGGCCTTCCCTCCTGGTGGCCCTAGGCTTCAAAATTCTTTAAGGTAACAAAAAACTCTGTAAAATTGCTCCTATGGCTCTGGAACCTGTTCCAATGTATTCATAGCATGCAAATTAGCCAAGAATGACTCTTTATGAGCTCAATTTGGTCGAAAATTGACTCAGTTATGACAAAAAAAAATTCCCCCAATTTTTCCTCCAAATCTGGAAGGACTCCAGCTACTTCCAACATTTTTGGTGGAATATCCGAATTTAGTAATATCGATAATTCCACCACTAATTAGTAGGAGGATTAATTAGGATTAATCCAAGATTAAATGGGATAAGCGCACTTTAAATCCGCATTATGGTTGAGCGTTTGGACATGGTTATGTTGTAATGTCACGTGGAGGAGGGTTGCCCCCTTTCATTCCCGCCACCGGAGTCTGCCACCGTTCAAATTGAAGTGGGCCACAAAGGTTTTCAATGAACCACGCCCATGGCCCATTGGTAAAGGCGCGCAGTAGAGAGGGGGAGGTCATGGGGTCGAGCCTCGACCCCGCTACTTGATACACTATTTTTCACCATGAAATATGCTCCCGAACTTGTAAACACGCCATCAAATATTATTGCTCCAAAATTTCGATAAATTTCCACCACATAGTTTATATGCACCTCCGACCATATAACTTCGACCACCACCCAATATGTATTTAAACCAAAAAATTTGGTTGATAATTCGATCGGACTTTGGTGAAGTTAAATGTGCCACTGTAATATAAACCATAGCATATAAAAATATGCGGGGTACCCAATATAATTAAGGTTTGTGATTATATATATATATATATATATATAGTCTTAACCATATATTGGTTAAGATCATATATATAAGATCCAACCTTAACTAATTAAAAAGACAGTTTCCAGCACATTAAAGTTATGAACCCAAATTCAACCTTAGGAGGTCATTGAACAAATTTCACCTTCACAAACCAAACTAGCGAATCCAGTAATGACACTTATCACGGTCCTATTGGACAAAAACTGAAGAAGATTCCCTGAATGCTGACTGGGCCACCATGTCATCAACTTATACCTGTTCTGCAATTTTTTTTTAAAACTTTCACTGTTCTGAACAACGATCAATAGACCATAACTTCCTCATCCGAACTCAGTTTTCAATGAAATGAGTTGCATTGTATTCCCGGTGACAGGCCGGTCACGGTCATTTAGTTTTCAATCAATTATGATCACTTTCATTTTTGAGCTAAAATACTGAGCCTCTGATCATTCCTCCCGACTAGAATCCTTTTGGACCCCAAAATATCTCTGATTAATGATTATGTGGATGAGGGTACTGTTCCCTCACCCTTTCAGTCTCTATCCATTGAAAATTTTCCAATTTCATCATTTGGACATTTTCACAAAAAGTCAACTTTTTCCTTGATTCTTGCGACCTTCTCTTGCTGTCATTGACCCCGTCATGCTGCAATATTTCTGAATTTGTAGAACAACAAGCTATTCTTGCATGAACCATATTGTTCCTACCTTGGTCAAGAATCAAAGGAAACTTAAAAACTTTCTCACCTTGCACATTGTCACCATGGTGATTTTTAGTTGATCTCGCTTTGTACTTGCGTTGACTCTTGACCAAGTATCTTTGCCATTGCCATGCACCTTTTGGAAACCAAAAATAAGTATTTTTAGAACCTATGCCTTTTTTCCCAAGCTACTTTGTCGCTTTCTCTTTGACCTTTGCACTCTCTTGCACCGGCATCTTGTTTCCAACACTGCTCAACATTGATGTTGATTGTTGCAATTCTGTAAAATCTTTTTCACTTTCTTTCAAAGGAAGCCTGCTAAATTCTTGAAACAAATCATTACAAGCATAAGCATCTTTTTGAAAATTTTGATTTAAAAAATCTCTTTGTTTGATCATCAACAATTTCAAGTTCTGACTTGCATTCACTATCCTCTTCATTTCACTTGCATGTATAAGAGACGAACCTGTCTTCTTTTTATGCTCTCTAATTATGTACTCAATATCATCCTTAAACAAGTGATAATTTTTCTCATGGCGATGAAATATTTCTTTCCTATCATACAAATAAGGACTTCCCAATACAATATCTGATATCTCAAGCGAAACCACATCAAGCTCAACTTCATCAAGAAAGTTTGAGTTGATGGCGAATCTTAGTAGGCACTTCCTTGTAACCTGCAAGTTTTCATTCTTGCATATCCAACCCAACAGATATGGTTTTGGATGTCTAATAGTTTCAAGGCCTAGCTGCTTAACCAAATCTTCAGAAATCAAGTTAGCTTGTGACCCACTATAAAAAAGTGTATCAATCTTGGTATGTTTAGAGACAACTCTAATATGGAAAATTTCTATTCTTGTATCTTCATCATGAGTATCATTTGAACAATTTGAGGAACTAGTGCTTTCAATATGTGTACCTTTAGTTAGGATCCTATAATAATAGGATTCATAATTTTTGAATTGAATTTGATTAGTCTTGTAATATGTACATACTTTTCTTTCTACAAATTACTTTCCCATATCAGAAAAATAAAATAAAAAATGTAAAGAGGGTAAAAGTCCTAAAAGAAAAAACAAAGGACTTGAAATAAAAAATATAAAAAAAGAATAGAAAAATGGACCCCAAACAAAAAAAGAGATAAAATAAAACATGAAAGTGATGCAAATCCAAATGCCACTACTATTTACTTTTTCTACAAAATAAATATTGTGTGCAGCTTGTTATAATGCCACAATCCATGAAGGTTAAAACATATTAATCTTAACCTCTCATGCTTTAAATTTCATGCTATTAGATAGAGAATAAAAGATCTAGCCAAACAGTTTAAACTTGGCAGATCAATAGTTAGGTAGAGAATAATAAGGAGCACAATAGCTTAATTTGAGCCCTTGGAAGAAATAAGGATAGAATTAGTTAGTTTGTTTTTTTAAAAGAAAAATGAATAAAGGTTTGCAAGCTCAAACGCACCCATGTAAATGAAGGAAAAATGTTAGGATAGATGATGGGTAGGTAAAAGTAGTCTTCACAAGGCATGCATGATAGAAAATTGCTCATTTCGTTTACTAAATTCCTTTCTAAATACATTTCCCCCCCTTGTAAAATATCCCTTTCCCCCCATTTTAACCCTTTTCCTTTTACTAATACCCCTTTCCCCTTATTTTAACCATTTCCCCTTCCCTAAAACCCTTTTTTCTTAGCTTAAAACCCACTTTTTGCATAGTTTGAATGGTTAAAATATGTCGGGCTCACTCCATTAAAGCCTATGCCACTATCAATTTTCACTTATTAGCATATTATATTGGATTCCCCCTGATATTGATTTAATCCATCCCTAAAAAATTCCTAATTCCCACCTATAGTTTATTTTATATACATACATTTTTAATATCCCCCATATTCTATTCTACATATATTTCTCCACACCCTTTTATTATTTCCCCCTATAGTTTAAATTAACTCCAGTTATATATATATATATATATATATATATATATATATATATATATATATATATATATATATATATATATATATATATATATATATATATATATAACCCATTTCATTTAAATAAGCCTTTCCCTCCATTACATTAAATTAACATTCTCACTTCATATATTTACTAAATCCCCCCACTATATTAAAATCCTGATTCCTATTTTTATTGTAACCCTGCACATATATATATCCCCTCCACATGCCAATTCCCGACCCCACCATCGTTGACATCTTTCAACCTCGACAGCCATCCGATCAACACCAACTAGTCCAACAACTAATATTCATTATTGCATCCCCAATAGCCTGACCGTTAACACCACGAGACCTTGCGAAATAGGTTGTTTTGTTCCTCCTCCCCTTGCCACGCGTCATTCCTGTATTCAATTGCATCGATCCAAGCCATACCACTTACCACCTTTCTCTCATGCGAAAACCACCCAGTGATTTCTCCTGCAAATTGCGATAAAACACCTTTTGAACCATGCGATAGACTATTGTGATTAATGTCTGCACCCATGCAATAAACCTGTCTGCTCCTCTATTGCGATTAACATATGCACCCTACTCTGTGAAAAAGCCATCACTGTTCAAAAAATACCTCTGTACAATAGAAGAATCACAGAGTTTCCACAATATGAGATTCTGCCATTCCCTTACCTCTGTTTGAATTACATAAGCAAGAATATAATTTCCAACACCGAATTGAAATTCCATTTCAGTTTAGAATCGTTTCGTAGTCTTCTCCTATGCCCAGAAGCCATTATCCCTTCTCGACAAAACTATGTTTCATTAACTATTGATTTATTTTGCAGGTGATTATACAAGACCTGGATAAATAGTTTGGATACTAGTCACCAAACCTGTTTACTTCGGACTCTTACCATCTGAATTCAAAATATTTCATTCAAAATAAATTTGTGTACCAAGAGAAAATTAAATCAAATAAGAGACAGAGTAGAAAGAAATCATTTACAAAGAGACAGTAATGTGTTAGGGTCTCGTGATTTGGCAGATTGGCTAAACCAAATGACAGGGTAACATCAGACCAGTCTTTGGAGTCGTAGGACCTAGCCTTCCTGGACTCAGAGAGGGCTCTCTCTATTATACGAAGGATGTGAACTTGCTCGCTTCGGATGATTGATTTTAGGCTAGTTGTTAATTGCAATTTGTTTTTTTGTTTTGGGTTGGGGTAAGATGACTAAGTAGGATAGGTGGAATAAGAGGCTGTCGAATCAATAGGGCTACGGGGTCAGATGAAGTCGAGGGTGTCTAAATGATGAAGCAAAGTGTATTGCAGGGCCGATTTAGCAAGGTTAATGGATCCTTTGGGTGATGTATGAGGTGTAATGAACATTAAGTTTGAGAAAAAAATAAGAGGTATTTAAACATATATAGTATGAAAGCAATAAATCAAGAGGTAGGGAAAACCATTAATCTCTATGAACAATACTCAAACTGATAAACATTTAAGATGAACATTCAGGTGATACATAGAAGCATTAGAACTCCTAAATTTAGAAATTCACCTACAACTTTTTGAGAAAACACATAAGATAAAAAAATAACTCAATATATGGAGAGGGAACTCCTAAACAACATATATCAAACTATCGAGAACTCTGAAACAAGTTGGTAAGCATGGGCAAAGGGCAAGATCGAAACAAGGCCTCTTTTCCTTAACCTAATCAATCAGTATTCCATAGAAAAGCTTCACAATAGGGTTTTGAAAACTTTAAATAAGCAGGGCATACCATGAATCATATTTATAAGCTAACAGTGAGCCCACTCAGCCATAGGAGCGTAACACATGTGTCAAACAGTGAAAAATTTCCAGGTGCGTAGCGCAGAAATAGGCCTTGTTGCAGTAGTCTTTTGGAGGTCTTCCTGACACCAGATTTGGCTCTGTGATGGCTTGTTGGAAAGCTTGATGAGTCTACTTTCCAAAATTGTTTGTGTTATGCTGAATGGATGCCATTTAACTAGTCAAAAATTAAATCTCCTAACACTGCTCTGTGCGTAACACCTGGTCTGAAAAGGAGGCAGAAAGGTCAAATGTTTGATTTTTTTGACCTTTTGAGGGGGTAAAATTGCTCCAAATGATCTGAAAATTGGTGAGTAGACTGTTGGTGATGTTAAAAATCCAAAAATGTAAAATTTGAGAGCTGAAAATGCACCAAATTTGTGAGTAGCGCCCAGGGTGCTGCGCTCCTAGGGGTCAAAATTTGGAAAAAACAAAAAAGTTGTCCAATTTGCCTCAAAATTGGTGGATAGACCCCTCAAGAGGTTTTGAATACCTGTTGAGAAGCCTCAAACAAGACTCCAAGTCTGTCATGTGCTTTAGCACTGTTTAGGTCTTCTAGTTCAATGAGGGCCTTCTTTAGCTTGGCGCTAGCAAGCATGCTTTTCCTTGCATAATGTTTGGCCATTTTATTTTGTAGGGCAAGGCCCCTCTTGAAATATTTGAAATGCTTATGTTCCTATTTGTAATAGTAGGTGACCCTTTGAGCCATCTCAAAATCCCTTTCCCACTCCTGAAGCTGTGCATCTTTTTCCAAGAGGAGCAACCTAGTTTTCATCTTTTGGTCTTCATTGTCACTGTCTAGATCAATGAATTGAGATCCTTGAGAAGTCTTGTTGATCCTTTTGCTCCTTCTTACCTGTACCTTCTGCTCATCTTTTTCCACCTTTCCCTTTCCTTTGTTTTGATGCTTGATTACTGGAGGAGAGATGGTCCCTTGCCTTTTTGAGGCAGAAAATACATCTCTTCTGCCTCTGTGATAGGTGCATGTGAGAGGTTTTATGATGGTGTATCTACCTTTGGAGGTGCCACAAGCCTTGTCATATTATTCATCATAAGACCCACTGTTTTGGCCCTTTTTCGCATCATGAGGCTCATTGATTTTAACTCTATTTTCTTGCTCACTGTTTATTTCTTGAGAGGCTGCCTCTTCTTGGTCATCATCACTCTGCTGTTCCTCTCCTTCACACTCTGTTTCTATCCCATAATATTCATTATTTTCGCCACTTTCATCATCTTTATCAAGCTCTGCATTTGCCTCAATGTTTTCAACCTTTGTCTCACTTGCATCTTTCTCTTGATTTATGCTGTTATCAATTTCTTGTTTGTTGTGGCTATTATCACTTTCCTGCTCACTACTGTCCTCTTCCTTATCTTCTTCATCTTCCTCAACTTCTACCTCACTATCCTCTTATTGGTTTTCTTCATCTATCTCATTTTCTACCTCACTTTCTTCTTCCTTGTCTTCTTCATCTTCCTCAGCTTCTACCTCACTGTCCTCTCCCTCATTATCTTCATCTATCTCAGTTTCCAGCTCACTATCCTCTTCCTCATTATTGTCATTTGTTTTCTCATCATTAGAACCACTGTTAGCTTCTTCACTTGGTACATTAGGAGAAAGGATAGGGGGTGAATTTATTTGTGGAGAAGGGACATGGAGAGATGATGGAGGAGTGGAGGTAGGAGTTTGTGAAGTGGAGGGTAGATTCGGCTGAATGAAGGCTTGGGGGTTTGTAAACACATCATGTGAGATGAAGACTTCCCAAGGGATCCCTTGCCGCTTCAATTGGTGTAAGACAATCATTTTGATCAAGGAGTGGTAAAAAAGGCTCGGCCTTTGGTGACATTAGGGGAATTTTGAGGTCTAAAATGGGCCTCCTAATGAAATTATAAATAATAGTGGAAATAATAAAATAAGATTTGATTACATCATCAAATTTTAAAGGGAAAAAAAATAAAAAAAATACTTTTTCAACTCATATTTTCAAGTTATCTCCAAAAGGTTTTACTCAAATTTCGAGCGGGGGCACTAATTGGATGCAAAATATAATTCCTCATCCAAGGAGTACCCATGTTGCATACTTTCGATGGATCATGCTACACGGAAAATAAGAAATACATGAAAAACATGATTGCAATCACATTTTTTCATGTATTTCTCATGTTTCATGTAGTAGGGTCCATCAAAAGTATGCAACGCGAGTACTCCTTTGATGAGGAATTATATTTTGCATCCAGTGAATACTCCCGCTCGAAATTTGAGTAAACAAATTGGGAGATAAGTTGAAAATATGAGTTGAAAAAGTAGTTTTATTATTTTATTATTTTTTAATCTTTTTACCCTTTTACTAAAAAAATGGTGAATCATCCCCCATGGTTGACATCATCATATTTAATCCTATTGGTTCTTTTAAATTTTAATTTGGTTGTATGTTTTTTTTAAGAGGCCCATTTTAGACCTCAAAATTCCCCTAATGTCATAGCTTCTTTTCTTGACAAGTGAGGCCATCTTGTCAATGCTTCAGAAAAGGTAGTATGGTAGGTTCATTATTTTGACTTTGGTGAAGTGCATTAGTAACCTTATATGATATGAGTAAATCCTGGAGTATCTCCCCTCACAGGTGAAATATCTGATAATTTTCTTCATCAGCAAGGCATACCTCTCTAGCAAGTGGGAAAAAGGAAAAACAACCTTGCAGCCTTTTTGACAGCTTGGTTTTAGGTAGGGTTCATAATAGCACAACTCCAACTTCTTTTGTTTAAACCATATCTCGCCAATGTCTGGTATACCTGTTGCTTTAGAAATGGATTTAGATGAGAGCTAAAACTCCACTCCTGCTAGGCTAACTTGGTGATTTTGTAAGCTAAGGACGAACAATCTAGTCAGGTCTGAGTGGCTTTTGACTTGCTTGAGCTTTTCACAAAAATGATAACACCCAACATCTTGAAAGCATGAAAGGATCATGGGAGAGGAAGTAATATGAACTGTGTCTAAGGGTTCAAACCTATTTGCCCTTCCTCCCTTGTATTTTTGCTTGGAAGGTCTTTGGCTTTCATCACTGCTGGTATGAACTTCTCCTTCAAACATGGTGGCTGGTTTTAGCACAACAATACTTTTAGATTTTGGTTATTTGGTCAAAAGGCTGCAATGAGTGAGGTGGTGGGAAAATTTTGCAAATGGGGGCCAAGATGAAATTCTCTAGGAGAGCACTCAATGTTTATAGGTTTGTTTGATGTCAATCAGCCTCCTTTGGCACATATAACAATCTCTCCTTCAAAACCTAACCAAAGGTATTTAAAACTGATTTTTATGCAGCCTAGGGTTTGGTTTAATTAAGCATTTAAATATGAATTTTCTTAGGAAAATGAAAGCTTGGGAGGCAAGAAAACAAATCACCAACCTTGTGTCTTGACTTTTGCAGAGGCTTTGAAGGTGAAAAACCAAAATTTTGACTTCCTTTAGCAATTTTAGACAAACTCTATTTGTGCGTAACACTGGTGCGTAATAGGCAGAAGACGGGCCAGTCAGGCTTCAGGAGTGTAGCGGAGGTGCGTAACAGGTCGAAGATGGGCCAGTCAGGCTTCAGGAGCATGGCGCCAGTGCGTAACAGGCAGTTTGTAGACACTCTGTTGTGTCTGTGTGTAACACCGGCCCAGGTGCTTAGTGCCGGGCCCTGGGTGCATAGCGCAGTGTTAAATAACACTGCAGCTACCCCTCCTGTGCGTAGCGCCGAAGGCCAGATGCGTAGCGCCGACCTTGGTGCGTAACACCTGGAGATTTTCACTGACTTGCAAAAAAACTTTCGAAACCTTCTCTGAACGAATTCCTTTGGCTAGATGACAAATGGTGCAGGGGGAATACCAAAAAGGCCTTTATAACCCTTTTGAAAAATAAATTTGAAGTGAAAACCCACTTTTGTAATGTTCTTGTTTGCTTACTTTTTCTCATTGTGTCTTTGACCGTTTTGGTGTTGCAGGTGGCATATTTGATTGACAAAGTTGCTTTTCTTCATTGCTGGAAGCCTCTTAAGGCTCTTTTAATTTAACACCTTACCTAAAGACACTGAGCCTAGGCCTCTCAACCCTTTTTGGGAAAAGAACCCGTTTTTTGACTTTAACACTTATAAACAACAAATTCATCCATTTTTTCCATTTCTCCTTTTGACTGATATTTTGTGTTGAAAAAATTATTTCCTTTGACCTTGAAACCATCTTTCTGTGTGAAAAACACCTTTTCCAGCTCTGTGAAGTGGTGTTTATGTCTTAGTCGTATTTTTGCAGAATAGTCTTTTGACAAAGAGGTCCTTGTTGGGAGTTTCACTGTTCTGCTATAAACCAGGGGTATACCTATTTGTTTTTAGGTCACTTTTATCACTGTCTCTTTTGATGTTGGATAACTTGCTTTATCATATAATGGCCCTGGCATATCATAGTTGTTGTATTTGGAAATTTACACCCATGTTTGTCCCCTTTGGCCATTTGAAGATGTATTTAACTGTTTTTAGAGAAAAATACCACCTTTGAACTGACATTTATGTATTTGACAACATTCTTCCTTCTGACCTTATGGAGTATAGTGCTTGTCTGCCAAACCCTAGGGTAACTGGAAAACCCTTGAAACCACCTGCTATGATGAAGGAGGTTTCTTGGTCACTACTTTGAACCTCTTTGTCTAGCTTCCCAAGCTTATGAGTTTTTGGGATACTTCAGAAAAAACAAACAGTCTTATCTTCTGAGTTGTCAAAGAGACACTTATCAAACTTATTGTTTTATGTCTAAAGCCTTAAATGATCTTTTGAAGGGTTTTTAGGTGTTCTTTGCCTTTGTAACATTAGCATTTCTCTATTTCTTGGTCAAAACAGTCATGAACCTTGATTTCCATAAAACACATACCTTGCCGCTTTCTTCTATGGTTGTGAATGCTCCTCTTATGATGATGCCTCTCATTACTTTACCTTACCTCATGGTTAATCTGATGTCTTTTGGTCTTCTTTGCAGGAATGTAAGAAAAGGGCAGGTGTCCCTCTACAAGTTTCATGCTTGAAGCCAAACAACTTTTAAATGATATTTTTGATTTGAGGTACAATGTTGCTTATGTGCCACTGTCTTTTATGACCTGCATGGACCTTTTGATGGGAAGCACTTCATAACACTCTCTGATGAGATCATGTTCTTCCTTGTAAACTTTTAAGCCTATTTGTACCTTGCTACTCGCTGTGTATGCCTTTATGAGCTTTTTTAGGTCTCCTTCTTTGCCTCTGTTTCTGCTGTTGACCATTTATAAAAACATTCCTGCAAAAATTCTTTAACATGATAAATTGCTCCTTTGCAGGCTTACTTCTTGATCAAGAGGATACCTTTGGAGGTCTTTTGATGTTATTTGGATAATGAAAAGCCTCATCCTTGTGTTCTCTTGACTTCACATTTAAATAATTGTGGAAATAGGGCATTCAGAACCATGATAGTGCATAACCTAGGTGACCCTATTTGACTTATGGTAATGCTCTTGAAATAGGTTTTTTGACTGAAAACTTCAAACAGGGTTTGGATAAGGAGACAAGGTTTTTGACACTCTATTATGCACTATCATCCTAGAGAACTAGAAAACCTTGTTTTACTTCAAAGGGCTTTAGAGAGGGAGTTTTGACAACACCATTGTTTGAGGCACTTGGTGAGGAGGAGAGAAGTTTGGTTTACTTGGCGAAACAAGGTGTGAAACTAGAGGGCTTAGGCAAACAGAGACAGAGTGTTATAGGCAGAGACGACAAACATAGTGAGAGTGAGGGACATTGGTCTTTTCTGGGTGATAGATTAGCCATGCTTTGACAAGGAAGTGGGATAAACAGTAAATTTCTCTTTGAGGAGATTTCAAGAACTCATATGATTCTTGCATTATGTTTCTAGAAATCTTGGACAAAGCATTTAGTCATCTAAACTGGTAAAAATTACTGATGACTAACAGTGGCTCCACTTGGGGAAGGCAGCTCCTTTTCAGGAGGTGTCCAAAATTTCAGATCTCTTGGTTTATGAAGACCGGTGCCTCATCCATTGGGCGTATTATCTCTTTTCTTTTGCTGCTGCTTTCCCTGAAGTAGTAATTTTGAAAATTTGAAAGCATGATTATCTCAACTTCACTTTTACCTACCCAACCTACTTGCCTAACATTTTTTCTTCCTTGGGTGCACTTGAACTGGAAAACCCATGGAAATTTTTTATTTTGAAAATGAAAACAAACTATCTTCTTCTATACTTATCTCTTCCGGGAGTTCGGATTAGGCTATTGAACTCCTTTGATTCTCTACCTATTCTACTCACCCGTCAAGGTTAAACTGTTTGACAGGATTTATTCACTAAGCTAAAAACATGAAATTGAAAGCATGACTAAATCAGGATTAGACAATCTGGTTTATCATGGGTTTGTGGCATAAAAACAAGCTGCACATAAATGTAATTTTTGTACAAAATAAGACTAGAAAAATCAGGGCTAAGATACATAGTTTGCTATTCATCCCTGTTTTTCTCCTTGGTTCTATTTTGAGCATGTGGAACCAATATCTTTCTTCCCTAATCTATTTTCTCTGACAAGTCAAGCTTCAATGTTTTGACCAACATTCTTTTCACTAACTTATCAACAATAAATTTAAAACATGTTCAGCCATGATTAGGCTAGATAGCTAAACAAGACATTCTTTTTTCACCAGTAGTGGCATTTAGGCTTGCACACTTTCAGTATCACTATTTTTTTGGTATGGGGCTGTACCTTTTCTTTAGAAGCTGCCCTCTTTTCCATTTTTTCTTATTTTATATTTTTCAAAACAATCTATAACTGAAAAATGCTCAAAGGCTGAGCTTATTTGCATGCCTATCTATCCTAATCTAACCTATACATGATAGACATTTATTTGGTGAACTCTCTTTTCCAATATAACCAGTCAAGTAGATGATTGCATGGGTGATATTGGTTTATCTCTTTGAGGATAATGAAGAAATCAAAAGGCCACTTGCACCTCACTTGTGCTTGAACAATAGTGCCTAAAATTTTCTTTGAACCTTGCATCAAACTGTTCTTGGTAGAAAACACTCCCCTTTTAGATTTCTCAAGGAAAACAGCAAATGGTTCTTGGAATGATACCTAATCTTGAGGACTTGAGACATAAGCTTCATTCAAGACTACTCCTTCTTCCACTTGGCTATGTTTGAGGCTCTTTTGGGAAAGAAACTCTGCCTCTTCCTCATGATTACCTGAACTATCACACTCATCATATATTGCAGTGTAGTCCTCTTGCCAAGCTGATGTGTTCTGATTGAGTGGACTAGAATCTGTGTGAAGGTCATCATGTTGATGAGAAGGGATACTCTTTGGTATTAAATCATCTTGAGAAGGTCATGCAACAACTCTCATGTGATTATCAACTTCCAATCCTTCATCTGCAATTGGAAATTCAATGGGACTTGGTGGCTGCTCATCGAAAACTTGCCCAAGAAGTTCATCATCCTCCTTAACCTCAACAACAAAGCTGAAAGACTGCTGATTTACAATTACGTGAAAGTTATTTCTAATGGACTAAAGTGAAGCAGAGAAAAGAGTCAGAGACTCTTCACTTACTTCCAAACTTTCAAGGCTTTCCTCATCAGTGTCATAGATGACCCGTCTTAGCTAATTACTGCTTTCAATTTGATGATAGTGAACTTCATTCCATAAATCAACTGCTGATGGCTTTGCAAGGTTAGCTTCTGTTTGGAGAACATCATCATCATCAAATTTATCAAAATTTGGAGAATAATCAACATAAAGAATTTCACCAATCAAACATATTGGATTACCAATTTTTTCTTATATGGGTTGATCTAGAAGTTTATTTTCTGATTTATGGTGGATGGGATTGGTCAGAGAATGAACATAAATTTTTGGCTCATATGAAGGCTTAGAGGCTGGCTGCATGTTTAGCATTTGATTTATTTCCTCTTCAGTTAAAAGAGGAGGCATTTCTCTCTTTCTTTGGATAGGAGTACAATAACTCTCTCTTTCTTGTGAAAGCTGATTTTGAGGCTGAATGTCTTCTTGAACCTCACTCAGAAGGGATGATAAATCATTACTTGTGCTTTTAGGGAGATCTTGTGGGTTTCCTTCTATTTCTTGATTGATTTCTTCCTCAACTAAATCCTCTAGGTTGTTATGATAGTTATTTTGAGAATGAAATTCATGGATTGCTGCTGAGAGACCTTCAGGGTGCAAGTTTCCTAAACCTTCAACACTATATAAAAGGTATTGTATGATGTCTTGAGATTGATCACAACAGTTTTCAGCTAATGATAGAGATGGAAAATACCCTATATAGTACTTATGAAATATCTTATGGAAATCCTTTAATGAAAACAAGATGGCAGGTTCTAGCCATTCATACCAATTTCTTGCCTTACCTTCTAATGTTACCATAAACATTTTCATGAGGCAGTCTTCGTGCTATACAACTTTTAACCTCCATATGTGTATATAAAATTTGATGACATGTAACAAAGGGTCATCAACTTTTCATCTCGAAATATAGGTAGGTTTTTCATCCAATTTATTTCAGGCATTTTGTGTGGGAATCCCGGGATATGAGCTCTATTCATTGGAGCATATCTCCTTTGTATCCTTGGGTCCATGTTTGTAAGTCAGAAAGGGTCACTGAATCTTTTCAACCAGTCTAGAGTTCTCTACCAGTGGAGTCTTTTGGTCTATTGAGGGTTGTGGAGTTGCCAGGTGGAAGATTTGAATTTTGCTGTCCACTATCATCATGATTGGGATTGCTTAATGCAGTCCCAGGGGTGTTTATAAGAACTAGTGGAGTAATATGCCTACTGGAGGCTAGTGGAGTCGCCATGTGGATATTTTTTGCTTTTTTAAGGATATGTGTTTATGGTCCACCATCGATAATTGATAAAAAACCAATATAGGGATGTTTTTGGGGTTTTCAGAGTTTCTTTATGTATCCCTAAGGTTTGTATATGTGTCCTATAGCTCAGCCATCATTTTCCTAGGATGGTGAAACAACTAGATTATACTCTTGGCTATCAGTTGATTTTCTAATCTTAACCAAGGGTTTAAGTGAGTCTATAAGAGTTTTTAGGCTACTATTTTTGGGCCGTGAATACGACCACTTTTTAACACTTATTTCATCCATTTTTACTCTTCTTTATCATGTCATTTATTATAATTTATCATATAAATCCATGTTATAATGATTTATGCTTTTATGGATGAATATTGTTTTTTCTCCTTTATTTTTAATAAATTGATGATTATTATGCATAATTTTATTAATGATGGTTTATTAATATCACTCACCATTTTAGCCTCCAAAATATTTTCCAGATTGTAGATTTGATTTCCAAATCATCATGAAATATTCCAACTCAGAAATTCGTTGGAATAAGAAGTGACAGTTTTGCAGTTGAGATTCTGAGCAAATGAAGAAGAATCTAGAAAATCCGGAACATGGGTTTTGTCCAGAACGGGCCCAATATCAAAGAATGGTTTGCCCAAATTCGGCCTATATTGAGAGAAACGCAGGGTTCTTTGAGCACGATTTTCTCAGATTTGTTGTTGTGGCCGTCCTCCAAATCTCAGCTGCAAAGCCAAATTCGCCTTGCTCTTGTTGAAAATGTATTTTTTGGATGATCAAGTTGTTGGGAACAATCCAATATTGTTATGGGAGATCATATTTTCTATTTAATTTCTCTTCCTTCTAATTATAAAAGGAGAGCATGTATTGTGTATTGGAGAGGATGGAAACAATGGATGATTATTGAATTCCCTTTGTAACATTGTAATTCCTTGACTCTTGTGAGAAAAGAGCAACTGATGTAAAAGCTATTCATTTTTTATTAATACAAAGTGGCGTTCTCGTTCCATTTCTCAAGCTCTGCAGTAGCCTAGTGGCGCTTTCACCAGCGGTTGAGGGCCCGGCCCTAGTGGAGCGATCCGCTGTTTGTATTTTTATTCTTTTATTTCTGTTGTGTGAAGTGTGTCTACTATTTATTTCGATTACAGAGTTGATTGACTGCTGTTAGATTGAATACAGATCCATTAATGAATTGCATTTCTATTTAATATGCTGTTCATTTATCCTTCTATCATTATGAAAGCTTTGTCATTCTGTATTCGATTCTAAGTTATTATTCTTTGTGATTGATTGATCTGCAGTATTGGCCGGTGATAGATTGAAGTATTGAGATTAGTTAAGTTTGTAATTGTTGTTCAAATTATATTGCTGTTCCATTTCTAGTTATTTCTTATTTCTGATTCATAGCTTTACTTGAGCAGATAGTTTGGTTATAGTTGCTGTGTATGCATAGGAGTTACAAGATTGTTGTTCCTTTTTAGCCTTTGCAGTTCCTTTCATTTATCTTTATCAGCAAGTAGTTCGAGTTCGATTTCATTTCGATTGTTTTAAGATCACCAACTATAGAGGACAGAGGTTATTGCTCCCAAGTTCCCAGATTGGTTATCTTGGATCGATTTCTAAGGGAAAGAGTTATTGCTACTGTATCCCTGATCGATGTTCTGCAGTTTGATTTAATTCAAGTTTCAAAGCATTTCCATTTGTAATTAGGTTCCTTTACAAGCATTTGTTTATTCTTGAATTTAGAATTCTGTACTACATCTTCACAACATTGCTCTTGGATGAATTGCAGCCTCAGAAATAGTACACTCTTGAAATAAAAAGTCGCTCCCGGATTGATAATTAATGTGAGATAAATAGGCGTTAAAAAGACACCTTTTATACCTCGACAACTATGTACTCAGTCCCACCGTGATCGCCATTATGTTAGGGTCTCGTGATTTGGAAGATTGGCTAAACCAAATGACAGGGTAACATCATACCAGTCTTTGGATTCGTAGGACCTAGCCTTCTTGGACTCAGAGAGGGCTCTCTCTATTATGTCAAGGATGTGAACTTGTTTTCTTCAGATGATTGATTTTAGGCTAGTTGTTAAGTGCAATTTGTTTTTTTGTTTTGGGTTGGGGTAAGATGACTAAGTAGGATAGGTGGAATAAGAGGCTGTCGAATCAATAGGGCTATGAGGTCAGATGAATTCGAGGGTGTCTAAATGATGAAGCAAAGTGGATTGCAGGGCTGATTTAGCAAGGTTAATGGATCCTTTGGGTGATGTATGAGGTGTAATGAACATTAAGTTTGGGAAAAAACTAAGAGGTATTTAAACATATATAGTCCGAAATCAATAACTCACAAGGTAGGGAAAACCATTAATCTCTATGAACAATACTCAAACTGACAAACATTTAAGATGAACATTCCGGTAATACATAGAGGTATTAGAACTCCTAACTTTAGAAATTCACCTTCAGCTTTTTGAGAAAACACATAAGATAAACAAAGAACTCAATATATAGAGAGGGAAATCCTAAACAACATATATCAAACTATCGGGAACTCTGAAACAAGTTGGTAAGCATGGGAAAAGGGCAAGATCGAAACAAGGCCTCTTTTTCTTAACCTAATCAATCAGTATTCCATAGAAAAGCTTCACAATAGGGTTTTGAAAACTTTAAATAAGCAGGGCATACCATGAATCATATTTATAAGCTAACATACTAACCATTCATGAAACAAAAGCAAGTTTTAGTGGGCCTAAGGAGCAGTCAAGAATTCCTTAAGGTGACTAAAAGAAGAAAACATCAAAACTATAGCAAACAGGAGGTTTGAAGTGCTTCCATGAGCATATCTCAACCTATAATTTTCTGCTCTATAGTAACTAAGCAGACTGAAACAAAATGAAGACAAGAAAATATTAACAAGTTAGGAAAACATCACCATTCACCAAGCTATGGAATCCTGTAAGCAAGCTTCTCCAACATCAAGCCACACAAGCCATTCATTCACTTCATAAAACCAATATCTTGTCCAAGCTCATAAAACCATATATTTCTCTTAAACACATCATGTCCCAAATCTTTACAATGAATCCTCATGTCTTATATAAAAAATGAGGAGAGGAGAGCCTACTAGAGCATCTAGAAGCCTATTGGCCAAAGAGAAATATCCTAACTTGTCTTTGAGGCTTTGCAAAGCCCAAGGCACAAAAATATCTAAATAAATATCTTTTCCAACTATAAATGGAAATAAAATTTACTTTTAGGCCTGACATGCCTAAGAAAACTTGCCAAATGCACATTTTTCCCACTCAGCCACAGGAGTGTAACACGTGTCAAACAGTGAACAATTTCCAGGTGTGTAGCGTAGAAATAGACCCTATTACAACATTCTTTTGGAGGTCTTCTCGACACCGGATTTGGCTCCGTGATGGCTCGTTGGAAATCTTGATGAGTCTAATTTAAAAAACTGTTTTCGTTGTGCTGAATGGATGCCATTTACCTACTCAAAAATCAAATCTCCCAACACTACTCTGTGCGTAACACTTGGTCTGAAAAGGAGGCAGAAAGGTCAAATTTTTGATGTTTTTTGACCTTTTGAGGGGGTACAAGTGCTCCAAATGATCTGAAACTTGGTGAGTAGACTTTTGGTGATGTGAAAAATCCAAAAATGTAAACTTTGAGAGCTGAAGTTGCACCAAATTTGTGCATAGCGCCTAGGGTGCTGCCCTCCTAGGGGTCAAAATTTGGAAAAAAAAAAAAGTTGTCCAATTTTCCTCAAAATTGGTGGATAGACCCCTCAAGAGGTTTTGGATACCTGTTGAGAAGCCTCAGCCAAGACTCCAAGGCTGTCATGTACTTTAGCTCTTTTTAGGTCTTCTAGTTCAATGAGGGCCTTCTTTAGCTTGGCGCTAGCAAGCATGCTTTTCCTTGCATAATGTTTGGCCATTTTCTTTTGTAGGTAAAGGCCCCTCTTGAAATCTTTGAAGTGCTTATGTTCCTCTTTGTAATAGTAGATGACCCTTTGAGCCATCTCAAAATCCCTTTCCCACTCCTGAAGCTGTGCAAATTTTTCCAAGAGGAGCAACCTAGTTTTCATCTCTTGGTCTTCATTGTCACTGTCTAGATCAATGAATTGAGATCCTTGAGAAGTCTTCTTGATCCGTTTTCTCCTTCTTACCTGTACCTTCTCCTCACCCTTTTCCACCTTTCCCTTTCATTTGTCTTGATTCTTCATTACTGGAGGAGGGATGGCTCCTTGCCTTTTTGAGGCAGAAAATACATCTCTTTTGCCTCTATGATAGGTGCATGTGAGAGGTTTTATGATGGTGTATCTACCTTTGGAGGTGCCAAAAGGCTTGTCATCTTCTTCATCATAAGACCCATTGTTTTGGCCCTTTTTCTCATCATGAGGCTCACTGATTTTAACTCTGTTTTCTTGCTCACTGTTTATTTCTTGAGAGGCTACCTCTTCTTGGTCATCATCACTCTGCTGTTCCTCTCCTTCACACTCTGTTTCTGTCCCATAATCTTCATTATTTTCGCTACTTTCATCATCTTTATCAAGCTCTGCATTTGTCTCAATTTTTTCAAACTTTGTCTCACTTGCATATTTCTCTTGATTTCTGATGTTATCAATTTCTTGTTTGTTGTGGCTATTATCACTTTCCTGGTCACTAATGTCCTCTTCCTTGTCTTCTTCATATTCCTCAGCTTCTAGCTCACTGTCCTCTTCTTGGTTTTCTTCATCTATCTCAGTTTCTACCTCACTGTATTCTTCCTTGTCTTCTTCATCTTCCTCAGCTTCTACCTCACTGTCCTCTCCCTCATTATATTCATTTATCTCAGTTTCTACCTCATTGTCCTCTTCCTCATTATTTTCATCTAGTTTCTCATCATTAGAACCATTGTCAACTTCTTCACTTGTTATATTAGGAGAAGGGATAGGGGTGAATTCCTTTGTGGAGAAGGCACATGGAGAGATGATGGAGGAGTGGAGGTAGGTGTTTGTGAAGTGGAGGGTATATTTTGTTGAATGAAGGCTTGGGGGTTTGTAAACACATCATGTGAGATGAAAACTTCCCAAGGGATCCCTTGCTGCTCCAACTGGTGTAAGACAGTAATTTTGATCAAGGAGTGGTGAAAAAGGCTCGGCATTTGGCAGTCATAGCTTTTTTTCTTGAAAAGTGAGGCCATCTTGTCAATGCTCTGGAAAAGGTAGTATGGTAGGTTCATTATTTTGACTTTGGTGAAGTGAATTAGTAACCTTATATGACATGGGTAAATCCTGGAGTATCTCCCCTCGCAGGTGAAATATCTAATAATTTGCTTCATCAACAAGGCATACCTCTCTAGCAAGTGGGAAAAGGAAAAACAACCTTGCAACCTTGTTGACAACTTGGTTTTAGGTAGGGTTCATAATAGCACAACTTCAACTTCTTTTGTTTAAACCATATCTCGCCAATGTCTGGTATACCTGTTGCCTTAGAAATGGATTCAGATGAAAGCTCAAACTCCACTCTTGCTAGGCTAACTCGGTGATTTTGTAAGCCAAGGACTAACAATCTAGTCAGGTCTGAGTGGCTTTTGACTTACTTGACATTTTCACAAAAATGATAACACCCAACATCCTGAAAGCATGAAAGGATCATGGGAGAGGAAGTAATCTGAACTGTGTCTAAGGGTTCAAACCTATTTGCCCTTCCTCCCTTGTATTTTTTCTTGGAAGGTATTTGGCTTTCATCACTGCTGGTATGAACTTCTCCTTTAGACATGGTGGCTGGTTTTAGCACAACAAGACTTTTAGATTTTGTTTATTAGGTCAAAAGGCTGCAATGAGTGAGGTGGTGGGATAATTTTGAAAATAGGGGCCACGATGAAATTCTCTAGGAGTGCACTCAATGTTTAGAGGTTTGTTTTATGTCAATCGGCCTCCTCTGGCACATATAAAAATTTCTCCTTCAAACCCTAACCAAAGGTATTTAAAAATTATTTTTATGTAGCCTAGGGTTTGGTTTAATTAAGCCTTTAAATATGAATTTTATTAGGAAAATGAAAGCTTGGGAGGCAAGAAAACAAATCGCCAACCTTGTGTCTTGACTTTTGCAGAGGCTTTGAAGGTGAAAAACCAAAATTTTGACTTCCTTTAGCAATTTTAGACAAACTCTGTCTGTGTGTAACACTGGTGCATAACAGGCAGAAGACAGGCCAGTTGGGCTTCAAGAGCGTAGTGCAGGTGTGTAACAGGCCGAAGATGGGCTAGTCGGGATCTAGGAGTGTAGCACCGGTGCATAACAGGCAGTTTTTAGACACTCTATTGTGTCTCTGCGTAACACTGGCCCAGGTGCGTAGCGCCGGGCCCTGGGCGCGTAGTGCAGTGTTAAATAACATTGCGGCTACCCCTCCTGTGCGTAGCGTCGAAGGCCAGGTGCGTAATGCTTGGAGATTCTCGCTGACTTGCAAAAAAACTTTTGAAACCTTCTCTCAACAGCTTCCTTTGGCTTGGAGATAACCCTTTTGAAAAATATTTTTTAAGTCAAAACCCACTTTTGTAATGTTCTTGTTTGCTTACTTTTTCTCACTGTGTCTTTGACCGTTTTGGTGTTGCAGGTGGCATATTTGATTTAAAAAGTTGCCTTTCTTCATTGCTAGAGGCCTCTTAAGGCTCTTTTAATTTGTCACCTTACCTGAAGACACGAAGCCTATGCCTCTCAACCCTTTTTGGAAAAAGAACCTGTTTTTTGACTTTAACACTTATAAACAACAAACTCATCCCTTTTTTCCATTTCTCCTTTTGACTGATATTCTGTGTTGAAAACATTCTTTCCTTTGACCTTGAAACCATCTTTCTGTGGGAAAAACACCTTTGCCAGCTCTGTGAAGTGTTTTTTATTTCTTAGTCGTATTTTTGCAGAATAGTCTTTTGACAAAGAGGTTCTTGTTGGAAGTTTCACTGTTCTGCTATAAACCAGGGGTATACATGTTTTTTTTTAGGTCACTTTGATCACTATCTCTTTTGAACTTGGACAACTTGCTTTGTCATATAATGACCCAGGCTTATCGTAGTTGTTGTCTTTGGAAATTTCCACCCATGTTTGTCCCCTTTGGCCATTTGAAGATGTCTTTAACAATTTTTAGAGAAAAATACCTTTGAACTGACATTTCTGTATTTGACAACATTCTTCCTTTTGACCTTGTGGAGTATAGTGCTTGTCTGCCAAACCCTAGGGTAACTGGAAAACCCTTGAAACCATCTGCTATGATGAAGGAGGTTTCTTGGTCACTACTTTAACCCTCTTTGTCTATCTTCCCAAGATTTTGAGTTTTTGGGATACTTCAGAAAAAACAAATGGTCTTATCTTCTGAGTTGTCAAAGAGACACTTATCAAACTAATTGTTTTATGTGTAAAGCCTTCAATGATATTTTGAAGGGTTTTTAGGTGTTCTTTGCCTTTGTAACGTTAACATTTCTCTATTACTTGGTCAAAACAATCATGAACCTTGATTTCCATAAAACACATACCTTGCTGCTTTCTTCTTGGTTGTGAATGCTCCTCTTATGATGATGCCTCTCATTACTTTATCTTACCTCATGGCTAATATGATGTCTTTTGGTCTTCTTTGCAGGAATGTAAGAAAAGGGCAGGTGTCCCTCTACAAGTTTCATGCTTTAAGCCAAACAAATTTTAAATGATATTTTTGATTTGAGGTACAATGTTGCTTATGTGGCACTGTCTTTTATGACCTGCATGGACCTTTTGATGGCCAGCACTTCATAAAACTCTCTGATGAGATCATGTTCTTCCTTGTAAACTTTTAAGCCTATTTGTATCTTACTACCCACTGTGGATGCCTTTATGAGATTTTTTAGGTCTCCTTCTTTGCCTCTGTTTCTGCTGTTGACCATTTATAAAAACATTCCTACAGAAATACTTTGACATGGTAAATTTCTCCTTTGCAAGCTTACCGCTTGATCAAGAGGATACCTTTGGAGGTATTTTGATGTGCTTTGGATAATGACAAGCCTCATCCTTGTGTTCTCTTGACTTCACCTTTGAATACTTGTGGAAATAGTGCATTTAGAACCATGATAGTGCATAACCTAGGTGACCCTATTTGACTTATGGTAATGCTCTTGAAATAGGTTTTTTGACTGAAAACTTCAAACAGGGTTTGGATGAGGAGATAGGGTTCTTGACACTCTATTATGCATAATCATCCTAGACAACTAGAAAACCTTGTTTTACTTCAAAGGGATTTAGAGAGGGAGTTTTGACAACACCATTGTTTGAGGCACTTGGTGAGTAGGAGAGAAGTTTGGTTTACTTGGCGAAACAAGGTGTGAAAGTAGAGGGCTTAGGCAAACAAAGATAGAGTGTTATAGGCAGAGATGGCAAACATAGTGAGAGTGAGGGACATTGGTCTTGTCTAGGTGATAGATTGGCCATGGTTTGACAAGGAAGTGGGATAAACAATAAATTTCTCTTTGAGGAGATTTCTAGAACTCACATGATTCTTGAATTATGTTTCTAGAAATCTTGGACAAATCATTTAGTCATCTAAACAGGTAAAAATTACTGATGACCAACATAATGTTCTAACAGAGAGGAAAGGCTTTTACTCAGCAGAAGGTTACATACAGGTGAAAGAAGACAAATGGAAGAAACAGACATATGAGAAATAATTTTCAAAATCTGAAAGAGGTTTTTGTTTCTAACATCCTCATATACAAAAAACTCTCTCACGTTTCTAACAAACATTATGGTTTTGGAATTTTTAAACAAAATTTGAAAGCACTTTTATAGAAAATTCTTGTTTAGTCATCATTTTGCAGAGAATATTGTTGCCAATAAGAAATGAATCTTTCAAAACAGGAGGAGTTTTATGTTCCTAATATGCCATCCTACAAAAACCTATCTCACTTTATGCACAGGTATTGCAGAATGAGAGATAAATGCACATCTTCACAGCCTATTTTTCAGACTGTGCAAAGTTCTGTTTTACACATCTTTTTGCAGAGCTTATTGTGAACAATTGGAGTGGAATTTTAGGAAACTGAGAGGTTTATCTCAAAAACATATTTATCTACAATAAAATCTTTCACTTTTTACATATCTATATCAGATTGAGATATAGAAATGGATTTATAGACCCTATTTTTCAGAAATTCGGGAGGAAAAAGCTCAAAGACAGTTAGTGACTAGGATACCACCTCATCAAATAAGAGTTGCTATCAAATTCGAATTGCTCTTCTTTTTCCGCAACAATCCACAAGGATAGTGCCAAGTATATTCATTAGTTTTGAATGTCCTATGCTTGAGTTATATTTATGTAGTATGGTTGGAGATATTTGTAAGAAATCTTGATATTTTTTCAAGATATTTCAGTTTATAATTTGTATAAATACTTCATCATTTGAAGTAATAGAGGTTGGATTTTGTAACCAGGAACCTCACCCTTCAGGGTCATGCAGTCCACTAAGTTCAAGTGATTATTTGCATTAATAAAAGAGCAGTTTTTTCAGGATTCATGTGCCATATCTACTGGTGAAGTTTTCCTTATTGTATATGTGCTTTCCTTTGTTTCCATCTTATTGTTTTCTTAATTCTGAATTGTCTAACAGGAGTATTACTGCAGAATGTGTTGAGATCATACACTATGCCTTTAACTGTTAGTAATATACATGTTTTCTTATGATATCCAGATTAGGGAATTCTTCATTGCTCCTTGATTTCGATTGACCTCTTTCATTATCCGGTTTAGAGGATCCTTCATTGCCCTCTTTTCCCGATTCTTTTCTCTAATTTTGATATCCGGATCTGAGAACCCTTAATTTCTCTCTAATCCTAATTGAAACCATTTTCACCATACAAATCTAAAGGATCCAGTAGAAATGTCTAACTTTCCATGTTCCACTTAAGCTTGATACTTCTGCAAATTGATCACCCAAGCGTCTTTGACTCCATTGCCCAATGGACTTCCTCTAGATTTCCAACCAAACCAATTTAAAAAACCAACTTTGTACTTATTAGCTAGCCTAATATCTATTTCAAATAAAGCTAAATCATACAGAGAGAGCCCTCTTTTAGTTTAGAAGGGCTAGATCCTAAAATCCAAAGTAGGTTTGTGGTTACCTCGGTGATTTATTTCTTTAGCCTTGAGAAATTACGGAGTGATAACAACTTTCAAACCCATGGCTGTAATATTTTTCTCATCACTTGAATCTGACCCTAAGTCATGTTTAAATATAGCAACAATTTTACCCTTCTCTTTGGCTTTCAGTCTGTTTGGCTTCAATTCTGGATGAAGTTGCCAACAATGGTCTTCATCATGGCCATTCTTTGAAGATTTTTTTCATGTGAGTTTTTACTTCTCTTTTTTTATAGAGTTATTTATTTTTCCTCTTCCATTAAATTTTCCTTTTCCTTTACCCTCACTTTCAATTTTATCATTTATGTTTTGTTTCCCTCTTGCCTCTAAGTGTGTGGCTTGTACAAAAACTTCATCTAAATTGCTTGGGCTAAACATAAGGATAGTATGTTTCAAATAGTAATGTAAACCCCTAATGTATTTTAAGAGTGTATCTTGGGAATTCAAATTTATTCCTAACAACAAAAGCCTTTTCCTAAACTCCTGGGTATATTCTTGAACTGTTTGACCCTTGAGTTGCCTAAAATTTTTCCAACTCATAATGGATTTTTGCATATAGGCTAATGGATAAAAATGTCTTTTAATGGAATAAATAAACTCAACCCAAGAAATTGATACCTTACCATGGATTCAAATTTCCTCTTGAGTCTTTGCTTCCCACTAGACTAGTGTTGCTCCTTCTAGTCTTAATGAAGCCAACTGGATCTTTATGTCATCTTCATGAAGGTTCTGAATTCTGCAGTACACGTCCAATTGATGTATCCAATTTTTAAGACTCTCTGCATTTACCTCGTCATTGTACATGGGAATTTAAAACTTAATGTCCAATTTGAGTAATGGAATTTTTCCTTTTGTGGATTTTGAGTGAGTGTGAGTGGGTTTTGTGGTGGAAGTGGAAGATGATACCGATGGAAATGATGAGGATGACGAATATGGTGGAGATGGAGGTTGCTTTCATCCACTTCCCTTTGAACTCTTATATTCATCCTTCTTACCATCTGAAGTTCCTTCTCCATATCGAGGTTTAGAACCTTCTCCTACCATCCCAACAGTAAATACATCAAACATAACTTTAACCATCCTTCTTATGTCTTTGAAGTCTCTCTTGACATCTTCCTCTTATGAATGTCCTTGAGTCTCTCCAACACCTGACATGATGCCTATGGATTCAAGTTCAACTTCTGATGCTTGTACCTCTTCAATCAACTCAGCTTCTTGTGCAATTTGTACCTCTTCAATCTCAACTTCTTTAGAAAAAACTTGAGGTTATTCAAGTGCATCTATGAGTGGAATTTTGGGTGAAGATGGTGCTCTTGTAGCTCTCGTTCTTCTGGTCCTAATCTCATGACTTGCAACCAACAAATTCCCTTCACCTTTCTGCAAATTTAACCCCTTGTCAGCATCACAAATTTGCAACCATTAAACTTGCATAAATATTCAAGAAACTATCAAGAAAATAACCTTGCCTTTAAATCAAGCTTTGATACCAACTTGATCTGAATTATAAAGGTTAGTTTTTCTGTTGTAATTTCATTTTCAGATATAAAACTTATTTAATAATCTTATGCTTGATGTACAGGTTCCCTTGTTGCTTATGTGTGTCAAAGAGGTAATTAAAACTGACTTTTATGAGGGAATTTGAAAGAATAAATCATGAATTTAAATGATCGAACAAAAATTTTTTTAACGAAAAACCATCACAGTTGATCCATTAAAATTTTTTTTTGATGAAGGAGTTCATCCCTCTTGGGCTACATCTCCTTTGTCCAGCTTCCATGGCTTGGGCTCCTTTATTAGATAAATTGTGCTTAAATTTTTGTTTACATGCATCAAATGCTCTTGGAACATACTCCAATGAGTTCAAAATGTCGAAATATATTAGAAATGGCTATTTATTTACTCAATTTGGACTTCAGATGCTCTAGGCATGGCCTTCCCTCCTAGTGGCCCTAGGCTTCAAAATTCTTCAAGGTAACAAAAACCTTTGTAAAATTTCTCCTCTTCCTCTGCAACCTGTTCCAATGTGTTCACAACATGCCAATTAGCCAAGAATGACTCTTTCTAAGCTCAATTTGGTCGAAAAATGACTCAGTTATGGCAAAAACAAATTTTCCCCCAATTTCTCCTCCAGATCTGGAAGGAATCCAACTAACTCTATCATTTTTGGTGGAATCTCTGAATTTAGTGCTAACACTAATTCCATCACTAATTAGTAGGAGGATTAATTAGGATTAATCCCATATTAAATGGGATAAGCACACTTTAAATCCACATTATGGTTGAGCGTTTGGACATGGTTATGTTATAGGGTCAAGTGAAGGAGGGCTAGCCCCCTCCATTCCCACCACCAGAGTCTGCCACCGTTCAATTTGAATTGGGTTGCAAAGGTTTCCACTGCATATATTATATGTTCCTCCAACCATATAACTTCGACCACCATCCAATATATATTTAAAGTGCAAAATTTGGTTGATAATTCGATCGGACTTTGATGAAGTTACATGTGCCATCGTAATATAAACCATAGTTTAATAAAACCATAGCATATAAAAATATGTGAAAATTTGCAATATAATTAAGGTTTGTGATTAAATTAATATATATATATATATATATATATACAAAAACCAAACTAGCAAATCTAGCAGTGACACTTGTCACAGTTTCATTGGAAAAAAAAATGAAGAATATTTTCTGAATGATGACTGGGTTGCCATGTCATCAGCCTGTACTTGTTCTACAATTTTTTTTTTTAAATTTTCCTGTTCTGAATGGTGATCAGCAGACCATAACTTCCTCATCTGAACTTGGATTTCAACGAAATGAGTTGCGTTGGATTCCTGACGACGGTTCGGCTGTGGTCATTATGTTTGCAATAAATTCTTAGAACTTTCATTTTGAGCTAAAATACTAAGCCTTTGAACATTGGCCTTCCAAAGGATGTGAGAAACCTCCTGGACCCAAATTTTCCTCGTTTAAATACCACAACCCATTTAAGAGGAGATTAAACATGTAGAGTGGAAAATTGTGGGGCAATGACACTATCACTAGACACAAATATATTGACAAACATTGGTGATTAATACTTGTGTTAGGGACAACTCTTATTATGTTTAGTGTTGATATTTATTGGCATCTTAAGCTCTTGTTGGTAAAAGTGAAAATGAATAGGAATGAGGTTAAAGAGAAGGTTTTATTGGTATTGGATGACATGCATCTCACATTTCAGTCCTTGGATAGAAGACTCAGCCATGTGAAGCTCATCTAGGAATTCCCCCTAACTTTGGCTAGTCACCTAGAAGAAATAAGGAACCCATCACAGTTAAGGCTGATAAGTATCGATGGGTCGCATGAGAGGAATCAGATAATAAAAGGAGGAAAATTCCCAAAATGAAGAGAAATGAAAAATATAAACAAACATACCTAGCTAGATGGCTACACCAAAATCCCAGCTTCACTTTGTGTTGAGGCAATGGAACCAATAATTTTATAAATAAACCACTAGATAATGCTTCCCAAAGCGATAATAGGAGCTTACCATTTCCAAACACCACCAGGTAGCTCGAATCCAGTAGAGACCATGATGGGACACACCTTGAGCTTGAAAACACTGAGTTTCCTTTGAATTATACCCAGTGAGGAATTGGGCACACACACCAACATTAATGAAGCTAAGAATAAACTTAATTAACAAGCAACTATGAATAATAGCCACCAAGGGAGGAGGACAAACGCTGAGGTTGAGACTCCACTATATTATGGTACTTAGATCATGCAAGGAAGCTGCATCAATGATGTCTGCACAAGTTGAATGATGGAGACTGCCACGATAGCCAAATGGTCATATCTTCCATAATTCGTAAAGAGGCTTATGTGAGGAAACTAAGCAGAGCACGAGGGATGTGATTTTAACAGTTTGATCATAATGAAATTGATACAATGTAGAGCAAGGGGGGTGTCAAGGTAGGGTTTTCCACCCTTGAAACACTATTAATTTCAATTTATCTAATTTTGATAAGGCATTCCTTATTTTCTTGAAGATCAACCTTCATGTTCTAATTACAAAGAACATGATAAAAGGATTTCTGGGAGAAATCCTTAAGAAATATTGAAATTTGTTGGAGTAATGACTTTAGATGTTTATCCCTTGGCCAAGTTTTGTTTTGAAGGTATTGGATGATAAAAAGTGAGTCCCACAAAATTATAATATTGGAAGTTCATATACTCTTTTCCAAGAGCAGGCCCTGCATTAATCCACGAGTCTCGACCTTATTATTTTTCATGCACCCCAGATCTAAAGAGTATCTTATTTCAATTCTTCCCTCAAAGTTATAAAGAATGCCCTTGCCCCCTCCAACCACCCCATTAATAAATATCAATTTTTAATAATACAATTTAATTCTATTTATTTTAATATTATATTATATTTTATTGTTAATATAAATTCCAATCATAACTATAAATTAAAAAAAAATATTAAATTATTTATATTATTATTTTCAATAAAATAAATGAAATTTTTTATTATATTAATTTATGGTAACCTCATCATACAAAGCCTAATAAAGTATTATCAATAAAATTGTAAAGTAAAAGTAATTTTTTAATGTGTGATGCCTTTTTTTATGGATATTGTGTACCATCCCACCCTCAGTTTCGTAATTTAATGGCATAAACCTAATATAATAATAAATTATTATTTTGTTTTATTGTGGATATTGTGTACCATCCCATCCTCATTTTTATAATTTAATGTTACAATTGAAAACTAAGTTAGAAATTCAAAAAATTTATCCAACCGAAGTGAAAAGGGTAGGAAGATACTCAAACATTAACATAGACTAGCCCGTGTTAAGGTAAGTTGTCATGACCATAAATTAGATACACTTAGTAAATCTCCAACCTAAAAGGGTCAAGAATCTTTATAAATGGGGATCTTCTTTCAAAAGACCAAGCTAAACTAAGGAAAGAGGTTTAAAAGGTAAAGGAGACAAGAAAGGAAGGCAAATGGGAAATCATTAGAAATAGGAAAGTTATTATTAGAGACAAATACCAAAATAAAAGTGATAAATAGAAATTGGGATCACTTCAGATCCTATTCTATAAATGTCATGGTTTACCATGGCATAAAGATCTTATGTTAATTTGTATCATGAGTGATATTGATCGCATTTTCTTAGTTAAAACTTGTGAGCATGATGAATCTAAGGCCCCCCACATATATGGATTATTTCTCTAGTCAGTCTGGAATAATAAATCCTCTCATAAAGGTTTTGGCAGCATATCTTGTTATATAAAAGATATTATTTCTTCTCGTATTTAGCTTCATAATGTCGACCCCTTGTTGGGAAAAATACTGAGAGGGGGGGGGGGGGGGGTGGGGTGAATCAGTATTTAGAGCTTACTCAAAACTTTTAATTTTTCCTTACTAAATTCCATGCGTGACTTTAATGAACCCAACTTGCGTATACACACAGATATCCTTAAGAAAACTTGTGTATTACCAGAGATCTTATTATGCATATAATTATTTACTTAGATTAGTGCATCATTCATTCATTAGATGTTTAGTAAGCAGTAAGCATGTGAAGTAAGAACAAAATAAATCATCACACATAAGCAACACACATGAACACCAGGATTTAAGGTGGAAACCCAATTCGGGAGAAAACCACTGCTGTTGTCATCTCTGTCTTACATATTTATTATAAAGAAAACTGCTTAAAATCTTGTACTGGTACAGACTCATATCAGTACGTAGGCTTCTACCTGCAGAAGGCTACAACCTTCACTCATTTACCAGTTGCTACTGGAAGGGAGCTCCAACCCCCTGATATTGTTTACCATTCACTCCTAGAAGGGAGCTTCAACCCCCTGAACATAACACCAGCTTCTACTGGCAAGAAGCTTCTACTTCCATACTGAAGGCTTCAACCCTCAGACCCACTGCAGACCATGTTTCATCAATTTTCATACTGGATCAAACAGCTTCAACACAACCCTTTATCAACAATCATAAACTTTGCTCAACACTTCAATTAGAACAGTGAAAACACTGTGACCAGAACTTCAGAAATAACCCAGAATTCAGAATAGATATGCAGATAAAAACTCAACCCTGAACAATCATTAATTAAAATAGCATACGCTACTTTCCTTCACTGAAGCCACGTACATACGTGCTTTTCTGCACACCAACCTGCGTATACTTCTGTGTATTCTTCAGAAAACCCTAACTGCCATACGCGTTTTTAATGAAGCGAACCCGCGTATATACGTGATTTTGTTGAAACCAACTAGCATATAGATCTATAAAAAATAAATTTTGTAGAATAGACTAGATCTATAGAACTTACCCAGATTTATTCATTTTCTTCAACAGACTTGTGCCAGTTCTTCATAATTCCTTCAGTAGGTCATTCTAGAGATTCATCATCATCAGATCTAGAGATCTTGAACCATCATTAAATCCATGGGTGCATCATAGATTCAGATCTATCAATTAAGAGCAGAGTTCATCCATTCAGATATTCCTTAGAGAAATTTATTCATCAACAACCCTTACACATGCACACTTTGCACTATGATCTTCTTTTCCTTATATAGATTTAGCTTTTACCAATACCATGAGTTAAAACCACTCAACTGCTGATGGTATTCTTGGACGGAATCAAATAGACAATACAATGCTCAATATTGTGGGCTAATACCATGGTAATGCCTCTTGGTATTAAAATTTTAGAGTGCAAAAGGCATACGTGACTTGGAGCATTCGTTTCCGCGTGTATACGTAACTTCTCTTCATAAAAACTGTGTATATGCTAATCCTGAATGTATACGCAGGTTCCCTTCACAAAATTAGCATATAAATTGCATCCATACGTGGGTTTCCTTCACAAAAGTAGCATATACATTGAGACATATTATATTTATCATTTCTTTGGCACTTAATGGAATTATTTTCTCTGTCTCATCTGAACTAATCTGTAGCTCCATCATTCTTACATCTTTAACACATAGGTTGCCTATCATAGGCAACTCATCAAGTAGGTTTCCATCAAGGAAAACTTCATAAAGTAGGTTGCCATCAAGGACAACAAATTACATCATATTTCCAAGAATCTCCCCCTTTGGACTTGATGGCAACTGGTGTTTGATCACCACAACAGATAGATACATTAATCATAACCATTAATCAAACACAATGATACTCTCCCCCTTTGACATCAAGGGCAAAGGACAGATCAAAACCAAAACAAGGTTTCTCTTCCCTTGTAGAGAGATGAGCTCTATAGACCTGATGTGCGCTGAATTTACCATGACCCCCCTGAGTTCATGCTGAATCTTCTGACAGATTTTTCAATGAAGTACATGACTCTATAACTCAACCAAGTATGACCTTTCCTATCACCAAGGACTCATACTTACATCAATGAACTAACCAAGTGGAATTACATATTTGAATAAACTACCCAACCAAGTGGGTTTACAAATTTTGACTCAACTACCCAACCAAGTGGGTTTACAAATTTGACCAAGTCCTTACATGACTGAATATAGCAATTTTACATCATGGGTCTCAACATGACCTTTTCATCAAATGAATTTTTATAAACAAAACCAATGAATCTCAATTATGAGATCAGACCACAGCAAACACTTAGAATGCCAACAATGCATCCTTTCCCATAGGACAAGTGCTCCCCCTTAGCTTGTGCATCCTGAACACGTTCAACAACAAATCATCAAGGCATTTTTATCAACAACATATTAGAGAATGAAATAGAAATGTAAGAACTGGAACATCACCAGAGATACCCAACAACAATGTAACTGTTCTGAAAATGCTGACCCAGAAAATTATGCTAGCAAAAAACCATATGTGGCTTTATGTATATAAACTCGCATATATACGCAATTGTCCTTTATTAAATCCATGTATCCAATTTAATATTATGAATTTAAGTAGATCTGATCTTCTGAGCGGCAGAGACAACTCCCAGCTTTTGTCTGATATATTTGAATGCTTCCTTGGGAAGAGGTTTAGTAAATATATCAGCAACTTGGTCTTTGGAGGGAACATATTCCAATTTCACCTTTTGTTCAAGCACTTGTTCACGTAAGAAGTGATACTTGATAGGAATGTGCTTGGTTTTGGAATGCATAACAGGATTCTTTGAGATACTGATGGCACTTGTATTATCACACATAATGGATATGGGAGGTGAACATTTGATTTGATTCATCAAATTGCAGATATGACTTCTTAAGACCAAAAGACCTCAAGAGAGAGATCATATTTCAGAACTATCATAATGCCAACAATGCATTATTCCGAGCAAGGATAATGCTCCCCCTGAACTTGAGCATCCTGAACATCTTCACCAACCAATTCATTAAAGCATCTTCATTAGGTAGATAATCAAAACTTAAAATCATATCAGTAGATATAACCATCAACATCAGATCAAGAAATTTATTACTATCAGCAGCATATCAGAAACTGTTTTTGAGTCTTCCTCACTGTTTTTCTTATAAGATAAAAACATACACAACTGTCTCTAATGGAACTCGCATGTATACGCAACTTTAGTTCATAAAACTCGCGTATAGAAAGTGAAATACAAAAAGATTTCACAACTTCATCTCCCCCTAAATTTGTACCACCTGTACCTGTCTTCTCTTGCCACATTAGATGTACTGTTAGAAATAAACACAACTAGAATTATCAAACCAACCATGGGAATCACCATTTATTGCTTCCCCTGTGATGATACATTACTGATTCCTATAATGTATCTTACATCACTCCTGCAGTCATTATGAGAAGTAAACTTTAGAAGAGGATGACTACAGTAGGGTCAAAATTCCCTACGTTTTTGACTGGGGCTTCTTCTTTTTCCAGCCTTGCTGGAAATTCTCCAATTTCTCAGATCTGTTCATCATACTTAATCTGCATTCTTTTTCTACATGCCCATACTTATTACAAGAATAACATCTTATGTGACCAGCAAAGGGAGCATAGGGATCATAATATGTTTTTCTAATCTTTCTTCTATTGCAATCAACTTCTTTATGACCAAAATTGCTGCATGAAAAACAATATCCCTTAAAGAAACCTGAGTACCTGGAAGCTGACTGTCTTTCTGTGTATTGTCTATTTGTCTTTGACTGAAACAATTTGCTTCTGAACTTGGCTGCAACATGTCCATACTTATGACATATAAAGCATTCAACATTATTGATCAAAGGAGAGAATCGATTGGTACTTCTATATTTAGGAGCGAATGATTTCCTTTGAAAATTCATGATTGTTGGTTGCCTTTTTGTCTCTTTAAACACTTCAGGTTTTTCATTGATATCCTTTGAATCTTTAGCTTTGTCTTGTGAACTAGATTCTCCTTTCACAGTTTCATGAAAACCAAGACCAAATTTAATAGAGGGAGACCTTTGAGTACTAAGAATATTATCTAGAGTCTTAGTACTATCTTGAAACCTCAAGAATTTATCCTTTTCTTCTAATTTACCTTTTAAAATGTTTACCTCAACCTCCAATTTTTGGCATTGCTTCCTCATACTTTCTTCGACCCTTCTCCCTTATTATACTTGTTCATTCAATTTTAGAATCTCTTCTTTCAACCCATTTTCTTGTTCTTCAAATGATTGTAGAAGTTCTTCATTCTTCTTATTTGATGTTTCCAGATCTGCTTTGAGAGAGATGATTTCTGCTTCAAGTCCTTCACTGTGATTGGTTACTTCATCCTACAGCCTTTGATACTTGTTTATCTATCCTTTGATTCTAGAGATCATATCTTTGTAGATAGATTCCCTCTCATTAAATAATCTTTGTTGATCTTCAACTTTAATCTTGAGATTTTCAATTACTGCTTCTAGATCCATAACATTACTTTCACTTTGGTTTTCACTATCTTCACCATTGCATGCACAAAAAAGTGAATCACAATAACAAAAATCAATACGTATTTCATCTTCTTCATTTTCTACTGTACATGTTTTCTGAGATATCTTCTTTCTTTGAGTAGCCTTCTTCTTTTTCTTCCTTCCCATTATGATGAATCTCCTTCAAGCAATCAAGCTCCTTCAAAAGGACCTTCTTTGACACCAATTGTTGGGAAAAATATTGAGAGGGTGGGGTGAATAAGTATTTAGAGCTTACTAAAAAATTTTACTTTTTCCTTACTAAATTCCATACGCGAATTTAATGAACCCAACTTGCGTATACATGCGGATATCCTTAAGAAAACTTGCGTATTACCAGAGATCTTATTATGCATATAATTCTTTACTTAGATCAGTGCATCATTAATTCATTAGATTTTTAGTAAGCAGTAAGCATGTGTAGTAAGAACATAATAAATCATCACACATAAGCAACACACATGAACACCAGGATTTAAGGTGGAAACCCAATTCGGGATAAAACCACCGCTGCTGTCGTCTCTGTATTCAATATTTATTATAAATAAAACTACTTACAATATTGTACTGGTGCAGACTTATATCAGTACAAAGGCTTCTACCTGCAGAAGGCTGCAACCTTCACTCGTTTACTAGCTACTACTGGAAGGGAGCTCCATCCCCCTGATCTCATTTACCAGTCACTCCTGGAAGGGAGCTTCAACCCCCTGAACATAACACCAGCTTCTACTGGCAGGAAGCTTCTACTTCCATACTGAAGGCTTCAATCCTCAGACCCACTGCAGACCACGTTTCATCAATTTTCATACTAGATCAAACAGCTTCAACACAACCCTTTATCAACAATCATAAACTTTGCTCAACACTTCAATTAGAACAGTGAAAACACTGTGACCAGAACTGTAGAAAATTTGAATAATAGCTGAATTATTCACCGAGATTATCCTGATTACACACTATTTAAGCTTCATGCATAATACATAACCTCTTCTACAATTGACCATGAATTTGTGGAAATAGAAGCAGTCGCATGCGCACATTAAAACATAATCAAGCACACATATAACACAGTATGTAATGGGGAAAGCTTACAGCTGAAAACCCCCAAATATCTGTATATTATAATGATAGAGAACATGTAACAATACATAGCACAAATCTCCTCACAAGCTCTCAGCACTATCTCACATGCTACACACAAAACAAGCTCAGATCATGCACATCCCATGCTCCAATCTGCTCCACCTGTCTGCCTGCCTCTACTGCGCAATCCAATATGAAGAATGAATGGATCCAAGTTCAAATCCCCTTGGCTTGTACTGCGCAATCCTCATTGGCAATCTCAATCAATGTGTGTGCAAATCTCATGCACCAGTATTGTTACACTAAAAACTGTCATCCTGACATTTTACTATGAGTATACTTCCTCCTTTTGCAAGTCTAACATATCAGCTCCTCATGTCAAGCTTTCAAAATTAGAGAAAAGTTCCTAAAAATCCCCTAAGCATTGGTATCGCACTTTCTCTATTAATTCCCCGCGGTCCCGCACCTAAAGTTCAGCCCTCCTGCAGAACCATACCGCACGTTCTTTGTGTTATGGGTGCGGACCTCTATAAAACTCAAAAAGGCGAGAAAGTAAAAATAAAAAGTTGATTTCAGATGAATTCTAGAAGATTTTGATGGGAATTTTCGGGAATGGATACGCTTTGAGAAGGTTCATGCATCCCTCACTTGATGGAGCTAACCCCTTGATATAAGGAGCTGATCCCTTTGAAGGAGGATTCTATCCCTTCATATTTGGAACAAGAAACCTCCTCTTTTACACTATAAAAAGAGGCCTTGGGTAGCCTCAAAGGGAGTTCAAGCTTAAGATATTTGAAGTTAAATGCTGTTGAGATTCAGACTCATTTAACTAAGACTTTCTGTGAGGTTAAATCACTCATCTCTAACAGTCTTGCTTCAAAGAGTGCAATGCTTGTCAAATTAGAAGAGATTCCTGCTTCGAACCCCAGGAAGACCTGCACGAAATCAAGGCACAGGTTGTAAAGGTTTTCTTTATTTGAATTTAATACAAATATACTCATTTATCTCATTAAACTGTCGATTCATAGTTTATTTCATAAATTCCTTGATCATTATGATGAGTATGGTTTATAATAATGTCTATACAGGTGCTGTGTAATCTTTTTGCTTGTTTGTGACTGCAGATTCACGAGGAACGTTCTTTCATTGCACGGGAAGGACTTCAACGAGATCAAGCAAGCGTTGGACATAAGGTAGGCCTTACACCTATATAGTGTTTTTATGAATCTTATATGCTTAGAGAGAGATTAGTATAATTGGCTGTTTGTTGCTAGCTACTTTTAGTACTAGAGAGATCGGTCTTGTCCGCAAGACGGATTAATCTACACAACAAGTATAGTCACAAATGATAGTCACACTCACCCTTTCACCCACCTCTAACACTGGTCTCCACTGAACTGTCCATGCATTGCAGTTAACTGATGTATTCTTTAGTTGATTTATGAGTTAATAATTAGTGAATTAATTAATAATTAATTCACACCACTCATCACTAGTGTATTTATCAGTTAGACTAAATACAACTAGTTCCACTAAGTTAAACCGAACACAACTCCATCAACTGTCTCATCAACTCCACCAAACTCTACCACATGAGTTCTAACTGAAGTCAACCATGCAATAGCTCAACTAAACCCTAGGAATAGCGTAATTCCTTCTGTCAGCTGCATGTGCCACATCCATAGCTCGAACTGAAGTGCTCCAAGAGGATAAGATAATGTTTATAGTCCAAATATTATTAAGAGCTAATAATATTCGACTGATCTATTTTTAGACTGGCAGTCTAAAAATAGACTTCGCCCAGTATGTCTAAAAATAGAAATCCATCTATTTTTCCAACTTGACCAACCATCCATAAATAGCATCCTACAACTCATAGACCATGATCCATATGTCTAAAAATAGACATAGTCTAAAAATAGACTTTGCGACAAAAATCACCTTTGTGGCCCCCACCTAGTTTTGGTGATCACTTTCCAACTAGGATCAGGAAAGATGTTTCAGGATGCCTCCTTCACTGTTTCTTGTTGAAATCTTCAACAAGAACTTCAGAAATAACCCAGACTTCAGAATAGATATGCAGATAAAAACTCAACCCTGAACAATCATTAAATGAAATAGCATACGCTACTTTGCTTCACTGAAACTGCGTACATATGCGCTTTTCTGCACACCAACCTGCGTATACTTCTTTGTATTCTTCAGAAAACCCTAACTACCATACATGTTTTTAATGAAGCGAACCCACGTATATATGCGCTTTTGTTGAAACCAACTAGCGTATAGATCTGTAAAAAATAAATTTTGCAGAACAGACCAAATCAATAAAACTTACCCAGATTTATTCATTTTCTTCAGTAGATTCATCATCATCAGATCTAGAGATCTTGAACCATCATTATATCCATGGGTGCATCATAGATTCAGATCTATCAATTAAGAACATAGTTCATCCATGCAGATATTCCTTAGAGAAATTTATTCATCAACAACCCTTACACATGCACACTTTGCACTATGATCTTCTTTTCCTTATATAGATTTAGCTTTTACCAATACCATGAGTCAAAACCACTCAACTGCTGATGGTATTCTTGGACGGAATCAAAAAGACAATACAACGCTCAATATTGTGGGCTAATACCATGGTAATGCCTCTTGGTATTAAAATTTTAGAGCGCAAAAGGCATACGCGACTTGGAGCGTTCATTTCCACGTGTATACGCAACTTCTCTTCATAAAAACTACGTATATGCTAACCCTGAATGTATACGTGGGTTGCCTTCACAAAATTAACGTATATATTGCATCCATACGTGGGTTACCTTCACAAAAGTAGTGTATACATTGAGACATATTATATTTATCATTTCTCTAGCACTTACTGGAATTCTTTTCTCTGTCTCATCTGAACTAATCTGTAGCTACATCATTCTTACATCTTTAACACATAGGTTGCTTATCATAGGAAACTCATAAAGTAGGCTTCCGTCAAGGACAACTTCATCAAGTAGGTTGCCATCAAGGACAACACATTACATCATATTGCCAACACCCCCTCAAATGGTACCTTTGGATCGAAATTTCGAACTCTAACACCAATAGGTTTATCTTGCAATTTTTTATTTTACTCCTATCAACTCTACCTCCTATAAAAAATTCAAATTGGATAAGAACTACCCTTTCAATACCTTAGAATATGATATTCACAGTTTAAGAAATGAAGGTAATATCCTTTTTCTTGGGGACTTCAATTTTAGAACCAATACTAACCAAGCTACTCTCTTAAGTAATAAATCCCATCCTAATCCCCTCTAGCTAGATGAGGACTTTTCTTAGCTAGTAGATTCAAAATAAATTTCGAAGACATAACCATAAACTTATTTGGTACCAATCTAATCAAGCTTTGTAGTTCCCAAGATCTAATAATTTGTAATGGAATTAATAAGTGGCCAACCTTTGGCTAGATGACTTGTATTCATGGGAATGTCAATAGTGTTGTCGATTATACAAAATTTAATACCCCTATTCTCAATTTTATTATAAAATTTGACCTCCTAAATGATCTCACGAACCTGATTTTGACCACAAAACTCTAACCTTAACTCTAAACCTTGACATTCACACCAACCACATGCAATAGAATTGTGAAAGTCAAAAACACATTTATTTTGATAGAAGTAAAATGGATCTCTTCTTAAAGGATTTAAAAATGGATTTATTTTATTAATATATAATTATAACATGTATCACATATACCCTATTTTTTCTACAACTCTTTCCACTATCATCAGCAAGTTCTCTATTGATTTTTATTATAAAAGGAATAATATAACTTCCAACCCTTGGTATGATAATGACTGTAAAATTACTAGGAAAGTGATTCGAGCGTGGGGGCTTCATTGGGGGAGAAATAACATACCACCTGCAATCATATTAGGGGATAAATATTGAGGAAACAATGACATAATATATTGAGAATATAATAGGTAGTAAAGGGATTTTATATTGGCAAGTTTAAAAAATTTCACTCAAAGTTAATTAAAAAATATAAAGGGGTGTTGTGGTGGATTAGTCGCACAGGTTTACGAAATCACACCATCTTAAAGAGTGTGGTCTACTCTTTAAACTATTGGTAACAGGCAGAAAGTGGTGGAGCTCAAAATCACACAATTCAGTGAAAAAAGTATGCGAATGTATGCTCAAAGTAAACTAAAACTAAAACAGAAATATAAAGAAGCTATCAAAGAGAGTCCAAATGATAATAATACCAATGACGGCTCAAAGGCCTCTTCTTATTAAACGTTTGAAATGGAGAAGAAATTTTACCCACTTTCCAAAGGGCACCTAGGCAATGGCTCTAGGTCTCGATGCAAGGATGTTGCCTTCCAAGCTCTGCCTTTGATACAGTCTCCCTCTCTCTCTACCGTGGTGGACTAGGATTTTTGGGTGGCCACCGATTGAGTCCTCTTTAGCTCCAGCTTTGGGTCACACACTGCTGGTGTTTCTTGGGCAACTTTGGCTAGCATAACAATGTGATCAACATTTCTTCATATCTTGGTGGCTTTATATAGGGGAGTTTCAAATCCTCCTTCCCTCCCTTGGTACGTGATGGATGGTGACCCAAGGGAGAGGGATGATTCCATTGTGTGCTCACATAGTGTCTAAGGAGGCGTTGGTGGCTGTCCTTAGGCGACTTCATATAAGGAGTAACTGTCCTTTGCTTGGTGTGGTCCCGGAAAGTGAAATTTTTCCATTTCCAGGAATGCGCGCTTATTAGGCAAAAAGGCATGTAGAAGGCGCTCTTCTCGAAGGATTAAGTGCGCAATCCAACATTTATGACTAGTTCAATTCTGATTTTCTCAAAACCTTAGAGATTTTAAATACTTTCTTGATTCCATAATGTGTTCCTGCCCTGTAAATCCTTAGGCTTGACATTAATTAATGTCATCTTCTGCTGTACGATTTTCTAGTGTTAACAGTTGCCCCCTAATGTGTAAGGTCTAGGAAGAACTGTATATCCAAAATACATTATAGTTTATTTTATGTATCGTGCGTAGAGAGAGAGAGAGGTTTGCGTGAATCTTGGAATTGACAACATCTTGCACCGTTTCTGAGATGAACATGGCGTAAGGGACCCCTTCAAGCAATTAAAATATACAACATATATACAAAATTTCAATGAGCCGAGCATGTCCCATGATTGTGATGCTATGGCTAGTTAAACAAAATTGGTAGATGATGCTAGGATACTAGGTTAAACAAATCCTAACATATAAAAGCTCGTGTGCTTCCAACATGCATTTAAAATCTAAAAAAAAAACTCTTCATAAAACATTTGCAACTGCTTAAAATGTACATAAACAAAAGAGAGCTTATACAGACAAAAAATGCTGATATATAATAAACATAATAAAATTTACAAGCTCAAACATTTGGCCAAATATTACAATAATTGACCTTTTGGCTCTCGGCCCTTTACAAAAAGCTCTCAACCCATTTCTCACTCTCTCTATATTCCTCACTTCCTCACTTGTTTTTTATCCTCATACAACCCTCCTATTTATACATAGATATGAATTTATTCCATTCCATAAATTCCTCCACAAAAATCTCAACTAAAATCTAATTTAGATTTATCCTTTTTTTGGACTCAACTAAGTCCCATTTATGGAATTCCTAATTCCTAGATTATCTACCTAATTCAACTCCACTCATATCCTTAATTATTTAAGGAATATTTACAAAAATCCTCACATTTATATTTTCTATCTTAATTT
Source organism: Pinus albicaulis (assembly GCA_034641835.2). Classification (NCBI taxonomy): domain Eukaryota; kingdom Viridiplantae; phylum Streptophyta; class Pinopsida; order Pinales; family Pinaceae; genus Pinus; species Pinus albicaulis. The sequence goes on from CM076573.1 coordinate 13,436,170, forward strand.
ATTAAAAATGAGAAAAATAATTAAATAAATAATTAAAACATCTCACCCCATAAATCACAAAAATGATTAATGGAAATTTAGCTTTGATGCTCCTGCATCAACAGATACATGTGCTATATGTGTCACTACTGTGGTAGTGATGTCGACGGTTGTTGACAATGACTGTTGACGCCCTCAGGGACATTTTTATTTGACGACAGGTGGAATGTGGTACCCATATGCTTAAACTTGGTATGGCATCTAGCTGCACAATGTACGCATATGTACTGGCTGGGACCTTCCCGTGTAAGCATTGTTGACAGAGACTCTTATGGAGGCACGGGTCTTCGAAGGATCTGATCAAAGTGCAATGGTTGTAAGGTATGATACCATCGTCAAATGAAAGCTTTTTTTGTAGTCGAATGTCAGGAGGTTTGATGACATCTGTGGAAAATGATGTCTCCCACAGTGCCGCCCGAGGATACCCCTTTTCATGAGGAGGGGTGATCCAAGGTACTGCTTCTTTTTTGGAAAAGAACTGTCGAGGTCGACAAAAAGGAAGTCTTAACCGAACCATGGGTCGTCGACTTGAGGGGTTGGGGACTTAAATGTGATGGGTTTAACATATGCATGTTGGTGAGAGGTGACTGAAAATGGATGATGGGGATTCAGTGGCTCGAGGTCGGAGTATACTTTAGAAGCTTGGCAACAGTCATAGGTATTTCTTAAGGGAAAAACCATGGAGTCGATAGGACTTCCCGGGAGGGTGTGAACCGGCTATGAATGTCGTGATGGTGCGTGTGTGGGGGTGAAATACTCCAACCAAGGGGAATGAGGGATTTCTACCATGGGGGAAAAGATGAAATATGAGGGCGTAGAGGCGAAGGGAATCATTGGCAGTCTTTGTACACTTACCAAAAGAATAAAATAATGAGGTTTAGTTTGTACAAAACACAGAGACGGGTACCCAAAAACATGAAAGGGTTCACTCACTGAAGGTGTGAGGACGATGTTTTGCTGGGGGTGGGGGTCCCATTGGTTGGTCTCATGTACAGGGTTGATGAAGCGAATGTAGAAGTGTCACAGATGGGATTATGCTGATGGAGGTATGGTGGGCCAAATGCAGTGCGCGGAGATGCGCTTTCAATCTGCTTGTACAACTTGATCATCCGGGAAGGGGGTTTGAGTTTGAATGGTAAACTTGACCTTATGCATGATGAATGGATGGGCACATGGTTCTTCCTGGACTGAAGTGGTATGGCCATGGCGTCACTTGTGCTGTGATATATGGTCTACTTTGGGTGACGAGCTCCGTGGAGGGGAGGCTCTACCGACCAACGCGCACGTTTATCATGTGCAGGGTGAGGTGATGATAAACACGGTCGGGTATGAGGACCCTATGGTTTATTTATGAAGGAGAAATGATTTCAGGATATGCAGAGTTTTCTGGGACTCTATCATGCTGGGGGTAGAATGATACCTACTTCAGGATTTCCAATGGATGGTGTTGTAAGCGGGCTGTGGGTTTTTCCTGCAAAAACAACTACCTCAAGTGAAAGCATCTTCTTTATCAAAATATTATTGAAAGTCACTAGCTTTAAAAAAGAATATGAGAGAGGGCATACCTGCCCGCGCTGAAAAAATAATTTTTCGGGAGTGCGAATGTGTGGCATCACCTCTGCTTACTTGGGAGTTGTTACTTGGCTCCTAGTTTTGATTTCAGTTGTGGTTTCCCCCATACTGATATCATCGGGGGGGGGGGGGGGGGCGTTGGTTAATGCCCACCATCTAGGATCTCCCTGAATATAGATTACTGCTGCCTAGGTGACCTTAGGTCAAAGACCTGACCAAGCCGTTTGCAGTAATCGATGTGCCTGATAACTCAAGAGGATGAGCCAACCAGGTTCCATTTTCCCTGGTTGGTGTATGGTGGCTTGGGGGGAGGAGAGACAAGTGGTTGTCTTTTTGGTGAGTGTCATTTATCCTGCATGTCTGGGATGACACAAGGTTCATCTTTGATAGATTGGGTGGTGGGATCCTCTTGGTAGGGTCACTCGATGGCATGTAAGATGTCCCTATACCATGGTATCTCTGGAAAATGGTGGGTATAGTGCCCATAGGTGCCATAGAGAGAGCATGCGTGATTGGTATGCAGCGGCTTGCCTTTACCTGTGGTGGTAGGTTCCTTTTTACGGGAACATGATGTTTAGGCATCTGCTTCAGAGCTAAGGAGTTGTTTTAACTCGTCCAGCTCCAGACATATGTGGGTCGGATGGCCTATAACATCGCATATGGTGTAGACTGGTGATTCCATTTGAATGAGGGGGGTCACCATCTTCTTCCCTCTTTTTGTGGTTTTCTTGGTTGTGATAACCAATTTCGGAATGGGAAATTCCTTTGCGGGGGTGATCTCAACTATTTCTTGGGTTGGTTGGGGCTCCTCGGGACTGAGGGGATTTAACCCTATGACAGTAACGTTGGTGGTTTGTGTTCTGGAAGGGTGAAAGAGGTACTAAACTGGGAACGCCAACGATTTGTTGGATAACACTAGTGTTGCCAAAACTTGCTGGGAGACGAAGCCAGCTGGAGGGTAGAGGAAAGGGGTTTGGGAGGAGGTGTAGGCTAGAGAGGTTGCTGTGGCTGATGCCTCAGTGTTGTTACTGCTTGAGTTCATATCCTAACTGACCTCAGTGCTTGATGTGGACATCATGCACCTCGGGGCCCTTGTGGCATCGGGTGATACCCCAGGGATAATGGGAGGATCTCCTAGGAATGACCCTAGGATGGACGATGGTTTGAATTGGACGGGGCCATATTCTTGGTACTGTGAAAGACCATCTATGGCTGTATCTACATAGGGTAGAATTACATCCATGTTGGTTAGGGGACGCTTCTCGCTGTGTGTCAACTGGTCTACAGTAATGATGCGATCCACGTGGGGGAAAATCATAATGTGGAAAATGGAGGATGCTATGGCGGACATGGCGTACATATAACTCCACCTAAGGAGTATATTATAATCCAAGTGAGAATCAAAGACTTCAATGTCTATGTGGATTGTCTTGCCAGCTAAATAGACTGGGACATTTTGGTAGAGGCCGACGGGGGTCGAGGGAAACCATCGTAGGCTCAAAGCATTATGACCGAGGGTTTTAGTTCGGGAGAACCCAACTTCTGCCAAACATTTTTTGACATGATGCATGTCAATGCACCCTCATATATGACACATTGGTGAATAGTGATATTCTGTACCGATACTGGTATCTGGAATGCGACCATGGAAGGAAGCCTAGGGGTGGCTTTGTCTAAGTCAAAAGCCATCATGTGCGTATCGGCAGGGTCGATAGCACCTAATGAAGAAAGTAGGGCTTTCTGTTGTTTTGGGCACGACTACAGTACCTCCAATGTAGACATACCAATGGGTGATTGAGGTAAATCGTCCATGATGCTATAATTATGGGCCACTTTGGAGTAGTTACTTGCTCGCCTATTAGGTCCCTTTTCCATCTTTGGCAATGGTTCTATAGGCTTCTTTGAAATGGTCAAAGGTGTAGTCGGTGCACTAGTACTAGCCCCTGACGTAGTGGAGTTTGGTGGGGTGTCGTAACTGCGATTCCATTTTTGGAAAAACATTTCTTCTCCCGTCATGTAGATTTCATAGCTATTTTTCAGGGAATCATCTCGGTTTTGTTGCTGAGTGCTGACCGTCCCTTGGTGGGGGAAAGGTTCTTGCATAACAACGGGTTGCTGGGAAGATCCTCCTTGTCCTCGATTACTCAGAAGCTTTTTTAGCTCAGGGAGATTGGGACAGTGGTGAGTATAGTTCCCGTACTCACCACATATAGAACAAGAATGGTTTGTTCACAAAGATGGCATTTTGCCTTGGAGTTGGGCATTGCTCGACTCCTGGTTTTGATTCCAGTTGGAGTTACCTCCAGCCTGGGATCACGGTGGGCACTACTGGTTGCTGCCCCCCTATCTAGGGTTCCCTTTAGGCTTGTTTTTTGATTTTTTATTAACCACGTTAGAAGGGTAGTTCTCCTGGTTATAATGGTGTGGTGGATTCTGGGACAGTTGCACAAAGTTCACTTGAGCATTGGTTTGCGTAGGTGTGTCGTGTGCTTGAGACTGAGCATAACGTTGTCCCTTGTTTGCACCTGGTCATTGAGGGGGAGCTCTTCCGTCAATGTTTCTTCCTAGGTACTGGGTCCCCTCAGCTGGAGGATAGGGTCCTCCTTGGTGATACACTTGCGCCCTACTAGTCAAATCTTGCTGAGACATGTGATGACTTTGAAATTCGGGTTGAGACATGTTCTGGGTAGAATTCTATCATAACTAGGATTGGAACTACTATTTCCTAGGTACCCTTGGGTCATTGACCCAATTAGTTCGTCTGCAGAGTTCGACGCGCCTTGCAATTCTTGATAAGTCTGTAGGCACAGGGAATTAGGCAGGATATTTTAAATGTATCCTGACTACGTATAAATTAGTTCAAGCTTCTGGGTTTTACTGATTGCATCCTCTTCGGATGTGGGGTATTGCTGCGCCACATCCTTTGAAATCTCCGCCGTTAGAGTTTTCAAGAATAAATATAAGAGGACCCGATCATCGAGTTTAGATTTACATAAACTGTGATGCTGCCTCCACTCATGAAGATGATCAGAGATATGGATGGCGGGGGTTTGTCTAAAATGAGTCAGTAACTCCATTACCGAATCATGGTGAATGGGTATCTGAAAATAAGTTAGGAATGTGGTAGTGAGGGCACTAAAGGTTCCATGTGAAGTAGGAGGTTGCTCCACGTACCATTTCGCAGCTACTCCTGAAAGAATGCGTTGAAATAGCCTCAATCGAATAGTGTCGTTGATGATACTATTCGATGAGCACCATAAGTGAAAGGTCATTATATGATTACTTGGGTCTTCCACTTGGTTGCCTTCGAAATTTGGTATATCCGAAGGGAGCTTCGTGGGCATGGGAGGCCATGAAGGATCGTGTGTGATGGGGTCATTATTGAGCTGGGTTAAATCAGGTAGATTCAACGCAGCTAAGAAGGGTGACTGGGAGGTTGATGCCATGGAAACGTGTGAAGACACGAAGTTCTAGTTAGAATGAGGGTTAGTCTGTGACGTAACCTAATGTGTGTTCAACTGGCTTCCGAATGGGACATGCTCCTCTGCCCCCTAGGGGTTGAGGGGGGAGTGGTGTGCGGTGTGGTGTTTGGAGACCATTTAGGGTTCCCAACTATTGCTGCTCCATTGAAGGATGAACCAATGATGGTGGCATTGTTCCATCTTTTACACCTAAATGGCGAAAGACCTAGAACCCCTCCCTGTAATAGGGGGAGGTCCAAAAGATGCTTGGATCGACGAGGTTCCATTGGGACCATTTGGGTGTCAACCAGGTTAGGTTTTGGGAAAATTTGAGGGGATAGAGTCTAGGTCAAAGAAAAATTATGGCCACATACATAAAAAAAGTGAAAATAAAATGATTTTCCCTTTAAATTAATCTATGTGATCAATCAAGAAAAATATGGTTTTGTTTGTTCTGCGCATGATACTCAAAATCGTAGAAGACCTATGCATCCTCACACACTCAAAAGTAACTGGGCCTTGAGAATATTTCTTTCAAGTGCTAGTACAACGTCTCATAAGAGCTGGCAACACCCCTAGTCAGCTGAAGAGAATCCACCAAGATAAGGGTAGAGGGTCTGGCGCTTGCCTGCACCGTCACCTATAGGGTAAAGGATGCCCTAGCTTTTGGCCACTAAGAACCACCGTCCCACATGAGAATTTGAGTCTTGGGATTCTTGGTAGTTAGCTAAAAGTACTGAGTATCAACCGGGTCAGGTAGCCCCAACTGATACTACACGCACTGCGCCTAAGCCTAACTCCCTCTGAATCGGGTCTACCGCGCTCAAGTTTTCTTTTCTGTGGGATGATAGGTGGATTTTGAAGCTCCCTAAATACAAAAATTCTATGTTTCAATATGAAGTGTGATCAAGGTGGGTTATTGGATGCCTACCCCCTTGATCCTAACTTAATCTATAAATTCTTTTGAGGCCCCTGTGGGGAGAATTTAGTGAGTCTTTTAAGTTAGTGTTAGGTGTCTTTCTTTGCTTAGTGGGTGAGTGTGTGTGAACATAAGGTGAAAAATCTCATAATTTGAACATTTAGATATCAGTGATCCTTTACAAAAAACCCCTAGTTAAACTACGTTATCTTGTTCCTTGCTCAAAATGGAAAACGTGTGCCGATAATGCGCCGCTTTCAAATATTCCTAGTTAATCTATGTGACTAACTAAATGGAGATGGTGAATTGCAAAAATAGAGCGTTGATATGCTTTCATAGGATAACCGAAGGGTGCAAAGGCAACAAAGATTACTTGCTCTAATCGACGATTCAAACCTAGTCTCGCAATTTCCTAAATGCAAAAATTGAATTAAGCTAAACAATTTCTACACTAGCTTATGCATGTGTGGTCTTGGGCCACTTACTTTGACTAGTTAATCTAAGTGTGAATACCAAATGTTTTCAAAACATAAATTGTTCGGAATGCATTGGTTAATTTCCCCCCTACTTAAACTATGTGAAGATTTTTGAAAAAAATCAACTTAAAGAGAAGCTAACTCTATGCCTACAGAAAGTAGTAAAAAGTGAGTTCTCAGAAGCTGTGGGGTATCAACACAAGTGCTGGCAGATACATTAGGGGTTTCCCAGCACACTACAAGCAGAAAAATGCAGAATATAGGGAAAAAAATCTCATTCTGCCATTTGCGCGCAAAAAGCCTTGACAGGTGCGCCTTCCTTTGTGCAGGTCAGATTTGAATGCGCGCCCTGCGCGTCCGTGAGGAAATACTGCGCGCAAAAATCCTGCAAGTAAAAAATATTAGGATCTGCCTTCTTCAGTCTGTCACTCCAGTGAATCTAGGGACTGTAAGATGGGTCAAAGGATTGTCAGCTCCACTCCAGCATAGACAAAGGGTCTCCTACAAAAGATGGCACAACCACATAAACTTGGAACATGTTAGTGGAGTCGCCAATCCTGTTGTGGTGGATTAGTCGCACAGGTGTATGAAATGCACTAGCTTAAAGAGTGTGTTCTACTCTTTAAACTATTGGTAACAGGCAGAAAGTGGTGGAGCTCAAAAGCACATAATTCAATGAAAAAAGTATGCGAATGTATGCTCAAAGTAAACTAAAACTAAAACAAAAATATACAAAATCTATCAAAGAGAGTCCAAACAATAATAACACCAACGACGGCTCAAAGGCCTCTTCTTATTAAACGTTTGAAATGGAGAAGAAATTTTACCCACTTACCAAAGGGCACCTAGGCAATGGCTCTAGGTCTCGATGCAAGGATGTTGCCTTCAAGGCTTTGGCTCTGATGTAGTCTCCCTCTCTCTCTGCCATGGTGGACTAGGATTGTTGGGTGGCCAATGATTGAGTCCTCTTCAGCTCCAGCTTTGGGTCACACACTGCTGGTGTTTCTTGGGCAACTTTGGCCAGCATAACAATGTGATCACCATTTCTTCATCTCTTGGTGGCTTTATATAGGGGAGTTTCAAATCCTCCTTCCCTCCCTTGGTACATGATGGATGGTGACCCAAGGGAGAGGTATGATTCCATTCTGTGCTCACATAATGTCTAAGGAGGCATTGGTGGCTGTCCTTAGGCGGCTTCATATAAGGAGTAACTGTCCTTTGCTTGGTGTCGTCCCGGAAAGCGACATTTTTCCATTTCCAGGAATGCGCGCTTATCGGGAAAAAATATGCGCAGAAGGCACTCTTCTCAAAGGATTAAGCATGCAATCTAGCATTTATGACTAGTTCAAATCTTATTTTCTCAAAACCTTAGAGATTTTAAATACTTTCTTGATTCCATAATGTGTTCCTGCCCTGTAAATCCTTAGGCTTGACATTAATTAATGTCATCTTCTGCTGTACGATTTTCCAGTGTGAACAAGGAGTATAAAAATGTTAATGAAAAAATGGATACCTAGAATATCTAATGAAAGTAGGGTTTTTTTAAATTAGGAAGGTGTATTGGGTTCGTATTGGTAGGAAATTAAATAATATTATTTTTAGAGGTATTTTCCAATATGTAGTCAAAAGAAGGGTATTTTTTACTATTCCACAAACACATGTGATATGTCAAATTTTCATTGGGTGAAGCCCCCCATGGATTAGAGATGCACTAGATGAAATCATAAATCTTGAAAAAATAAACATGTATAAAGATCTTATCAAATGGAATAAAATATCCTATATACTTAGGAGGCTATTCTAGCATCTTCTTCACCTTTCTAAAGTTGAGCCTAGAAAGTTCTGGAGGAAACTTCTTGTTCATAAAATGAAAGAAAGTAATTTGATCCCCTTAAAGAACTAGGATATATATCTTAAGAATATTTATGTGTCCCCTAACACCATGGGCACCATCTTGAACATTGATATAGAGGAGGATATCTTTCCTTTGGAAGATGTGAAGTTCAGGATTAAGCAACTAACTAATGGGAAGTTAGGGACATTCAAGGCTACCAAGTTGAAATTTTCAAAATGGGAAGGTTTTTTCTCATCCCTCATATACCCAAACTCCAAAATTTGGCACTGAAACAAGGCTTTCCTAAGCCTTGGACACTAAGCCTTATTATTCCTATCTTTAAAAGTGGGGATACAAAAATTCCCTCTAACTATAGGATGATTATGATTGGCCACATTTTAGCCAAACTATATCAGTTTATTTTAGAAAAGAATATTAGCCTTTGGATTGAAATCCATGGTAAAAGAGCTAAAGGGTATGATGGATTTAAGAGATATGACTCAACTATAAACCATCTTGTTACTTTTAGGAGCATTGTATGGGAATGTCACAATAATAAAACTGATCTCTTTTGTTGTTTAGTTGAATTTAGAAAATATCTGTACATATTTCCTTGGGATAAGTTATGGAAGAGACTAGAAGAGATAATGGTTGCTCTCGAGTTGAGGGTTAATCTAACTAGGCTATCTGAGAATGTTATTACCAAGCTTATTACCACTGCAGGTTGGTCAAAAGAAATTAAATGCAATATTGGAGTTAAGCAAGGATGTCCCTTACCCCCTACCCTTTTTGGCATTTACATTGATAAGCTAGAAGAGTGTTTGGAAGTTGCAGGATATGGTGGCCCCAAGGTCACTAGTATGGTCACTATGCTTCTCCTTTATGCTAATGATATTAGTTTTCTTGCCAAGAGCCATGAAGATATAGATAAGAAACTTAGAATCCTCCAATATTACTGCTCCAAGATGGGTATGATTGTTAATACTGATAAGAGTAAAGTTAGAATAATTAAATGCACAAAGATAAACTATAATAATTTCATTTATGATAATAAATAATTGGAGAATATTCCTTCATATAAATATATGGGTATTGACATTCATCATTAGCTCAAATAGAATCATAGCATTGAGAAAGAGATAATTGGAGGATAGAAAGCTTATTATGGGTTTGAAAACAATTATAAGTCGAGAGATATTTGGGTATGGAGTAAACAAAATTTCCTCTTTGATACTTTTGTAACCCATGTTTTTTTTATATCGGTGTGAGGTTTGGGGCTGTAGTATATCTAGCGAATAATGGAGGAAGATCGAGCTGATACAAAAGCAATTTATAACCTACAACCCCAAAATCAAAGGAAATACTCTCTACCCTATCCACTTGATTGAAGCTATCCTTTCCCCCATTGAAATCATGACTATGATTATGTATCTCATGTATAAGAAGAAGCTATAAAACATAGAAGCTAATAGGTTCCCCAAAATTGCTTCTAACTCTAGTCGAAACCCCCTCCTCCTATAGAAAATGCATGTAGATTCAACTAATAATTGTAATATGCCAAAACATTATACTTGAATCTACTCTACCAATTTTGGAAACAAATTTAGATCTTGAAATCCCAATTATTTGTCATCATCCCATCACTCTCAGGGAATTGGTAATCATTTTACCCAATCACCCAAAATAACCCTAATTAACAATTAGGGTTATATATATATATAAAAGAAGTGAAAGCAAAAAAAAAACAATTTAAAGAAAATTGTATCTTTGTCTTTATCGAATTTATATTAATTTAAAATATGCGTTTATGATAAAAATAAATGTACTAAAAACATTATAACAATAATAATTAGTACATAACTTATGACACTGTACCATTAAACTTTATGATTACACGATATATAACAATAAAATTTAGAGATTAATTTACCATTTAAAAAAAAAATTCAAATCAATTATTAAAGTTAATTGTAACGTGCAAAATGATTACATGTTTACCACTTTCATGATCCAATCATATGATTGTTTTAAACTCATCTTTAATAGGCGTTTTTATGTGATTGGGTTGCTTAATAATTTGAATTTAATTATTATATATAAAGTTATCATACTTGATATTCAGTGCTTTGTGTTGTTATGAAAAACAAGAGATTAATAACATATAACAAGCATACAAATAAACATAAATCATGTTAAATTCAATAAACAAAATTTAATTGGTTAATTCAATATAAATAAAGTTTGAGGAGAAGTGACAAGATTTTTTATATTTCATGGGAAAATTGGACGACATTTTTCTCTTTTTACCATATTCTCACATTGGCTTAAAAGTCATCTTAAATAGGCTACATAACATGGGAGTGCTATGGAAATATTATGGGTTATAAACTTTTAGCTCATAAACTACTAACAATAAATTGACCTTATGATTGAGTCAAGTTTATACTAACTATCCTAACAATATTCTCCTTAAACTAGACTTGAGAAGATTAACTTCTTCTCAATATCTTTGTTGAAGTCCATATAAAATTTTTACCACCCACCAAAATACATGGATAACCAACATAAATAAAGTTTGAGGAGAAGTGACAAGATTTTTTATATTTCATGGGAAAATTGGACGACATTTTTCTCTTTTTACCATATTCTCACATTGGCTTAAAAGTCATCTTAAATAGGCTACATAACATGGGAGTGCTATGGAAATATTATGGGTTATAAACTTTTAGCTCATAAACTACTAACAATAAATTGACCTTATGATTGAGTCAAGTTTATACTAACTATCCTAACAATATTCTCCTTAAACTAGACTTCAGAAGATTAACTTCTTCTCAATATCTTTGTTGAAGTCCATATAAAATTTTTACCACCCACCAAAATACATGGATAACCAACTTCTCTAGTTTCAATTCCATACATTGACTTTTATTTTTGAGAAATTTTCAAGGCCACTTGTATTTTTGGATCCTCCTAGATCGTTCCTCCCCACTAAGGATATTTTGGTCCTCCAAAAGCATGACCACATCCTACACACTTCCAGTGTCCTCATGAAGCCACACTTTCAACATCTTCATTTCATGCAAATATGGTACATTCATTGCAATCACATACAAAACCACACATGGCTCAAACAACCCCATATTTTCCAAGAGTTTATAAAACCCACTCTTTGTTCAAGTTTACATCATAATAGAAATCAATACCCTGGCTATTAATCGAAGGCAAAAACATCATCATTACTTTAATAAGCGATGGAAAACACTTCATCACTTGTACATTTATATCGCAACGCATGATTTACAAATTATGGCCATGAAAAGCGACTATACCTAGTAAAACCATCTCTTACTCAACAAAGTAAATGGGTCATCTCCTTGTGGTAGATTCAATTGTTGAATGTCTTCAACTGGTTTGTCCATAGGTTCTTTCTGTGCTTGGAGTGACTGACACACACCTTTCTGGTGTCCATCCTTGTTGCAGTAGCTGTTAGTCATCAATATTTTTCACTATATTTGGGTGACTAAAGGATGTTTATAGCTTTCTGAAAAAAAAATATTCCTTGAATATCTTGAATTTCAGAAATCTCACTGCCTTCATTATCCTTATAAAGCTATTTTCACTATTCTTCAGTTAGCCATCTCAAAGTCACCCTGTTGCCCTTAAGAGACTCATTATGGGCTTATACTTCTCATTGTCATCATTCTTTCCTACCTAAGACTTCATTGCCCTATTTTCCCCTGTCAATAGACTCCGTCCTCCCTCTAGGGTTTCTTGTTACCAACTCATTCCCATGTCCCTTTGGGCATAATAACCTATAACAATGCTCTGTTTTCACTTGAAAGTCTCCAAGTCAAATTTCAGCCAAAATCAGGTCAAAGGACACTCACATTAGGTCATTAGGGTTTTGTACCTTTCAAGGTCATCCTTTGAATTAGATGTAATAGAATGTCAAGACATGATTATTCAATAAGGACCTAAAATTTCTGAGGATTGTATTCTCAGTTTAGAACCTGCAAGTAAGAAAATGGGATAATTTTGGCACTTCTGCAGAAGTGTTGGAAGATTTATCAACAGAAGGTGCTGATGATGTAGACTGTCTACTCCTGAATAAAAAAAATTTACAGCAAGGGAAAGAGGAAAACTTGGTCTTGTAGATGAATAGGGTTTTTAAACTTGTTAAGTCCACTTGAGTGCCAAAGAAGTGATTACTTGCAGGAAAATGACATGGAGGAAGCACACAAGGCCAGTTTCGCTTCAAATTTTGTTTCTGAAAAACCGAAGATAAATTTGACAAAAGTGAGAGAGGTTTTTATCAATCATAGGTAAAGGAAGGAGAAAATCCTTTGGTTTTTACACAGGTATCATGGTTTGGGAGAAATTTTAAATTTACAGGTGCTACAAGAGGTTTGTTTCACTTCTAGAGCGACCTTGGGAAAATCAAGTTTTCTCATAGCTAAAGTGTCCAAATGACTTTCTGGATGAGTCAATTGACAACTATACTAGAAGAGATTTCTAATGAGCTATCATGAGCTCAATTTGGAGTTGAGGAAGGCCTTCAAAATTTTCCTGCACTAGCACTCTGCATTTATGCACCATCATTCAGCACTTTTTGGCCAGTCTTGGAAGAATCAACTTTTGGTAGGTCAAAACAACTCCAATCAGAAAAAAAATGTATATTTGGAAATTCGACTTCAGGATATTTCCAATGAGCTATCCTGGGCCCAATTTGGACACTGTGAAGACCTCCAAAAGTGGTCTGAAAAACATTGCTCCGTTTTGTCATCCTGGCATTGCGCGTTCAGCACTTGGTGCTGTGCGTTTGCACCGGCGCTGTGCCCTTGCCAGAGAGGGTTTTTGAGCTTTCTAATCACTCAAATCACATCAAATTGCCTTCAAGTCTTTTCCAAAGTCTTTCAAGCACTAATAAGAGGTAAGTACATGGTATGAGCTCATCTTCAAGCTATTTTGGTCATCATTTAATGAAACCCTAAAGCAAACCCTAAGTTTTAAGCTTGAAATCACTGTTTTACCATTACTCTATCATCCTTAAAGAAAATAAGTCATAAACAGGAGTGATTACATTTCTTAAGGGTTGTCATTGAGTTAGTTTTCCTCCTCACTCATTTCCTACACTTATACCCACTCACTCATTCCCTTCATTTGCAAAGCTGCCTTTTCATTACCCTCCCTTCATCTCATTTCACATCAGCCCTAGGGTTCTATAAAACAGATTTTTACATGTCTAAGGAATAAGACAGTGGTATGGAAGCAAAAATTCCAAGGAAGACCTTCATCATGAGCAAGGGATAGAGACTTTAACAGGTGGACTTGGATGACCAAGATGATCATGAGGCCTCAAAGCTTATCATTAAAGAGAAGGATGCCATGATCAAAGAACTGTAGGACAACATGACAAAAGCCCAATTTGTCATATCATTCTTAGAATAGGAGAACAAGAAGCTAAAGGACAAGCAAGTTCTCATTGAGTTAGAGCCACTAAGGGAAAAAAGACAAGACATCAAGGGTAAGGAAATGATGGAACCTGATGAATCTGACCATTATGATTCTCAAACCATCAAGTCAAGACAAAAAAGAAGAGGTCTTAAGAGAGATTTAGAGTAGGAAACAAATGAGGCAAAGAAACTTAGTTTTGAGGAAAATATCGCTAAGGAAGTTGAATATGACAGAGAGGTATGGATAGACATAGTTAACCTACACCTTGAGAAGCTCATCCATAAGGCAAACAAAGACAACGAGATGCTCAGACACATGTCTAACAAGTACATCACTAGAAACAAGGTTTGCAACATCAAGCTCAGGCAGTTGAAGAAAAAATTGAAGGAAACCCTATCCAAGAAAAAGGAGAAGGAAAAGCTCAATATCCTTTTTGATGTTTCCCTCCAAGCCTCTAAATCTTAATCAACAAGAAAAATTCCAATTTTGGCCCCATTTTGCACATTTTTATTTTTATTTTTGACAGTTTGGCTTGCAGAAAATAGGGCCAAACACATAGCGCCACTGGCGCTGAGCTCTTTTTTGGGGCACTAAAATGGGAAAAGGTCAACATGTTCATGTTCCTCATGCCAAGGACATCATCCTCAGAATATTTCAGCCCATTTGGAGCAAAAATAGTCCCTCAAAAGGGCCAAAAACCACCAAAAAATCACTCTGGGGAGAATAGATTTTTGATAGGAAAATGGGCACTATTTTTCAAAATGAAGGCCGATATGGAAACTAGACAGGACAGGCTTTCCAATGAGCTATCATGGAGCTTTTTTGGACACTGGGAAGGCCTCCAAAACTCAAATGCAAAATAGGTGATTTTTCCAGTCTTGGTGTTGCGCGTTTGGCTTGGCATTGCGCCCTTGTACCTTGGCGCTGTGCCCTTACCAGAAAGTCAAAAAATGACATCAGAAGTTATTTGAAAATATATTTTGAAGGCCTTAAGGACAATTATCTCTAAAATTAGCTTAGTAGTTATGTTAGAAGTTATTTTTGTCATAAATAAGTTTGGATATTTTTGCCTTGGGCCTTGCATGGTCTCAAAGGTCAAAAGCATTAAATATGTAATGAATGACATTTGAAACCCTAGCTAGGGTTCACCTCCTCATTTTGGTAGATAAATACTGCATGTAATGCTTCATTGTTGTTGGTTGATTATTGAGATGAATATTACATGGACTTGGAGTTGTGAAGAAATTGGCTTTGGAGCTTTGTCACTATTTTGAATTGAATGACAATGAAGCAAGCACAATCATAGGATTCATGAACCTATTAATGGTGATGTTGTTCTGATTTTACACTTGTCTTCTTATGTTTTCCATATTTTTCATCTTTTCCTTATGACAGAGTAGAAAATTTAGGTAAGATATGCTATTGAGAGGCACCTTAATTATGTCTACCTTCTGTTGTTTAGATGGTTTCCTCTGCTAGGTCTGATTGAAGAATTATTAATTTCTCTTTGATTCCACTTAGCTTGTTGTCTTGAAAATGATTTTATGGATCCAAGCGAAAGAAGTTTATGGTATGCCTTATCCTTTGGTGTAGCTTAAAACATTGTTCTTAAGGCCTTTCCTTTGAAGTTTACTAATTGGGGTTTGGCTAAAGAAGTTTATGGTTTGCCCTATCCTTTAGTCCATCTTGAATAGTAACTTTGAAGGTCTTTTATAGTTTGATTAAGGAATTTATGAGTTCCCTGCTCTCTAGGGTTTGCTGGATTGTTGTTTTAAATTTTACATGGTGAAGTCTAGTCAAAGAAGTTTATGGTGTGCCCCGTCCTTTGGCTCTCTCTTAAACATAGTGATCTTAAATACCCCTCTCGTTATAGTATATGTTAAAGGATTCTTAATTTCCCTTTAGACCTAGTAAATTCATAATTTAATGTTCATTTCACACTCACCTAAGCTACTAAGATCCATTTGGCTTTGTTAACTTTCCCTATGAAACACCCTTGATTCATTATTGTACTTTCAAGCCTTTCAAAAACCCCATAGCCCAATGGTTTAAATTTCTCTTACTTTATCTATTCTTCTTGACAAGCAACCCAACCAAACAAAATAAAACAAGCAAACCCTATCATTATAACTAGCCTAAAATCAACATCCTAAATCAAACAAGTCACATCTTATATAAAAATATAGAGAGAGCCCTCTCTGAATCCAGGAAGGCTAGGTCCTAGGACTCCAAAGTTGGTTTGATGTTACCCTTGTCTATTTGGTCTTGCTAATCTAACAAATTACAGGGACCTAACAGTAACTACAATGATTCTTTCTCCTCCAAAATTTTTGGGTCCTCTTCGAACGCTTTCTCCTGGTGCACCGATGATAAGTTCCCGTAGAATCCTCACTATCACTGGAATGTGATGAGGTGCTTTCACCATCTATCATTGGTTGGTCGCTGGTTGACTTGGAGAATTCCCCAAATTCCTTATTGACATACCCAAGTCCATCATAACGAGGAAATTCCTCCACTTTGATGGGATTCGCAATTCCTTGGCCATTAATGTCGAGGCCCTTTGCTCAATACCCCATTTTCTTCAAAAATTTTGATCCAACTCCTGTAGTATGTCTCTCAAAAGAAATTAAATCATAATCACAAAAAGTACGTGGAATTGAAGAATCACTTTTTACCTCAAGCTTGTTATGCTGGAACTTTTCGAAGGCCTCTTGCTTGGCTTGTAACTGATGTTGCAACCTTTGTTTCTCCTTCTTTGCTTCTTGTAGGAGTCTCCTTAATTTAAAATTCTCCACCTGAATTCTTTGGTTGATTTCTTCAAGTTCTTGGAGCCATGCCGCATTTGGTGCCCTTTTCATATTTGGTCCAACATCTACTGAAATATTTGTCTCATCACCCAAATCTGAACCCAAGTATATGGGTCCATCTGCTACAATATTCATTTCATCACCTGAATCTTATCCCGGGTAAATTGATCCACCTCCTAAAAATCTCGTAATTGTGATCTTATCATCCTCCTCTGATTCATACTCTTGGTCTTGTTGCAAGATTGAAACTATCTTATGCTTCTCTTTTCTATCATTCCTCTTAGGTCTCAATTCTGGATGCAATTTCCAACAATTCTCCTCATCATTTTGTTCTTTCTCACAATGAGTCCAAGAGGGATTTTCTCCTCTTCTCTTAGTTGTTGTGACCCTCTTTGGGTGGTGATCTTGTTCATGCTTGCCCATGATTTCAAGATGAATAACCTTCACACTAGCTTCATCAAGACTTTTAGGTTCAAATAATATAATGAATGACACAAATAACTATGCAAAGATTTGATATATTTCGTCAACGTCTCAGGAGTGTCTAGTGGAAAATTCAATACTAGTGTTTGTTTACTAAAATCCTATGTAAAATTCTGAACATTTTGACCTTTAATTTGTTTCAAATGTTTCCATTCCGTCATGACTTTATGTCTATAACCCAATGGGTAAAAATCTCCCCTTAAGCAGAAATGAACTCAAACCAAGATGAAAGGCGTTTATAAGTTTTCTTATCACCTTTCTACAACTTGCCTTCCAACCATACGATAGTAGTGCCACTCAATCGAAGGGATGTTAGCTGGATCTTGGCTTCATCCTCTTTGATTTGTTGTATGTGAAAATACACTTCAACCTATCTTATCTAGTTATCCAAAATTTTCTGCATTAGATTCTCAACTAAATATAGGGAAATAAAACTTGACATCCAACTTGAAAAAGGTATTTTAGATGCATTCCTATGATTCCTCTTAGAATGATGAGAAGAGGAAGAAGAAGAAGTTTCAATAGAGGATGGAGAGGGAGGAGGATATCCTTGTCCACCTTCATGGTGTACTGATGCATGATCCTTAGGCTCTTTCTTCTCATGCTTGATTTTCTTCTCATATTTTTCAAATATCTTATCAACTTTTTCTACCATGTTGAAGAAGATCTTGTGAAAATTTCACTCTTCTTCTTCTCATGCATCATCATCTGCCATGTTCCATCTTCGTGGTGCACACCCCGCTTTAGGATCAAAATATTTGAGTTTTCCTTCACCTTTTTGGAGTTTTTTCCTAGTTATAATTCACTCATGCAATTCACATCAAGACGACCAACTCTGATACCAAACTTGATATAAGTGTTAAGGTCCTATAATAATAGGGATCATAATTTTGAATTGGCTATGTTAAGTCTTGTTTTTTTTTTCTTTTCTAAATAAGACTAAATTCTATTAATAAAACATATAATACATGGGAGTGCGGGCCTCTGCAGTTCTAGCCTATGACAAAGGCAATATTATGTAAAATATTAAAAAAGTGACTGCCCCAGAAGGGGAAACCAGCCAGCTTAGGTGTTCTACAGCTGCCCTCATCAAGGAAACCAACTTTGTACATAGAGAGATGATAAATGTTTAAAAGCATCATAATGAACTGGAAAGAAAAGTCCCAAAAACTTGAAACCAGAAACCAGAAAAAGACCTGAAAACTTATGTATCATTGCCTGGGGGAGGTGTCTCCTCCACAATGAGACACCTATACTCTTCAGTCTCATCCGCATGCTTATTACGGGTGTCATCAGTAGCATGCTCATAAACATTGGTGGTGTGTGCGCTGCTAGGATCTCCAACGTCACCCAACCAGTCATCATTGCTGTTGTCGCTGCCCTTATCTCCATTTTCGGTGCTTTTGATTCTGCTGCTGGAGGCTAGAGCGTGCTGCACGACTGCGGCTGGAGCACCCTGGACCGCCACCTTACTGCTATCCTACAGAGGCATTGAATCTGAGATAGAATTCTTGTGAAATTATTTGGGATGAGGGCTATCAGCTCTAATATCTTCCTCTTTGAAGCTAATGGTGATGGTAGCTGTGATGCATGGTCGGTCCAAGGTGAATGTATAGTGAAACCGAGTGAAACTGTGCAGAGTGGGCAGGCAGCGGGGAGGGAAACGTTTCTAGGTGAGGCAGCGAGGGGGGAGAGTTGGCGGGGGAGAATGGTGGGGATCAAGACCTTCGCGTAGCCAAGTCTCGGCCACACCCAATGCAGGTGGGAGGGTATCACCCATACAAATTGTCAAAAAAAGGGGAAGAGGAATCAAAATGAATGGAAATTGGTGGTCTGGACGCACTGCCTCAGCGGCATCTCATACGTTGGTGACGGGGTATGGTGGAGTTAATGGAGGCACAATTGTGAGAATGAGACCACTGGGACGAAGGAGAACTAGGGTTTGAGACCGATAGAGCAAAGGACCCAGGAGCTTATGACCGACAAGGTGCCGAGACAAAGTTCAAACTACAGTGGAGGCTGTGAGAAATATGAAAGCAAGGGACAAATTCAATGCAACAAAGGAGATTGCATCGCCTCCCTGTAGTCGTTCAGGAGCTTGGCTCCGAGACTCTAGGGGGAGAAATACAGCTCGACGACAAAGGCGATGGAGGAAGACTGTCTTGCGAGGTCATTTTGAAGAGCAGCAGAGTGCATCAACAGGCGAGCAGAGTAAATGAGCTCCTGTGAGTGCAGTTGGGGTGATTAAGTGCCCGCGGTTGGAGCCCATGGGTGGCCAAGTGGCTTGGCCACGTGCGGCCCCATGGGCTCACCGTATAAGTTTCCTTAAATATCATTCGCATCCAGGATATGTTAAGTCTTGTTATATTGTACATACCTTTGCATTTCTGCAAATGTTTTCCATATTAATAAATGAAAAGAGTGTATGTCCTAAAAGAATAATCAAAGGAACAAAAGAAATATATATATATATATATATATATATATACATATATATGGACCCCATAAAAAGAAGCAAAAATAAATTCTGAAAGTGTTGCACATTCAAATGCCACTACTCTTAGTTTACTTTACTTTTGCAAATAAATTGTGTGCAGCTTGTTCAAAATGCCACAATTCATGATGATCATACAATCTAATCTTGATCATTCATGACTTTAAATTTTATGTTATGATAGTTAGTGAATAAAGATCTGACCAAACCATTTAATCTTGGCAGATCAATAGTTGGGTAGAGAATAAAATGAGCTCATAAGTTTAATCTGAGTCATTGGAAGATATAAGGTTAGAAATAAGTTAGTTTGCTTATCAAAAGAAAATAAAAGGGTCATCAAGCTCAAATGCACCCAATAAAGGAAGGAAAAAAATGTTAGGATGAATAAAAGGGTAGGTAGAATACTTTTCAAAAGTTATATAAGCATCATTATGCTTATCAAAAATATCTTTCTAACCCTTTTCCCCTCTTAAAAATCATTTTGCCCCTTCCTAGTTCTAAAAGCCCCATCCCTTAACCTTTTCCCTTCCTAAAACCTTAAAAAAAATTTCTAACCCCCTTTCCCCTTTAAAAATCCCCTTCCCATTGCTAAACCCCTTACTCCCTTAATAAAACTTCGCATTTTCCATAAAAAATAAAAAAACCCACTTTTCAATAGTTTAAAGTGCAAAAATAAAAAAAGTGGACCCCCATTTTGATTTAAACTCCCCGCTTAATTTATTTCAATGGCCCCAATTTCATTTGACTCTCCTGCTTTAAACCTTCGGCCTAAACTATTTCTCGACCCACCTCCTTTGAAAACTCTTAAATTCCATAAGCCGTCTGATCACCGCCAATTAGATCGAACGCCTTACAATGAATTTCGCACCCCTCGATGTCTGATATTTAAAACCAAGGCGGGGGGGGGGGGGGCGAAATGGGTGGTTTTATCCACCCGCTCCCCATCCACGTGGCACCACCAGGTTTTATCGCACCCCCTCCTACCCAAAACACCATACCAGCCCACGCCATGTGATAAAACACTACTTTTTAAAATAATAAACCCCCACGCCATGCGATAAACCCTAGTTTTCAAAAATATAAAACCCCTCAATTCCGTTATTTCCTTATCTCTGTTGATTTGAGAAAGAGACCAAAAGCATCATTTCCAACCAATATTGAAGCCCCGCTGTAACCTGGACCCCTTCCACAATCAAATTCTCGGTATTCCAGGTAATTATAATACCCACCACCATCAATTAAGCTAATTAATTAATAAATTGAATCAAATTAATGGCTTCCCAAAGCGTCCAAATTGTAAACCCTCTGCAACCACCCCTATTATATGTCGACCACACTCCTATGGTCAATAAGGACTTTAAAATAATTGACACTGTGAATGATAGTAATCTTTTGGAGCTCCATTGCTGTAGCCATGACAAATTTGTTGATCAAGAATATGACATGCATATGTGGGACTCTAACTTGCCAAAATACAAATTTCCATAGACCTACCAATTCCTTGAAGTCATTAGACTTTGCCGACTTATCTATTTCTCAAATGAAAGAGCTATAGTCACCCCTAACCAAGAAATATTGATTAATATCACTGCTCAATCCATCAATCAAATGCTGTAGCTTCGATCACAACCAGAGGGAGTGGCTTTCTCCATTGAAACCCTTACTGAGCTTTAGCTAAAGCTAGATTTCCCTAAAAGGTCTCAAATCTTTTATAATTTCCTCCCTAAATTAGCTAAAATTCCTAAAACCAACCCACCATACTCTGCTACCATGTTCCGAGAAAGAACAAAACAAATTGTGACCATGCTATCCTGTATTCTAGGATATTTTACTGATGAGCATGTAGATGAATCCATCCTTGGTTTCCTCTCTATATTTTTCCCATGCTAGCCTCCATCCATACTTTTAAACTTTGCCCAATTCCTGGCAGATGCCATGCATGATCAACTGATCAAACTACTAGAAGAGGAGTGTTCAAATACTCCTCAGTATTATTTCGTTTGTTCATATATTTTTAGTCAGAAAGGTTTGTAGTCAACCTACAAAAAATGGTCACACAGGGTAATCCCCAATCTGTTGTCTTTTGGACATCGTTAATCAGAAAGGATTCTAGTGAATTTAGTTTCAAAGAATTTATTGATTATTTTGTATACTCAGTGGTTGATATGCTCAGCAACAACATTCAACCTAGAATAAGTGATGATATCAAAAAAGTTCTATAGTTATATGATCAGAGCAAGACATGAGACTGGTATTTATACCAGAATCAGACAAAGATCAGAGTGTATGGAAGCCAATTAGTCCCTTACAGCTTCCAAAATACCTCCCAATGAGGATATTTGCTTTAGAGTACATAAGGCAAAACTTGAATTTTGATGAGATAAATTTCCTTTCAGCCAAAAAGAAAACTCAGTTCAAGATGAGAAAACCAACTAGGGCCTTTAATATGCAATATTAGGAATGCTGGAAAGGAAGAAGACAGATGCCTACAAGATTTAAAGTTCAGTGACAGTTTCAAATGGTCATATGACCCCTTGGGTGTCATAAGAAAATTAAGAATTAAGTCTAAACTCACCCCTTTCATTCATGAATCTAAGCTTGAGATTAAGAAATATTCCAACTAGTTAGAGTGGTTGGAAAACACTTTGCAGGAGGTGGAGGAGCAACTTGATACTAGTTCCATCCTGCTTACTCCAGACCCATAGGACATGAATGGAAAAAGGGCTAGAGAAGAAGGCTCTTATTCAGCAGAAGCTACATCGGATAGTAAATTCAAGCTTATGTACATAAAGAGAGCAAAGTTGAACCCAGTAATAGAGCAGGAAGAGACAATTGAAAAGAAAATAGATATTTTTACCAGGGATGATGCACCTACAACACATACAAAATACCTTTGCCATCATCTTCCAACACAATAGTCATTCAAAAGAAAAATAGTGCATATATTTCATCATCCAGTAAGTCAGTTAAGAAAGAAAAGGATATCATTGAGAAGTATAAAGAGATTAAAATAAAAAATGAATCATTGAAGGCTGTTACATATGCACAATACTGGAAGAAAACTCCCAATGATAAGAATAGGTTTCTTTCAGCTTTTGACTTCAAGACAAAGAAGATGCAGATGACATTCCTACAGCAAAAGGTACGTGCCCCCAAAACTTCATAAGATTATATAAAGAAAACCTTTGAAGTTATTTCCAAGGATATGCATCCAATTGACCAAATTGAATTCCACAAACAGGCAGGAGAGATGATATATTCAACCATGACACATAAAGCTCTAAGTGTCCAGAAGTTACAGAACTCCCTAGAAAATATATAGTCACAGTTAAAGCTAGAGAAAGCCTCATCACAAGCAAAAGATAACAGGATTAAGTCATTGGAAGATTTGGTAATAGAAGTTGGTTATAATCCAAAGGACATCAAAGAAGTAGAAGAACTTATAAAGAAGAAAAATGTAGACATAGCTTCACTGAAGAAACAATTAAAATTAGCAACTACTGAGCATCCACAAACCAAGGAGGTTTTGGAAACAGGCAATCAAAAGGAGGAAATGATGAATTTAATCATCCAATTGACAACTCAACTAAAGGAAATGGAGACAGAAATGGATAACTTGTATAGGAAAAATAATCTAGCATGGAAGCAGTTCCCATTACTTCTATTCCCATAGTGTCTACATTAGCTCCAGCATCTACATCAGCACCAACACCAGCATCAGCAATACCAACAACCCATCCCACTAATGAGGCCAATAAATTAATCAAAGAAATGGAAGATATGACCATTCAGACTACAGAGATTAACAAGCTCAAGGAACAAGTAAAGAACTTAGAAGATGGAAATAAATTGGCAGAAGTAATGCATCAAGCTGAAGTACAAAAAGCCAATATACTGACTGACAGAATCCACAAGCTAGAAAAGGAATTGTCATTAAAAGAGCCTTTAGCCCAAGAAAAATAGCAATTGTGGGCCAATATCATTAACTCAGTTAATGATATTTGGCGTTCTATACAGACCATATTTGAGCAAAATGACTTGGTGAAGGAAGCTGGTGAGGAAATTCAAAAAGTCAAATCTAATCTTGGAAAGAAACCAGAAGAAGCCTCTGAAATAATCAAATTCCTTAATTCCAAAAATAAGTATGAATTAGAAGAGCTCAGGATAGTTAAAAGAATAGAGACTATCTTAGAGGTAAAGAAAGTGAATAGGTTTTTGAACAAGTTTGATATACTGAGATAGAAGGGTCTGCCTAATCCTCTAGTAATAAATAAAAAACTCATGAGACATGAAGATTATGACAAGAAGTTAAGGGAATTAGCCAAAGAAACTTCCAACATTTCCTCAATGAACGAATTCCCATATGAAAGGTACTTTTATTAACTCTAGAAAACTTATTTTGCCTCCAACATGAGGTAAATCACCTTTTTGTAAATAAGCCTTCATTTTCCAAATATTCAGAGGCAGATGATATTTACTGCAAGATGATGAAAATCAAGATCCCAGATGAAGAAACATGGGAGAAATGGTGATTTAATATGAAGGGTGAAAGAACATACAGATGAAAGAAAAAGACAGATTAAAGAAACAAACATGTAACATCAATCAAAGAATCTGGGCCAGATATCAGTCAGTTAAAAGGTGTCACTAGCTTTTTGCATAAAGATATTTCATTTTCGTAGAATAAATCCTAATAAGTTGACATGATATTTTTTGTAAAGTTTTTTATAAATACTTCATCATTCGAAGTATCAAGTGTGGATTTCTGAATATTTCTGTAACTGGCTGATCTCTTGCCTGAGGGTTCTTGTACCAAATTCCAGTTGACAGACATAAAAAGTTATAAAGAAACTTCTTTACAAGATTCATGTGTTGAGCTATCTCAGTGAGGTATAAATTTCAATTGTTCATGTTCTCTTTCTAAGTATTCCATAAACTTATATGTGTTCTGAATTTGAATGTTATAATAGGAGTTTTACTGCAGAATTTTCTTAAACATTACACTATGATTTTAACTGTTATAAATTTCTATGTTTTATTCTGATATATGGTTTAGAGAATTCTTAATTTCCCTCTAATCCCGATTGACTTTCTTCACCCTTCTTCATTATCTGGTTTAAGGAATTCTTAATTTCTCCTTGATCTCGATTGAAAAATCACTTCACCATTCAGCCTTGAGATCTGATATTACTCACCTGTCTTGCCTTGTAACACTTTATTTATAATTTTATTTTGTTCTTTTTTAAAAGCATATTGACTCCATAGCCCAATGGAAAATGGAAAATCACCTATTCATGTAAATCATTAATTCCACCTACCATTCAAAATCAATTCAAATCAAGCATACATAACTAGCCTAAAATCCATAAAATAAACATAGTTAAATCATATAGAGAGAGCCTCTTTGAGTTTAGGAAGGCTAGATCCTAAGCTCCAAAAGTGGTTTTATAGTTACCTCTGATATTTATTTTTAATGCTTAGAACAACCTTTGGAAATTTTGGAGTGATAACATATTGACAACTCCACTGGGGATAAATCAGTCCCTAGTTAAAATAAATCTTAAAGGAAACAATTTTCCTCATTTTTCACATGAAGCTTTGAAAGGGTTGTTTGAATTTATCATTATAAGTTAAAATTCTGGCTTCTAAAAGAACATATTATACAAGGGCTCATCCTAATCCACAGCCTGCTACAATTGTTGATGACCCTGACAGAATTTTAAGAAAACCTAAAAAAGTAGAAAGTCAAGGAAGTAATAGTGAGTTAATTAAAGAAAATTCAATTCCTAAGGAGTTATCAAGCATACATGATTTATCACTTGAGAATTCTTTATTTCGTACCAAATCTGAAAAATTAGTCCATGATATTGTGATAGACCCCAATTTTATTCAATTTATTGAATCAAAGAAGGATACTATACAACTTGATTTAGATCAATAGGTTCTAGAAACTTTTGACAAACTTGATGTTTTAACCTCAACTTTGATAAAAGATATAGATGAAGCCTATTTTCAACAGTTAGTTAAAATAGCTTCCCTAACTGCTGCTACCCCTAATATCTCTACAGTGTCTTTAGAAACTGTAAATACAACTTCATTCAGTTCTACTTCACCTATAATATCCACCACAATTCATTCCACAAAACCATTCATACCTAAAATTCCTCTCCAACCTAAAATTTCAAGTCCATCTTCAAGAACCACTACTCTACCTCCCAGTCAAGCTAAAATCTTAGCAATGGCAGATAGATTTTCCCCTTTGGCCTTACAGGCCCCTTTACATGCCATGCCACAATATTACTAGAGTAAAAATTTTCAGTTCGATGGTACTTGTCAGTATCCTGCTCAACAACATGTAGATAAAATGACAGATTATTTTGAGTTACATGAAGTTGACGAAGCTGATGTACAAATGAGATTATTTGCACAGACACTAGCAGGAGGTGTTAAAAAATGGTTTAAATCACTAACCATATTGTTGATTTAGCTACTTTCCAACAATTGTTTATAAATATATGGGAAAGAAAGAAAAACCCTCTCCAGAGATTATCTGAATATGAGAACATTATGAGATCTCCTAATGAATCTATTTAGGATTACTGTACTAGGTTTAACAACATTTACAATGCAATTCCAGTGAATATCAAACCTCCACTAGGCTTAGCCCTAATTAAATTTCTAGAGGGTTTTGATGCTGACATGTCCTATCAGTTAAGAGAAAGAAACCCTGCAACTTTAGAAAAAATGCAGAGTGATGCAGTTAGTGTAGAAGCTAACTTGCTAGCTAAAAGAGCTAGGATGAGGAATGAGAGGAGAGTGACTATTAAGGAATAACCTTCCACTTCATATGTTAAAATAGATATTTTAGCTTAAAATGTAGAAAGACTAATGGATAGACTAGAGAACATGGAAAGAAAACTTCAGTGGGAAAATCAACAAGGTCCCCAAATTAGAAATCCCAACTTTAGGAAAAATCCTAATACTGGTAAATCAAGAGAAGTTTTACCCGATCAATAGATTAGACCACCTTTCTAGGAAAATTATGTTGAAAGTTCACAACAACATGAAGAAGACCAGGACACCCAGATAAACTTGATGGGAGTAAACAACGAAGATGCCATTTTTCTTACCCATGAAGAATAAGAGTTGTACATGTCACAACAATTACAATTAGAATATGGAGAGTCCTTTGACTACAAACAAGGCTATGAATCTGCTATCTACGAAGTCCATAAACAATATAGCCTTAGAAGCAAAAAGAACACAAAGGTTCCTATTAAGAAACCAGTCCACACCCAAACTAAGAAAACAATAGAAGCTCCTGTGACCAAAATTCTACAAATCCTCCCTAGAGAAACTCAGAATGATTCCAGTGCAAAGATTGTAGAAATCACATAAAATTATACTCAAACCGTTCTAGACAAGGAAATTGAAAACAAAATAGTTGACACACAAACTGAATTACCAACTGTTGATAAAGAGGACAAAACCAAACAAGCCACAATTGGTAAAAATGAATCATTAAATTAGGAAAAACTCAAATTCCATTCAATATCAAAATTGAGATAGCCAAATTAAGAATACTAGTTCCTTTAACAAAGCTGGTGAAAAATGACTCATACAAGGCACAAATTACTGAAACATTAAACATAGGTGAAGGTGAAGATGCTGTCAATCTCAATGATGATCAAATTGAGTTATTGTTTGGTCCTGAAGTAAATGGAAAACATCAAAAAGGGGGTGTTCCTCCATTCTATATTAGCCTAAACATTCATGATAAAATCTTACATAATGCTATGTTGGACGCAGGAGCATCTCATAACTTAATGCCTAAAGCAGTCATGGAAAAATTAAACTTAGACATCACCAGACCCTACAAGGACCTGTTCTCCTTTGATTCTAGTCAAGTCAAATGCCTTGGCTTGATACAAGACTCGTGTGTAACTCTAGTCCAGTGCCCAGCAAAGAGTATCGTTATGGACATAGTAGTTTCCTATATCCCTCCAAAATATGGTATGTTATTATCTCGCTCATGGGGAGAAAAATTATAGGGATCACTGCAATTAGACATGTCATATGATACCATTTCTATATTTTGTCAGAAAAGGAAGCTATATAGAGAAACCTTGATGAAATTCATGGTAATTAGTTTAGAAAGACCACATAATTATCCTATCTATTCCATCAATTATGATCTGGACTCATTTATCTTATGTAATTCAGACAATGAAAAAGGTAAGAACACGGCTGTAGAAGCGAAACACAAAGAAGTTGATAGTGAAAATATAACACATGAATTTACGTGGCATTTAGATTTTGATGGCCCTGTAAATATATTAGGAGAAGGAGCTGTAGTATGGATCTACAATTTAGAAAATGATCATTCAGAAGGACATGCTTACAGATTAAATTTCAAATGCACTAACAACATGGAAGAATATGAAGCTTTAGTGCTAGGCCTTCAAATTGTAAGAAAACTTGGAGCTAAAAGAGTTTCCGTCATGGGAGACTCATAACTCATTATAAAACAAGTCAAGGGAGAGTACATTACTAATAACCCTAGACTTAGGTGTTACAGAGAAACCATCCTAGACTTGATAAGATGTTTCCTTGAGACTAATTTAGTTGTCATTCCAAGAAAGAAGAATATGCAAGCACATAGCTTAGCCAATTTTTCTAGCACATGCATGTTACCCTTTCAGCTGAATCATCAATACACAGCTGAGGTAAGACATAGACAAACCATACCTAACAATTTAAAGTATTGGCAAATCTTTTCACAAGACAATAAAATTCTTGATTTTATGATTTTTGAAGGAGAATTTCAAAACAGTAATATAGACACAGACTGTACATTAGATTATACCATAAATAATGAAATATATGTAAATGATGTAAATAAAATAGAACCAACTAGATTCACTAATGTAGAAATATAACGATTAGAAACAGTAGAAATTGAGGAACTAATCAATGATGAATCATAAGTTTTAAATATCAAATACAACATTTTTCCTTAGGGATTAGCCCCACTAGAAGAACTCTTTGACTCCAATGATGTAGCTAGAAAACCTAAAATGGAGCCCCTAAGGTCAGATATAGAGGAATGCAACATAGGAACAAAGGAAAATCCCAAGCTTATCAAGATATCTAAGACATTACCTCTAGCTGAAAAGCTGAAGTACATTAGCTTGTTTAGAGAGTTCAAAATCATTTTTTCCTACAATTATGAAGACCTCAAGCCTTATGATACCAGCATTATCTAACATAAGATAACAATAAGAAAATCATAATCCCTTTAAACAAAATCTAAGGAGAATTAACCCTGTTCTTATGCCATTAATAGAAAAAGAAGTCAAAAGGATGTACGATGCTCAAATCATAGCACCCATCAGATATTCTGATTGGGTCTCTAATTTAGTCCCTACTAGAACTAAAACAGGAGAAATTTGACTCTATGTTGATTTCAGAAACTTGAACAAAGTATCACTGAAGGATAATTATCCCCTCCCTAAAATGGACCACATTCTCCAGATCGTAGTAGGGTCATCCAAAATTTGATTACTTGATGGATTTTCTGGATATAACCAAATCCTAGTCGAACCTGAAGGTCAAGCTAAGACTGCATTCACCATTCTCTTGGGAACTTTCATGTACTTTAAAATGCCCTTTGATCTAATGAACGCTGGAGCAAAACTCCAAAGAGCCATGGACAGAGCCTTTGCAAAAGAAATCCATAACTTTTTAGTCATTTACCTAGATGATATCATAGTGTTTTCCAAGTCATATAATGAACATCTAGACCATCTAAGAAAATTATTCATAAAATGAAGAAATTTTGGCATATCCTTAAATTCTAAAAAGTCACTTTTTGGATTAGAAGAAGGAAAAATTCTGGGACACATAATTTCAAAAGAGGGCATTAGAATTGATCCAGCTAGAATATAAGTAATCCTAAATATCAGTCATCCTAGAAACATTAGAGAATTACAAGCATTTTAGGAAAATAATTTTTCTTAGAAGATTCATCCCTAACTTAGCAGAACTATTTAGACGTTTAAAAAACATGTTAAAAAAGGATTCAATACTTAAGTGGAAAGTAGAGGACCTGACCTGCAGTTAGTGACATCCCAGCGACCTATCCCCAACCCCTCATGAGCTTTCTCACCATCATGATTAGATGTTGTTGCTGCAATCACGCCATATGTGGGAGGGATAATCCAGCATACGCTCGAACACTCTTACCGCAGTTGCGCCATGAGATTCCCATGCATACATTTAAATGGAACCTTTTGTGTACTGACAATTAAAGGCCCTCTCGCCGTGGGTCATTAAGCATGTTGACTGAATACGTATTTTAAGCTCGTTAATCTCATATTTTTTTGTCTAGGGACACCATTATCAAAGAGTAATTGTGATGTTGTGATGTTCCACACAGGTCGACCCCATGGGTGACAAACTCCTTAGTCTTGTCACAACATCAAGGGAAATAAAATTGAGCTCAACGACAAGGCCAAATTTGTGAGACAGGGGAGGAGGAGGAGCAAGTGACCAGTACTGTTAAAAGGAGGATGGTGTGATACATGTTGAGCAGAGAAAGAACCTTTTATGTCATAGATGCAAAAGGCTTTCTTCACTAGTGCACACCAGGTACCTAGAAATTCTCCATTTGGAAATGTCCACACCAGATGCCATCTCACATAAACCAGAAGCGTTTGCTATGATCTAAGCTTACGTAGGGATAGGATGGAGTATTTTCTGAAGAAGTTTTGAAGATCCTGCACAATACCAGCTCCATGTCGATGTCTGCACAAAAAGGAACATATTTCACCACTTCGACAAGTCTAGCCTAAAGTATAGCCCGGTGAACAAAGCAGACTCAGGAGATTTCTCTAGAGAATGATAATCTCATTCGAGGCATTCTCGTGTCGGGTGTTAGCCACCTATAAATATTTATTATAGCAAAAGGTGGCTAAGACTTTTTGAGCCTTCAAGGAACAAATTTCATTACTAAAATCTGTTGGCTCTTGAAGAATCTTGAAGGCCTCCTGCCTTTTCTCTGTCCAAAACTTCACTGATATTCCCTTCTTACACTCAGAAATCCTGCTAATTTCCAAGCTAGATTACTGCTGCAAGACCTTCATTTTCCCCTTTCTCAAACCTTCATTTGATCCCCTTTTTCTCCATAAAAAATCTCTTGTTTTCATAAATCCTCTTCTTCCATTTATGAAAAGCACTTTTCCATAGTTAAAAACCCATTTTTTAAACTATACCAAAACCCTTTGAAAACATTGAAAAATCAATAAAAATTCATATTTTATATACAAGCTTTAGCCCCCTTGGGCTAAGTTTCTAAACCACTCCGCCCACATGCCTCCACCCTGGAACCCAGTGCTAAACCCCTCACAGTGCTTATCGCATCGCAAACACGAGAGCGCCAGTCTTTATGCCATTATAAAAGTTCCGATGCGATTGCGCGATCGCATCGCAATATTCCAATGAGAAGATTAAAGCACCCTCACCCGATCCACGATTTACGATACCCCCTATCACATCATTATTTTGTATGTATATACCATGGGCCCACCTTCCATGCTTTAAAACTTATCAATAATCCATCCCCATTCCTTTTTCCTTTGTAAAATGCAAAAACCCGCTTTTCCAAAGTTTTGGTCTAAAAACTGAAATCACGTGTTAATATAATGGGTTGATTGAAAAGCCCATCCTTGATCTTCCAATATGCGATTAGCTCCTCCTTTCTAGCCCCTGGTCATATCATCCTTCCATGTGCCCTAAGGCCCCGCAATCGAGCACCATGCCATTTTATATTTCCTTTGCACAAAGTTTAAAACCTTTGGGTATATATTAAAACGCGTCGGTTTATTATATTTTATACCTCCGCCGGTCCAAAGTTCAAAGCAATCTCCACCATCGATCTATTCTATAGATCAATGATACGGATTTTATCTCCCCATGGTCCCCACTTCCCATAAGCCGATTGCCCAAAACTGGCGGTATCCATCGCACCGCCTTTGGGGCAAGGGTGGTTTTTTCCCGATGGCCAGCGATTCCATACAACGGTTGACACACGTCCCATGTACCTTTTTCAAAACCGCCGTCCATCACGCATAACTGCAGTCCATCGCGCATTATTTTTCGGATGCAGATGCCCAGCGATATTGCCGTGGATCTTCTGATCTGGGGCGGGCCATCCAACGGCTATCGCTCGCCGAAGATGCATGATAGTTAACTCTGATGCACACGCGATAACTCAGGGTATGGCGCACCATCCAGTTCATCTCCGTTGTCGATATGATCTGCAGATTGACGGCCCACAATTCACCTCCTGATTCCTCTGTTTGACTTTCAACCTCCGCTCTCGACCGTCGATCTCTGCGCAGTCGATGGCCCAGATTTAATCTTCTTCCGCCCATTCTACGATCTCTCCCGATTAATCCTGACCGTTGGATGATGCCATCCAATGGCCACGCTTACTCCACACCTCCTCTGCAGCAATAAACCTAAAACACACAAGATTTTTAATTATTTTATGTTTTGTGCAGGTTTTAAAAGGTTTCTGTTGTTATATTGAAGAAAGGCTAGGAGTTGGGTATGACGATTCTCGTGCTTTCGGCCCATAAAAGAGAACCATTCATAGGGCTTCTTTCAAACGTTTTATCAGTGTTCCATGGGTGCCGATACTATAAAGGCCCTGTGTGGCTCTGCACATTGACAAGACATTGTGTTTTTAACACAATTTCAAAAGAATGTAGGTTTGAAGACAAAGCACAACAGAATGAAGATTAAAGAAAGAATTTTGGGGATCACGGCTAAGAATGATTATCAAAAGCCTAATCCCCCCAAATTAAACGTAGTTAAAGGGAAATCATAAGTGTTTAACAGACATAAAAGGCTTCCACTGCTTCAAATGAGGCGAATTGATTCCTCAGCTACCATAAGAGCCACATGTTGCCTCAAACCTTTCAAACAGAGGCCGAAGTTATTGAAGAAAATCAGATATTCACCTCCAGCGCAGCCAGGGAGTTACTTCTGCAAAGAAAATTAATAAATAAAATATCTGCAGAGTTATTCCACACAGAACATAGAGCCTCAAAG
Source organism: Pinus albicaulis (assembly GCA_034641835.2). Taxonomy (NCBI): domain Eukaryota; kingdom Viridiplantae; phylum Streptophyta; class Pinopsida; order Pinales; family Pinaceae; genus Pinus; species Pinus albicaulis. The sequence continues at coordinate 13,468,828 of CM076573.1, forward strand.
TCAAATAAAGCTCCCACATAGCTTAATTCATAAATGTAAAATAGTTAATACAGAGAGCCACTTGTAAACTTCTTCATCGAGCCCCTCAAAAGGCCAAGAAGTCTTGAATCTGTATTAATTGCCTTAAGAGATCTTTTATCAGATCCCACCTCCTCATCCTTCTATAAATACTTCTGTAGAAGATGAGAGGTTGGTTGGTTGGTTGTTGTTTTATCACAATCCGTAGTATTGAAACTCTCTGAAATCAATACATAGTACTTTGAAGTTGAAGAACAAATTGAAGTCTTGGAGATATTGATGATGTTGTTGCATGTTTGTTCCTGAGAAGGCTCTATCATTGGATTCATGAGCTTGGCTGTTGGTGAAGTATTCTAAATTGTTTCATGTTTTTCCCTGTTTTCATTATGTTCCATAATTTCTCACTACAGTAGGATAGAAAGTATTAGGCTAAGAAATGACTCTTGGAAGCACCTTAGACCTGTTCATCCTTCACTGTTTTATGTTTTCTTTTGCTGAAGTATTTTAGATGCTTTAATCTTTCTCTTTAGTCTTCATGCTTGTTTACTTCCTTAATAGTTTGAACATTTGGTTTTAGCATGATTTATGGTTCTCCCTGCTTGTCTGTTGCCACTTAAAAATTGTTATTGAAGTCTCCCTTGGAAGTTCTTTTCTTATAGTGAATCAGAGAGGTCTTTTTTGATCTTGCCCTTTGTTCTCACTTAAACAGTTGGCTTAAAGGTCGTTATAATTATGATCATAGATGTTTTTAGGTGTTCCCTCTTCTATGACTGTGATTATCAGTAAATCTTATATGTTTTCTAAAGTCCTTTAGAATAAAATCTTTGAGGAAATAGGGTGTTCCCCGAATCTTAGATTTTACTTTGAAAGTTGTTTTGAAATCAGTGTTTGCTTAAAGGTGTGATTTGTAGAATTTATGGTTAGCCCTGTCTATCAAAGAAATCTTTATTGTTTCAAATTCCCTTTGTTGAGAATTAAAACTCTCTTTCCAAATCCTTAACGTTCATTCCATTCCAAAAACAAAAGGATCCTGTGGCCAAGTTAGATTTGCCCTTTGATATCCCATATCCTTTGATAAGTGTGTTATGACCTATTTTTGACTCCATTGCCCAATGAAACAGATATTTTACTGTCCTATATATCTTTCCTAGACCTTTTATGTTCTGCTGTATCAATTCAATCCAACCAAACAAACAAACAAATACTTGCACTTAATAACTAGTCTAAAATCAATACTATAAGCTCACAAGATAAACCTTAGCAATTTTTTTTTTGAGAGATCCCTCTCTGAGAATAGGAGGACTAGATCTTGTAACTCTAAAGATTGGTTCTGATGTTGCCTTGTCTTTTGATTTTCCAAACTATCAAAACATAGGACACCAACATAATGGCGATCATGGTGGGTCCCTGAGTAAAATCTGCAAAACAAAACACTCGCTGTCTAAATATAACATAAGTAACCTTCTTCAAGCACTACCAAGCAATGGTAGTCATGATAGGTCCTTTTGAATCAGTGAAAAACTAAGTAACCCTTAGTATTCTCATAAAGCCCTGTCAAACCTTGAAGTTTTCAGTTACTAAGCCATAAGAGTAAACTCTGTACGTTTTGACACCCTAGCTAAGTGTTAAATCAGAATTAGAACACTCTCCTAACCTATAAGACCAAATTAACTCAAGAAAACCCAAAAAATTTCAGTTTGGCTTCATAATAAACTTGGTGGTGGACCATAAGACCTTTTACCTCCAAAAGAGCTAAAAATTCCCACCTGGCGACTCCACAACCCTAAAAAATAGACCTTAAGACTCCACTGGGAAGACCCCAAGTCTTGATAAGCATCATATAAACTCAGCTAGAAGGTTTTAAGATTGAAATCTTCTTTCTTCCGAAAAGATTAGTTAGCCTCTTAAATATTGTCATATTTGGTTAAACTCTCTTTCTAACCAGGTCTGAAAAACATAGCATAGTGGCTCCTAAAAAGGTTCACATCCAAACCCAGATCCACCTAAGATAGTTGATAACCCAGAAAAAATCCTTTGGAAGTCTCCTAGGATTAAATTATCAACTGTTTTCAGATCACCCTTGAGAGTTAATTCAGTTCCCAAAAATCTTGCAGCTCTACAACAATCACAATCTGACTTAGTAAATCCATTTATAACTAGGTCATTTGATGATATAACTCAGCTAGACTCTAAATTTTCACTCTCATCCCCTGAAACAAGTGAGCATCCTGGTAATAGAGAAACCACACCTCCTGACTTAATTTTCCTTCACAACTTAGGTGTCTCTCATCCAAGATCAGCTCAACAATCTATTCCTGGTCCATCCACTTCTGCCCACCCTTCATCCACTGTTCAAACCACTACACCTCAGCCCACTGTTCCTGTTATAAATCCGCCGCCACCAACTATCATGGCAGCATGGTATGCTCCCCTAGTCCTTCCTGTACCATTAGTTAATCTTCCACATGACTATCAGTCCAAAATTCCATTGTATGATGCCAACAATGCTACAACCGCATCACAACATGTAGATAAAATGAATTACTACTTTGATAGAAATGAAATCGATGATGATTCTGTCAAGCTTAGGTTATTTGCTCAGAGTTTAGGGGGAGAAGTAAGAAAATGGTTCAAAGGTCTAGCCCCCCATAGTATTAATGATCTCCAAGGCTTCCATTAAACGTTCCTAAACAAATGGGAAGTAAAGAAAAACCCTCTCCAAGTCCTTTCTGACTACAAGAACCTCCATAGAAATACTGGGGAAAGTGTGCAAGCTTACTGCACTAGGTTCAATAGTGTGTATAAGGCACTTTCCCCAGAACTAAAACCTCCACAGGGCTTAGCTTTAAATAAATTTCCTGAAGGGTTTGACTCTGACATGACCTATCAGCTGAGAGAAAGAAATTTTGCAACTTTGGAAGATATGCAACAGGGTGCTCTTTCTGTGGAAGTCAACTTGATGGAGAAGAGAGAAAGAATGAAAACTGAGAAGAGAGTGTCTTTTAGAGAAGAGTCCACTCCTTCTACTTCAAGCTCAAAAATGGAGAGGATGTTGGAAGAAATGATGAAAGAGATGAGTATAATTAAGAAAGCACAAGAAAATCAAAACCAAGCTGCTCCTCGAAATTGAAATCATAATTATAGAAGAGAAAAAAATCAAGACAAACAGAACGAAAATGACCAACAGATTAGACCTCCCTTCTAAAAAAACTATGTAGATCAATATGAGGAAGATGGAGAGTTGGAAAGGTTGGAAGAATCCCATGTAAACTTGATTGGATCAGATAGTGGAGATGATGTTTTCCTCACTCAGGAAGAACAAGATTTTTTCTCTTCTGATCCAAATACAAATACCTATGAAGATTCTGATGACTATAGATTAGGTTTTGAAAATGCAATCATGGAGATACATAAACAGTATGATCTTAGGAGCAAGGGAAACATAGATAAATCAAAAGATAAGAACACTAGCACTGCTGTCAAGAAAAACGCAGAAAATCAGCCCAAAAAGACAACATAGAAAACCAACATTTCGACTAAAAAACCAGATTCAAAAAAAGACAAAGGTGTCCAGCCAAATGTTGAACAGAGTATCCCTAGCACTTCAGCTAGTGGTCCTAATAAAATTATCCCAATTACCATTTCAAACAAAGTTCAGCAAATCAAAGTTGCTGAAAAGAATTCAATTGAAAAAACAGATGTAAATACAAACAAGTCAATTATCCCTTTCAGCCTTGAGGGAAAAAAAGTCAAGTCACCACCCCCCTAGTTGAACTAGTAACCCAAGAAGTGTAAAAAAATCAAGTTTTGAAAGCTTTGAACTTAGGAAGTGATACAGACACTTTAAACTTGACAGATGACAAACCTGAGCTATTGTTTGGTCCAGAAGTTGAAGAAAAATATCAAGAAGGGGCTGTCCCTCCCTTCTATGTTAGCTTGAACATACATGAGAAAATTTTACACAATGCCATGTTAGATTTGGGAGCTTCACATAATCTGATGCCCAAGGTGGTAATGGAGAGCTTAGGCTTAGAGATTACTAAACCATACAAATATTTGTATTCTTTTGACTCAAGCCGAGTCAAATGTTTGGGTTTAATCAAGGATTTATATGTTACTTTAGCTCAGATCCCTGCTAAGAGTCTGGTTATGGATATAGTTGTAGCTGACATTCCCCCTAAGTATGGCATGCTCTTATCAAGATCATGGGGAGCCAAACTTCAGGGAAGCCTTCAAATGGACATGTCTTATGCCACCATCCCTGTTTTCAACCAAAACAGAAGACTATACAGGGAATCTCATTTGAAGTACATGGTGAGCAACATGGACAGACCAAAAAATTCTCTAATCTATTCTATTCAATCAAGTTTAGATTCCTTTATCTTATATAACGAACATGAAATTATCCAACAATATAAAGCAAACATAGACCCAATCAGTTCACTACAACAATCCAATCTTCCCTTTGATCAAATTCAAAACATTGACAATCAACAGCAACAAGAAAATGAAAATAAGAATGGCATACTTTGGAAAATAAATTTTGATGGATCTTGTAATAAAACAAGTGTAGGAGCAGGTGTGTGGATTCAAAATACAAAACAAATTTTTTCATACAAAATGGATTTCCCATGCACTAACAATATTGCTAAGTATGAAGCACTTCTCCTAGGCTTACAACTGCTTAAACAGTTAGAAGCCCAGAGGATATCAATCTTAGGAGATTCTGAACTTATCATAAAACAAATCAAAGGAGAATACTCAGCTAAAAATCCAAGACTTAGGGAATATTGAAACGTTGCCCTTGATCTATTGAAAACCTTTGAAAAATATGAACTTATTTTCATTCCAAGAGAATTGAATCATCTAGCAAATGAACTCGCTTTTAATGCCAGCAATTGTCAAACACCTGAAATAAATCAACAACTTAGTGTAAAAGTAAAACACAGACCTGTTGTGCCTGATAACCAAGATCACTGGTAGGTGTTTGACTCTGACAAACACATAGACGATTTCTTAAATTCAGAAAATGATTTCACCATACCAACATCAGAATCTAGCCGTAATCAGAACTGCCCATATATTGAAGAAATCCCAGAAGCTGAAATAACACACTCTGCTGATATAAGTCATTATAAGAATACGTTTTGAAGCAGAGTCAATTGAAAACGTGGACCAAAGAGACTCGGAAGTTTTAGAATGTAAGGACGGTTCAATTCCAAGAGGTCTCTCGCCTTTGGAACACCTTTTCGATTTTAATGATGTAGCCAAAGAACCAAGAATGGAGCCTATGGAAACAGATGTAGAAGAACATAACATAGGAAGCCTAGCAGAACCCAAGATTATTAAACTGTCCAACACTCTCCCAGCTCACATAAAATTGCAGTATATAGAGCTCTTCAAAGAGTTTAAAGATGTTTTTGCCTGGGCATACACAGATCTGAAATCATATGATGCTAACATCATTCAGCACAAGATTCCTTTAAAGGAAAATCAAAAGCCCTTCAAACAAAAACTGAGGAGGATAAACCCACTTTTATTACCTTTAGTTAGAGCTGAGATTGAAAAGATGCATGATGTTGGCATTATAGTACCTGTTAGATTTTCAGAATGGGTATCAAACTTAGTTTCTATGTAGAAATTTGAATAACTGTTAGATTATTCATCGAGATTATCCTGATCACACACTATTTGAGCTTCATGCATAATACATAACCTCTTCTACTATTGATCATTAATTGTGGAAATATAAACAACCGCATGCGTACATTAAAACCATAAACAATCACACACATAAACACAATATTTATGGGAAAGCTTAAAGCTGAAAACCCCCAACTATTTGTATATTATAATGATAGAGATCATGTAACAATCATTGTACAAACTCCTCACAAGCTCTCAGTACAATCCCCAATTGCTACACACTACACAAGCTCAGATCTCACAAAACACATGCTCCAATCTGCTCCACCTGTTAGCCTGCCTCTACTGCACAATCCAAGATGAATAATGTCCCAATCTGAGTTCGAATCCACCTGGTGTGTACTGCGCAATCCTTATTGGCATCTCCATCAATGTGTGGTGCAAACTCATGCACAAGTATAGTCACAACTGATAGTCACACTGCTCTTTCACCTACCTCTTCACTGGTCTCCACTGAACCTGTCCATGCACTGAAGTTAACTGATGTATTCTTTAGTTGATTAATGAGTTAATAATTAGTGAATTAATTAATAATTAATTCACACCACTCTCACTAGTGTATCAATCAGTTAGACTAGATACAACTAGCTCAACTATGTTTAACTAAGTTAAACTGAATACAACTCCACTAACTTCCTCAATCAACTCCACCAAACTCTGTCACATGAGTTCTAACTTAAGTCTCCATGCAATAGCTCCACTTAACCCTCAGGAATAGCGTAGTTCCTTCTGTCAGCTGCATGTGCCACTTCTGTGCACTTAACTGAAGTGCTCCAAGAGGATAAGATAATGTTTAGAGTCCAAATATTATTAAGAGCTAATAATATTCGACATATCTATTTTTAGACTGGCAATCTAAAAATAGATTCTGCCCAGTATGTCTAAAAATAGAAGTCCATCTATTTTTTCCGACTTGACCAACCATCCAAAAATAGCATCCTTCAACTCATAGAACATGATCCATATGTCTAAAAATAGACATAGTCTAAAAATAGACTTTGCACCAAAAATAGCCTGCGGGCCCACTTAGTGAAGGCAACTTATTTTCACTAAGCTCATCATCTTGTTGCATTCTCAACATTCTGTTAGGAAAAAGACAGGGGAAATCAGACTCTGTATCGATTTCAGAAACCTAAACAGAGCATCCCTAAAGGACAACTACCCATTTCCCAAAATGGATCATATACTTCAGAGGGTAGTTGGGTCAAAAAGGATATCACTCTTAGATGGGTTCTCGGGTTACAACCAGGTGCTAATGCTCCCAAGTGATCAAATCAAAACTGCTTTTACCACACCTTGGGGCACCTTTATGTATGTCAAAATGCCTTTCAGATTAATGAATGCAGGGGCCACCTTCCAAAGGGCCATGGACATAGCCTTTTCCGAAGACACTGTCTATTTCATAATCATTTACCTTGATGACATAACTGTTTTCTCAAAAACTGATGAAGAACATTTGATTCACCTAAGAAAAGTTTTTGAGAAATGTAGGAAATTTGTGTTGTCATTGAATCCCAAAAAAACACTCTTTGGTCTCCAAGAAGGTAAACTTCTTGGCCACATAATTTCAGAAGAGGGAATCAAAATAGACCCTACAAGGATAGATGGCATATTGTAGATCAGCCATCCAAGGAGCCTCAAAGAATTGCAATATTTCATCGGAAAGATTAATTTCCTGAGAAGGTTTATTCCTAATCTTGCTGAGCTATTAAAAAACATTACAAACATGCTTAAGAAAGATCTAGGTGTAAAATGGACTTTACCAGCTAAACAATCATTCGAACGGGTCAAACAAGCTCTTACTCAAGCACCAGTTCTGATTAGTCCAGATTTTACCAAAGATTTCTATATCTTTTCCTTTGCATCTGAACATACAATAGTTGCAGTTTTACTTAAAAAGAATGATTTGGGGCAAGAAAAACCAATATCTTTCTCTAGTAGGGCCTTGAGAGATGCTCCTCTCAAATATAACATCATGGAGAAGCAAGCCTTAACATTAGTGAAAGCATTAAACGACTTTAGGGTCTATATTTTACACTCTCACATAATTTCTTTTGTTCCACATACTATTGTCAAGGACATTCTAAGTCAAGACCCCGATGGTAAAAGGGGAAAATGGATTGCAACCATTCTTGAATATGACTTAGAAATTAGGCCCACCAAACTAGTTAAGGGGCAAGGATTAGCAAAACTTATGGCTGAATCTAACTTTCAAGCACTAGTCATAAATATGGTAGATGTGTTGGAAGAAATAGAAGAATATGATGCTCCTTTCATTGAAGAAACTTTTTTAAATTTTCCTTGGTATGATGACATTATTTATGTGCTTATATATATAAATGCTCCTCCTCCTTTATCTAAAACTAAAGCTAGATTCTTGAAAAAAAAGGCTTTGAGTTTTTGCATATTAGATGGAGTATTATATTGGAAAAACACTGTTGGAATTTTACTTAAATTTTTAGTTGAAGATGATGCAGGAAAGATCATGCATGAATTGCATGATGGAGAATGTGAAGGTCACCTCTACTGGAAGGCCACAACAAACAAAATTCTTATATCTGGTTACTATTGGCCTACCCTTTTCCCAGACACTCAAAATCTGGTCATGTCTTGCCATAAGTGTCAAATCTTTGATGGCAAAGGAAAAATCCTTCCCTTACCCTTACATCATATCAGAGTCGAGGCACCTTTTCAACAATGGGGGCTGGACTTCATTGGGGAAATTCATCCATCCTCCTCAGCTCAGCATAAGTGGATCCTCACAGCCACTGACCTCTTTACCAAGTGGATAGAAGCTATACCCTCCAGAAATTCTAATGACTCTATCATTATCAAGTTCCTTGAAACAAATATCCTATCCAGATTTGGTTGTCCCAGGAAAATAATAACAGACAATGCTGCTGCTTTTAAATATAAGAAAATGGTTGATTTCTGTTACAAATACCACATAAAATTGGGCCATTCCACTGCTTACTATCCCCAAGGAAATGGATTAGTTGAATCCTCCAACAAGAGTCTCCTCAATATAATCAAAAAAATGTTGGAGCAAAATCAGAAATCATGGCACAGTAAGCTGGTTCATGCCTTATGGGGTGATAGGTTAACTACAAAGAAGTCAATAAATATGTCCCCCTATCAGTTAGTTTATGGCATGGATGAGGTTTTTCCCACCTCATTAGGAGTTCCAGTCATGAAACTCCTTCAAGAAGTGTAGTTTGAAGAGAATGATATGCAGAGAAGAATCAACCAAACAATCCATTTACAGCAGACCAGAGAGGAAGTCTATGAAAGAACACAGTTAGTCCAAGGAAATATGAAAAATCTATTTGATAAGAGGACTAAGGCAAACAATTTCCAAGTTAGAAATGTTGTTCTTAAGTGGGATTCAAGAAAATAAGAGAAGGGAACACATGGCAAATTTGAGAACTTGTGGAAAAAGCCCTATATTATTCATGCTGAGAGGGTTCACAATGCATTTTTCTTGAAAGAACTGAATGGAGAAGACCTATATGGAGGTCCTGTCAATGGCAGGATGCTCAAGCATTACTTCTTCCAAGAATCGTAAGTTTCAAAGCATTTTATTTTTTCATTGTAAATATCATAGTCTGACCATTGCATTCAAAGTTAGAAAAATAAAAAATACAAAAACAAAGAAAGGAAAGAAAAGAGGGCTGATTGAAAAAACAATAAAGGTATAGCCCCATACAAAAAAAGAGAAACAAATATGAAAGTGTGCAAGCTTAAATGCCACTCCTAAAGAACACACTTCTAGTTAGTCAAACTGTCTAATCTTGACTAATTAGCTTTAAATTTTCTGCTGATAGGATAGTGAATTTGATTTGCCAAACTGTTTAATCTTGGCTTATCAGTAGATAGATTAGGATAGAAATGAAAGGTTCAAACATGTTCAAAACTTGAACCTCAGTTTCCAAAGAGAGATGACTCAAATATGTTTTATTTTTCTAAGTCAAAAATATGTAAAAATCTGGTTCTAATCAGCTCAAAATCTGAACCAGAGAAAAAGGAAAGACAGCTCAATAAGAGTCAAATCAGAGCTGTAGAAAAGAGGAAGGAAATGTTTTCAAATTTCAGATCTTAAGCCTTCCATTTTTGATTTATTTTTTCTGCAAAATAAATTTCTATGTGCAGCTTGTCTTTATGCCATAGATCACAGCAAGCCAAACAGCTTAATCTTGACTTGACTGCTTTTAATTTTATGTTTTAGAAATTTAGAGAATGAAAATCTGTTGGACAGTTTAATTCCAACAGGTGGTAGATTAGGCAGAGAATCATCTGAACTCAAATGTTAAATCTGAGTTCAGGGAGAAATAAGGAGTAGAAATAGATTAGGTTTCTTGCTTTTAAAATAATAAAGTGTTGTAAATAGAGTTTTCCAATCGAAGTGCACTCTAATGAAGAAAAAATGTTAGATCAATAGGATTGGGTAGGTAGAAAGTTTGTGTTGATGAAAATCCATTGTTTTCATGGCTGCTAAAAAGTTTTCAGAGCAAAATCATCCCAGCAAAGGAAGGGTAGCCCAATGGATCAGGCACAGGTCAGCCTCCCAGAGAACATAAATGGATGAGGAAACTGATCAGCCTCCTAGAGAATGCAAGTCTGAAGTTCTTGATGCCTTCAAGAAGTCACCATCCCCAAGTGGAGCCACTGTTAGCCACCTATAAATATTTGTTATACCAAAAGGTGGCTAAGACTGTTTGAGCCTTCAAGGAACAAATTTCATTACTAAAATCTGTTGGCTCTTGAAGACTCTTGAAGGCCTCCTACCTTTTCTCTGTCCAAAACTTCACTGATATTCCCTTCTTACACTCAGAAATCCTGCTGATTTCCAAGCCAGATTACTACTGCAAGACCTTCACTTTCCCCCTTCTAAAACCTTCATTTGCTCCCCTTTTTCTCCATAAAAACTCTCTTGTTTTCATAAATCCTCTTCTTCCATTTATGAAAAGCATTTTTCCGTAGTTAAAAACCCATTTTTAAACTATACCGAAACCCTTTGAAAACATTGAAAAATCAATAAAAGTTCATATTTTATATACAAGCTTTAGCCCCCTTGGGCTAAGTTTCTAAACCACTCTGCCCACATGCCTCCACCCTGGAACCCAGTTCTAAACCCCTCACAATGCTTATCGCATTGCAAAAACGAGAGCGCCAGTCTTTATGCCATTATAAAAGTTCCGATGCGATCGCACGATCGCATCGCAATATTCCAATGAGAAGATTAAAGCGCCCTCGCCCGATCCACGATTTTTGATACCCCCGATTGCATCATTATTTTGTATGTATATACTGTGGACCCACCTTCCGTACTTTAAACCTTATCAATAATCCATCCCCATTCCTTTTTCCTTTGTAAAATGCAAAAACCCGCTTTTCCAAAGTTTTGGTCTAAAAACCGAAATCACGTGTTAATATAATGGGTTGATTGAAAAGCCCATCCCCGATCTTCCGATATGAAATTAGCTCCTCCTTTCTAGCCCCCGGTCATATCATCCTTCCATGCACCCTAAGGCCCCCACAATCGGGCGCCAGCCATTTTATATTTCCTCTGCCCAAAGTTTAAAACCTTTGGGTATATATTAAAACTCGTCGGTTTATTATATTTTATACCTCCACCGGTCCAAAGTTCAAAGAAATCTCCACCGTCGATCTGTTCTATAGATTAATGGTGCAGATTTCATCTCCCCATGGTCCCCATTGCCCATAAGCCGATTGCCCAAAACTTGTGGTGTCCATCGCACCACCTTTGGGGCAAGGGTGGTTTTTTCCCGATGGCCAGCGATTCCATACAACGGTTGACACGCGTCCCCTGTACCTTTTTCAAAACTGCCATCCATCACGCATAACCACAGTCCATTGCACATTATTGTTCGGATGTGGATGCCCAGCGATATTGCCGTGGACCGTCTGATCTAGGGTGGGCCATCCAATGGCTATCGCTCGCTGAAGATGCACGATAGTTAACTCTGATGCACACGCGATAACTCAGGGTACAACGTGCCATCCAGTTCATCTCCACCGTCGATCTGATCTGCAGATCGACGACCCAAAATTCACCTCCTGATTCCTCCATTTGACTTTCAACCTCCGCTCCCAACCGTCGATCTCTGTGCAGTCGATGGCCCAGATTTAATCTTCTTCCGCCCATTCTACGATCTCTCCCGATTAATCCCGACCGTTGGATGATGCCATCCAATGGCCACACTTCCTCCACACGTCATCTACAGCAATAAACCTAAAACATGCAGGATTTCTTAATTATTTTATGTTTTGTGCAGGTTTTAAAAGGTTTCCGTCGTTATATTGAAGAAAGGCCAGGAGTTGGGAATGACGATTCTTGTGCTTTCGGCCCATAAAAGAGAACCATTCACAGGGCTTCTTTCAAACGTTTTATCAGCGTTCCATGGGCACCGATACTATAAAGGCCCTGTGTGGATCTGCACATTGACAAGACACTGCGTTTTTAACGTAATTTCAAAATAATATAGGTTTGTAGACAAAGCATAGCAGAATGAAGATTAAAGAGAGAATTGTGGGGATCACGGCTAAGAATGATTATCAAAAGCCTAATCCCCCCAAATTAAACATAGTTAAAGGGAAATCATAAGTGTTTAATAGATAGAAAAGGCTTCCACCGCTTCAAATGAGGCGAATTGATTCCTCAGCTACCATAAGAGCCACCTGTTGCCTCAAACCTTTCAAACAGAGGCCGAAGTTATTGAAGAAAATAAGATATTCACCTCCAGCGCAGCCAGGGAGTTACTTCTGCAAAGAAACTTAATAAATAAAATATTTGCAGAGTTATTCCCCTCAGAACATAGAGCCTCAAAGTCAAATAAAGCTCCCACATAGCTTAATTCATAAATGTAAAACAATTAATACAGAGAACCACTTGTAAACTTCTTCATCGAGCCCCTCAAAAGGACAAGAAGTCCTGAATCTGTATTAATTGCCTTAAGAGATCTTTTATCAGATCCCACCTCCTCATCCTTCTATAAATACTTCTGTAGAAGATGAGAGGTTCGTTGGTTGGTTGTTTTTTGATAACAAGCTGTAATATTGAAACTCTCTGAAATCAATACATAGTCCTTTGAAGTTGAAGAAAAAATTGAAGTCTTGGAGATCTTGATGATGTTGTTGCATGTTTGTTCCTGAGAAGGTTCTATCATTGGATTCATGAGCTTGGCTGTTGGTGAAGTATTCTGAACTGTTTCATGTTTTTCCCTTTTTTCATTATGTTCCATAATTTCTCACTACAGTAGGATAGAAAGTATTAGGCTAAGAAATGACTCTTGGAAGCACCTTAGACCTGTTCATCCTTCACTATTTTATGTTTTCTTCTGCAGAAGTATTTTAGAGGCTTTAATATTTCTCTTTAGTCTTCATGCTTGTTTACTAACTTAATAGTTTGAACATTTGGTTTCAGCATGATTTATGGTTCTCCCTACTTGTCTGTTGCCACTTAAAAACTGTTATTGAAGTCTCCCTTGGAAGTTCTTTGCTTATAGTGAATCAAAGAGGTATGTTTTGATCTTGCCCTTTGTTCTCACTTAAACAGTTGGCTTAAAGGTCGTTATAATTATGATCATAGATTTTTTTAGGTGTTCCCTCTTCTATGACTGGGATTATCATTAAATCTTATATGTTTTCTAAATTCCTTTAGAATAAAATCTTTGAGGAAATAGGGTGTTCCCTAAATCTTAGATTTTACTTTGAAAGTTGTTTTGAAATCAGTGTTTGCTTAAAGGTGTGATTTGTAGAATTTATGGTTAGCCTTGTCTATCAAAGAACTCTTTATTGTTTCAAATTATGCTTTCAAATTCCCTTTGTTGAGAATTAAAACTCTCTTTCCAAATCCTTAATGTTCATTCCATTCCAAAAACAAAAGGATCCTGTGGCCAAGTTAGATTTTCCCTTTGATATCCCATATCCTTTGATAAGTGTGTTATGAAATCTTTTTGACTCCATTTCCCAATGAAACAGATAATTTACTGTCCTATATATCTTTCCTAGACCTTTTATGTTCTGCTGTATCAATTCAATCCAACCAAACAAACAAACAAATACATGCACTTAATAACTAGTCTAAAATCAATACTATAAGCTCACAAGATAAACCTTAGCAAACAAAATTTTGAGAGACCCCTCTTTGAGAACATGAGGACTAGATCTTGTAACTCTAAATATTGGTTCTGATGTTGCCTTGTCTTTTGATTTTCCAAACTATCAAAACACGGGACACCAACACCGGGTAGCAGTGCGAAAGCACACATGTTGGTGTGGCAAGCCAACGACAGAGTTTCAAATATGTGAACGCACCTTTAAGAAGCAACATGTATTAATCCTGAGCTACATAGTATGGAATTATTTATGCTGCAAGGAGTAAAATATGGAGGAATGAAAGGGCCTTAAAACCCTAGTCTCCTCTGCTCTTACATATCCATAAATTTTGTCTATGTGAGACCATAAGAGATGGAGAACTTCAAATTGAACCTAAAAGGTTATGTTTAAATGCACACCCCTTTTGGTAGCCAGGCACATCGATGCATATGCAAAGAGAGTCTCTAGAACCACAAGATGGAAAGGGTTAATATTAAAAGGGCCATCAATGTGGCTTGAGTAGTAGATTTCAACTCTCGATCTTTCAAAACGAGAAACATTCATATTATGAGGTGGTGGCCTTGGTATGAAAATTTTTATTTATTTGCGCTAAAAATCTGTGGAAAAGAAAATGATCAACATTGTATAACTAAACCAAGGCGTGAAAGCAATACAGTTTTCAAAGCATGTGAGATTGGTGGAACGAAACTACACGAACACATTGCATGGAGCCAAACATTCGATGGCAGGTTTTCAACTTACGGTAAATGTTTATATATATACATGGTGGTCAAACTTTTCAACTAAAACATGGAGCGGAGTTCTATACCTATAGTGGCATGTTATAATTGACAATCTTTAACCACGTTCTAAGCGGCGCAAGACCCATATGGTTTCAAAGCCATATAAGAGGGCAGAGAAAACTATAAAAACATTACAAATGGCTCAAATACGCCTGTGGCGAAATTTTATCCAGATATTTCGGATGGAGAAAGGAATGAGACCATAGTCTTGAAACCACATGTTTCTGATCGTTTTCTTGCTTCGGACACCTCTTCTTATATTATAAACTTGCCACTAAGAGAAATGGAAACGATCCAAACGAGGGAGCGGAAGCCAATAGAATTTCAGTATCACAGGCAGAACCAGCCACGTGCAAGCATTTCTCACACGATACATTGTTATTCTTTGTTCAAACCACGAGATATGTATCAACCCATTGCAAAAAACAAATTTGGAGTGGATGTATATATAATGGCCCAAATTCATAAAGCGCAACCTTATAACAGACCTACGACGACGATGATATAACAATCATCGAGTGGTTAGAATCAAAAGAACTGCAGAACAAATGAAGACATCTCAAGTGAACGCAGTTTTCAACCTTTGGTAAAACGTTTGGAATAGATATATATATGGTGGTCAAAAGGTTGTGTTTACACGTGGATCGAAATATTATGACAAACCTACAGCGCAACTGCTATAATAACTATGGTGCTATTTACGGTCAAAGCAGAGCAGAGTTGTAAAAGTTCGACGATCTATAACCATACGTTGTCAGCAGTGTAGAGTTGCGGCCTTGATGGAGGAAGTTGAGATATGAATGTTTGCAAAATCAGAGAATGCAGATTTTATGGCAATTCTTATGGCATGGGCTCCTTAAATAATGCGGCCATCAGCGCCATTGAAGCAACGTTATCACTTCTTACTTCCAGCGATAATGATATCCCACATGTCTCGTGACTCATCAAAACTCTTGATAGTTGCCCACGGTGACTAGTAAAAAAATCCCATTGTCAGCAGAAATAACGTTGATAGAGATTGCATGCTTTGGAGAGGTTTTCCGCACGAATTGAAGAATAGTTGAATGCTGGAATGCTCAATGAAAAACAAATATGATAACAGGTTAGATGCGCTAGGATAACGTATATTTTTCTGCATTCAGAAATCGTGGGTCCTACCACAGATTCAAAACGAATGCGAGCCTGTCGAAGAAGGCTTACAACGCCAACGAATCTATACATGGGCGTCCTCGGCAAAGATCTCATGCAAGTGATGGTTTGATGCTTCACGCTATGCCCAGACTCTCATTTCATTATCCAAAGGTCATGGCAGCCAGAACATGACCGGTCGCTGAGTTGCATGGTTGATAGAGCGAATAAAATGCGACTTGCGACCCTGTGACCTCTGTAAGAGTAGTCGCGCAACCCCTCCAGGTCGCTGAGTCGTGATGCATGTTGCTGGGAAAGAAACATGACCACGCGACTGTGCGACCCCTCCGAGGTCGCAAGGTTGCAGAAAGGCGTGCCCAAGGAAAGCTGCGATCTAAAATGCAAGCTCCCCCCTCAAAGTTTGGCCTCCCTCGAAAGGCAGTGCCCACGCTTATCTAAAAGAAAAATTTGCACTCCTAAATAGTGTGAACGTGCATTGAGAGAGGTGGTAAGTGCTTTTAAAGGGGAGCGAAAGGATATTGTAAGCTACGCACGGAAGCATCAATCTTGCATGGCAACGAATAATCAAGTATTGGGTAGGAGACCCTATAATCACGTTTCTCATAGAACACCAAAAATATGTCAAGAAATGTGCGCATACACATATATCAGCCTCGTCAAAATACAGTAATGCGCCACATTTTAGCTATGTGAAGAGTATGCATGGCAGTGAAAGAAAGCTTGCAAGTGCTGGTAGTAAAAAGGAAAGAACATTTGTGTCAATACCCTTCCGCATCGTACATTTAAAATGCATGCACTCCCACAGGCCTACCAATAGGAACACCTCAGCTTTTACGCCTTGATAGTGACCGGTACCCTCTGCTTTTGGCAGAGTGGTATTGCAATTAAAAATGGGTTGATTCAAAGATACATCAAGGTTATGGGCTCGTTGTGTCAGGGAAGCTTGTTGCTTGCGCATGTGGCAAAGGTGTTGTTCGTCTATTCATGAAAAAGCCTCCTTCCTATGCCAAAACATTGCTTGAGCCAACACTACATGAATATTATGGGGTAAATGCTGAGAAGGTTCATCCAGATCTCATGTGGCATGTAACTCTGTAGGCTTTTAATTTTCTAGATGCCATCGAGCAGAGCTTTGCAGCGACCCAGGAACTTTTTATAGCCTTCATGTGTGGGATGTACCTAATTTCTCAAAAATTCTGCATGGTTTGTGCATACTTTTCGCACAATGCCTATATATGGGTTATTGCTAATCCCCTACCAAATCAAAAGCTGGGAACCAGAAACTCATCACATTCCACATGGGTGGCACAAGCAGAAGATCTTTGATCTTATCAACGGTTTTCGCTGCAAACATTCAGGGCTTAGTGAAGACAATGCCGTGGCACATTACTTGACCACACAGGGGTCTAAGTTATTATTTTCATTCTTTCAATTACTTAAATAGCCCCCTAACATGATGATTCGTAAATCCAGACATGTAACCTAAGCTATGTGATTGCAGGTGGAAGCTGCTGTTCTGCACAACAAGCCAAAGTTTTTCCCAGCAAGAAAGAGGGTTGGTTTTCAAAGCAAGGAATGTGAGATGAGGAATAATGCTATAAAATCCACAGAATTACTGGAAGTCGTAGGTCGCAGATTTCTTCAGGTCGCAGATTGCTAATGGCCCTAGGTCGCAGGTCGCGGATTGTTCGAGGCTGCAGGTCGCTGATGGCTCGAGGTCGCAAGTCGCAAAATCTCTTGAGGTCGCAGGTCAAAAATTCCCAAAGGTCACAAGTCACAGAGGTCGCCAGGTCGCTAAGTCGCATCCCCTATTAATGCCCAATGGAGCGACCCAGTGACCCAGCGACTAGGTTGCAAGGTTGCAAAACCCAGTCAGGTCGCAAGTCGCAACAGTGGCTCAGGTCGCAGGTCGCAAAACAGACTGGGTCGCAAGGCAGCCCAACAGCCGGGAAAGCGAAGAGTCAGGGAACCCAAAGGGCAAGCTTTT
The DNA here is from genome assembly GCA_034641835.2 of Pinus albicaulis. Taxonomy (NCBI): domain Eukaryota; kingdom Viridiplantae; phylum Streptophyta; class Pinopsida; order Pinales; family Pinaceae; genus Pinus; species Pinus albicaulis. The sequence goes on from CM076573.1 coordinate 13,486,609, forward strand.
CCCTATAAATGCTTCCTTCAGGAACTTGTAACATGATCTTTTGTTTGGGACTCGAGCTGAGTATATTGTATTACCAGAGGATTATACATTGAAGCATGAATACAAGCATTTTGAAAAATCCCTTTGTGGATCTAGTGTTGTCATATGTATGAGCGCTATTGAGTATTATGTTTTCAGTTTCTGAACGTCTTTAGATTAAGGGAACTGTATATTTAATTCATATCACAATTGCATAACAGTTTACTGAGTATGTTAATGGTGGTTGAGTTCATTTCACTTTCTTAATGAACGCTGATGGCTTTGTTTATTAGCATTTGTGTTACCATTTAAAACTTTTAGGAAGTGAAGGGTGTTCTTGTCATGAGGAATTGTTTCCTTTGTGGTCAGAACAGTTTACAAGCATGACCCTAATGAAGTGTTGTTAACGACACTTCCTTCGGTTTTCATGCTTTATTATTTCCTCCTACTACTCATAGTGTTCCATGTACATTTAATGCATCAATCATATGTCTTGTATCATTTGATTAGGTGTGCATCCACTATTTTATAGAGTTTAAGCGAAACCCAAAGAAAGGAGAGATCAGCGGTATCCGGACCCACACCCTGGACGGGATCCCTATTCCAAACGGTTCAAGGTCTAATTGGGACCTTTTACCGGGGAGATCCCCTGCTGTTGGCCAGACAGATTTTTCCGTCAACAAAATTGGAGCTAGAAGGAGGGCGAGATGACAAGCTGAGCCCTTAGAGCCTGCAGTTAATCTCATATCTGTAATGGCTCATTCCAAAATCATTCTCCCGAGATGTTTGTCATAGTTTTATGAGCCTCGATACTTCATCCTCAATGATATTATGTATCACTTGTCCCAGCTAAAATTTGATGGTGAAAACGGAGTGTCCATAACCCGACACCTTTCAAATTTCTGTGACTTTGGTGAGTGCTATGAAATTGAAAATGAAGGTTTGATTTGTTTGCTTTTCTTCCTCACTCTCGAAGGTCACGCTAAGAAATGGTGCCTCACATTTCCGAAAGCTTCCATCCATTCATTTGAACAACTTGCCAGTGAATTACAACAAGCTTTTCACAGGTACGATTTTCAAAGTGTATTGATAAAGCTAAACGACATCAGAATGGAACCTCAGGAACCTCTTGATGAATTTTATATCAGATTTGTTCATTATTGTTTTGAGTTCCCTGAAAAGGATGTCGATTGGGAGTTGTTAAGTGAACAATTCAGCTATGTGATTCTCGTTTCCCTTGAACAATTTCAGTTAGCAACCCAGCCTGAGCCTAGTGTTCCCTATGATGACCCGCAAATCAACGACTCTTCAGACTTTGAATCTTTCACGCACTATGTTGAATCAGAGTTTGAAAACCACAATGGCTCATTATCTCTCCTGGTTCATGAAACCTACCTCAAGCCCACTCGATGTCTCCCTGGACACAGTCCTAAATCTAGTTCACATACTGATTATGAATAGAATCCTATCCTAGATGCAGACGATTCCCTTACAGGGCTTGCCAGATCATTGTTTTCTCTGAATGACACGAATGTGCGTGTTGAAAAGCCTTGTATGGTTAGCGCCCCTGCGACTCAATCTGTTCATTCAGTATTCCTCGATTTATTTCTCGATCCCGCCACACCAGTAATTTCTTCGAGACATTCAAAATTTCCTTATACTGGTATTAGCAACAATCCTAAGCACGCAGATTCTATTTCACAATCACAGCCCCAAATCGATGAATCTTTTAGATTTGATCTTTCTCACTCGAAATATTTAGACAACCATAGGAGCGATTTCTGGTCAGGGCAACCTCAAGATGTCCCCTCTATTGATCCATCCCAGTCGGTAACCCTTGGGGAGCCCAACATGCCGAGTTCCCAACTTGATCAAATCAATGGTTACAGTGATTCCTGCTTATCTGAAAAAATATTCAATCATATCGATGAGGACTATCACTCGCATCTCTTTTGCCGACCACATGGAGACAGCATAATTCGATGAGTCGCTCTGGGAATATTCAAGTACCCATCAGAAAATCGAAGCGCTTCAGCTTCTGCCGACCGTTTCTAAAATGACGATCCCCAAGTGCCATGCTCGTCCTAGCATAACCACGTCGAATTCACCCCACCCTAGAAAATCTAGAGAATCGGATACATCGATTTATCAATCTGTCAGTGTGCAAACATTTGACCGAATCGATACAAAGCCCACTGACATTTTTCAACCCACCACAATCCATGTTCACATCCATTTTCCTGTTGATCTCGCAAAACCATAAAAGTTGGGCAACTCCTCGCTCGAAGGTCCGGAGTTTGATCCTCTTACCCTTGACCAAATTCAGGAGAAACCCCGAACTAGGGTTTTCAAAACTAAAGTTTTTGCACTTGGATGTGCAAGCATCTATGATTCGCCTGGCACATGCTTAGTGTTTCCATTCCATGGAACTGATCATCCTCCACACAATGATGAGCTTTTCGTTTGGTTCGATGGATCTTATCTGATGAATATACTCGCAAACAGGAAATGCCTTACCCCCCTCCCGTCGGACCTAAGTGTTATAGCATCATTTCTCACCTTCACATGATTCATGATGGTTTTGGGCACCCATTCCTACAGACTTGAACAAATTCACTTAAAACAGTGTAAAAATCCCCATACGCGACTATGCCCATACTTTTCCGCGTGTATACGCGAGTCCAGCTAGAATTTTCCGCGTATGCCATTAAAATGATTAAAAAATATATAATTATTCCCTATTTTCAGGCTGGGTTGATGGTTACTCAGGTAGTTCAACCACCCCAGCACGTGGCCAACTGTTTCCAACTGTTGAAACTACTTGGAGGGAGTATAAAAACCCCTCATGTGTATGGCCTAAGGGAGGGAGAGAGTTATTGATATTATACTCTGTTTGTATTCCCTATCCAAGTCTGATTCCCCATGCCTCCTGCACTTTCCCAGTTCATTATAGGAAACCCTTGTTTCCTTGAGATGCACATCTCCCTATATGTCATCTCGTATGCACCAGTTTGGAAGGAGTCTTAGTGAGGCAAGGGTTGGACGGATCCGGACGACGGTCTGCTCGAAGGCCGTGGAAGGATCAGGTGATCTCTCCACTCGTTACTTTTGTACATGCTATTTATAATACATAAGTACCATGCTGTTCCCAAAATAAACGTGTTAGTGTATGCTTATATGTATGAAAATATTGTTATTTAAGCATTCATTATGATTTATTTAATGTTTTATATGAATCTCACTAACATTTAGAGTAGATATATGCTGTACAACCAGTTCTTCGTGCTTGTTTCTTCTTGTCTTTCAGGTTAAGAAGGAAGGACGGTTGCTGGGGGTTTGAACCCCGCGGGATCTTCTTCAACCGTAGGACCTACGGGTAACTTTCTCATTCTACTCTATTTAGTTTTTCTGAACGTGCATGGTTGTGTGAGTCCTTCTTAAGTAGCATGCCCCTGCTCTGTGGAGGTTGTAACCCAATGAACCTCTAGGGTGATATTCCCAGAAACACTAAGGCTATGCATGAATTGGTTTGTGTCATTCATAAAAAATGTTGAGTTTCAAAAACATATTGCTGTGTATCAGGATGAAAGTGGAATTCAGCTTGCACAATCTATTCTGGCATGTTCTGTGGTAAGTATCCATGATCTTCTTTCCGTTGCACACGCTCTTCAGGTAAGTCTTGCTGTTGGTGCACGATTTTGTATGCTGGCTTTGATTGTGGACATTGCTGTTCTTGCAGGTTAGGAAATAATGCGATGGCTGTACTGGAAAGCTGATTTCACATAACCCGAATGCATCATTGGTTAAGCTAGGGTTTTAGGTGTAGGCTAACTAGGAATTGTTAATAGAAAATTTTAGTTCAAAGTTTTAGTTAGGTTTACTTACCAAATTTGTACTTTATAATTTAAAAGTTTGTTTGCTATTTTTGTTTACAATTAATATCTTAAGCATCATCATGTTACAAGTATTTTCCTTTTATTTTCTTTTCAGTTGCTTGTTGCTGCATAAATAATCACTGCTTGTATTATACCTCTTTTCCACCTACAGCTGGTTGGTCATTCTCGCACATGGAATTGCATGGCATCTTGAGCCTTGCCTATTACATTGCGTCGGGCACTTTCTTCCCCTCGTCATTTCCACAGGTTGTTGATATAGCATTAAAAATATTCCACATATCAACTACCACTACATGAGCCCTCATTGAAACCTTACCACCTTGCGGTCTTGTTTTGTCTCGATTACTGAAATAGTAACCCCATTGTTTGTGTGAGGTTGCGGTGGCTATCTCAAGAGGCAGCTTTCTCTTAGGACAAGTCATCGAAGTCGCATTCTCAACAAGATCCTATGAGTCTAAACTTACTAGCCAGGGAGATACGAGACAGTTTTTTGTGGGAGACCTAATGAGTTTGAATGGCCCAATACCCGTAAGCCTAAGCCTTGTGTCCAGCATAGTCTCGGACGTCTTAATGATCTGTTTTGCGTTCTTTGCCTATAGTGGTAGATGGGATGTGAAGGTTTGGCATAAGGGAAAACCCAAATCAGGATATCTTTCAGTTTCTGTAAAACAAGAAACAACCTCTCCTTCTCATAAAATAATTCAGGATCCCTCATCTGCCCATGAAAAATAAGTGCCACGATCACATGAAAATAAGTGCTACAAGCACATAAGGGTAAAGGATCGAGAAAGGCTTCCTGCGCAAAGAGGTAATGCAGCGACTCCGTCGGGGTACTAACCAGGCTCGCTGGCAGCGGAGCAATGTTTGTGATTTCTTGAAGTGACTCTGGGGGGGTATTGTCCAGGTCTGCCGGCAGCGGAGCGACACCAAAAACTTACTTTAAAAAATCCTAAAAATAATAAACCCATTGCCTTGCTCTTCACATCATCAACAGGCTACTGGCATTTGTGAGCTTTCTCTTGGATGTGTTCCTAATTAGTGAGACCTAGCTAAGGCACAAGGATTAGGCATACCTATAAAGGGCCAAAGTAATACAAAGGGTACCCGCGGAACTTGTTCAATATTCCCTTGTATCACTATCTGGACTCAGAATATTGTTGTGATATTGACAGAGATGCTGGATTCTACCAGTGGTTCGCCATTTGTTGTAGCCGCTACAACAACACCCAAAATTTTGGGGTATATTTAAAATTTCGGGTTCCCCCTCTACTCACTTAGTCGTTAAAGTCTTTCGCCTGACCTGCAGTTAGTGACATCCCGGCGACCTATCCCCAACCCCTCATGAGATTTCTCACCATCATGATCAGATGCTGTTGCTGCAATCACGCCATATGTGGGAGGGATAATCCAGCATATGCTCAAACACTCTTACCGCAGTTGCGCCATGAGATTTCCATGCATACATTTGAATGGAAACCTTTTGTGTACTAACAATTAAAGGCCCTCTCACTGTGGGTCATTAAGAATGTTGACTGAAAACGTATTTTAAGCTCGTTAGTCTCATATGTTTTATCTAGGGACACCATTATCAAAGAGTAATTGTGATGTTGTAATGTTCCGCACAGGTCGACCCCACGGGTGACAAACTCCTCAGTCTTGTCATGACATCAAGGGAAATAAAATTGAGCTCAATGACAAGGCCAAATTTGCGAGATAGGGGAGGAGGAGCAGCAAGTGACCAGTACTATTAAAAGGAGGATGGTGTGATACATGTTGAGCAGAGAAAGAACCTTTTATGTCACTGATACAAAAGGCTTTCTTCACTAGTGCACACCAGGTACCTAGAAATGCTCCATTTGGAAATGTCTGTACCAGACGCCATCTCGCATAAACCAGAAGTGTTTGCTATGATCTAAGCTTATGTAGGGAATAGGTGGAGTATTTTCTGAAGAAGTTTTGAAGATCCTGCACAATACCAGCTCCATGTCAATGTCTGCACACAAAGGAACATATTTCACCACTTCGACAAGTCTAGCCTGAAGTATAGCCCGGTGAACAAAGTGGACTCAGGAGATTTCTCTAGAGAATGACAATCTCATTCGAGGCGTTCTCATGCCGGGTAGCAGTGCGAAAGCACACATGTTGGTGTGGCAAGCCAAAGGCAGAGTTTCAAATATGTGAATGCACCTTTGAGAAGCAACATGTATTAATCCTCAGCTACATAGTGTCGAATTATTTATGCTACAAGGAGTACAATGTGGAGGAATGAAAGGGCCTTAAAACCCTAGTCTCCTCTGCTCTTACATATCCATAAAGTTTGTCTATGCGAGACCATAAGAGATGGAGAATTTCAAATTGAACCTAAAAGGTTATGTTTAAATGCATACCCCTTTTGGTAGCCAGGAACATTGATGCATATGCAAAGAGAGTCTCTAGAACCATAAGATAGAAAGGCTTAATATTAAAAGGGCCATCAATGTGGCTTGAGTAGCAGATTTCAACTCTTGATCTTTCAAAATGAGAAACATTCATATTATGAGGTGGTGGCCTTGGTATGCAATTTTTTATTTATTTGCGCTAACAATCTGTGGAAAAGAAAATGATCAACGTTGTATAATTAAACCAAGGCGCGAAAGAAATACGGTTTTCAAAACACGTGAGATTGGTGGAACGAAACTACACGGACACGTTGCATGGAGCCAAACGTTCGATGGCATGTTTTCAACTTACGCTAAATTTTTATATATATACATGGCGGTCAAAATTTTCAACTAAAACATGGAGCGGAGTGCTATACCTATAGTGGCATGTTATAATTGACAATCTTTAACCACGTTTTAAGTGGCGCAAGACCCATATGGTTTCAAAGCCATATAAGAGGGAGGAGAAAACTATAAAAACATTACAAATGGCTCAAATACGTTTGTTGCGAAATTTTATTCAGATATTTCGGATGGAGAAAGGAATGAGACCATAGTCTTGAAACCACATGTTTCTGATCATTTTCCTACTTCGGACACCGCTTCTTATATTATAAAATTTCCACCAAGAGAAAGGGAAACGATCCAAACGAGGGAGCGGAAGCCAATAGAATTTCGGTATCACAGGCAAAACTGGCCACGTGCAAGCATTTCTCACATGATACATTGTTATTCTTCGTTCAAACCATGAGATATGTATCAACCCATTGAATTTTTTTTTTTGGAGTGGATGTATATATAATGGACCAAATTTATAATGTGCAACCTTATAACAAACCTACGACAACGATGATATAACAATCATCGAGCGGTTAGAATCAAAAGAAATGCAGAACAAATGAAGACATCTCAAGTGAACGCAGTTTTCAACCTTTGGTAAAACGTTTGGAATAGATATATATATGGTGGTCAAAAGGTTGTGTTTACATGTGGATCGAAATATTATGAAAAACCTACAACACAACTTCTATAATAACTATGGTGCTGTTTACGGTCAAAGCAGAGCGGAGTTGTAAAAGTTCAACGATCTATAACCATACATTGTCAGTGGTGCAGATTTGCGACCTTGTTGGAGGAAGTTGTGATATGAACGTTTGCAAAATCAGAGAATGCAGATTTTATGGTGACTCTTATGGCATGGGCTCCTTAAATAACGTGGCCATCAGTGCCATTGAAGCAACGTTATCACTTCTTACTTCCAACGATAATGATATTCCACGTGTCTCATGACTCATCAAAACTCTCGATAGTTGCCCACAGTGACTGGTAAAAAAATCCCATTGTCAGCAGAAATAACGCTGATAGAGATTGCATGCTTTGGAGAGGTTTTCTGCGTGAATTGAAGAATATTTGAACACTGGAATGCTCAGTGAAAAACAAATATGATAACAGGTCAGATGCACTAGGATAACGCATATTGTTCTGCATTCAGAAATCGTGGGTCCTGCCACAGATTCACAACAAATGTGAGGTTGTCGAAGAAAGCTTAAAACGCCAACGAAGCTATCTGTGGCATCCTCGGCGAAGATCTCATGCAAGTGATGGTTTGATGCTTCACGCTCTGCCTAGAATCTCATTTCATTATGCAAAGGCCATGGCAGCCAGAACACGATCAGTCGCTGAGTCGCATGGCTGATAGAGCGAATAAAATGCGATTTGCGACCCTGCGACCTATGTAAGAGTAGTCGCGCGACCCCTCTAGGTCGCTGAGTCATGATGCACGCTGCTGGGCAAGAAACATGACCATGCGACTGTGTGACCCCTCCGAGGTTGCAAGGTCACAGAAAGGCGTGCCTAAGGAAAGCTACGACCCAAAATGCAAGCTCCCCCCTCAAAGTTCGGCCTCCTTCGAAAGGTAGCGCCCACGCCTGTCTAAAAGAAAAATTCACACTCCTAAATAGTGTGAACGTGCATTGAGAGAGGTGTAAGTGCTTTGAATACCTGACTCTTATATACACTATTCTTTACCAACTTGGTCAAAGGCACGGACACCTTCAACTTGGAAATTTCACTTTCTAAATTAAAGGAGGGAGCTTTTCTACCTCTTTAGTAGGAGGGTCGTTCTTCTCTGTTTGCTCTTTCGCTATGTTCTTCTTGATTTTCTCTTTTGCAGCGTTCTCAGTTGTATTAGTAACCACGGGTGTTTTTCTGGATGAAGGATTGGCCGGCTCTTTTCCTTTCTTCTGTGCCTCGTCCTCAATTTGTAGTTCTTTTCTTTTTTGAATGGGGCTGATTGCGACGTTTCTGTTCCTTAGAGAATACTGCCTTTGCTGGGATGATAGCGCGTTCATATACCCTCTCTGGTAATCATCAGATTCTTCCTCTAACATTACGTCATTTGCCAGGATGAAATTTTCGTCCCCTCGAATGTCTGGAGTCGCCATTGTGTATTCTTCGTCTTCTGTGAGGAAAATGGGCTCACCATCAGCTGTGAAAAAATGATTGGTTTCAAACAGGGGACCATCGTCATCTGAGTCAGTCCCTTGCACGTAGTTCTGCTGTAATGGCGTTCTAATCTGCTGCTGTGGTGCCGCTTGGTCCTGTGCCCTCTATTCTCTCTGTCTAATTCTGAATTGCGGCTGCTGCTGACCTCTAAAATTCAGATTTCTTATTTGGGGTTCTAGTTTTTCCGAAATTGTTAATCGATCAACCATCCTTTCCATTGTACGAATTAGTGTGTCCATTTTGCTGTCCGAAGGGGATGCTTCTTCTTTCACCACGACTTTATTTTCAGCTCTGGCTCGAGCTCTTCTAGCCAGCAGATTTGCTTCGACGCTTACTGCCATCTTCTGCATTTCTTCAAGTGACGGTGGATCTCTTTCACGTAGTTGATATGCCATATCGGCATCAAAACCATCCGGAAACCTCAACATAGCTGAATTGACAGGAGGTTTGAGGTTAGCCGGAATAGCATTGTATACCGTATTGAATCTAAAACAATAGTCTTGCACTGTTTCACTCGCATCTCTTTTAATATTCTCATATTCAGACAGAATTTGTTGTGGATTCCTTTTCACCTCCCATCAGTCTAAGAACTGTGTGTGTAACTCCTGTAAAGTGTGAATAGAGCCTCCTGGTAAAGCTCTGAAACACTTTCTCACTTCACCTCCGAAGCTTTGAACAAACAACCTGGTAGCTACATTTTCTTCTTCCACTTCATGCAAGTCAAAAAAATCATTCATCTTGTCAACATGCTGCTGGGCTGTAATGCCCTGAGTGGCATCAAAGATAGTAATTTTACTCTGATAATCAGTAGGCATATCATTGAGAACCTGAGGTAAAACCAAGGGTGCATACCAGGCAGCCATAATTCTGGGATGATTTACCACAGCGTTTGTAGTGCTGGAATTTGAAGTAGGTGTTGATGGAGGAGATGAAAACTGGGAATTGATTGATGGGAATGCCGATGAATCAGGAGGATGGAATGTTGCTCCTGATGATTCTGAAGGCTCAGGAATATAAGTTGCAGTGATGGACTGAGGTGAATTCAAAATGTAGTCATCAATGGAAGAATTTGCTCTTTGAACTTCAATATCTACAAGAAACTTCGGATCTAAAACCGTGTCTTCAAGTGCAGTTTCAGACTTATTTCTAAACAAAGAAAGCTCAAAATTCTCATCAAAAGAAAGCTCTTCTACAAAAAACCAATCACTAGGCCAAGTATGGGACCTGAGAATAGGTGTAGGATTTAGCGATCCCTCTTGTCTTCTGACTATTCTTGGGATAAGATTTGGATTTTCAAACACAGGGGGAGGATTTGGATTAGGATTAGCCCTTGTATATCTTCTTGAAGCCAGTGTGGTCAAATTACTACTGTACAATATTTATATCAGCCTAGAAAGCTCTGAAATATCATCATCGAGACATTAGAAGTAAAATATTACTAGGGTGATAAATCTTCCATGCAAAAATTTTGTAATTGCTTCCCCAGTATGGTCGCCAGATATGTTAGCACCCAATCTGAACCTCAGGCTGAAAAAGGCAAATCAGGGTAACAACTAAACCATGCTCAGCCTTGTAGCTAGCCCTACAAGGACAGGAGAGGGCTCTCTCCGTAGAATAGATATTCAAATAACACGATAATAAACTGATTTTAGGCTAGATATATGACTATGAAAAGGGTTTTGATAAATGACTGAATTTTCAGGGATGTATGGGACAAAAGGACAACATGAGATGAGGAATTAAATCAAGGACACAGGATATTTCATGGGGCAAGGCAGGCAGAAGGTTTAACAATCAAATTGAAATAAGGCGAAATGGGAAGACTGTTGAGGAGCTGAAAGGGGCATAATACATGGATCCTTGTCAAAGAGAAGAAAACACACTGAGTATGAATGAGTCCCCAAGGCAGAGCATATAAGATGGATTCTACCTTTCTAACTTGGAAACATTCAAATGGAAATGTTTATAAATGAATGATGAAACATAACAATGTACATATGAAACACAGAAGAGAAACATATGCTAAAAATCATACCACATGAATCCCACAAATCAGAGCTGCATCTTTTATTAATTCCCTGCCAATACTGTACAATGGAGCGCAGAGTTTTTCTTCCACCCTTTTCCCAGAACTCAGATCCTTTACAAATGATTGGAATTTACAATAAATAGACATAATTTGTGGGAATATAGATCGATGGGAGAGGAGGAATCGTAACTGAAGATGTGACTGTTACATTTTGTTTCTCGGCCTCTGACGCTTTGCTTCCCTTTAGCCCCTTTGAAGCAAACTGAATTTTTATTAATCTGCCGTTTGAAATAAATTGAATTGAATTTATGCTTTCGTGAAGGGAAAAATGAATTTTTAAATTGGAAAAGGGAAGGGAAAAGAGGCGGGAGTCATATATAAAATTCGCAATCGCAATCGGGGGCGGGGCAGAGATATGAATCTGAAACAATAGTATAATCGTAGTCGGAGTTTCGGAGAAGGGTGGAGGGATATATGACATATAATAAAGTATAACAACACCGTCGCAAATTGCAATCGGAATGGGAGGAGGAGCGGGATGGTGCATATAATATTTGCAATGCGATTGGGGGGGAAACCCTTTGCATATAATTTAAAACCAAATTTTGGGTTTAACAAAGGAAAAAGGCCTTTATTATATGAACGGGCGGAAGTACTGATGGTGGGACCCAAGGGCCAATCGCAATCGGAGATCGGGAGCAGGGAGTGATCGCAATCACAATGGAACATAAGGGGTTTGCGATGCGATCAGAGGAGGAGATGCGATTCATTGTGGGCCGTCCGATCGGCGGGGGTAATCAACGGTCGGATGGGAATCGGGAGTCGCAATCGGAGGATGTCGATATCGAAGAACATTGAGATTGGAATGTCTGATTGGCGGAGGACCATCAGATCGGGGGGGGAAGATCGACGGTTGTGGGTTAATCGGGGATATGTCAATCAGAGGGTGTCAATCAGAGAGGGACTTATGGAAGCGTCGATTATGATGGTGCGATTATATGAGAGTCGTCCGATCGGCGGGGAAGATCGACGGTGCTGGATGAATCGGGGGATGTTGCGATCGGAAGAGTCGGGCAGGCCTTTCGATTGCAATGATCGGAGTTCTGTGCGATCAATCGCATCGCAAGTGTTTGCGATGGACTGAACGAAGCTCTTCATATAGATGTTGCGATTGAAAGAGTTTTGCAATTGCGATTTCAAAATAATACTTTAAAATTTATATTATAAAGTTTTGACAATATGCGTGGTGGGGAAGTGGTTTTAATCGGATTGCATATGTATTCCAAGTTTTGTAATGCAATTTTTATGATCGGAAAGGGGAAAAAAGGGGTTTTTAAAGGGAAACGAACATAAAGTTAAAAGGGAAAATGGGACATAGGGGGGAGCTTAGGGAATAGAGGGATTTTGCTTCACTTAAGCATAAAATTCAATCCAGAAGTTAGTTTTGAGAGAGTAGTATACCGTTGGAAAGCTTTTTCCAGGTTCTTTTTGATGGATTTTCTTAGAAGATGATCTGGTACCGAACATGCTGTGAAAAACTTCTCTGAAGGCAGGGACATCACTTTGTGGAGATAACAACTTCTGAATTGTGACTGAAAAGTAAAGTATTATATTTTCACCTCAAAACATGGGTTTGAGGTGAAAATTGCACCAAACAGAATAAATGATATATTTGGTCTTCCTGGTGCCGTGCCTTTGTATTTATTGACTTCCTCATGACCTTGCTGATCTTTATTGACACTTGACTCATTAATTTGACCGCGGTGAAACCTTAGAGACTAATGAGACCCATCCTATGACCTACTGATATGATTTTGAGAATGAAAGAGACTAATGGCTGAAGACCATATGGAGGAAAATCAGCAAGTACCTCATGAGGGAAAATTGATAAAAATTACTACCGTCAATGAATCCATGACCTAGCGGAATGGTGAAATTTTATTCGGTATGAGACACCTAATATGCAAATGCAAAAGAGCAGTTTTGATCACTGATGGCAGTATGACTGGACTGACACTAACATTGGCTCCAATGGGGATGGTAGCTCCTTGGAGGTGCCAGGAACACCATAGACCAAGTAGCTTTATTCATTGGGCATGGAGTCAGAAATACTGAAAAGCTGACATAATGCAGACTGACACTGACTCAATACTAATATTGAAAAAGTGAAATAAAACCAAACCATACACAAATCACCCAAGTCTTATAGCGTTCACCTCGAGCCCCAAACTTTAATGACTGTGTACTCTGAATTCTGATAAACATAACATGGTATATACAATGATGACATAGATCCTGATCCTTTGTTTTCAACAGTGGTAGTGCTTCAAAAGCCTACCATTCACTGCTCCTCCAGGACAATCTTGGCCATCCATTTCTGAAAGCAAGAAGGCATTCTGTCCTCTGTATGCTGAGATCCTGTATGGTCCTTTCCACAGGTTTTCAAACTTACCATGCCTCCCTTTGTCTTCATTTCTAGCATCCCATTTCAACACTATATCATCCAGCTGAAACCTTTCTGCTTTTGTCTTCCTGTCGTAGATATTTTTTATTTTCTCCTGCAACTGAATAGCGTTCTGTGACACTTCCTCTCTTGTTTGCTGAAGGTGGATCATTTGATTGATCCTTCGTTGATTTTCATTGTCCTCGCTGTCAACTTCTTGCAATAATCTAATAACTGGGACTGTAAGGGATGTAGGAAAGATAGCATCAGTACCATAAACCAACTCAAATGGTGACATACCTATTGATCTTTTACTGCTAATTCTGTCTGCCCACAGTGCGTTGATGAGCTTCCGGTGCCAATTTATTTTGTTTGCTTCCAACATTTTCTTGATTATATTCACCAGCGATTTGTTAGATGACTCGGCTAGGCCATTGCCTTATGGATAATATGTTGTCGAATGGCCCAGCGCGATGTTGTATTTGTCACAGAAATCGATCATTTTCTTTGATCTGAACGCTGCTGCGTTGTCTGTTACGATTTTTCATGGGCAGCCAAAGCGAGATAAAATATTCGATTCCAGGAATTGAATGATTACCGTGTCTGTTGCTTGCCTGGATGGGATGGCCTCGATCCATTTGGTAAAGTAATCTGTCCCTGTCAATATTCATCGGTGCTGTGCTGAGGATGCGGGATGAATTTCTCCAATGAAATCGAGCCCCCACTGCTGAAAGGGTGCGTTCACCGAAACTAGTTTCAAAGGGAGTGGAAGATATTTATTCTTCCCCTGGAAGATTTGGCATTCATGACATTTCATCACGGTCTTATATAAATCAGAAAATAATGTGGGCCAATAATATCCAGCTCTCAATATCTTGTTAGCTGTAGTCTTCCAAAATAGGTGACCGCCGGAGTTGCCTTTATGAAACTCGTGTATTACCTTCTGCGCTTCTTTTTCAACCAAAAAATTAAGCAGAACGCCTCTCGGATCTTTCCAATACAGAGCGTTGTCTAAAATGCAGTATTTTGTGGATTTTAGCTTCAGATATCTACCTTTACTCTTGGACATGCCCGTAGGGGGTGACAAATGCTGAAGGACATAGACGATATCTGAATACCACGGGGACTGCAGAAAAATATCTGCAATGGGGACCAATAAACCTTCATCTTCCTCTTCTGCCAATGTGGTTATAAGGTTTATGTCTAAAGCACGCAGATTTGATTGGGCCATCAATTTCGCCAAGCCTTGGCCTTTGACCAATTTCGTGGGCTTGATCTCCAGATCGTACTCCAACATGGTTGCTATCCACTTACCTCTTCGACCTTCTGGATCAGTTTGCATCAACACATCCTTCACTGCCGTGTTGGGGACATATTCTATATTATGTGAATGTAGAATGTAGACCCTAAAATCCTTCAATTCCTTGATAAGAGCCAATGCCTGTTTTTCAATAATGTTATATCTTAAAGCAAAATCTATGATAGTCCTACTGAAGAAGGCAATTGGATTTTCTATTTTATCTCTCCTTTGCATTAAAACAACGGCCAGAGTATGCTCAGATGCAAACAAAAATATGATGAAATATTGAGTGTAGTCGGGACTGATCAAAACTGGGGCATTGGACAAAGAAAACTTTACCAGATTTAATGATTTGATAGCCTCCTCACTCCATTTAACAGTGCTGTCCTTTTTCAACATATTAGTCATTTCCAGATTTGGAATGAATCCAGATTTGGAATGAATCGTCGCAAGAAGTTCATTTTACCATTAAAAGCCTGAATCTCCTTCTTGTTTCGTGGCAGGTCTATAAGCTAAATTGCCTCTACTCTAGCTGGATTGATGCGAATACCATCTTTGGAGATGATATGCCCCAGAAGCTTGCCTTCATCCATGGCAAAGAGACACTTTTTGGGATTGAGAGAAATTCTGAACTTTCTGCATCGCCGAAAAACCACTCTCAAATGGTGCAAATTCTCATCATCTAATCCTGAAAACACTGTCAAATCACCCAAATAAATAACCAAAAAAACATCTTTTTCATTGGCAAAAGCAATGTCCATGGCACGCTGGAAAGTAGCTCCTACGTTCTTCAGTCCGAAAGGCATTTTGGCGTATTGGAAGGTTCCCCAGGGTGTTGTGAAGGCAGTTTTATCTTGGTCCTTCTCATGCACCAAGATCTGGTTGTACCCTGAGTAGCCATCAAGTAGTGACATCCTGGATGCTCCAACTACTCTCTGCAGAATATGGTCCATTTTCGGAAGTGGATAATTATCCTTTAAGGAAGCCTTATTCAAGTTCCGAAAAGCTATGCACAACCTTATTTCTACAGTCTTCTTACGTACTGGGACCAAATTTGAAATCCATTCAGAAAATCTAATGGGGACTATGATACCAGCTTTGTACAATCTGTTTACCTCTTTCTCGATGGATGGCAGCAGCTTTGGATTGATTCTTCTCAGCTTCTGTCTGAATGGTTTTTGATCCGGCTTGATAGGAACAGTATGCTGAATTATGTTCTTATCATACACCTTCAAATTTGAATAATGCCATGCAAAAACATTAGAAAATTCAGAAAGAAACTTCACATACTCCTCCTTCGCTTTAGGGGACAATGTCTTTGAAAATTTCACAAACCTGGGCTGATCAGGTGTTCCAAGATTCACATCTTCAACTCCTTTCTATGTGGGCACCAAGCTTGGCTTCTTTGCAACATCTTCCTGATCAAACAACTCCGCTAGAGGTATAAGACCTCTAGGAATTATATTATCTTTCAGCTGCAATATTTTCATTTGGTTTGTTTCCAATTCTTGATCATCAACCACATACTCACCTTCTATGGGAGTGTCCTTGAATTTGCCATCACCCTGTAAAAATGCATTGATCTCATTATCGTCCCAAAATACTTGCCAATACCTTTAATTATCCGGAACAACAGGCCTATGTTTGACATGAATCTCGAATTTGTTGCTGGAGTTCATCGGAATCTTCAGGTTGCTTGCAGTAGTGGCAAGAGAATTAGCAATAAGATTCTGCATCCTGGGTACCTCTGTCAAAGTGTATTCTGGGAATGTCTTCAAAATGTCCAGAACTGCATTTCTGTATGCCCTCAGTCTTGGATGTTTAGCTTGGTATTCTCCTTTCACCTGCTTGATTATTAACTCAGAGTCGCCATACACAAAAATCCTTTTTGCCTTCAACTTTTTCAAGATTTTGAGGCCTGCAATCAAAGCTTCATACTCTGCTTCATTGTTAGAGAATTCAAAGGCCAAATTATAAGCACATACTCTGACATTACTAGGGACCTTTTCAGGCTGAAACATAGGACTCCTTACCCATATTCCAATGCCAGCTCCATCCTTACCAACAGCTCCATCAAAATCCATACTCCACAGGCCTTCTTCTTCTTCTTGTAGATGCTAAAATTTAGTTTCTTCCTTCTTTTCACCTTGGTTTATTTCTGGCTTTTCATTTTCCCTTTGCTGCTGGAAGTCAGGAGGCTCAGAAGTACTTGCTCCTTTGTCCTTCTCCTGCTTGAGGACCTCTCTGAAATTTTCTGAAATCTCAGGTATCTCCCCCACTTGTACCAACTGAACATCCTCATCATTTAGACCACCATCTGAATATAGGACAAACGATTCTAAATCGGTGTGGACCGCATTGATGGGATGATTCACTGGCTTGTCTTTACTGGTGATAATATATTTCATTTTCTTCTCCCTATATAAATTCCTAAACTGGCCAAATACAGGGATTGTGGCATAGGAGAAATCAAGCTGTATGGTTCCTTTAAGTTTTGCACCCCAAGACCTAGATAGAAGCATTCCAAACCGTGGTGGGACATCAGCAACAACTACATCCATCAAGAAATTTTTGGCTGGGATTTGATCTAAAGACACTACTAAATCTTTGATGAGACCAACAAAATGGACCCTACTTGAGTCAAAAGAATACAAATCATGGTACTTTCTAGTAACATCAAGGCCTAACTTCTCCATGACAGCTTTTGGCATCAAATTATGCGAGGCCCCGGAGTCCAACATGGCGTTATGCAAGACAAACTTATGCAACCTAAGACTCAGGTAAAAGGGAGGGACTTCGTTTTCTTCAGATTCTCCTGTGGCTGGACCAAAGATTAGTTCAGGGTAGTCATCTTCCACATTAACCATATCAGAATGAGGGTCTATTTGCAAGACTTTAGATACCTGACTCTTATATACACTATTCTTTACCAACTCGGTCAAAGGCACGGACACTTTCAACTTGGAAATTTCACTTTTTAAATTAAAGGAGGGAGCTTTTTCTACCTCTTTAGTAGGAGGGTATTTCTTCTCTGTTTGCTCTTTCGCCGTGTTCTGCTTGCTTTTCTCTTTTGCAGCGTTCTCAGTTGTATTAGTAACCGCGGGTGTTTTGCTGGATGAAGGATTGGCTGACTCTTTTCCTTTCTTCTGTGCCTCGTCCTCAATTTGTAGTTCTTTTCTTTTTTGAATGGGGCTGATTGCGACATTTCTGTTCCTTAGAGAATACTGCCTTTTCTGCACTGACAACGCATTCATATACCCTCTCTGGTAATCATCATATTCTTCCTCTAACATTACGTCGTTTGCCAGGATGAAATTTTCGTCCCCTCGAATGTCTGGAGTCGCCACTATGTATTCTTCGTCTTCTATGAGGAAAATGGGCTCACCATCAGCTGTGAAAAAATGATTGGTTTCGAACAGGGGACCATCATCATCTGAGTCAGTCCCTTGCACGTAGTTCTGCTGTAATGGCATTCTAATCTGCTGTTGTGGTGCCGCTTGGTCCTGTGCCCTCTGTTCTCTCTGTCTAATTCTGAATTGCGGCTGCTGCTGACCTCTAAAATTCGGATTTCTTATTTGGGGTTCCGGTTTGTCCGAAATTGTTAATCGATCAACCATCCTTTCCATTGTACGAATTAGTGTGTCCATTTTGCTATCCGAAGGGGATGCTTCTTCTTTCACCACGACTTTCTTTTTAGCTCTCGCTCGAGCTCTTCTAGCCAGCAGATTTGCTTCGACGCTTACTGCCATCTTCTGCATTTCTTCAAGTGATGGTGGATCTATTCCACGTAGTTGATATGCCATATCGGCATCAAAACCATCCGGAAACCTCATCATAGCTGAATCGACAGGAGGTTTGAGGTTAGCCAGAATAGCATTGTATACCGTATTGAATCTAAAACAATAGTCTTGCACCGTTTCACCCGCATTTCTTTTAATATTCTCATATTCAGACAGAATTTGTTGTGGATTCCTTTTCACCTCCCATCAGTCTAAGAACTGTGTGTGTAACTCCTGTAAAGTGTGAATAGAGCCTGCTGGTAAAGCTCTGAACCACTTTCTCACTTCACCTCCGAAGCTTTGAACAAACAACCTGGTAGCTACATTTTCTTCTTCCAGTTCATGCAAGTCAAAAAAATCATTCATCTTGTCAACATGCTGCTGGGTTGTAATGCCCTGAGTGGTATCAAAGATAGTAATTTTACTCTGATAATCAGCAAGCATATCATTGAGAACCTGAGGTAACACCAAGGGTGCATACCGGGTAGCCATAATTCTGGGAGGATTTACCATAGCGTTTGTAGTGCTGGAATTTGAAGTAGGTGTTGATGGAGGAGATGAAAACTGGGAATTGATTGATGGGAATGGTGATGAATCAGGAGGATGGAATGCTGCTCCTGATGATTCTAAAGGCTCAGGAATATAAGTTGCAGTGATGGACTGAGGTGAATTCAAAATGTAGTCATCAATGGAAGAATTTTCTCTCTGAACTTCAATATCTACAAGAAACTCCGGATCTAAAACCGTGTCGTCAAGTGCAGTTTCAGACTTATTTCTAAACAAAGAAAGCTAAAAATTCTCATCAAAAGAAAGCTCTTCTACAAAAAACCACTCACTAGGCCAAGTATGGGACCTGAGAATAGGTGTAGGATTTAGCGATCCCTCTTGTCTTCTGACTATTCTCGGGATAAGATTTGGATTTTCAAACACAGGGGGAGGATTTAGATTAGGGTTAGCCCTTGTATATCTTCTTGAAGCCAGTGTGGTCAAATTACTACTGTACAATATTTATATCAGCCTAGAAAGCTCTGAAATATCATCATCGAGACTTTAGAAGAAAAATATTACTGGGGTGATAAATCTTCCATGCAAAAAGTTTGTAATTGCTTCCCCAGTATGGTCGCCAGAGATGTTAGCACCCAATCTGAACCTCAGGCTTGTTAAGGTCCCGTGATTTGGCCGATTGGTGAGCCAAATGACGATGTAACATCAAACCAAGCTTTGGAGCCCAAGGACCTAGCCTTCCCGGACTTAGAGAGGGCTCTCTCTATTATATATAAAAGATATCGGTGTGTTTGCTTGTGGTGTTCTGATATTAGGCTAGTTATGAAGTATGTTTTTAGTTTTTAGTTTTTAAGTTTGTGAGGGATAAAACTGATCAAAGATATAAAATGGGTAACAAGAAGTTAGATCAACTGGGCTATGGGGTCAAAAAGGTCAAGGAAGCTATCAGATGATGATACAAGGCTGCTGTAGGGCCGATTTGATTCAAGGTAGAAAGGATCTTTGGGCAAAATGGAGTAAATGGACATCAAGTTTGTGAACAACAAAGAGTTTCAAGCATAACTGTTTCGATAGATAACATAAACATGGTAAAGAAAAACCCTTAATCATGCAAAATGTAACTATAAACTAATCAACACATCGAAACAAACATTCCAGCCATGCATAGAAGTATAAGACCCTCTAACTTTGGGAAATGGCTATCAGACTTTGGGGAAAACACATAAGACAGACTAACAACTCATAAAACTATGCCGGAACGCCTAAACACAGTCTTTAAGTTATTGGGCACTTGGACAAACAAGCTTTCATAGTTTTAGGCAAAGGGCTAGATCGGGACTAGGCCTCCTTGGTTCAACAAGATGATAAGCTAATCAGTCAAAGAGGTAGTTTCATGGACAAAACTATGGACAGCTTATAGGTAAGCAGGGCACACCATACATCCTACTCAATATGCATAGAACTTATAAATAAAACTAGCAACAATATCCTTAAGTTACTAAAGAGCAGTTAAGAATTCTTTAGTACAACTAAGGAAGAAGAAAAACATAAAAGCTATGAAGATTCAGGAATTTTGAGGTGCCTCCATGGGCATATCTCAAACTTAATCTCTACTGATCTATAGCAGCAAGAAGCATGTATCATGAATGAAAAGTAGAAGACAACAACAAAGCAAGAAACACTATACCATTCTACCATGTCATGGAATCCATCAACATTCCTTCATCATTCATCAAAAGCATCCAAGAGGCAGTCCAAAATCATAACACAAGTATGTTCTTCAAAGCTCATATGACCAATATATTGCTTCTTCTCTCAAGTTCAGCCTTGTTTTACAATGAAGCCCTTGGAATAAATAGGCTCAAGTGAGGAAAACCTCATGGTGCAACTAGCTATCCCATTGGCCTAATCAAAATATCTAAACTTGTCCTTGAGGCTTTGCAAAGCCCAAGGCACAAAATATCCCATAAAATATCTAAAAAAATGCTAAAAACAGAAATTATATTGACTTTGCATCATTTTCCAAGTGCAAAAATAGCTAAACGCACATTTGGAAAATGCAGATTTTTGAGGTACAAAAATTACAAAAATACTTCAAATTTATATCAGAAAAAGGTCCCCTGACTTGCCGGAAACATTTGGCAGCCTTCCCGGTGTCAAAACAAGGCTCATGATGGCCCATTGGAAAGCTCTCTGTGTCTACTTTCCATCGCAACTGAAATCACCTCAATCTGATGCCTAGAAGTCTTCCAAATCTGTACTTGTGTGTAAAAAGCCAGAAAATTGCAGACTGCTGATATGCCGGGCAGAATGTGCAAAAAGTGAGCATTTTTCGCCATTTTGAGGGGGCGAATGATCTCTAAATGCTCTGAAAATCGCTGAGGACCTGATCATGAAATTATGGCATCAACTGGTATCATCCTCCTCCCTTGAAAAATCCCCAAAATGAAATGGCGAATTTATGAGTTTTCGACCAAAAACTCAAAAATTGCCAAAAAACAAAAATTTGTTGAAACAGGCCCAAAATTGGTGCGCATGACCCTTAAGGGTCCTTAGAAACATGTTCTGAAGCTGAAGCCAAAATTTCGAGTACTGATGTGCCTTTCTTCTCTTTCCGTGCTGGGCACTTCTCTTTAGCCTCCTTGTTCATCACTGTCATTCTACTGCTCGGTCTCAATTTCCTGCTCATTCTGTTGCTCAAGCTGTTTCCTTTATCATCAGTTCGCTGCTGCCCAGCACTCTTCTCTTCTTGCTCTTGCTGCTGTCCTCCAAACAAGACTCTGTCCTAGCCTGTCAACTCACTTGTTTTGATAGGGCAACAATGTTTTCTGGATGTTTGCAAAATGCCCCCTTTCAATATAAAAATCCCTGCTTCTTTAGAAAACTGCCTTTCCATCTTCTGAATATCAATTCAACAAGCAGACCTTGTTAGAAGAAAAAACATAGTGAAATGAAGATAGGCAGTCAAGTGAATTTGCTGTGTATAGTGACAAGGTTACCCTGCTCCATGATGTTTGAAAGTCAACAACCTGTTTGTATCTCTGACCAATGATAAACTTCCCAATATTCACAAACTTTCCCCTTGTCTAGCATGCCAAACACTCAACAAAACTTATATCTCATGCAGTCAACTTCAGTGTAGGCATACAATAAATTTCACAGTTTATGGAACAAGGTGGCGGAGTTTTAAAAATGCTCCAAAGGTTTTCAACAAAGCCTGCAGGAAATTTATCCTTTCAAACAATCAAAACTCCCTTTTCAATATAGAATCCCTATCCTTCTAGAAAATCACCTTTGCAACCATCTGAGTATCAACTTAACAGTGAGCTTGAAGAACAAGAAAGACCATCAAATAGTATACTTAGTAAACAACTGTCTTTTTTCGTGGTTGGTAGGGGTAACTTACCCTTTGATGTTTTGAAGATATAAGATACCCTTGTTCTTTGATGAGGAAGGTGAAAACATAGTTTTGAGTTCAAGACCCTTTTCCTTTTAGGCACCTCATCAACATATCCAGCATTATACCACAGCTTTAAACAAAGGATATCCTTACAGCAAAAGTATTGGTTTATGGATATGGTGATCGAGTTTGAAGAGTTTTTTATGTGATAACAAGGGTCTGGAGAAGTTTTTAAACAAATCAAGGTTCTTCTTCAATCAAAATACCGATCCTTTCGATATGCCTTCCAACCAATCAATTATCACCACAAACACAATCTCTTGAAGTGTATACACAAAGCCTAAAGTTGATTGTTCAGTAGATAGGGTGACAAAACTTGTAGTGTTTGATGTCAATGTGTGTCTTTAGAAGCAAATTAAATACCAACAAAAATCCTTTTAAACAACACGCCGTCCTCTCATCGTTCTTTGCACCAGCTTGATAAAAAACTTGTAAATGCAATGAGCTTTACTCACTGATTCTGCCTTATGGAGCTGAGAGTTAAAACACTGTTTTTTCTCCTTTTAACAAAAAAGGAAACTCCTTTGAAAGATAAAAAATGCTCATATGATGGCTGTGTTAAACAATTACCTACTGTCTTCACCCTTAAACACTTTATCTCTTCTTTCTTCATCACGGTTCGAGGATAGTTTCATTGGTTATCCGCATTAATGCAACTCAAACCACTTTTAAGGCTTCATCTCCAGCCAATATAAAACCGAAAATTTTATTTTTTAACATAAAATTCAAACTGTGGTGTTAGACTGTGATTTAACCCTTCACTCTGCTCAACAGTCTTTGCAAAGGTCATGGTGGCACATGTATACCTTTAAGATCGATGATGATGATTTTTGAGCAGTTAAGCAGCTCTGCAAAGAGTTTTGTTTAAGGTTTCTGGTGAGTTTTTTGACCATTTCTACAGGAGTGCCGCGTGCTGCTACAGGCGCGTCACGCATCAGTTCATCCCTTTGAAATTTTCGGCCTAAACGCGTCGCGCAGATTTCTGAACGTGTCGTGCAACTTTGCAGCCCATTTTGAAGGCCTTCCCGGTGTCAGAATTGGGCGCAAGATGGCTCGTTGGAAAGATGTGGAAGTATAATTTCCAGAACAACTTGAAATTTTCCATTTGGAGTCCATTTTATTGTTCAAAAATTGATTTTCCCAACACTGGTCAAAACTGGTGAATCCTGGTGCAAAAATGCATCGAGCTGTTTGTAGGCCATTTTTGAATGCCTTCCCGGTGTCGGAATTGGGTGAGAGATGGCTCGTTGGAAATATGTGGAAGTATAATTTCCAGAAAAACTTGAATTGTTTCATTTGGTATCCATTTGATCCTTCAAAAACGGACTGTCCCATCACTGGTCAAAAATGGTGAATGCTGGTGCAGAAAAACATAGCGTTGATTGCAGACTACTTTTGGATGCCTTCCTTTTGTCGGAATTTGGCCCGAGATGGCTCATCGGAAAGCTATGGAAGTATAATTTCCATAAAAATTTGAATTTTTTCATTTGGAATCAATTTGGTTGTTCAAAATTTGACTGTCCCGTCACTGGTCAAAATGATGAATCCTGGTGCAGAAATTCTCCCGTGACATCTGAATTTTTCACGTTTCTCACAAACCATGATACCTATGTAGAAAATGAAGGAGGTTTTTATTCTTGAACCTATGAGGGACAAAAAAATCTCTCAATTTTGTAAATTTCATCTCCATTTTGTCAGAAACACATTTTGAACCGAACTGCCCGGGCGCTCCTTAACCTCTGTCTTTGTATGGCTTTGTCATAATGAATGGAATACTCCTCAAAATGATGTGGTAATCTATAGTTTATGAGGTAGGAATTTCTCTGAAACATGCTTAAAAACCTGCCATTTTTTCCTTCCAAACTCTGCTGTCTATGGAGGTGTTTCGGGGAATATCACCCTAGAGGTTCGTTGGGTTACAACCTCCACAGAGCAGGGGCATGCTACTTAACAGAGACTCACACAACCACGCACATTCAGAAAAACTAAATAGAGTAGAATGAGAAAGTTACCCGTAGGTCCTACGGTTGAAGAAGATCCACGTGGGGTCCAAACCCCCTGCAACTGTCCTTCCTTCTTAACCTGAAATACAAGAAGAAACCAGCACGAAGAACAAGTTGTACAGCATATGTCTACTCTAAATGTTAGTGAGATTCATATAAAACATTAAATAAATCATAATGAATGCTTGTATAACAAATATTCTCATACATATAAGCATACACTAACACGTTTATTTCGGGAACAGCATGATACTTCTGTATTAAAAATAGCATGTACAAAAGTAATCAAGAGGAGAGATCACCTGATCCTTCCAAGGCCTTCGCAGACCGTCGTCCGGATCCGTCCAACCCTTGCCTCGCTAAGACTCCTTCCAAACTGGTGCATACGAGATAACATATAAAGGGATGTATATCTCAAGGAAACAAGGGTTTCCTATAATGAACTGGGAAAGTGCAGGAGGCACGGGGAATCAGACTTGGATAGGGAATACCAAAAGAGTATAATATCAATAATTCTCTCTCTCCCTTAGGCCATACACATGAGGGCTTTTTATAGTCCCTCCAAGTAGTTTCAGCAGTTGGAAACAGTTGGCCACGGGCTGGGGTGGTTGAACTACCTGAGTAACCATCAACCCAGCGCGAAATTAGGGATTTTTACATATTTTTTAATCATTAAAATGGCATACGCGGAAAAGTCTAGCTGTACTCGCGTATACACGCGGAAAAACACGGGCATAGTCGCGTATGGAGGATTTTCCACTGTTTTTAAGTGAATTTGTCCAAGTCCGTAGGAATGGGTGCCCATAAAGCCATGAAGCAATCATGAATCATGTCAAGGTGAGAAATGATGCTATAATGTGATTTCTGGCCATAATGACTGTTATGCTTGGATTTGTGTATAATGGGAGATTATTACAAAATATTGTTTTGTACTCTTTACAAATGGTCCTTCAGACCTATCATGAAGCTTTCCTCATTATCTGTTGATGAAGGTCATGATTGATTTTCTGTTTGTCATTTTGGATACCTTCAAACAATGGTGGGCCCTCTACTTATTTGGGAAGGAGGCCTATGCTTGACAACTGCCATACCAACTGTACTTTTTGAAGAAGGCCTTCAACACCATACTACTCCATTTATTTTGAAATAGGGACCTTGTATCTTTTTGAAGAAGTTTATAAAAATACCAATCACTGCAGCCTTCAAAAACCCTAAGTATCCATTGTTGCTGTAGCAAAGAGGCTCCTTTAAACCAAAATTTGCCTTACTGCTGTTCATCAATGGAGGTGATCTACAATTTTTGAAGTTATTTAAAACACCTTGACCCTCTACTTTTAAATGAAGGAGGTCCTATTGATCCTATTCCTCACCATCTTACTCTTTACTGGAGGAGGTTATCAGCATTTTAGGGCAACTTTTGACCTTTGAAATATGCACTCCTGCTTTGTTATCATTGCAGCTCTCCACCTGCTGATGGAAAATTCTTCAGCATGAGACTTATTTGGACTTGTCTCCTTGCTTTTGTCTGGAAACTGTTTGTCATTTTGAAAGGAGATGGCTTGTCTTTTTAACTTGCTTTGTCAGTTTCTGTATCCAGGTGTCTCTTCAACCTCTTTCCCACTGTAGGTACCAAAATTTGCTGCATTTATTTGGATTTTTCCATGGCCTTTTGATTAAGAAGGGCGCCTTTTTCTAATACACTTCTCTGCTCAAAACATATCATTATGGTGTCTCTGTCCATTGAATAATGAAAACCTATTTTTGTTTCAAACTTTCTAAAAACAAAACTGACAGTTTATCAAAACACCTCTTTTGCCTATGATGAACAATAGTTCCAATGGTAATGTCTCTTGATGATACAAACTTAGATTGTCTTTTGCCAGCTGATTTTATTTTCATGCTTTTCAAAGTTTTCAAAACTCGGATCATAACTTGTAGAGAAATATGTCCTTTGAAACTTTGACTGTTTCTCACTTAGAGGAGGAAATGTCTCTTTTTGGAGCAGTGGCATTTGGATTTTGCCTTTGATGATTTCCAGAACCTGAAACAGTGTTAAAGCTCTTTTTGTACTTGATGAGCTTGTATACCTGTTTGTAAGAGACAAACTAGATCAAATACATTTTTGCTCTGGGTATTATGCCATAATCTTGCCTGCAATGTAAATCTAATTAGGTGACAGATTTTGCTTGACTGTAGATGCAACTGTTAGGTGTCTTTGAGCTTTCTTCTTTGACTGTGGGTAGAAGACAAAACAGGGGATGATGCATCAGAGTTAGAAAGTGAAACAAGGAGAGCTGCCCTTTTTGTTTCCTGTGAAGGAGGTCTTTACTGTCTCATTGCACTGCTCTTTGCTGAGGGGAAACTGAAATGTCACCATTTGCCTTGGTCAACTTATGACAAGTCATTTGAAAGATAATCTCTGTGAGTAGGGAGGTTAGCACCCTTGAAAAACAACCATCTTTTCTTCTGCCTGTGTAATGACATGACTTGTCAACCTTTCTTCAATTTGGTCTTGTTGAAACAACAGGCTGCTTATAATTAGAATTGTTTCCACTAATGATATGTCTCTCCAAGGGTTTAACAATTCATATGATTGAAAAATTCAAATGACTCCCTTTACAAGACCAAAAACTCTGTTTTCCTTTTTCTTGCACATTTTAGATCCTAGCCCTGTTATGATCATCACTTACACTCAGAAACCTAGATTCACTGTTTTACTGTCTAGTAAAAAGCAAACCTGGGCTTTTGCAATCCTTAAAGTCAATATTGGCCAGCGCCCTCTGCTTGTAGATGAAGGAGGCGCCTTAACCCTCTGCTTGTAGATGAAGGAGGTTCTTGGCCATGACCAATTACCAGTCTGTTTGACAGTGGTGTCTTTCTTTTACTGTGATTTCATGCTGAAAGGAAGCTGCAAGGTCTTTGATGAGTAACTCTTTACCCTGCAGATGTATCTCAGACTCATGTTTACATTGAGAAGCAGCTGTTCTTCTAAATGTAGATTCAAGAAATTGCTTCTGAGATGATGTTATATTTCCTGTCTTTGTAGAATCCATAAAACACTGTAAAACACCTAATAATCAGCTTGAGACTGTGGTCTATGCAGTGCTGAGACTTAGGGGTGTATAAGTGGCGCAACTTAGGGCTGTAATCAATTTCATTTGTAGAGTGGGAGGTCTGTCATGAATGGTTTGTATCAGATGGAGGTTTTTGGCTTTTTGATGTTTGCCAAAGGTAAAATGCCTTAAAGCGCCACTTCCTAACTTAGGGGAGGCTTTTGAAACAGACTTGGATTTGCCTTTTAGAGCTGATGGGTAGACCAGTAGGGCTGAAGCTAGATAGGATAGTGATAATGAGTTTTGACTTTGACATGGGCAGATTGAAAAGTAGGAGGGCGAAAAAAAGTTTTATGAGGGTTTTCTAGATGACAAATTAACATATGGAAATCAGCTTCTAGAAAACTCAGCTATGGATCTAGTCATCACTAACAAATGAAAAATACTGATGACTAACAGTGGCTCCATTTGGGGAGGGCAGCTCCTCGTCAGGAGGTGTCCAGAATTCAGATCTTTGGCTTATGAAGACCAGTGCCTTACCCATTGGCGCAAAAATTCACCCTTCTTTGATGTTATTTCTGAAAAGTGACAGCATGGTTAACATCAATAATACTTCTACCTACCCCACTATCTTTCCTAACATTTTTTCTTCTCTTTGGCGCATTTGAACTAGCAGCCTTTTGACAATGTATATTTTTCTTTTTGCAAAATGAACCTATCTACTTCTACTCTTATATCTGCCGGGAGTTCAGATTAAACTGATGAACTCCTTCATTACTCTACCTATGCTAGATCAATTGTCAAGATTAAGCAGTTTGACAGGATTTTGTTTCTCTAATCTAAAACAGGAAATTTAAAAGATGATCAAATCAGGATTAGGCAGTCTGATTTGTCATGCATTTGTGGCATAAAAGACAAACTGCACACAAATATTATTTTGCAACAAAAGGAAAACTAGACAAGCGGGGTTAAGATGTAAAATTTATTTTTCATCCCTCACTTCTCTCTTTGGTTCTGTTTTAGGCATGTGGAACCAGAATCTCTCCCTAATCTAAACTTTGTGATAAGTCAATCTTACACAATGTTGACTATCTTTGCACTCACTAACTTATCAGCAAATAAATTTAAACATGCTCAGCTATGATTAGGCTAGATAGCTGAACAAGACATTGAAGTACTAGTAGCAGCATTTAGACTTGCGCGCTTTCTGAAGGACTATTGTTTGGAATATGGGGCTTTACTACTGCTTCTAGATACTGCCCTCTTTTTCTACTTTTCACTGTTTTTGTATTTTGTGATTTTTCACTTTTTCCTCAAACAAACTACAAATGAAAAAAAAGTGCTCACAAGGCTGAGCTTATTTTCTACTGCTGTTTATCTAGTCTATCCTAAACTGTACACAACCTACACTTGGTGAACTCTTCTTTCCAATGCAACCAGTCAAGTAGATGCTCACATGGGTCATTCTGGTTTAGCTCTTTCATGATGCAGAAATAATGACAAGGCCACTCCCATTTGGCAGGTTTTTGGACAGTAGTACTTAAGCTTTTTCTCATTCTTGGTAGCAACTTGTTTATGATAGAAACCACTACTCTTTCAGAATTTTCAAGGAAAACAACGACTGGATCTTGGAATAATACCTGATCTAGAGGATTTGAGATATAGGTTTCTCTTAGGATTACTCTTTCTCCCACTTGACCATATTTGGGACCCCCTTGGTACAGCAACTCTTCCCCTTGCTCATGATTACTTGAACTATCAGACTCATCATATATTGCAGTGTAGTTCTCTTGCCAAGCTGATGTGTTTTGATAGGGCGGGTTGAACACTGTGTGAAGGTTATCAGGTTGATGAGCAAGGATACACTTTGATAGTAAATTATCTTGAAAGGACAGTGTGACAACTCTCATTTGTTTATCAACCTCTATTTCTTCATCTGCAATTTGTAACTCAATGGAACTGGGTAACTGCAAATCTGGAGTTAAGGAAGATTCTATGTCCAAAATGATTTCCTCTACCATTTCAGGCAAAGGATTCTCATTTACAATATGCTCAAGAATTTCACCATCTTCCTCAACCTCATCATCAAAGCTGAAAAACTGTTGATTTCCAATTATGTGAATGTTATATTTGACAGACTGAAGTGAAGTAGAGTCAAGAGTCTGAGACTCTTCACTTACTTTTGAACTCTCAAGGCTCTCCTTATCAGTGTTATAGATGACCTGTAATGGCTGCTCACTTTTCTCAATTTTATGAAACTGAGCTTCCTCCCGAAAACAAAAACTGAATCTTCTGCAAAGTTAGCTTCTGTTTGGAAATCATATAAGTCAACATATTGATCAAACATTTGAGAATCATTAACATAAGCAATGTCACCAGCCATGTACATTGGACTGCCAGATTTCTTTTCTTCAACTTGATTTACAAATCTATTTTCTGACTTATGATATGCAGGATTAACAGGAGAAATATTAGAGAAGTTTTGGTTATTAGTTTCTGCATCTAGTAACGGAAAATGCATTTCTGATGGTTTGAGAGCTTCTTCCTTTTCCATTATCTACTTGTTTATATCACTTTCATTGTATAAGATAAAAGAATCTAAATTGGAATGAGTGGAATAAATGGGAGTATTGTTTTCCATGACTGCTTGAGTTACCAGAGGTTGAGTTACTTCTAGTCCCAGGTTTTCCATGACTGCTTTAGGCATGAGGTTATGGGAGGTACCAGAATCTAACATGGCATTATGTAATATCTTGTCCCGTATGTTCAGGCTCTGATAGGAAGGAGAAACAGATCCTTCTTGGTATTGACCTTCTATTTTCGGGCCGAATAAGAGCTCGAGTTTGTTTTCAGTTAGATTTAAAGTATCTGCCTCGCTCCCTATGTCAAACACTTTGAAAATTTGAGATCTATACCTATCTACAGTTATTAACTCGGTAAGGGGTATGGTAATTTTTATTTCGGAAACTTCCCCTTCGAAACTAAAAGGATTTTGTAGTTTGGGCAGATTTGTTTCAGATTTTTTGGACATGACCTTTTCTATGCTTTTAATTTGTCGATTCTGGTTTGAGACCTTGTTTGACACAGTTGCCTCAGGAGTCTTTGTGGAGGTACTAGGAGTATCCTAGCTAAGACTTGTTTGAATAGCTTTATCTTTGTTTTGGTCAATTTTCTTCGCCACAATTTTGTTGCTATCCATGGCTTTTTTAAGGATGGTGTCAGAGGTTTTAGCAGTGTCAAGGCTACTCTTCTTGAAGTGGTCTTGGTTTTTTCTGCTTCTAAGGTTATACTGCCTATGAGCTTCTATAATGGCATTCTGAAAATTTATGGCAGGATCTTCGAGATCTTCATAGTCGGTTTCGTCTTGACTTGGGGAGCACAACTCTTGCTCTTCTGCTGTGAGGTAAACCTTACTCTCGTTATCAGAACCTATGAGTTTCCAATGACTTTCATCAATGGGTGCGGTATCCTTATTCTCTTCATCAACATAATTCTCACTGAAGGATGGTCTGATCTGCTGATCATTTCCTCTTGGTTTATTTTGAGACTGATCTTTTCTAAAGCCTTGTTTCTGGTTTTGAGGGTTTGGTTGGTTGTCCCTAGGAGGCATTTTTTCTCTCATTTTTTCCCACATCTTTGTCATGGATTTTATCAGGCCATCTATTCTAGGATCTAGGGAAGGAGATGAAGTGGAGACCTTATCTCTATATGGGACTTTTCCTTCTAATCTAGTCCTGGCTCTTTTTTCTGCTAAGTTGGCTTCTGTTTTTATGGCTATTTGTTGCATTTCCTCTAGGGTAGGGGGATCCTTGTCTCTCAGATGATATGTCATGTCTGGATCAAAACCCTCAGGGAATTTCGCCAAGACTAAACCAAGTGGGGGTTTGAAATGAGGTGGGAGGGCATTATACACACTGTTGAACCTAGTGCAGTATGCCCGGACACTTTCCCCATTTTCCCGTTTTAAGTTGTTATATTCTGACAGGATTTGAATAGGGTTCCTTCGGACTTCCCACTTGTTCGTGAAGACTTGGCAGAGTTCTAGGATGTTGTGGATGCTATTTGGAGGCAAGCTTTTAAACCATGTTTTGGGTTCTCCACCCAGGCTTTGGGCGAATATTCTCATTCTGATGGTTTCGTCGTGTACTTCCATGTATTCAAAAGCATCGCTAATCCTACTTACATGCTGTTGAGCTGTGGTGGTGTCTTCTCTGGTAAAGTGTGGGATTTTATCTTGATATTTATTTGGGAGAGGATCCAAGGGCGGTGGCAACACCAAAGGTGCGTACCAGGCTGCCATGACGGGAGCTAATGGATGATGTACAAGATGAGGACTAGTGGGATGAGCGAGGTGTTTTGAACAGGTGTGGCGGATGAACTTGGACTAGTGATCTGGTTTTGAGCAGATCTGGGATGGTAGGAGCCAAATTGATGGAGAAGCTGAAAATCGGGGGGGTGGAAGGTGAGGCTTCTCTACTATGACTGTGTGATTGGTCTAGGGTTTCAAGATCGTCAAAGTTTATCTTACTATGAGACCTGCTTCTGAAAAGAGCTTTTGATGACTCTAATTCAAAAGGTGAATCTGGTAGGATAGTGAGATGTTTAGGTACTGATCTTGTTCTACGGATGGATCTACCAGTAGCTAGATGGTCAGTTTCGGAAGCTTGCCACAGAATCTTCTCTGGGTCATCTACTATGCTAGGGGGGTTTGGGTCTGGATGGGATCTGGTGTTAATTCTTCGTGAAGCCAGATTTTGGATCTAGAGTTTAGAGAGAATGGTATTGGTGAATGTTCTGGATGAGAGGTCTCTCTAAAGTTCTACTAAGGTGAAGGATGGTCAAAATAAAAGGGATGAACTAGTGGAGTCGCCAGGTGGAACTGGGTTGTTTTTGTGAAGATAGCTATGGTCCACCACCGGTAACTAATCTGGAAATAGTTTTTAGATTTTTTAAATTTATGTGCAGCCTATGGTTTGTTAAAGTATCCTAGACTTGTTTCAACACTTTGCTAGGGTGATGAGAACAAAAAGAGTTTACTCTAAATGGGTCTATGGGCTGCTTGCTTGTTTAAGTATCTAAAGGACCAAAGAGTCTATAAGAGTTTGCTAGACTGTCATGTACTCAGTGTCCCACCATCTCCCGCTATGTTAGTGAGCGACGGGATAGGTCTATCGGATAGTAACCTAGAGTTTGGTAAAATAGTAAGGCCTACTAGAGGTTAGTGGAGTCGCCAGGTGGATTTTTAGTTGTTTTTTAGGTATATTTGTATGGTCCACCACCAATACTGTCAAAAACCAATCTAAGGGAGTGTTTTGGGGTTTTTTGAGTTTTATGTGCCTACAAGGTTTGGAAGAGTTTTCTATAACTGACTCATCATTTTGCTAAGATGGTGAAGGAGCTATTTTCTATTCTTCATACAATATCTAAGTTTACTAAGCTTGATTGAGACTTCAGGAGTTACTAAGGTGTACTTAGATTGTCACTAACTCGGAAGGTCCTACTATGAGTGTCACTATGTTAGTGAGCAGTGGGATAAGTCAGCCAGCTAATATTCTCAAAAGTCTCTAAAGATTAGGGAAACTAAGTTTGTTTAATACTCAGAGTCCCACTGTGATCGCCATTATGATAGGTTGGTGATGAGGTGGCTCAAACGGATGGAATTCTAAAATTTAGCAAGGTAGTAAGGCCTACTGGAGGCTAGTGGAGTCGCCAGGTGGATTTTTAGTTGTTTTGAGGTATATGTGTATGGTCCACCACCAATACTGTCAAAAACCAATCTAAGGGAGTTTTTGGGGTTTTTTTGAGTTTTATGTGCAGCCTAGGATGTAAGAGTGTTATAAAACTGATTCATCACTTTGCTAAGATGGTTGAAGCAGAGAGTTCACACTAAATGATTCTAAAGGCTGATGGTTTAAGTTAAAAGTTGAAGGACTAAGGAGTCTATAAAAGTTTTCTAGACTATCATGAACTCAATAGGTCCCATCGTGATCGCCATTATGTTAGGTTCCCGTGATTTGGCCGATTGGTGAGCCAAATGACAATGTAACATCAAACCAAGCTTTGGAGCCCAAGGACCTAGCCTTCCCGGACTCAGAGAGGGCTCTCTCTATTATATATAAAAGATATCAGTGTGTTTGCTTGTGGTGTTCTGATATTAGGCTAGTTATGAAGTATGTTTTTAGTTTTTAGTTTTTAAGTTTGTGAGGGATAAAACTGATCAAAGATATAAAATGGGTAACAAGAAGTTAGATCAACTGGGCTATGGGGTCAAAAGGTCAAGGAAGCTATGAGATGATGATGCAAGGCTGCTGTAGGGCCGATTTGATTCAAGGTAGAAAGGATCTTTGGGCAAAATGGAGTAAATGGACATCAAGTTTGTGAATAACAAAGAGTTTCAAGCATCACTAGTTTAATAGATAACATAAACATGGTAAAGAAAACCCTTAATCATGCAACATGTAACTATAAACTAATCAACACATCGAAACAAACATTCCAGCCATGCATAGAAGTATAAGACCCTCTAACTTTGGGAAATGGCTATCAGACTTTGGGGAAAACACTTAAGATGGAATAACAACTCAAAATACTATGCCGGAATGCCTAAACATAGTCTTTAAGTTTTTGGGCACTTTGACAAACAAGCTTTCATAGTTTTAGGCAAAGGGCTAGATCGGGACTAGGCCTCCTTGGTTCAACAAGATGATAGGCTAATCAGTCAAAGAGATAGTTTTATGGATAGAACTATGGACAGTCATAGGTAAGCAGGGCACACCATACATCCTACTCAATATGCATAGAACTTATAAATAAAACTAGCAACAATATCCTTAAGTTACTAAAGAGCAGTTAAGAATTCTTTAGTATAACTAAAGAAGAAGAAAACATAAAAGCTATGAAGATTCAGGAATTTTGAGGTGCCTCCATGGGCATATCTCAAACTTAATCTCTACTGATCTATAGCAGCAAGAAGCATGTATCATGAATGAAAAGTAGAAGACAACAACAAAGCAAGAAACACTATACCATTCTACCATGTCATGGAATCCATCAACAATCCTTCATCATTCATCAAAAGCATCCAAGAGGCAGTCCAAAATCATAACACAAGTATGTTCTTCAAAGCTCATATGACCAATATATTGCTTCTTCTCTCAAGTTCAGCCCTGTTTTACAATGAAGCCCTTGGAATAAATAGGCTCAAGTGAGGAAAACCTCATGGTGCAATTAGCTATCCCATTGGCCTAATCAAAATATCTAAACTTGTCCTTGAGGCTTTGCAAAGCCCAAGGCACAAAATATCTCATAAATATCTAAGAAAATGCTAAAAACGGAAATTATATTGACTTTACATCATTTTCCAAGTGCAAAAATAGCTAAACGCACATTTGGAAAAAGCAGATTTTTGAGGTTCAAAAATTACAAAAATACTTCAAATTTATATCAGAAAAAGGTCCCCTGACTTGCCGGAAACATTTGGCAGCCTTCCCGGTGTCAAAATGAGGCTCATGATGGCCCGTTGGAAATCTCTCTGTGTCTACTTTCCGGCGCAACTGTAATCACCTCAATCTGATGCCTGGAAGTCTTCCAAATCTGTACATGTGTGTAAAAAGCCAGAAAATTGCTGACTGCTGCTACGCCGGGCAGAATGTGCAAAAAGTGAGCATTTTTCGCCATTTTGAGGGGGCGAATGATCTCTAAATGCTCTGAAAATAGCTAAGGACCTGATCATGAAATTATGGCATCAACTGGTATCATCCTCCTCCCTTGACAAATCCCCAAAATGAAATGGCGAATTTATGAGTTTTCGACCAAAAACTCAAAAATTGCAAAAAAACAAAAATTTGTTGAAACGGGCCCAAAATTGGTGCGCATGACCCTTAAGGGTCCTTAGAAACATGTTCCGAAGCTGAAGCCAAAATGTCGAGTACTGATGTGCCTTTCTTCTCTTTCCGTGCCGGGCACTTCTCTTTAGCCTCCTTGTTCATCACTGTCATTCTGCTGCTCAGTCTCAATTTCCTGCTCGTTCTGTTGCTCAAGCTGTTTCCTTTATCATCAGTTCGCTGCTGCCCAGCACTCTTCTCTTCTTGCTCTTGCTGCTGTCCTCCAAACAAGACTCTTTCCTAGCCTGTCAACTCACTTGTTTTGATAGGGCAACAATGTTTTCTGGATGTTTGCAAAATGCCCCCTTTCAATATAAAAACCCCTGCTTCTTTAGAAAACTGCCTTTCCATCTTCTGAATATCAATTCAACAAGCAGACCTTGTTAGAAGAAAAAACATAGTGAAATGAAGATAGGCAGTCAAGTGAATTTGCTGTGTATAGTGACAAGGTTACCCTGCTCCATGATGTTTGGAGGTCAACAACCTATTTGTATCTCTGACCAATGATAAACTTCCCAATCTTCACAAACTTTCCCCTTGTCTTGCATGCCAAACACTCAACAAAACTTATATCTCATGCAGTCAACTTTAGTGTAGGCATACAATAAATTTCACAGTTTATGGAACAAGGTGGCAGAGTTTTAAAAATGCTCCAAAGGTTTTCAACAAAGCCTGTAGGAAATTTATCCTTTCAAACAATCAAAACTCCCTTTTCAATATAGAATCCCTATCCTTCTAGAAAATCACCTTTGCAACCATCTGAGTATCAACTTAACAGTGAGCTTGAAGAACAAGAAAGACCATCAAATAGTATACTTAGTAAACCACTGTCTTTTTTCGTGGTTGGTAGGGGTAACTTACCCTTTGATGTTTTGAAGATATAAGATACCCTTGTTCTTTGATGAGGAAGGTGAAAACATAGTTTTGAGTTCAAGACCCTTTTCCTTGTAGGCACCTCATCAACATATCCAGCATTATACCACAGTTTTAAACAAAGGATATCCTTACAGCAGAAGTACTGGTTTATGGATATGGTGATTGAGTTTGAAGAGTTTTTTATGTGATAACAAGGGTCTGGAGAAGTTTTTAAACAAATCAAGGTTCTTCTTCAATCAAAATACTGATCCTTTCTGATATGCCTTCCAACCAATCAATTTATCACCACAAACACAATCTCTTGAAGTGTATACACAGTCTAAAGTTGACTATTCATAGGATAGGGTGACAAAACTTGGAGTGTTTGATGTGTCAATGCAGGTCTTGTAGCCAGTCAAATACCAACAAAAATCCTTTTTAAACAACACACTGTCCTCCTTTTACTGTTCTTTGCACCAGCTTGATAAAAAACTTGTAAATGCAATGAGCTTTACTCACTGATTCTGCCTTATGGAGCTGAGAGTTAAAACACTGTTTTTTCTCCTTTTAACAAAAAAGGAAACTCCTTTGAAAGATAAAAAATGCTCATATGATGGCTGTGTTAAAAACTTACCTACTGTCTTCACCCTTAAACACTTTATCTCTTCTTTCTTCATCACGGTTCGAGGGTAGTTTCATTGGTTATCCGCATTAATGCAACTCAAACCACTTTTAAGGCTTCATCTCCAGCCAATATAAAACAGAAAATTTCATTTTTTAACATAAAATTCAAACTGTGGTGTTAGACTGTGATTTAACCCTTCACTCTGCTCAACAGTCTTTGCAAAGGTCATGGTGGCACATGTATACCTTTAAGATCGATGATGATGCTTTTTGAGCAGTTGAGCAGCTATGAAAAGAGTTTTTTTAAGTTTTCTGGTGATTTATTTCACCATTTCTACAGGAGTGCCGCGTGCTGCTACAGGCGCGTCGCGCATCAGTTCATCCCTTTGGAAATTTTCGGCCTAAACGCGTCGCGCATATTTCTGAACGTGTCGCGCAACTTTGCAGCCCATTTTGAAGGCCTTCCCGGTGTCAGAATTGGGCGCGAGATGGCTTGTTGGAAAGCTGTGGAAGTATAATTTCCAGAAAAACTTTAATTTTTTCATTTTGTGTCCATTTGATCCTTCAAAAATTGATTTTCCCAACACTGGTCAAAACTGGTGAATCCTGGTGCAGAAATGCATCGAGCTGTTTGTAGGCCATTTTTGAATGCCTTCCCGGTGTCGGAATTGGGCGCGAGATGGCTCGTTGGAAATCTGTGGAAGTCTACTTTCCAGAAAAACTTGAATTTTTTAATTTGGTGTCCATTTGATCCTTCAAAAACTGACTGTCCCATCACTGGTCAAAAATGGTGAATGCTGGTGCAGAAAAACATAACGTTGATTGCAGGCTACTTTTGGATGCCTTCCTTTTGTCGAAATTTGGCCCGAGATGGCTCATCGGAAAGCTATGGAAGTCTAATTTCCATAAAAATTTGAATTTTTTCATTTGGAATCAATTTGGTTGTTCAAAATCTGACTGTCCCATCACTGGTCAAAATGATGAATCCTGGTGCAGAAATTCTCCCGTGACATTTGAATTTTTCACGTTTCTCACAAACCATGATACCTGTGTAGAAACTGAAGTAGGTTTTTATTCTTGAACCTATGAGGGACAAAAACCTCTCTCAATTTTGTAAATTTCATCTCCATTTTGTCAGAAACACATTTTGAACCGAACTGCCCGGGCGCTCCTTAACCTCTGTCTTTGTATGGCTTTGTCATAATGAATGGAATACTCCTCAAAATGATGTGGTAATATATAGTTTATGAGGTAGGAAGTTCTCTGAACCATGCTTAAAAACTTTCCATTTTGTCCTTCCAAACTCTGCTGTCTATGGAGGTGGCCATAAAGACTCTGTTATGCTTGATTTGTGTATAATGGGAGATTATTACAAAATATTGTTTCAGCCTTTACAAATGGTCCTTCAGACCTATCATGAAGCTTTCCTCATTATCTGTTGATGAAGGTCATGATTGATTTTCTGTTTGTCATTTTGGATACCTTCAAACAATGGTGGGCCCTCTACTTATTTGGGAAGGAGGCCTATGCTTGACAACTGCCATACCAACTGTACTTTTTGAAGAAGGCCTTCAACACCATACTACTCCATTTATTTTGAAATAGGGACCTTGTATCTTTTTGAAGAAGTTTATAAAAATACCAATCACTGCAGCCTTCAAAAACCCTAAGTATCCATTGTTGCTGTAGCAAAGAGGCTCCTTTAAACCAAAATTTGCCTTACTGCTGTTCATCAATGGAGGTGATCTACAATTTTTGAAGTTATTTAAAACACCTTGACCCTCTACTTTTAAATGAAGGAGGTCCTATTGATCCTATTCCTCACCATCTTACTCTTTACTGGAGGAGGTTATCAGCATTTTAGGGCAACTTTTGACCTTTGAAATATGCACTCCTGCTTTGTTATCATTGCAGCTCTCCACCTGCTGATGGAAAATTCTTCAGCATGAGACTTATTTGGACTTGTCTCCTTGCTTTTGTCTGGAAACTGTTTGTCATTTTGAAAGGAGATGGCTTGTCTTTTTAACTTGCTTTGTCAGTTTCTGTATCCAGGTGTCTCTTCAACCTCTTTCCCACTGTAGGTACCAAAATTTGCTGCATTTATTTGGATTTTTCCATGGCCTTTTGATTAAGAAGGGCGCCTTTTTCTAATACACTTCTCTGCTCAAAACATATCATTATGGTGTCTCTGTCCATTGAATAATGAAAACCTATTTTTGTTTCAAACTTTCTAAAAACAAAACTGACAGTTTATCAAAACACCTCTTTTGCCTATGATGAACAATAGTTCCAATGGTAATGTCTCTTGATGATACAAACTTAGATTGTCTTTTGCCAGTTGATTTTCTTTTCATACTTTTCAAAGTTTTCAAAACTCAGATCATAACTTGTGGAGAAATATGTCCTTTGAAACTTTGACTGTTTCTCACTTAGAGGAGGAAATGTCTCTTTTTGGAGCAGTGGCATTTGGATTTTGCCTTTGATGATTTCCAGAACCTGAAACAATGTGCTAAAGCTCTTTTTGTACTTGATGAGCTTGTATACCTGTTTGTAAGAGACAAACTAGATCAAATACATTTTTGCTCTGGGTATTATGCCATAATCTTGCCTGCAATGTAAATCTAATTAGGTGACAGGTTTTGCTTGACTGTAGATGCAACTGTTAGGTGTCTTTGAGCTTTCTTCTTTGACTGTGGGTAGAAGACAAAACAGGGGATGATGCATCAGAGTTAGAAAGTGAAACAAGGAGAGCTGCCCTTTTTGTTTCCTGTGAAGGAGGTCTTTACTGTCTCATTGCACTGCTCTTTGCTGAGGGGAAACTGAAATGTCACCATTTGCCTTGGTCAACT
This sequence comes from Pinus albicaulis, assembly GCA_034641835.2. Lineage (NCBI taxonomy): Eukaryota > Viridiplantae > Streptophyta > Pinopsida > Pinales > Pinaceae > Pinus > Pinus albicaulis. The sequence continues at coordinate 13,526,230 of CM076573.1, forward strand.
TATGACAAGTCATTTGAAAGATAATCTCTGTGAGTAGGGAGGTTAGCACCCTTGAAAAACAACCATCTTTTCTTCTGCCTGTGTAATGACATGACTTGTCAACCTTTCTTCAATTTGGTCTTGTTGAAACAACAGGCTGCTTATAATTAGAATTGTTTCCACTAATGATATGTCTCTCCAAGGGTTTAACAATTCATATGATTGAAAAATTCAAATGACTCCCTTTACAAGACCAAAAACTCTGTTTTCCTTTTTCTTGCACATTTTAGATCCTAGCCCTGTTATGATCATCACTTACACTCAGAAACCTAGATTCACTGTTTTACTGTCTAGTAAAAAGCAAACCTGGGCTTTTGCAATCCTTAAAGTCAATATTGGCCAGCGCCCTCTGCTTGTAGATGAAGGAGGCGCCTTAACCCTCTGCTTGTAGATGAAGGAGGTTCTTGGCCATGACCAATTACCAGTCTGTTTGACAGTGGTGTCTTTCTTTTACTGTGATTTCATGCTGAAAGGAAGCTGCAAGGTCTTTGATGAGTAACTCTTTACCCTGCAGATGTATCTCAGACTCATGTTTACATTGAGAAGCAGCTGTTCTTCTAAATGTAGATTCAAGAAATTGCTTCTGAGATGATGTTATATTTCCTGTCTTTGTAGAATCCATAAAACACTGTAAAACACCTAATAATCAGCTTGAGACTGTGGTCTATGCAGTGCTGAGACTTAGGGGTGTATAAGTGGCGCAACTTAGGGCTGTAATCAATTTCATTTGTAGAGTGGGAGGTCTGTCATGAATGGTTTGTATCAGATGGAGGTTTTTGGCTTTTTGATGTTTGCCAAAGGTAAAATGCCTTAAAGCGCCACTTCCTAACTTAGGGGAGGCTTTTGAAACAGACTTGGATTTGCCTTTTAGAGCTGATGGGTAGACCAGTAGGGCTGAAGCTAGATAGGATAGTGATAATGAGTTTTGACTTTGACATGGGCAGATTGAAAAGTAGGAGGGCGAAAAAAAGTTTTATGAGGGTTTTCTAGATGACAAATTAACATATGGAGATCAGCTTCTAGAAAACTCAGCTATGGATCTAGTCATCACTAACAAGTGAAAAATACTGATGACTAACAATGCTGAAAAAGGAAAATCAGGGTAACAACTAAAACACGCTCAACCTTGTAGCTATCCCTACAAGGACAAGAGAGGGCTCTCTTCGTAGAATAGATATTCAAATAACACGATAATAAACTGATTTTAGGCTAGATATATGACTATAAAAAGGGTTTTGATAAATGACTGAATTTTCAGGGATGTATGGGACAAAAGGACATCATGAGCTGAGGAATTAAATCAAGGACACAGGATATTTCATGGGGCAAGGCAGGCAGAAGTTTTAACAATCAAATTGAAATAAGGCGAAATGGGAAGACTGTTAAGGAGCTGAAAAGGGCATAATACATGGATCCTTGTCAAAGAGAAGAAAACACACTGAGTATGAATGAGTCCCCAAGGCAGAGCATATAAGATGGATTCTACCTTTCTAACTTGGAAACATTCAAATGGAAATGTTAATAAATGAATGATGAAACATAACAATGTACGTATGAAACACAGAAGAGAAACATATGGTAAAACTCATACCACATGAATCCCACAAATCAGAGCTGCATCATTTATTAATTCCCTGCCAATACTGTACAATGGAGCGCAGATTTTTTCTTCCACCCTTTTCCCAGAACTCAGATCCTTTACAAATGATTGGAATTTACAATAAATAGACATAATTTGTGGGAATATAGATCGATGGGAGGAGGAGGAATCGTAACTGAAGATGTGACTGTTACATTTTGTTTCTCAGCCTCTGACGCTTTGCTTCCCTTTAGCCCCTTTGAAGCAAACTGATTTTTTATTAATCTGCCGTTTGAAATAAATTGAATTGAATTTATGCTTTCGTGAAGGGAAAAATGCATTTTTAAATGGGAAAAGGGAAGGGAAAAGAGGCGGGAGTCATATATAAAAATCGCAATCAGAATCGGGAGCGGGGCAGAGATGTGAATCTGAAACTATAGTATAATCGCAGTTGGAGTTTTGGAGAAGGGCGGAGGGATATATGACATATAATAAAGTATAACAGCGCCGTCGCAAATCGCAATCGGAATGGGAGGAGGAGCGGGATAGTGCATATAATATTTGCGATTTGATTGGGGAGGAAACCCTTTCCATATAATTTAAAACCAAATTTTGGGTTTAACAAAGGAAAAAGGCCTTTATTATATGAACGGGCGGAAGTACTGATGGTGGGACCCAAGGGCCAATCGCAATCGGAGATCGGGAGCAGGGAGTGATCGCAATCGCAACGGAACATAAGGGGTTTGCGATGCGATCGGAGGAGGAGATGAGATTCATTGTGGGCCGTCCGATTGGCGGGGGTAATCAACGATCGGATGGGAATCGGGAGTCACAATCAGAGGATGTCGATATCGGAGAACATTGCGATTGGAATGTCCGATTGGTGGAGGACTGTCAGATCGGGGGGGAAGATCGACGGTTGTGGGTTAATCGGGGGTATGTCAATCGGAGGGTGTCAATCGGAGAGGGACTTATGGAAGCGCCGATTGCGATGGTGCGATTAGATGAGAGTCGTCCGATTGGTGGGGAAGATCGACGGTGCTGGATGAATCGGGGGATGTTGCGATCGGAAGAGTCGGGGAAGGCCTTGCGATTGCAATGATCAGAGTTCTGTGCGATCAATCATATCGCAAGTGTTTGCGATGGACTGATCGGAGCTCTTCATATAGATGTTGCGATCGAAAGAGTTTTGTGATTGCGATTTATAAATAAAACTTTAAACTTTATATTATAAAGTTTTGACTATATGCGTGGTGGGGAAGTGGTTTTAATCGGATTGCATATGTATTCCAAGTTCTGTAATGCAATTTTTATGATCGGAAAGGGGAAAAAAGGGGTTTTTAAAGGGAAACGAACATAAAGTTAAAAGGGAAAATGGGACATAGGGGGGAGCTTAGGGAATGGAGGGCTTTTACTTCACTTAAGCATAAAATTCAATCCAGATGTTAGTTTTGAGAGAGTAGTATACTGTTGGAAAGATTTTTCCGGGTTCTTTCTGATGGATTTTCTTAGAAGATGATCTGGTACCGAACATGCTGTGAAAAACTTATCTAAAGGCAGGGACATCAATTTGTGGAGATAACAACTTCTGAATTGTGACTGAAAAGCAAAGTATTATATTTTCACCTCAAAACATGGTTTTGAGGTGAAAATTGCACCAAACAGAATAAATGATATCTTTGGTCTTCCTGGTGCTGTGCCTTTGTATTTCTTGACTTCCTCATGACCTTGCTGATCTTTATTGACACTTGACTCATTAATTTGACCGTGGTGAAACCTTAGAGACTAATGAGACCAATCCTATTACCTACTGATATGATTTTGAGAATGAAAGAGACTAATGACTGAAGACCATATGGAGGAAAATCAGCAAGTATCTCATGAGGGAAAATTGATAAAAATTACTACCGTCAATGAATCCATGACCTAGCGGAATGGTGAAATTTTATTCCGTATGAGACACCTAATATGAAAATGCAAAAAAGCAGTTTTGATCACTGATGGCAGTATGACTGGACTGACACTAACATTGGCTCCAATGGGGATGGTAGCTCCTTGGAGGTGCCAGGAACACCGTAGACCAAGTAGCTTTATTCATTGGGCATGGAGTTAGAAATACTGAAAAGCTGACACAATGCAGACTGACACTGACTCAATACTAAGACTGAAAAAGTGAAATAAAACCAAACCATACACAAATCACCCAAGTCTTATAGCCTTCACCTCAGGCCCCAAACTTTAATGACTGTGTACTATGAACTCTGATAAACATAACATGGTATATACAATGATGACATAGATCCTGATCCTTTGTTTTCAACAGTGGTAGTGCTTCAAAAGCCTACCATTCACTGCTCCTCCAGGACAATCTTGGCCATCCATTTCTGAAAGCAAGAAGGCATTTTGTCCTCTGTATGCTGAGATCCTGTATGGTCCTTTCCACAGGTTTTCAAACTTACCATGCTTCCCTTTGTCTTCATTTCTAGCATCCCATTTCAACACTATATCATCCAGCTGAAACCTTTTTGCTTTTGTCTTCCTGTCGTAGATATTTTTTATTTTCTCCTGCAACTGAATAGCATTCTGTGACACTTCCTCTCTTGTTTGCTGAAGGTGGATCATTTGATTGATCCTTCGCTGATTGTCATTGTCCTCGCTGTCAACTTCTTGCAATAATCTCATAACTAGGACTATAAGGGATGTAGGAAAGATAACATCAGTACCATAAACCAACGCAAATGGTGACATACCTATTGATCTTTTACTGATAACTCTGTCTGCCAACAGTGCATTGATGAGCTTCCGGTGCCAATTTCTTTTGTTTGCTTCCAACATTTTCTTGATTATATTCACTAGCGATTTTTTAGATGACTCAGCTAGGCCATTGCCTTGTGGATAATATGCTGTCGAATGGCCCAGCGCGATGTTGTATTTGTCACAGAAATCGATCATTTTCTTTGATCTGAACGCTGCTGCGTTGTCTGTTACGATTTTTCATGGGCAGTCGAAGCGAGATAAAATATTCGATTCCAGGAATTGAATGATTACTGTGTCTGTTGCTTGCCTGGCTGGGACGGCCTCAATCCATTTGGTAAATTAATCTGTCCCTGTCAATATCCATCGGTGTTGTGTTGAGGATGCGGGATGAATTTCTCCAATGAAATCGAGCCCCCACTGCTGAAAGGGTGCGTTCACCGAAACTAGTTTCAAAGGGAGTGGAAGCAATTTCTTCTTCCCTTGGAAGATTTGGCATTCATGAAATTTCATCACGGTCTTATATAAATCAGAAAATAATGTGGGCCAATAATATCTGGCTCTCAATATCTTTTTAGCTGTAGTCTTCCAAAACAGGTGACCGCCACAGTCGCCTTTATGAAACTCATGCATTACCTTCTGCGCTTCTTCTTCAACCAAAAAATTAAGCAGAATGCCTCCCGGATCTTTCCAATACAGAGCGTTGTCTAAAATGCAGTATTTTGTGGATTTTAGCTTCAGAGATCTACCTTTACTCTTGGACATGCCCGTAGGGGTGACAAATGCTGAAGGACACAGACGATATCTGAATACCACGGGGACTGCAGAAAAATATCTGCAATGGGAACCAGTAAACATTCATCTTCCTCTTTTTCCACTGTGGTTATAAGGTTTATGTCTAAAGCACGCAGATTTGATTGGGCCATCAATTTCGCCATGCCTTGGCCTTTGACCAATTTCGTGGGCTTGATCTCCAGATCGTACTCCAACATGGCTGCTATCCACTTACCTCTTCGACCTTCTGGATCAGTTTGCATCAACACATCCTTCACTGCCGTGTTGGGGACATATGCTATAGTATGTGAATGTAGAATGTAGACCCTAAAATCATTCAATGCCTTGATAAGAGCCAATGCCTATTTTTCAATAATGTTATATCTTAAAGCAGCATCTCTGATAGTCCTATTGAAGAAGGCAATTGGATTTTATATTTTATCTCTCCTTTGCATTAAAACAGCGGCTAGAGTATGCTCAGATGCAAACGAAAATATGATGAAATCTTGAGTGTAGTCGGGACTGATCAAAACTGGGGCATTGGACAAAGCAAACTTTACCAGATTGAATGATTTGATAGCCTCCTCACTCCATTTAACAGTGCTTTCCTTTTCCAACATATTAGTCATTTCCCTCAAATGTTCAGCCAGATTTGGAATGAATCGTCGCAAGAAGTTCATTTTACCATTAAAAGCCTGAATCTCCTTCTTGTTTCGTGGTAGGTCTATAAGCTGAATTGCCTCTACTCTAGCTGGATCGATGCGAATACCATCTTTGGAGATGATATGCCCCAGCAGCTTGCCTTCATCCATGGCAAAGAGACACTTTTTGGGATTGAGAGAAATTCCAAACTTTCTGCATCGTCGAAAAACCACTCTCAAATGGTACAAATTCTCATCATCTGATCCTGAAAACACTGTCAAATAATCCAAATAAATAACCAAAAAAACATCTTTTTCATTGGCAAAAGAAATGTCCATGGCACGCTGGAAAGTAGCTCCTGCGTTCTTCAGTCCGAAAGGCATTTTGGCATACTGGAAGGTTCCCCAGGGTGTTGTGAAGGCAGTTTTATCTTGGTCCTTCTCATGCACCAAGATCTGGTTGTAGCCTGAGTAGCCATCAAGTAGTGACATCCTGGATGCTCCAACTACTCTCTGCAGAATATGGTTTATTTTCGGAAGTGGATAATTATCCTTTAAGGAAGCCTTATTCAAGTTCCAAAAATCTATGCACAACCTTTTTTCTCCAGTCTTCTTACGTACTGGGACCAAATTTGAAATCCAGTTAGAAAATCTAATGGGGACTATGATACCAGCTTTGTACAATCTGTTTACCTCTTTCTCGATGGATGGCAGCAGCTTTGGATTGATTCTTCTCAGCATCTGTCTGAATGGTTTTTGATCCGGCTTGATAGGAATAGTATGCTGAATTATGTTCTTATCATACACCTTCAAATCTGAAAAATCCCATGCAAAAACATCAGAAAATTCAGAAAGCAACTTCACATACTCCTCCTTCGCTTTAGGGGATAGTGTCTTTGACAATTTCACAAACCTGGGCTGATCAGGTGTTCCAAGATTCACATCTTCAACTCCTTTCTCTGTGGGCACCAAGCTTGGCTTCTTTGCAACATCGTCCTGATCAAACAGCTCCTCTAGAGGTACAAGACCTCTAGGAATTATATTATCTTTCAGCTGCAATATGTTCATTTGGTTTGTTTCCAATTCTTGATCATCAACCACATACTCAACTTCTATGGGAGTGCCCTTGAATTTTCCATCACCCTGTAAAAATGCATTGATCTCATTATCGTCCCAAAATACTTTCCAATACCTTAAATTATCCGGAACAACAGGCCTATGTTTGACATGAATCTCGAATTTGTTGCTGGAGTTCATCGGAATCTTCAGGTTACTTGCAGTAGTGGCAAGAGAATCAGCAATAAGATTCTACATCCTGGGTACCGCTGTCAAAGTGTATTCTGGGAATGTCTTCAAAATGTCCAGAACTGCATTTCTGTATGCCCTCAGTCTTGGATGTTTAGCTTGGTATTCTCCTTTCACCTGCTTGATTATTAACTCAGAGTCGCCATACACAAAAATCCTTTTTTCCTTCAACTTTTTCAAGATTTTGAGGCCTGCAATCAGAGCTTCATACTCTGCTTCATTGTTAGAGCATTCAAAGGCCAACTTATAAGCACATACTCTGACATTACTAGGGACCTTTTTAGGCTGAAACATAGGATTCCTTACCCATATTCCAATGCCAGCTCCATCCTTACCAACAGCTCCATCAAAATCCATACTCCACAGGCCTTCTTCTTCTTCTTGTAGATGCTGAAATTTAGTTTCTTCCTTCTTTTCACCTTGGTTGATTTATGGATTTTCATTATCCCTTTGCTGTTGGCAGTCAGGAGGCTCAGAAGTACTTGCTGCTTTGTCCTTCTCCTGCTTGAGGACCTCTCTAAAATTTTCTGAAATCTCAAGTATCTCCTCCACTTGTACCAACTAAACATCCTCATCATTTAGACCACCATCTTAATATAGGACAAACGATTCTAAATCGGTGTGGACCGCATTGATGGGATGATTCAATGGCTTGTCTTTACTGGTGATCATATATTTCATTTTCTTCTCCCTATATAACTTCCTGAACTGGCCAAATACAGGGATTGTGGCATAGGAGAAATCAAGCTGTATGGTTCCTTTAAGTTTTGCACCCCAATACCTAGATAGAAGCATTCCAAACCGTGGTGGGACATCGGCAACAACTACATCCATCAAGACATTTTTGGCTGTGATTTGATCTAAAGACACTACTAAATCTTTGATGAGACCAATACAATGGACCCTACTTGAGTCAAAAGAATACAAATCATGGTACTTTCTAGTAACATCAAGGCCTAACTTCTCCATGACAGCTTTGGGCATCAAATTATGCGAGGCCCCGGAGTCCAACATGGCGTTATGCAAGACAAACTCATGCAACCTAAGACTCAGGTAAAAGGGAGGGACTTCGTTTTCTTCGGATTCTCCTGTGGCTGGACCAAAGATTAGTTCAGGGTAGTCATCTTCCATATTAACCATATTAGAATGAGGGTCTATTTGCAAGACTTTAGATACTAGACTCTTATATACACTATTCTTTACCAACTCGGTCAAAGGCACAGACACTTTCAACTTGGAAATTTCACTTTCTAAATTAAAGGAGGGAGCTTTTTCTACCTCTTTAGTAGGAGGGTCTTTCTTCTCTGTTTGCTCTTTCGCTGTGTTCTGCTTGCTTTTCTTTTTTGCAGCGTTCTCATTTGTATTAGTAACTGCGGTTGTTTTGCTGGATGAAGGATTGGCCGGCTCTTTTCCTTTCTTCTATGCCTCGTCCTCAATTTGTAGTTCTTTTCTTTTTTGAATGGGGCTGATTGCGACGTTTCTGTTCCTTAGAGAATACTGCCTTTTCTGGGCTAACAACGCGTTCATATACCTTCTCTGGTAATCATCAGATTCTTCCTCTAACATTACGTCATTTTCCAGGATGAAATTTTCGTCCCCTCGAATGTCTAGAGTCGCCACTATGTATTCTTCGTCTTCTATGAGTAAAATGGGCTCACCATCAGTGGTGAAAAAATGATTAGTTTCGAACAGGGGACCATCGTCATCTGAGTCAGTCCCTTACATGTAGTTTTGCTTTAATGGCATTCTAATCTGCTGTTGTGGTTCCTCTTGGTCCTGTGCCCTCTATTCTCTCTGTCTAATTCTGAATTGCGGCTGCTGCTGACGTCTAAAATTTGGATTTCTTATTTGGGGTTTCGGTTTGTCCGAAATTGTTAATCGATCAACCACACTTTCCATTGTACGAATTAGTGTGTCCATTTTTCTATCCGAAGGGGTTGCTTCTTCTTTCACCATGACTTTCTTTTCAGCTCTCGCTCGAGCTCTTCTAGCCAGCGGATTTGCTTCGACGCTTACTGCCATATTCTGCATTTCTTCAAGTGACGGTGGATCTATTTCACGTAGTTGATATGCCATATCGGCATCAAAACCATCTGGAAACCTCAACATAGCTGAATCGACAGGAGGTTTGAGGTTAGCCGGAATAGCATTGGATACCGTATTGAATCTAAAACAATAGTCTTGCACCGTTTCACTCGCATTTCTTTTAATATTCTCATATTCAGACAGAATTTGCTGTGGATTCCTTTTCACCTCCCATCAGTCTAAGAACTGTGTGTGTAACTCCTGTAAAGTGTGAATAGAGCCTGCTGGTAAAGCTCTGAACCAATTTCTCACTTCACCTCCGAAGCTTTGAACAAACAACCTGGTAGCTACATTTTCTTCTTCCACTTCATGCAAGTCAAAAAAATCATTCATCTTGTCAACATGCTGCTGGGCTGTAATGCCCTGAGTGGCATCAAAGATAGTAATTTTACTCTGATAATAAGCAAGCATATCATTGAGAACCTGAGGTAAAACCAAGGGTGCATACCGGGTAGCCATAATTCTGGGAGGATTTACCACAGCGTTTGTAGTGCTGGAATTTGAAGTAGGTGTTGATGGAGGAGATGAAAACTGGGAATTGATTGATGGGAATGGTGATGAATCAGGAGGATGGAATGCTGCTCTTGATGATTCTGAAGGCTCAGGAATATAAGTTGCAGTGATGGACTGAGGTGAATTCAAAATGTAGTCATGAATGGAATAATTTGCTCTCTGAACTTCAATATCTACAAGAAACTCCGGATCTAAAACCGTGTCTTCAAGTGCAGTTTCAGACTTATTTCTAAACAAAGAAAGCTAAAAATTCTCATCAAAAGAAAGCTCTTCTACAAAAAACCACTCACTAGGCCAAGTATGGGACCTGAGAATAGGTGTAGGATTTAGCGATCCCTCTTGTCTTCTGACTATTCTTGGGATAAGATTTGGATTTTCAAACATAGGGGGAGGATTTGGATCAGGGTTAGCCCTTGTATATCTTCTTGAAGCCAGTGTGGTCAAATTACTACTGTACAATATTTATATCAACCTAGAAAGCTCTGAAATATCATCATCGAGACTTTAGAAGAAAAATATTACTGGGGTGATAAATCTTCCATGCAAAAAGTTTGTAATTGCTTCCCCTGTATGGTCGCCAGAGATGTTAGCACCCAATCTGAACCTCAGGCTGAAAAAGGAAAATCAGGGTAACAACTAAACCACGCTCAGCCTTGTAGCTAGCCCTACAAGGACAGGAGAGGGCTCTCTCCATAGAATAGATATTCAAATAACACGATAATAAACTGATTTTAGGTTAGATATATGACTATGAAAAGGGTTTTGATAAATGACTGAATTTTCAGGGATGTATGGGACAAAAGGACAGCATGAGCTGAGGAATTAAATCAAGGACACAGGATATTTCATGGGGCAAGGCAGGCAGAAGGTTTAACAATCAAATTTAAATAAGGCGAAATGGGAAGACTGTTGAGGTGCTGAAAAGGGCATAATACATGGATCCTTGTCAAAGAGAAGAAAACACACTGAGTATGAATGAGTCCCCAAGGAAGAGCATATAAGATGGATTCTACCTTTCTAACTTGGAAACATTCAAATGGAAATGTTTATAAATGAATGATGAAACATAACAATGTACGTATGAAACACAGAAGAGAAACATATGCTAAAACTCATACCACATGAATCCCACAAATCAGAGCTGCATCATTTATTAATTCCCTGCCAATACTGTACAATGGAGCGCAGATTTTTTCTTCCACCCTTTTCCCAGAACTCAGATCCTTTACAAATGATTGGAATTTACAATAAATAGACATAATTTGTGGGAATATAGATCGATGGGAGGAGGAGGAATCGTAACTGAAGATGTGACTGTTACATTTTGTTTCTCAGCCTCTGACGCTTTGCTTCCCTTTAGCCCCTTTGAAGCAAACTGAATTTTTATTAATCTGCCGTTTGAAATAAATTGAATTGAATTTATGCTTTCATGAAGGGAAAAATGCATTTTTAAATGGGAAAAGGGAAGGGAAAAGAGGCGGGAGTAATATATAAAAATCACAATCGGAATCGGGGGTGGGGCAGAGATATGGATCTGAAACAATAGTATAATCACAGTCGGTGTTTCGGAGAAGGGCGGAGGGATATATGACATATAATAAAGTATAACAGCACCGTCGCAAATCGCAATCGGAATGGGAGGAGGAGCGGGATGGTGCATATAATATTTGCGATGCGATTGGGGGGGAATCCCTTTGCATATAATTTAAAACCAAATTTTGGGTTTAACAAAGGAAAAAGGCATTTATTATATGAACGGGCGGAAGTACTGATGGTGGGACCCAAGGGCCAATCGCAATCGGAGATCGGGAGCGGGGAGTGATCGCAATCGCAAAGGAACATAAGGGGTTTATGAAGCGATGCGATCGGAGGAGATGCGATTCATTGTGGACCGTCCGATCGGTGAGGGTAATCAACGGTCGGATGGGAATCAGGAGTCACAATCGGAGGATGTCGAGATCAGAGAACATTGCGATTGGATTGTCCGATTGGCGGAGGACCGTCAGATCGGGGGGGAAGATCGATGGTTGTGGGTTAATCGGGGTTATGTCAATCGGAGGGTGTCAATCGGAGAGGGAATTATGGAAGCGCCTATTGCGATGGTGCGATTAGATGAGAGTCGTCCGATCGGCGGGGAAGATCGACGGTGCTGGATCAATCGGGGGATGTTGCGATCGGAAGAGTCGGGACAGGCCTTGTGATTGCGATGATCGGAGTTCTGTGCGATCAATCACATCGCAAGTGTTTGCGATGGACTGATCAGAGCTCTTCATATAGATGTTGCGATCGAAAGAGTTTTACGATTGCGATTTATAAATAAAACTTTAAACTTTATATTATAAATTTTTGACTCTATGCGTGGTGGGGAAGTGGTTTTAATCGGATCGAATATGTATTCCAGGTTTTGTAATGCGATTTTTATGATCAGAAAGAGGAAAAAAGGGGTTTTTAAAGGGAAATGAACATAAAGTTAAAAGGGAAAATGGGACATAGGGGGGAGCTTAGGGAATAGAGGGCTTTTACTTCATTTAAGCATAAAAATCAATCCAGAAGTTAGTTTTGAGAGAGTAGTATACCGTTGGAAATATTTTTCCGGGTTCTTTCTGATGGATTTGCTTAGAAGATGATCTGGTACCGAACATGCTGTGAAAAAATTCTCTGAAGGCAGGGACATCACTTTGTGGAGATAACAACTTCTGAATTGTGACTGAAAAGAAAAGTATTATATTTTCACCTCAAAACATGGTTTTGAGGTGAAAATTGCACCAAACAGAATAAATGATATCTTTGGTCTTCCTGGTGCTGTGCCTTTGTATTTATTGACTTCCACATGACCTTGCTGATCTTTATTGACACTTGACTCATTAATTTGACCGTGGTGAAACCTTAGAGACTAATGAGACCCATCCTATGACCTACTGATATGATTTTGAAAATGAAAGAGACTAATGACTGAAGACCATATGGAGGAAAATCAGCAAGTACCTCATGAGGGAAAATTGATAAAAATTACTACCGTCAATGAATCCATGACCTAGCGGAATGGTGAAATTTTATTTGGTATGAGACACCTAATGTGCAAATGCAAAAGAGCAGTTTTGATCACTGATGGCAGTATGACTGGACTGACATTAACACCTGCAAAAGTATTTCTATTTGCTGAACCTTCGAAAGGATGTCGAGAAGCACATCAGATCCTGCACTGCTTGTGCCATTGCCAAACCAACCATCAAGAAGCAAGGCCTATATACTCCGCTACCCACCCCTAGTCGGCCTTGGGAATCCATTTCCATGGATTAAATGTCGAGCCTGACTTCTACTAAGCAGGGAAATGACTGTGTTTTCGTGGTCGTCGACAAATTCTTGAAGATGGCCATCATGGCGGTCTGCAAGAAGAATATCACAGCAGAAGCCACTGCTAAACTCTTCTTTGAACGCGTGTGGGTGCAATTTTGGATCCCACAGTCTATCATATCAGATCGGGATAGCAGGTTACTCAACAAATTTTGGTCCAGCCTCTGGTCAATGTTGGATACCAAGCTCACCAAGTCCACAACTTTCCATCCCCAAACAGATGGCCAGACAGAGGTCGTCAATAGAATGCTTGTACACATTCTGCGCATGTAAAATTCAAAGCATCCACGCACATGGGATGATAGCCTCCCATATGTACAACATAGTTATAATCAGGCTCTCCACAGTTCAATCGGCCATATCCCCTTTCAGGTGGGCTTGGGCTTTTAGCCACTATGTCCTATTGACGTACCCATACCATTTGCAGCTGCTCAGACAGATTCAGCTCATGTCCAGTCTAAAGTTGACAAAGAAAATAGCTTCATCGAGCGCATTCAACACATCTGCCAATAGGTTCATGATATATTGGACAGAGCCAATGCCAAGTACAAGCAACGCCATGATCAACACCGGGTGCCACACAAATTCCAGGTGGGCGACAAATTATGGCTACATTTGCAGAAGGAACGCCTCACTAGACCCCAACGCAAGCTTCACCCACTCTGATGGGGGCTGTACACCATCACCAAGGCTGTAGGGAAAAATGCCTTTGAGCTCAGTATTCCACCATTCCTTGGTCTGCACCCAGTCTTAAATGTGGATTGCCTTTGTCCTTACTTGCCACCTCTACTGGACACCTCAGACATTGCAGAACAACTCACACCAACAGAGTTAAACCCAGACTGCGTGGAATAGGCCACCACAGATTGTATTAGGGACATGAAAATAAAGAGCACTCACCAATAGAACATCCAACTGTATCAGGTTGTCAAAGCTGGCCAACTCCTGCACCAAGGTAAGTGGTTCACCAGGGACCAAGTTTAGCAGAAGTTTCCTCATCTCATGGAAGAACTCAACGCAATGGGGACCATTGCTTCTTAAGGGGGGAGGAATGATCCAGGTGGATATTGGTGGCCACCCTCCTATTCTACTTGGGGCCCCACCATTGCCTCTTTCAGTTTTTCAATTTCGACACAACTTACTATTTTTAGCAGTTTTTCAGGTCCTGAACTTTCGGAGCCGTTTTGAGGCCCTAAAAGACGTTTTTTGGGCATCACGCCTCTAGAAAATATCATTCCGTTTTGGAATGGATATTTGTGGTGAAATTTGTAGTCGTCGGATAGATCTTTCTAATGATGTACCATGTGCATCAAACGGAGATAGTATGCCAAAGTTACGTCCCTGGGAAGTTGAAACACCAATTTACCCAAACGGGGCCCATAGTTTTGGCGCTTCATCTCCTAGGGTTAGGTTTTTTGGATGTTTAGGGTTCTCCATTGTTTCTCAATAATAAATAGGCCCTCGAGCCTCATTGTAACTCAGTTCAGAGGCCTGTAGCCGCCACATCTCTTCTCAGAGATAGCTACCAGCGCCCTAGCTAGTTTTATTTCCATTCTGTCTGTAAGCAAATTTCAATTCTTTGATATTAATGAAATGAAGTGTTGTTTCCATTACATCTCTGTATTTATGGTTATATGTTTATTCTGTTGTGTTCCTGCATAAATCTGGATCAATACCTGTCCTCATAAGTCCTATGTTTAAAAGAGATTTCATAATTTTTTTCATTTTCTTCAGAGTACACCATTGCAGCAGTCTTGTTGTAAAAGAACGATGAGGGTTTTGAACAACCCATTGCTTTATTCAATAAAAATTTGAGAGATGAAACACTATGTAGAAATTATATAACTTATGTGTTATATTTCCAATATTCTCCTGATCTCACACTATTTTAACTTCATGAAAAATATAGAATCTATTCCACCATTGATCATCATATGCGGAAATTAAATCAAGATTGCAATGCACACATGAAACAATAAAAATTCACACACATTAACAACGTTGTTTAATGGGAAAGCCTGAAGCTAAAAACCCTAACTATATATATATAATATATGTAATAGAGATCATGTAACAATCCTCATACAAAGCTAATCATATCAAGCTCTCAGTACAATGCAATTGCTACACATTAATCAAGCCCGATCCTGCAAATCCATGCACCTTTTTTTGCCACCTGCTAACCTGTGTCTACTGCAAAATCCATGCTGAAGAATGGCTCTGAATGAGTTCAAATTCCTCCAAGATTGACTGCACAATCCTCATTTTCATCTCCACTAAGTGTTGGATGCAATCAATGCATCACTATAGTCACAACTGATAGTCACACTTGCTCTTTCACCTATCTCTCCACTAGTCTCCACTGAAGCTGCCATGCACTGTAGTTAACTGTTGTATTCTTGAGTTGATTAATGAGTTATTATTTAGTGAATTAATTAACTAATTAATTCACACCACTCTCACTAGTGTATCAATTAGTTAGACTAGATACAACTAGCTCAACTGAGTCTAACTGAGTTAAACTGAATACAACTCCACCAACTACTTCTATAACTACACCAAACTCTGTCACATGAGTTCTAATTGAAGTCATCATTAATTAGCTCCAGTAAACCCTCAGGAATAGCTTAATTCCTTCTGTCAGTTGTCGTGCCACCTCTGTGCACTTAACTGAAGTGCTCCAAGAGAATAAGATAATGTTTAGAGTCCAAATATTATTAAGAGCTAATAATATTCAACATATCTATTTTTAGACTGGCAATATAAAAATAGACTCCTCCCAATATGTCTAAAAATATAAGTCCATCTATTTTTCCAACTTGACCAACCATCCACAAATAGCATCCTGCAACTCATAAAATATGATTGACATGTCTAAAAATTGACATAGTCTAAAAATAGATTTGCGCCAAAAATAGCCTGCGGGCCCACTTAGTGAAGGCGACTCTTTTCACTAAGCTCATCATCTTGTTGAATCTCAACACTCCCTCTCAACAAGATAGGGATTATCTACCACCCCGATCCTGTCTCTATGGTATTCAAATTTTCTCCTAGTGAGCGCCTTCGTTAGAATATTTGCATCCTGATCCTCTGTAGGAATGTAAGAAAGCAACATGATCTTCCGCTGCACACAATATCTGATATGATGGTACCGGATGTTAATATGTTTAGATCTATCATGAAATACTGCATTAACCGAGATTTTAATGTAACTCTGTTTATCACAATATATCACAGTAGGATCTAAGTGAGAACCGAAAAACTCGACCAGGATCTTCCTCATCCATATAGACTCGCATGCAGCCAAAATTGCTGCCATATACTCGACCTCCCCTGAACTGAGTGCCAGGGATCTTTGTTTCCTGTTGTACCAAGAAAATGTTGTAGACCCGATACTAAAAATCCCTCCAGATGTGCTCTTTCTGTCCGTTGGGTTTCCTGCCCAATCTGCATCCGTGAAGCCATGCAACTTCACCTCATCCGACTGTCTGTACCACAATCCATATCCAGATGTGCCCCTAAGATACCTTAGGACATGCTTGCCTGCCTTCCAAACGAGCTTTGTAGGCTTAACCATCGCTTGTGAAAGCTGGTTCACCGCATAGCATATGTTCGGTCTTGTACTGACTAAATACATGAGCGAACAAACCAACTATCGATAAACATTGGCATCCAATACCTCTACCGATGTAACATCCTCTTTCCTCCAACCACCAGGAAGAGGAGTGTCTATAGGCTTGCAGCCTTGCATGTGAAACTACTCCAGTATCTCCCGAGCATACTTTCCTTGAGACACAAACAGTCCACCCTTCCGCTGCCAAATTTCCAATCCCAGGAAATAATGAAGGAGTCCAGAGTCCTTCATCTCAAACTCCTTTGCAAGATCTGCCTTGCATGAGTGTATCAACAGTTCATCACTCGTTAGTATTAAATCATCTACATAAATCACAATGATCAAAAGCTTACCCTCCACCACAATCTGGTATAGGTTAGGATCCGCCTCACTCTTGGTGAAACCAAGTCTGGTGAAATAACTGTCTATCCGTGTGTACCAAGCACGAGGTGCTTGTTTCAGCCCATACAATGCTATTTTGAGCTTGCACACATGCGACTCACTATTGAAGATTTAGAAACCTTCATGCTACCCAATGTACACCTCCTCCTCAATGACTCCATTGAGGAACACAGTCTTCACATCCATATGATGAATGTGCCAACCCATCTGCGCTGAGAGAGCAAGGATGGTCCATATGGAAGAATACCTTGCGACAGGGGCAAAGGTTTCTTCATAGTCGATCCCCTCGATCTGTGAGAAGCCCCAAGCAACAAATCTTGCCTTATACTTCTCGACACTCCTGTCAGCAACTTGCTTCTCTTTGTAGATCCATCTCGAACCTACCACTGATTTCCCTTCCGGCCTTGGGACAATCTCCCATGCACTGTTTTTGACGATCGAATCATACTCTTCCACCATGGCATCTACCCATGCGAGATATTCCACAGCTTCCTCGAAAGAGGATGGCTCCATCATGATACACTTTCTCATCAGAGCCATGTATCTAGTAAATCGGTCAAGTGACTATCTCTGTTTGCGCTGTGATGTAGGAGCTCCTACATTTTGCGCTGCATCAAGATTCAGTCGCTGAGCTTCTGTAGTGCACTTCCGCCCTCTGATGTTTGGCACTGCATGAGTAGTTTCTTCCACTCCATGAACCTCCTCTTGTGGCTGATCCACATCTTGAGGCTCATCTTTAGGAACAAGTAGCTCCTCTTCTGCATGCAAGTGTAGCTCCCTCTCAAGAGACAACTTCATGGCTTTCTCCTCATGAAATTTGATATCCCGTCACTCAACAGTCATCCGACTGTCTGGAAAATATACACAATAATTGTGGGGTGTTTCTGTGTACCCCACAAATATCCCAACCTATGCGGTCGGCTCCAGCTTCTTCCTGGCATCCTTCGTCACATGAATGTAAACAGGTGAGCCAAAAATCTTCAAATGAGAAATATCAGGCTTCTTACTAGAAAACGCCTCTTTGGGTGTACTCATGCCAAGTACTCTATGAGGATAACGGTTTTGCACATAAACCATAGTGTTGCATGCCTCATAACCCACAACAGAATGGGGTCGCGGAGAGAAAGAACAGAACAATCGTGGGTGATGCACGAGCGATGTTGCATGATCAGGGAAGGTTATATAACTTATGTGTTATATGCCCAAAGTTTTGCTGATCTGACACTATTTTAACTTCATGAAAAATATAGAATCTATTCCACCATTGATCATCATATGCAGAAATTAAATCAATATTGCAATGCACACATGAAACAATAAAAATTCACACACATTAACACAGCTGTTTAACGGGAAAGCCTGAAGCTAAAAACCCCAAATATCTATATATAATATATTTCGTAGATATCATGTAACAATCCTCATACAAAGCTGATCATATCAAGCTCTCAATACAATACAATTGCTACACACTAATCATGCCCGATCTTGCAAATCCATGCACTGATCTTTGCCACCTGCTAGCTTGGCTCTACTGCGCAATCCCTGCTGAAGAATGGCTCTGAATGAGTTTGAATTCCTCCAAGATTGACTGCACAATCCTCATTGGCATATCCACTGAGTGTTGGATGCAATCAATGCATCACTATAGTCACAACTGATAGTCACACTTGCTCTTTCACCTATCTCTCCACTGGTCTCCACTGAAACTACCATGCACTGTAGTTAACTGATGTATTCTTTAGTTTATTAATGAATTAATTAACTAATTAATTAATTAACTAATTAATTCACACCACTCACTAAAGGTATCAATCAGGCCAGGGACTAGATACAACTAGCTCAACCGAGTCTAACCGAGTTAAACTCAATACAACCTGCATGAAATCACATGAGTTCTAACTCGAGGTCCTCATGCATTAGCTCCAAAGTGAACCCTGTGGAATAGCATACAATTCCTTTCCCCGTCGCTAGGCCGTGCACTTAACCGAAGTGCTCCAAGAGAATAAGATAATGTTTAGAGTCCAAATATTATTAAGAGCTAATAATATTCAACATATCTATTTTTAGTCCGGAAACTAAAATAGACTCCGCCAATATGTCTAAAAATAGAAGTCCATATATTTTCCAACTCGACCAACCATCCACAAATAAGATCCCTGCAACTCAAGTTTTATGATCGACATGTCTAAAAAAAAAAGACATAGTCTAAAATGCATTCTTGCCTTCAAAATAGCCTGCGGGCCCACTTAGTGAAGGCGACCCTTTTCACTAAGCTCATCATCTTGTTGAATCTCAACACTCCCTCTCAACAAGATAGGGATTATCTGCCATGTTATTCGAATTTGCTCTTGGCGAGCGCCTTCGTCAGAATATCTGCATCCCGATCCTCCGTAGGAATGTAAAAAAGCAACATGATCTTCTGCTACACACAATCTCTGATATGATGATACCGGATGTCAATATGTTTAGATCTATCATGAAATACTGGATTAACCGAGAGTTTAATGCAACCCTGATTATCACAGTTTATCACAGTAGGATCTAAGTGTGAACTGAACAATCCAACCAGGATCTTCCTCATCCATATAGACTCGCATGCAAATACCCAAACTTGCCGCCATATACTCACCTCCGCTCGAACTATGCCACGATCTGCTTCCGTTGTACCAAGAAATCACCGTAGTTGTAGACCGAATACTGAAATCTCCCGCATGTGCTCTTCGTGATGGACTACCTGCCCCACCTGCATCCGTGAAGCCATGCTACTTCACCTCATCCGACCGTCCGTACCACAATCCATATCCGGGGATAAAAGCCCTCGAGATACCGCGAGACATGCTTGCTTCGCTTCAAAAATAGCTTGGTAGGCTTAACCATCGCTTGTGAAAGTTGGTTCACCGCACAGCATATGTCTGGTCTTGTATTAGCTAAATACATGAGCGAACCCACCAATGGTTGATAAACAGTGGCATCCACTGCCTCTGTCGATGTAGCATCCTATTTCCCCCCCTATTTCCCCTCCAACCACCAGGAAGAGGAGTTTCGATAGGCTTGCAGCCTTGCATGTTGAACTTCTCCAGTATCTCCCGGGCATACTTGCCTGGAGACACAAATAGTCCACCCTTCCGCTGCCAAATTTCCAATCCCAGGAAATAATGAAGGAGGCCCAAGTCCTTCATCTCAAACTCCTTTGCAAGATCAGCCTTGCATGAGTGTATCAACAGTTCATCACCTGTCAAAATCAAATCATCTACATAAAGTACAATGATCAGCAACTTACCCTCCACCACAATCCGGTATAGGTTAGGATCCGCCTCACTCTTGGAGAATCCAAGTCCGGTGAAATAACTGTCTATCCGTGTGAAATCCTACCATTACCCCCCTCTCAAACCCATCTCAGTAGAAATTCCATTTCAATAATGGGGTTTAGACTTCATTGGTGAAATTCACCCACCCTCCTCTGTCCAACATAAATGGATATTGATATCCACTGACTACTTCAACAAGTGGATAGAAGCCATCCCTTCTAGACAAGCCACAGACTCTGTCATTATTTCATTTATTTAGAACAACCTCCTTTCTATATTTGGATGACCAAAAAAGCTCATCACTCATAATGTTGTTGCCTTCAAATCCAATAAAATGATATATTTTTGTAACCGATACCATATCACCCTAGGCCATTTCACTTCCTATTACCCTTAAGGTAATGGACTAGCAGAATCTTCAAACAAAAGCCTAGTCAACATCATCAAGAAGTTATTAGAGGATAACAAGAAAAATTGGAATAAAAGGTTGGTGAATGCCCTATGGGTAGACAGACTAACTACTAGGAAATCTATTGGTACATCTCCCTATCAATTAGTATATGGGATGGATGTTGTTTTTCCATCTTCATTAGGAGTGCTAGTAATGAAAATGATTCAAGAGATGCAAGTAGAACCAAATGACATCCAAAGAAGGATAAACCAAACAATTCATTTACAACAAACCAGGGAAGAAGTTTATATCAAAGCCCAAGTAATTAAAGACAAAATCAAGAAGATATTTGATAAGAAAACTAAAGCAAATGATTTATTCATAGGTGATCAAGTACTGAAATAGGATTCTAGAAGGGAAGACAAAGGAAAACATGGGAAATTTGAATATCTCTGGAAAGGCACATACACTATTTATGGTTACACAGGCAACAATGCATTTTTCTTGAAAGAATTAAATGGAACAAACATACCAGGTGGACCAGTCAATGGTTGAATGTTGAAGCACTATTTTTCACCAGACTAATCAACAGTTCATTTGTTCTATTTTACTCATTGTAAATACCAAAGAAAAGTTTAGATTGGAGTGGATGATTATCTTGTAAAGTTGAAGCCTGAAGAGGAAACCTTAAAGCTTTAAAAGATATAACATCATATGTTTGAATAAAGGAGAACACAGAAAGCAGTTCCAAGAAAAGCAAATCCAAAGTTCCAAGGACACTGATTAGAAAGTTCTTGACATCGCACAAGGAGATGCCATACCCAAGTGGAGCCACTGTTAGGGTCCTATAATAATAAAGATCATAATTTTGAATTGGCTATGTTAAGTCTTGTAATATTTTACATACCTTTGCATTTCTACAAATGTTTTCCATATTAAAAAATGAAAAGAGGGTATGTCCTAAAATAATAATCAAAGGACCAAAAGAAAGAAAGATCAAAAAGATATAAAATGTGAACCCCATAAAAAGAAGCATAAATAAATTCCGAAAGTGTTGCACATTCAAATTCCACTACTCTTAGTTTACTTTACTTTTGCAAATAAATTGTGTGCAACTTATTCAAAATGCCACAATTCATGATGATCATGCAATCTAATCTTGATCCTTCATGCCTTTAAATTTTATGTTATGATAGTTAGTGAAAAAAGATCTGAGAAAACCATTTAATCTTGGCAGATCAATAGTTAGGTAGAGAATAAAAATGATCTCATAAGTTTAATCTGAGCCATTGGAAGATATAAGGTTAGAAATAAGTTAGTTTTCTTATCAAAAGAAAATAAAAAGGCCAGCAAGCTCAAATGCACCCAATAAAGGAAAGAAAAAAATGTTAAGATGAATAAAATTGTAGGTAGAATACTTTTTAAAAGTTATATAAGCATCATTATGCTTATCCCTTATCAAAAATATCTTTCTAACCCTTTCCCCTTTGCTAAAAATCCCTTTCCCCTTTGAAAAATCCCTTCCCAGTTCTAAAAGCCCCATCCATTAACCTTTTCCCTTCATAAAACCTCAAAAACCTTTTCTAACCCCCTTTCCCCTTTAAAAATCCCCTTCTCATTGCTAAACCTCTTACCCCCTTGATTAAAATTTATGTTTCCATAAAAACATGAAAACCCACTTTTCAATAGTTTAACTTGCAAAATAATTATCGGGACCCTCTTTGACTTAGCCCCCCCGCTTAATATATTTCATAAACCCACTTTCATTTGACTCTCCAACTTTAAACATTTCACCTAAACTATTTCCTGACCCACCTCGTTTGAAAAATCTTAAACTCCATAAGTCGTCCGATCACCGCCGATCAGATCGAACGCCTTACAATGAATTTCACACCCCCCGACATCCGATATTTAAAACCAATGGTGGGGGGGGGGGGGGGGATGTGAAATGGGTGGTTTTATACACCCATTCCCCTGCCATGCAATGCCACCAGGTTTTATCGCACCCCCTCCTACCCAAACCACCACGCCACCTTGCGCCATGCGATAAACCCCAGTTTTAAAAAATATAAAACCCCACAATTCCGGTATTTCCTTATCTCTGTTGATTTGTGAAAGAGACCAAAAGCATCATTTCCAAACAATATTGAAGTCCCCGCTGAAACCTAGACCCCTTCTGTTATCACCCAAAAATTCTCAAAACATCATTGTGTCAACTTTGCTTTTGGTCATGATTTCAAGGAGGTCTTAGATAGGTTTTAAGACATTTCATGATTGAAAGGGTAAGTGATAGGCTTAGAGTCTCAAAAATTTCATCTTTCATTTCCAAATAAAGTTTATAAGTCTTATTCCATGGTTTAAAGATCCCATCATCCATTTAGAAGTTTTAAAAGGTCATTTTTCATTTTCAAATAAAGTCCTTTAGGTTCAATTCATGGTCAAATAGGTCATATTTTTCATTTAGGGGTCATGCCATGAATTTTTGGGTTAAATTTTTGCAATCATACAGGAATCCGCATTTTCGTAGCACAGCTAGTTCAAAAAAGGTGATTTGCGCTACGAAAACAAGCTGTTTTCGTAGCGCACTATGAGGCAAAAACCCTATTTTTTAGTTTTTAGTAGTCCACTTCCAAGGGGGTTACTGAGCAACTGAAAACTCATTTTTGAAAACTAAAAGAAATTTCTCTTCCTGACATACTTAACTACAAAAACCTCTTTCATTTTCTTCAAATTCATTATGAGGTGGGATAAATTGATGACTCAACTTGCGCTACGAAACTGTTGAAAGTCATTGACAAAAAAACTCTGCTTTCTAGTTTTAGTAGTTCACTTCAAGATCAGTTTATGGCCAGAATAAAAGGTATTTTGAAATTATAAAGGAGGTTTCTCTTCATAAAATCTCCAGATACAATAACCTATCTCACATTTCTCACAAGTGTTACCAGTTGGGAGGTACAAGGCTTTCTTTGAAGCCATATTTTCAGAAATTAGAAATTTCCAGTTTTACACAGGTTGTTCAAAGACAGTTTCTGGGCAGTAGGAGAGGTATTTCAAAAAACCAAGACAGGTTTTTGTTCAAGACAAATTGGTCTCCAAAAGACTCCTTCAGTTTTGCAAAATACATTATGGGTGAGAAGATAAAAGCTCTGTCTCAACATCTATTTTTCAGATGAAAAAAGTGCAAAAAATGGTAAATCTTTCAAACAGTTTTGTCATGAAGATAAAGATCATTTTTGAAGGAGAACATCCAGTAAAGCCATTTTATGTTGATATACATCCTTAAAAAATATTTAATATCCTCAAAATTTTAGATTTTTTGGAAAAAAAACTGTGTTAAAGGAGCATACACAGCAGTTTCGTAGCGCGCTACGAAACTGCTGAAGGTGAAGTTTTGGCATGTTTTGCATGTAATTAGGAGGTAAGGACTGCTAGTTTTCATATTTTTATATTACTGGTGGAAAGATCAAGGTCACAAATGAAGTTTCATATTGAAAAGCAGGAGAAAGAATGGTCAAAGGAAGTACTTTTATAGTGGTATAAAAACTGCGCTACGAAAACAGGCTATTTTCGTAGCGCAATCATATTTCATCTCCTTTTCATTTTTTTGAAGGTATCTTTTTGCACAGGTGGAATTTTGAAGTGTTTATGGAATTTTAACACATGTTACATATACAAAACAACCATTAAGGCTAGAAAAGCTATTCGAAGACAAGCATGGAGGTTAAGGGCTAAAAATTAGGAAACTTTGTCTCCTGGTTTTTAGGACAGTTAGGTCATGAATCAGCAGGGTTTATAAAAGACTAAAGACATCATCCAAATTCGACCTCATGAGGTTGCAGCTATCAAAGGAAGCATTAAAGTTTAGATAAGGTTGTTGCAAGCATATTTAGGAGTTTCACTCCTATTTGGATTAGGACTCTTCAAAGACTGTTTACTTGTCATTTTGTCATTAAAAGTCTGTTTTATGGTTAGATTAGGTGTCATGGATGGGAATTCGAATTCTCCTAGTGGTGGATCATGGAATCCAAGATTGTAAAAGCTCTATATGAAGCATTAGGTCGAATTAGAAAAAGGTTGGAGACTTTTTGGCCCAGCTGCTGCTTTATGTTATGGACTATAATCAGTAATACAGAGAGGTTTTTTTTCTTCTTGACAAATCCGAGTTTCTCATGGGGTTTAATGTTTTCTTGATCTATATGTTACTTTAAATTTCTTGTAGTAGCTCTTATTACTATTACTCAGAATTCACAACCATGTGCTCTGACTTCCTTTAGTAATGGGATGACT
This sequence comes from Pinus albicaulis, assembly GCA_034641835.2. Lineage (NCBI taxonomy): Eukaryota > Viridiplantae > Streptophyta > Pinopsida > Pinales > Pinaceae > Pinus > Pinus albicaulis. The sequence continues at coordinate 13,551,278 of CM076573.1, forward strand.
GTGTTTTTCCTGTATCTTGTGAGTAAACTACCTTTGATACACTAGCACTAGATTTCATTACTATTACTCAGAATTCATAACCCTATGCTCTGACTTCCTTTAGTAATGGAATGACTGTTTTGACCTATGTTATTGAGTGAATTGTCTTTGTTAAAAACCCTATTTGTCTCAGCTTCCATGTCAAGAGATATTGCTACTGAATCTACTGACTTGTTGACTCCATAGCCCAATGGTAGTAAGCCTTCCTCTTTCAACCTATAAACATAAAAAATCACAAACCATAGAGTTAGCCATCTATCTATATCTTATATCATTAACCCTTGAGAGAGCCCTCTCAGGCTGAGGAGGCTAAGCCTCAGCTAAAAGGTTGGTTTGAAAGAGTTACTCAAAGTCTACTTGATGAGCGACTTGATGAATGACTTATGAAGGTCCTATTTTGGTGATAACACCTTCCACAATCAAATTCTCGGTATTCCAGGTAATTCTAATACCCATCACCATAAATTAAGCTAATTAATTAATAAATTGAATCAAATTGATGGCTTCCCAAAGCATCCAATTGTAAACCCTCTGCAACCACCCCTGTTAGATGTCGACCACACTCCTATGGTCAATAAGGACTTTAAAATAATTGACACTGTGAATGATAGTAATCTTTTGGAGCTCCATTGCTGTAGCCATGACAAATTTGTTGATCAAGAATATGACATGCATATGTGGGACTCTAACTTGCCAAAATACAAATTTCCATAGACCTACCAATTCCTTGAAGTCATTAGACTTTGCCGACTTATCTATTTCTCAAATGAAAGAGCTATAGTCACCCCTAACCAAGAAATATTGATTAATATCACTGCTCAATCCATCAATCAAATGCTGTAGCTTCGATCACAACCAGAGGGAGTGGCTTTCTCCATTGAAACCCTTACTGAGCTTTAGCTAAAGCTAGATTTCCCTAAAAGGTCTCAAATCTTTTATAATTTCCTCCCTAAATTAGCTAAAATTCCTAAAACCAACCCACCATACTCTGCTACCATGTTCCGAGAAAGAACAAAACAAATTGTGACCATGCTATCCTGTATTCTAGGATATTTTACTGATGAGCATGTAGATGAATCCATCCTTGGTTTCCTCTCTATATTTTTCCCATGCTAGCCTCCATCCATACTTTTAAACTTTGCCCAATTCCTGGCAGATGCCATGCATGATCAACTGATCAAACTACTAGAAGAGGAGGGTTCACATACTCCTCAATATTATTTAATTTGTTCATATATTTTCTGTCAAAAAGGTTTGAAGTCAACCTACAAAAACTAGAAACAGAGGGTAATCCCCAGTTTGTTATCATTTTGACATCCTTAATGTTGTCCAGGTAAATCCCCTTTCCGGAAAGAGGCGATCCCTCTAGCCCTAGGGTGGGTATAGAAACTATGGGAACATATTAACATCTACCTTCCTATATTGTAAATGAAATTCAGAGCAAGGAAGATGACCTACCTTGTTCTGATGCTATGTTTTCGTCTTCTGTTAGAGACCCTCAAATAATGGGACAAGAGCTTATCCTTTGGAGTAGTTCCTATTTCTTGGGAACAAGAAGCCCAAAGGGGAGTTCCTCGGCCATATCCTCAAAAGAAACTTCTAGCTCGTCGCCTCGCGAAGCTTCTAGTCATGGAAAATTCGTTTCTATTTTAAAAACTTTCCAAAAGAGGATCGGCGTGGATCCAACATTAAGACAGAGCATTGATCGGTGCGGGTCCCAATGTAAATCTCTGCTATCGGCGTCCCAATGTAAATCTTTGCTATTGGCATGGGTTAGATACAGACAAAGCACCGACCTTGAAAACCAGGTTTATATAGGGATCTTCCAGAAAAATTGTAAAGGGAGATGACTTGGCAGACAAAGTGTGGTTTAGGGGTATGCATCCCATGCTTGGAAAGTACACAAGGGTCACTGTATGGGTCCTCCAGGATCAAGGAACAGGGAGTACAGGGATAGTGACAAATTGTTGTGTAATATATGCCCCCTAAAGTATGAAGTCCGAACACAAGTGAGGGGTGAAATGCTTTACAAGTACGTGCAAGGAACCAGACACTACTGTCAGGAGACCTACAAATCAAGCATAGATACATATGCATAACTAGAATATTTGATGAAAATACATGAATCAAGGTATGGACGCAGCCATCCATAAAATAGACCATGGTATGGTCGCAGCCATCCATAAAAGAGACTATGGTATGGTCGCAGCCATCCATCTGAGAAGGATCACATATAGAATCATGGTATGGTAACAGCCATCCATCTGAAAGAAACATGTATCCAAGCATGAACAAATCATATCTCCTCGCAACCTGGACTCTAGAAAATAAACTCTAGGGTCTTACACTCTGTCACGATCCCATCAAGTACAATTTCAAGCATGTGAATAAATGAGCCAAAGTCGAACATGCAATAAAATCGCCTGATTACCAGTCAATGATGTAAATTGTTAATAGGCACGAGAGAAACCACCAATGATGAAAATGGCTCTCAAGGCACTAACAGTACAATCCACAAGATTTGAATAAGGAACTGAAGTCGAACACCCATGAAATCACTCGATCGAAGGCCAATGATGGGAACATGTCGTCAAATAAGAAGAACTTGCCATTAGGGCATGCAAGCTCTAAGGTACCAGATAGGAGTCTCTAGATCGAATTTTTGAATAATGAGCTGAATTTGATAGGAAGCGATCCATCGAAGGAGGGTCATAATGAATCCCACATCATCGACATGAAATAGAGAATGGAATATGAGTGTAAATCAAACTCGGTATTATCAACAAAGGATCGTGAATGTATTGGCTGCGTATGCTGATTTTCTCGAACATATTGGCAACACGACTATGGAATTTCCAAGTGCATTCTGACTCCAAATGGATCGAGGTCATGTTGACAAAGATTGGTAATCGAATTAGAGGCAAACAAATTTCCAAACCCATGGAGGCAAAGTGATCGAGTGAAGATATCCCAAACTAACACGCAGCCATGACAGGCAAGCAAAGCCATGTTCAAGAGTGACATACTTCCGACATAAATTTCGATGAAGAACTTCCATTTTCCCCCACCATTTCGGTGAGTACCTCTTTATTTTTACACAATCTTGAAGAGGATAGCATATGCTTGTCATATAAGTTTGTCCTTCGGACAAATCCATCCTAGCACATTTTACGAGCCCCAGGAAGGAGGAACTCGATAACGTCATGGTGACGATTTCCGATGTCATTTAGTTTTAACGAGTCTGACAAAGGAAGAACTCGTCGTCTTTTCATGTTTAAAGAGTTTGAAAAGAAGCAGAAAAGAAAAATCCAGCAGGTCCCTTTTCGTAGGTAGTCTCACAAATCCGAAAAGGTATAAAACAATATATGGGAGAACCTCTTAGTCGTGATTGGCTAAGGTATTCATTTTTCGTAAATAATATGTCCCAGCTCGAAAAAGGGGTAAACGTATACTGGGCAGATGATGTTTCGTAGCCTTTAACGAGTTCAAAATGACAAGAGTAACAAAAATATTTTCATGTTTTGAGAGTCAGAAAAGAGATGAAAGTTGACTCCTCCTATAGGGACGAGTGGTATTAAGGGTAGCAAATCGGGTTCGTAATGGTGGAACTCGCTCAAAAAAGTAAAGGTCAATAGGTTGGCTAACAAGACCACTCATAGAAGCAAGCCTTCAAAGAATGGGTAAAACAATCAAGTGAAGGCGTATGATCGACTGCTGCATGGTGACGATGGAATGAGAAATTGCCAAGGTTCATCTTATGAAATATAGGTTGATAAAATGGAAATCATGAGGAGGTAAAATGTGGGGAATGGTTTCATTTTTATACAAGCCTTAAATCAGAAAAATCTTCAAGTTGGTTTCTGTATTTACACAAGCTTGAAACAAAGATAAACTATGCTTCAAGTTGGTTTCATTTTTACACAAGCTTGAAATCAGAAAACTCTGCTTGAAGTTGGTTTCATTTTTACACAAGCTTGAAACAATGATAAACTATGCTTGAAACCGGTTTCATTTTTACACAAGCTTGAAACGGAAACAAACTATGCTTGAAAAATTAAGCATGCCCCCAGCATGGTGACTCAATTCGACGTACATGCCCCCCAAGCTTCAATCCATATGAAAGACAGATGGAGTGAAGGTTCAAGTTACAAGATCAAGAAAAAGACTCGACTGGGATTTTACGAGATCTTATCAAAAACTCGAATTGAATAGGAAAGTGTTTCATTATTTTAACGAGGTTGAAACATTAAAAGAACTATCCCTCAGAATACCTTGTTTCATTTTTTAAGGAGCTCGACACAAGACAAGGAACTCTGCTCCGACGACCTTGTTTCATTTTTTAAGGAGCTTGACACAAGACAAGGAACTCTGCTCCGACAACCTTGTTTCATTTTTTAAGGAGCTCGACACAAGACAAGGAACTCTGCTCCGACGACCTTGTTTCATTTTTTAAGGAGCTTGACACAAGACAAGGAACTGTGCTTCAAGACCTTTGTTTCCATTTTTTAGGAGCTGGTTGTCATGAAAATGAACTCTGCTCTGAAGACCTTGTTTCATTTTTTAAGGAGCTTGGCACAAGAAAACGAACTCTGCTCCGAAGAACTTGTTTCATTTTTTAAGGAGCTTGACACAAGAAAATGAACTTTTCTCCGAAGACCTTGTTTCATTTTTTAAGGAGCTTGACACAAGCAAACGAACTCTCCTTTGATGACCTTGTTTCATTTTTTAAGGAGCTTGACACAAGAAAATAACTCTGATCTGATGACCTTTCAAGTCACACAAAGAGTCATGGCTTCCAAGAGGTTCTCATATGATGGGAGAACAACGCTTTGGATTTCAGGACCCAATGGCCCCAGCACATGATGCACAATGACACTATCACTGAATTCAGGCATGGGACAGGTAGCCACATAATTAACCTGCAGCGAGGAAGATACAACCGGCGGATAAAGACCCGAAAGGGACGATGGTGGACCAGATGTCACGTCAGGACCAAATAATGAAAGCTGATTAATGGTCACAATCCGACCTTCATGTGGAAAATAAATCACACGAAAGAGGGAAGAGACAAGCGCTCCCATGACATAAGTATAGTCGCACCCCAGTAGTAAATTAAAATCCAAGGGGCTTGGAACAACCATCACGTCTATATAGACAGGTTTTCCCTCCCAAAGTAATAGGAAAATTGGAAGGATCCCTAATGGTTGAATTGTTCCTCTGTTAAAAGCCAATAGACTCTGAGTAATAGACACAAGCTATGGAGAACCCAAAGCTTGCTAAGTAGTTGAATACAGAATATTAACAGATGTGCCTTCATCTATAATTGTGCTAGGTATGGCCACATTATAGGCTTGTACTGTGATCTCAAAAGGCACATAAGAAGGAAGGCGGTATCCTGCAAATCGACTCCAATCGAAGGAAGCGACTAAACTACTTGGAGGGGTTACCATCGAATTGAGATGGTCATCCCCTGGTGTTACCAGAGCAAGAGGAGCATCCTTTTGGACTACATACATGGGAGTAGGAAGAGAAAATTCTTGAGTCACAGGGATGGAAGGATCTGTCTCTAAGTCCGAGGAGTCTGAAGAAACAAGAAGAACATGAGGGGGGGGTTGATCCACTCTCGATGGAAAAGACCTGATGAACCAAGGACAAGATCAAATTGATCGATTCCACAACTAATGGTTGGTTGGGAACGGGTTCATGAATTTGAATTTCTGGGGGAACGAGATCGACCAAGGATGAATCTTGTCTGAACGTTGAATCAGCGAGCGGAGGACTCGAAGAAAGCTTCCAGTAACCAACCGGAAGGCAAGGTGCAGAAATAGTAGGGTTTTCCAACACTCTCAGGGCTTCATACATGTACAGACAAAGGTGAATGGGATGATGCCCTTCACACAACTTACAGGGATTTGTAACCTTACTCTATTTCTTATGAGTCTTATCATTTCTAGTTGAAGATGTGCCACCAATATGACTTCCAGAAGCCAAAGACAATGGCAGATGACCATCAAACCATGCTTCAAGTACCTTGGGAATGCTAGGGAAGTCTCAAAGAAGGTGGTCACCTTTGCACAACATGCAAGGGAACTTGAATTTCCGTGGAAGGTTGGATGGTTTATTAGTGGAAGGTTTCTAGGGCGTGATAGCCACATAATCGACCTCTCTCTTATATGAATTCTTCTTTTTCGTCTTCTTCTTCTTCTTTTTAGCCACCCAGTTACTAGAATCCATATTATCACCAGGCGAACTAGAAGAGGAGGACGAAGAAATAGGCGAGGAAGGGGAGAGGTCCACCTTAGAATCAACATGCTGTTTTTCAATTGGAGGGGATGGTTGTAAAGTGGGTGCAACACTCGAGACTACGGAGGTTGAGAATAACCAAACAGGCAACCCAACAGTTAACCCAGGAAGGGACAATCTTGCCATATAAGGAGCACCAAAATTCTCAAAAAAAGGAAAAGGATCAGGATTCCATTCGGAGGGGATTCCTTGGTTGGTAAACTCCGGAAAATTTTCCATTGGAAACAACCATAAAACAAAACGCTAAGGAAGATAACTTTGACCAGGAATATTTCGTGAGCAATTAATATTTTAAGACATTGAAACAAAACTCTATCGTTTCATATTTTAAAAGTCGAGAAATATGAAAAAGGTGACTCTATCAATTTCAAGTTGAAATGAGCGTGAAAGGACAAGAGATTGATGATCTTTTCCTTTTTAAGGAGTCATGTAAATTTCAAAATGACTACTTAGGTAATCTAAGCAAGAGGGTGTAACAAGTTTTCGTGAACTGCCATATACACCTTGGTAATCAAACGAAAGAGAAATGACCAAGGATTTGACGTATGTGTAGGTAGTCTCCCTGAATGCTATGTTCAGTGTATCACGGTTACATGGCGGCAGACTCAGCTTCCTATGGATGAAGGATTTGAACCTAGGAGGGTCTCCCTTTATATAGACGATGGTACGGGGAGCACAAGTTCGTACTAGCGATGTCTAAAGCTAGGTGGCGAACAACAACTATTAGGTTTAACGACTCCGGAACACGTCACTAACCTAGACCTCTAATATATTTGCGTTAGGTTCCAATGCTTCCTTAGATTGATTGAATTGATTTTAAGGTTGATCTTGAATTAATGTTTCAGTTTCAAGGCCCTACCGAATGGAGTCTCGAATTCCTAAATGCACATTACATGCAAAAGAACATCATTTCCATTCGATGAATGCTAACTTAGAGAAGGATAGAGATCTTTAACAAAGTAGAAAACAATGAAATCATAAGAACTTCACTAATGCATTTAATACAACCAAACGAGAAATGAGAAACTCTTTCCTAGTTCACTAAGAGCTAGTTATGCAAAAGAAATTTTCATTTTTGATGCAAACGAAAGAATGCAATTTTTTTGTTTTTTGAATGAATGAAGCACGTGATGCACTATTACATTAAAAATAAAAGCGAACACTAGTTTGGAGCACCACGAATGTAGAGATCTTAAAATGAATAATTCAAAAGCAATACAGTCATAAAAATGCACTCAAAACAATGATGCACTCTTTCAAACAAACATAAAGCTTTCAATATGACCCAAACGAGCAATGTAATCTATGCTCGAAGTGAAGAAGTGGAGAGTCAAAAAAAAATGAAGGAATCATTCAACAAACTGAAAACAAAAATGATCAAGAAAGACCAACACAATCGATCAGGGAATCGAACTGACAAAAATAAAAAAGACTTGAACTTCAATCAGAAGGCTCAGTGAGCAAAAGACACCTAGAAACCCTAGTGCTATGAACTTCACCAATGAGACAATGGACAAAAAATTGAGAAGAACAAGCTTACAAAGTCAAAAACAATTCCAAAAGACCAATTGAAAATCGAAGAAACAACCCAGAGTCAAGAAAAACTGACCAAAACCTCAGAAGGAAGGTCAAACCAAATCCTACAGGATTCGGCACAACTGTCATCCACGCTAAACAGGGGTTGGAGCTACTCCAACAAAGGCAACAAGCGCCAATTGGCGCGACTGTTCAAAGAAAACCCATGCCAAGCCGGAAAACTATGGGAAAAGGAAAAGAACCTATAAGAAGAGGTCAATCTTGACACTCTGGAGCTGAATAGGAGGATTCCAAATAGTTAAGCAAGCCAAAAAAGGAAAACAAGAAATCAAACAATGAAATTCGACTTGACAAGTCAAATTCCCAATGAGCAACGAGACGACAAAATTACACTGATCCCCAATGGAGTCACCAACTTGTTGTCTAGGTAAATCCCCTCTGTGGACAGAGATGATCCCTCTAGCCCTAGGGTGGGTCTAGCAACTACGGTAACATACTAACATCTACCTTCCTAGATTGTAAATGAAATTCAGAGCAAGGAAGATGACCTACCTTGTCCTCATGCTATTTTGTTGTCTTCTGTCGAAGATTCTTGATCCGTCATTTTTCTCAAGCTCGATACACGCTGTTACCAACATTTGATTACCTGTTCAAACATTCAAGACACCACGACAAGCGTAAAATCATGACAAACATAAAACAATTACAATATATCTAACTGGTCAAGGAATGCTAGAAATCTCATTATAAACATCAGTTGCATTTTATTATGATAAAGACAAGGGGAGTTTACAAACAAGCCTTGATGTTGAGGCTCTCCTTCGGCAGATCTGTATCCAAGCACATTTTAAAACCCTCATACACAAAGGTCCAAGATCTCACTATGTTGTCAACACACACAAACAATCACACTCTGCACTATTCTCCCGAAGCTATGATTGCTTCTTCTCTCTATTCTCACTAACTAAGGTTGTAGAGTTGAAGGAGATCTCCTTATATAAAAATGGAGGAGGAGGTTATGGTCCCTTAAATAATGGGAAAATATCGTATCCTTTGGATTAGTTCCTATTTATTGGGAACAAGAAGCCCAAAGGGGAATTCCTTGGCCATATCCTCAAAAAACACTTCTAGCTCGCCACCTCGCAAAGCTTCTAGTTGCGGAAGCTTCCTTTCTATTTAAAAAACTTTCCAAAACAGGATCAGTGCAGGTTTGACATTAGGAAATAGCACCGATCGGCGTGGGTCTCAGTGTAAATCTCTACTATCGACGCGGGTCAGACACTAAGAGAAAGCACCGACCTTGAAAACCAGGTTTTTACAAGGATCTTTTAGAAAATTTGTAAAGGGAGATGAATTAGCATAAAAAGTGTGGTTCAGGGGTATGTATTCCATGCTTGGAAAGTACACAAGGGTCACTGTATGGGTCCTCCGAGATCAAGGAATGGGGAGTACAAGGACAATGACAAATTACTCTGTAACACTTAATCAGAAAGGATTCAAGTGAATTTAGTTTTAAAGACTTTATTGATTCTTTTGTATACTTAGGGGTTAATATGCTCAGCAATAGCATTCAACCCAGAATTAGTGATGAAATCAAAAAGGTTCTACTGTTATTTGATTAGAGAAAGACAAGAGACTGGTATTTATACCAGAATCACACAAATATTAGAGAGTATGGAAGCCAACTAGCTCCTTACAAGCTTCCCAAATACCTCCCAATGAGGATATTTGCCTTAGAATACATCAGGCAGATCTTGAATTCTAATGAGATAAATTTCCTTTCAGCCAAAAAGAAAACTCAGTTCAAGATTAAAAACCAACCAGGGCCTTTTATATGCAATAGTACTAATGCTAGAAAGGAAACAGACAAATGCCTACAAGAGTTAAAGTTCAACAACAGTTTCAAATGGTCATATGACCACTTGGGCGTCATAAGAAAATTAAGAGTAAAGTTTAAACTCACCCCTTTCATCCACTAATCTAAGCTCGAGTTTCAGAAATATTCCAACCAGTTAGAGTGGTTGGAAAATACTCTACATGAGGTGAAGGAGCAACTTGATACTAGTTCCATCCTGCTTACTCTAGACCCACAAGATAGGATTTCAAAAAGGGCTAGAGAAGAAGGCTCTTACTCAGCAGAAGCAACATATGATAGTAAAGTCAAGCTTATTTACAGAAAGAAAACAAAGCTAAACCCAGTAATAGAGTAGGAAGAGAAAATTTAAACATAGATTGTTATCAGGGATGATGCACCTACAACACATACAAAAGAAACACCTCTAACATCATCTTCCAGTGCAAAAATCATTCAAAAGAAAAATAGTGTAGAGATTTCATCATCCAACAAGCCAGTTGAGAAAGAAAAGGATATCATTAAGAAATATAAAGATATTAAAATAAAAAATTAAGCAGTGAAGGCTATTACATATGCACAATACTGGAAGAAAAATCCCAGTGATCAGAGTAGGTTGCTTTCAGCTTTTGACCTCAAGACAAGGATGATGTATATGGAATTCCTAAAGCCAAAGGTACATGCCTCCAAAAATTCAGAAGATTATAAAAATAAAACCTATGAAGTTCTTGCCAAGGATGTGCATCCAATTTGTTGGAAATATTTTCATTGATGGCAAAGATACACATAGGAGCAACACCAGAATAATTGGTTATGAGGCAAAGGAGAAAATTAGGAAATGTGCAACAATGGGAAGTAGAGAGAGAAAAGAGTAGCCATAGAAATATAACCTATAGCAGAGAGAACTAGCAGAGAGGCAAAGGAGTAGCATGGAGAAGCTTTAGCGTGATTACCTAAGGCAAAGAAGCAGCAAAAGAATAAAGGAAGTTAAGGCAGCGAATGTAGCTAAGATGGCACCAAAGGTAGAGAATGGAGCAGAGACATCAGAGGCAATGAATCCAGCACAGGAAATGAATGGAGCATAGAAAACAAAGAGGCAGAGACAACAGAGGCCACAAATGCATCATAGGCAGCAAATGGAGTAGAGACATCAAAGAGGCAGAGACAACTAAAGGCAATCGGATTTGCTAGACACAACAAGGACCAGATATCCTGTACATTGCAAAAGCGGGAAGAGGCGATAGAGGAGAGGTAGAGGTGAGAGCAGCAAGAGCTAGAGTCACAGAGCAGGACAGTGTAAACAAACGAAAAATCGATTAAAGCAGAGAATTCTTTGAAGAATTCCAAGGGAGGTGAATGAACGGTCACGATTAGATCGCAACAACAAAGGAAAGAGATGGAAAATTGAGATCAAAGAAGGCAGAAGAGGTGAAGAAGAGTCACACAAAGGCGAGTGGGCGGTCAGGATTAGATCGCAAAAACAAAGGCAAGAAATGGACGAATATGATTCATCATAAGATAAGCGGGCAAGAAATACAATCTAATTGTAAGAAACAACGAGGACCGTAGATTTGGGAAAATCAACGGTGATGATCGCATCGACAGAGATCAAAAGTGAAAATTGCAAAGTATAGCGGGTAAGTGTTAAGGTGTCACAAGGTAAGCTAAATCAGTTGCGATGCGAAGTGAAGAAGGGACACGCAACAACATAGTGCAATGCCGCACATCACAAGAAATAGAGTATAACCACAAAGTAAATATTATAAAGTGAAGAGTGTGATTAGATGAGGACCGTTAGAACTGGGGGCAGATCAACGACAAACGACAAACTGCATACTACACATCGCAGTGCTTAAAGGATAGCAATAAGGCGACCACAAGTTAATTTAAATATTCTGCGATGCGAAATGGAGGGACATGTGTCGACCTCGCGCAACATCGCATCTTGCAAGATATAGGATTTAACTTCAAGACATCACAAAGAATGTTATTTTGGTTGCGATGTGGTAAGGTTCAAGTGAAGCGACGGGATGAAGGGAGCCCACGTGGCAGCACCGCGAACGAGCATAGATCGTAGATCGCATGGTTTTATGGTATATCGCTAATTGTAAAGTGGGAAACCTATAGGCAAAGGTTTGCAATGAATTGTGATTTGTTCAAAGTACTGTGGGACCTTATAAGCCTTGATCCGTGTATATACACACTGTTTGATTATTAAATGTATGTATGTTATATATATGCGATGTTCGAATGTTAAACGTATGTATGTTATATATATGAGCTATTTGATCATAAAATGTATGTATGTTGATAAAACTCGGAATTTTAATATGTCACGTGTATAAAAGGAGTGTTATGTGGGCCATGTTATCACCCTAAAAATATTTTCTAAACTTTGAAAGTTTACCTTGTTTTAGTCATAATGTTAAATAGGGCTTGAGTCATTTCATTCTTGATAAAGGTAGGTGATAGGTTTAGAAGTCTTAAAAAGTTAGTTTTCATTTCCAAATAAGGTCTTTAAGTCTCATCCCATGGTTGAAAAGTCTCATCATTCATTTAGAAATCATGTTTTAAAATTTTGGAAAAATCCTCTGCAATTAGCCACAAAACCACAGTTTCGTAGCGCGGTCAGTTCAAAAAACCAGTTTTGCACTACGAAAGCGCTGCTACTTTCGTAGCACATTTCACCAAAATTGCACTAGGTGCGCTACGAAAGCGCGAATTCTTAGAAATGTCATTTCAAATCATAAAAACTGTCAGAATCCGTTAGGTTATCATATAATGACATCATAGTGAGTCAGTTAGGGGTCATTTCCAAAATGTTCAACCATTCATACTCATCATTACTACCATAGAGGTGTCATTTTTGAAAAGAAGTTTCAAGTTTGAAAAGGCTGATATGTGTTACTCATTCTAGTTTTCATAACAAGCAGTAAAACATATCTGTTTCGAGTTTAAGCTTATGGTCATCTTACACCAAAGCTATTCTCGTCTACTATCAAGCAAGGTTGATCTTACTATCAAGTGAGTTTGATCCTTAAATTCTGAAGGAAACAAACAGAAATTTCTGAAGGCAAGAATGACAGAGGAGAAAAAGAATCATAGGTCAGGACATTGTTTAAGGTCTGAACCTAAAATCACAAGAGTTCTAGTTGAATACAAAACAATGTTAGATGCTTTCAGAAAGGTAGGATGTTTAAATTTCTGTGAAAAGCTGCAAGGTGGACACAGTCAGGTATCAAAATAATTTGATTTGCATTTCAATGGTACAAATACAAAGGTGGGAATGTTTAACATGCCAGTAACTCCTGAAACTATAGCTCTAGTGACTGAGATTCCTAGAGGATAGGAAACATGGTTTAAGGGTTTAATATTTGATATGGAAGCATGCAAGGTGTTTTTAAAGCCAGAATATACAGAGATGGATTTAAATAATGCAATTTTTAGAAACTGCATTAAAGATAGCTATTCTAAACTACTCTTCAATATCCAGAGATATTTCACATGCGAGGGTAGGTACCACAAAGTTTACTCCTACCATTTCAAACTTCTATTACACTTCACAATTATGATATCTCTAGGCTTACCATTTTTCCTGGATAGAAGCATTTCTAAAATGGCTAATAAGGTTCAAGTGAAATCTGAAGAGTGTGAAACATCTCTGTTTCACCATGGTTTAATCAAACTGTTGGTCTTGAATGAGCTCCAAAAGATTAATAGAGATTGGTCATATTTTCTATTTTTATGTGGATTTGGAATAGAAGCTCAAAATCCAGTCAATAACCCTAAGGAAAAAGAATCTCTACCAGCAGAATCCAGCAAACCTGTAGTTACAAGGACAAAAAGGTTTATGAAATTGAAGCCTAGGAAACAAGTAAAGGAAAAAATAGAAAGGATATCAGTGGTCATTACAGAAACCCATTCACTTGTAAAACAAGGATTACAAGAAATCAAAGAAGCTAGACACAAACAAACAGCTGGTAAGCAAATTCTATAGAGGATTACTAGAAGTCAAGCTGCAAAGTCAAAAGGGAAAACAATACTTTTAGAAACAAGTGATAGCCCAAGTTTGAAAGGGAAATTAGATGATATTTTTCATGCAATAGACTTATAAGAGTCTCCTTTAGTTCAAGCTGACTTCACAGGAGTTGATGAAGGCAAACAGAAAAGGGTGAAATCATCGAAGAAGTCAGAGTTTAAAGATGAAGATGCAACATTTGTTTTCAAGGCTAGGAAGCCTGAAAATAGACAGTCAAAGAGGATACATGAGCTTAATACATAGGTTGAGAAAATAAATGAAACACCTACTGTTTATGAAGAGATAATATACCTTTCTTTACCTATGTCAGAACATACCAAAAATAGAGTATCTTCAACACAAACAGAAAAAATCAGTCATGAAAGAATGGAGGAGAAATTAAAATCAGAAAACCATGAAATTTCCAGGTTGAAGAAAAGAGATAGAAAACATGCCATTGAAAAAACAAGGTTCAAGAAGATGAAAGCTGTTTGGGAAGGCGAAAAGGTTTCTAAACTAGAAATACCTAGCAGTGAGGAACAATTCTTCACTTGGACAGTCCCAGCCATAAAAGAAGCAAAGTTTGTGAGAGTCATGAATACTCATTTGAGAGCTAGCAACGGGAAGTTAAGAAGAAAAGTTGAAGATTTGAGATTCAGCTAACAAAATCTCAGGAAAAGCTAAAGGGACAGTGAAACAGAGTAATTGAAACAATGCAATAAAGTGATAAATTTATAAGTCAGTTTTTCATTAAGGTGAAGACAAATTTTGATGAAGATCATGTTTTTGAGGTCAGGTTACTATGTTTATGATATATTAACAAACCTCATAAGGTTTAAACATCTACAAGTTATAAATTTTGAAGACTGTTTTGAGAAAAATGCTTGCACAACAGTTTCGTAGTGCAGATAGTGCAAATTTGTTGAAATGCACTATGAAACTGCTGAAGCAATCTTTTTGCATAATTTCATAAATTTTTTTGGGATAAACTCTGATGAATTTGGCTTTGAAATTGTTGCTGGAAGTGTGGATATAGCATGAGAAGGCTCTTTTGAAGAAAATAGGTAAAAAATAATTGAAAGGGGAAGTTTAACACCAAGCTACAAAAAGAGCTACGAAAACAAGCTACTTTTGTAGCGCGGGCTTATCTTTTACCTTTTTGCATCATTTTGGATAGGGTTTTCTACACAGCTGGAAGAATAAAGAATTATGGGAATATTTGGCAAACATGACACTTGTAAAACTTGATCCATCAATGATCAAAGTGCTCGAAACTGATAATGAAACTAAAGGGCTGAAAAGTAGGAGACGTGTTTCCTAATTTATAGGAAAACATTACTACTCACAGCAGGGTTACTTCAAGTGAATGGTCAGCATCTAAATTCGAATTCATGGGATTGCAGGTGTCAAAGCATGAATTAAAGACTAGATAAGGTTGTTAGAAGGATATTTAAGAGTTTCAATCCTATTAGAATTAGGACTTTTCAAAAGCAATATAGCTGTCATTTTGTAATTAATAGCATGTTTCAGATTAGGAAAGGTGTCAAACACTATGAATTCAATGTATCTAGTGGAGGATAAGGAATAATATCTTGTAAATTTTCTATAAAGAGCATAAGGTTGAAATCCAAGAGGTTGGGAATTTATATTAGCAAAGACTGTGTGTTATTGTATGTCACTGTTTCTTCTTAACTTAATACAGAGATTTGTTTTGACAACTCAAGATTCATAAGGAGTTTATGTTCATCATTGTTCTAATGTCTTTCTTCAATATCTCTATCTGCAGTGGTATTTGTATGTGATACTTAGAATTCATTTAACAATGCTCTAACTTCCTTCATATGCAAATGGACTGTGTGTTTCACTGTGTCACTGTTTTATTCATTGACTTAGACTCCAAATGCCTTGACTCCCATGCTTAATAGATTGTGATGTTTTGTTGAAGATTATCTTGACTCCATGGCCCAATGAATGTTTGCTAATCTGTGATACAACCAGTTATATCATTTTATCTTTTTACCTTAGAGTTAGCCATCTATACATTAATTAAAAATCATAAACCTTTGAGAGAGCCCTCTCAGGTTGAGGAGGCTAAGCCTCAGCCAAAAGATTGGTCTGAAACAGTTACACAAGGTTAACTTGATGAGCAGCCTATCAGGTCAGATTTTGTGATAACAGGCCATACCCCACAGGTCACAAAGGAATGGCATGAACCCATAACAAAGGAACATGAACTCGTGTAGAAAAATGTTACGACAATAAAACTAACGAAGGGGTTGAACACGGAAGAAGAGTCAGGCTAAAAGGGGCAGTTATGCAGCAAAGGTAGAATATAACGACAGAAGTAGAAAATACACAAAGACAACAACAAGAAGAGGACAACCTAAACAAAGTGAAAAACCGATGGTCCGAGGTAAATATGTGATTTTAACTGAAAATGTATTATTTATTTTTATATTGTTTGTGATGCAAAATAAAGTCTCCATAGGTAAAGCAAAACTCCACTGTAATAATGAAATGTGTATGTACTATTATATTATTCTGAATGTGTTGGGCAAGAAAATGAGAAAGTGGAAGGCAAAGAGTCATAGCTATTCATTTCATATTCCCATATGGAATGCAAATAGTTATGAGGTGATCTCTATAAATGATGTTATTGTCATATGCATAAAGAGGTTAGAGAGTGCAAGAATAAGAAGTAGAAAGAGAAGATAGAGAATTTGTGTAGATCCAGAGGTGATATAAGGCATATATGAAGGCTGGAGGACAACAGTGAAGAAGGAATAGAATAGAGTTGATATCTAGGTAAATTAGCATGTGTTTTCATTGTAGTGGGAGGAAGTTGGTGCTTCCATATGAAGTTGTAGCTTGATATATGTCTAGTTATAGATGGCTGAGGTAAGAGCCTCCTGTGGGTTGTAGCCTTTAGAAAATATATGGGAGTTGGAGCTTCCTTGCATGTTTTAGATTGCAAAATTTAGGTAGTAGCCTCTTGTAGGTTGGAGCCTACAGAAAATTAGTGGTGAGAGGGAGTTGGATCTTTCCTTTGCATCACAACAATAATAATATGTAGTTTTATCCCTTATGGGTTTCCACTTATATCTGTTGTCTATGTGCATGATGATTATGTGTTGATATTATGTATTTAATCTGCTTAATACCTAATCCCCACTTATTAAGATTATTGTTCCATTATACATTAAGCTGATTATGAAATGAAGGTGTAAATAAGTATAAAAGAAAGTTTAAAATTCCATGAATGCATTAAACTGATTCACCCCCCCCATCCCCCTCTCGCCTTAACCAAGGGTTCATCAATTGGTATCAAAGCCAATTCCTTCTGTAGCATTTTAAAAACTAGAAGGAGATCCTAGGTCCCCAAGATGGCTAGCCTAGAAGGGTGCTCAACAAATAAAGCCCTGTTTTTTACTAGCATAAACTATGCTTTCTGGAAAATAAGAATGGGGACATACATAATGTCTCTAGGAATAGAAGTTTGGGCTGCTGTGGAAGAAGGATATGCTCCAAAGGATACTGACACAGAAAAAAATGCTAGACAAAATTTCATAGCGAATGCAAAAGCCATGAATGCACTTTTGAGCAGTCTGTGTGAGTCTGAATTTATCAATAATTTATCAAGGTAATGCACAATGTGACTACCAAAGAAATTTGGGATACATTGGAAAGTATCCATGAGGGAGATAAAAAGGTGAAGGCGGCCAAACTGCAAGCCTATAGAGCTCAGTTTGAAAATATAAAAATGAATGAAGAAGAAGATGTAGCCGACTTCTTCTTAAAGGTTGCAGAAGTTGTGAATAACATGAAAGCTCTAGGAGAAACCATTAAAGAATGTGTAATTGTACAAAAGATATTGAGATCTTTACCATCCAGGTTTAACCCTAAGGTTTTTGCCATAGAAGAAACAGCTAACTGGGAAACATTGACCATGAACCAATTGCTTGGAAACTTGAGGGCTTATGAGATGAGACTTCCAAAAGTTAAGTCAAATGTGAGGGAGGCAGCCTTTAAGGTAGATAAGTGCAAAGGAGAAAAGGAAGATACTTGCTCCTACTCTGATGAAGAAGAGGCCAAATTTTTTAGAAGATTTGATAGAGGCACAGGCAAGTATAAAGGTAAACTTCCATTTAAATGCTTTAACTGTTGAAGAGTGGGGCACTATGCATCTAAATGTCCTCATAAGAAAATGGAGAATCAGTCAAGAGGGAAAGAGAAAACCAATTTCAGCAACAGGCCGAAAGGGAACAAATTTAATCGAATATCTTTCTATGTTCAACAAGACAACAGTGCATTTGAGAGCTCAGATGACTCTCCCAATGAAGAGGGAACATCAGAATTCATTCTGATGGGCAAGGAAGTGCTTGAGGAAGATCTCCTGGAATTTGAAGACGAAGGTGAGGTAGATCTTGAGGGGGAGCTAATTAGTGCCCTGGAGGAAATAGAACGACTTAAACTCAAGTGCAGAAAACAAAAAGACATTCTTCTGAATTATGTAAAAGAAGAACCAAATTCAGAAAACCTCATTCAGTTGAAAGTAGAACTTGAAGAAGCTAAGAAGGTGGAAGACATTCTACTAAAGCAAATTAAAGATAAAATTCAGGAGCAAGAGAAATTGGAAGAAGTAGTATGCCTAAGAAATAAATTAGAAAACGCCAAAAGGGATTTATCTATGAACATTCCACGAATGACAAGCTCTGAATAGTTGGATAAAATACTAAATGCTCAAAGATCTCCTCTCATAAAGGCTGGGATAGGTTATGAAGGAGAAACCAACAAATCCAAGATAGAAAATAACAAGAGTATCATTTTTGTAAAAGTTGTAAAGGATAGTGAAGCAAAAAAGAGGGAATCCATAGAATTAGAAACCTGCAAGACCGTGATATATAACGAATCAAACAAAAACAAGCAGCAACCTCAAGTGACAATGAAAGAAATGAAGATACAGTCAACTGCAAAAGACTCATATGCTCCTAAGGATGAATTGAAAAAATTCGGAAGATGTCAAAGGAGGTTTCTTCTTCCTGTGAGAAGTTTCACTTGCTTCGCCTGCCACAGACCCGGACATATCGCGACATACTATAAGATAAAGCAAATCCTGTCCAACCAGCAAAAGATGCAACAATCGAAAAGATTACCTCAAAAAACTCTCTCTGCTAGAGACAGATACTACTTCCATGGGTATTGTTTTTATTGTAAGGGGTTCGGTCATAAAGCCATGGAGTGCAGAACGTATGGACAAAGACTGGTGTATGAAAACTCAAGTAGAATCATGAACAATGGAGAATTCACTCATATACATAATCCATTCAGAAATATAATCAAACGCCTTGGCTGTCATAAAATCGGGCACGAGTCTCACAAATGTCCTCTCAAAGATTGTGGTCCATCTCCTCAAGAAAGTTACCAAACAAATAGCCGCATGCAGTGGAAAAAGAAGCTGAATAAGTGTGATCTGGTTCTAATAGCTCAAGATCAGAAAAGCCAATGGTATATGGACAGTGGATGCTCAAAGCATATGACTGGAGACCGAAGCAAGTTTATAACCTTTGATGAAAAGAAATTTGGAAATGTAACATTCGGCAATGATAAAGCAGGGAGAATCAAAGGAAAAGGCTTAGTCAATCTGAATAATGGAAGAGGAGAGGCTCAAGATGTACTATTTGTGGACGGGTTGAAAGCCAATCTGCTCAGCGTCAGTCAAATGTGTGATGAAGGCTATGAGGTCCTTTTTAGAGCCCAAGATTGTGAAGTAAGGTCTATCACCACAGGAAAGACCTTGATCAAAGGTGTTCAAACAGAAAGTAATGTCTATATAGTAGAAGAAGAGAATGAAGCATGCCACATAAGAAAACTTGACGAATCATGGTTATGGCATAAAATATTGGGACATCTAAACTTTGACCACATCATCAGTGTGAGCAAAAAGAATGTTGTCAGAGATATGCCTGCAATAAAGAAGCCTCCAAATACCATATGCAAATCCTGCCAACTAGGCAAGCAAACCTGTACATCATTCAAGGCCAAAGATCAACTATCTACAAGTAGGCCACTTCAACTTGTACACATGGACCTGTGCGGACCTTCAAGAACTAATGCACCAGGTGGAGAATCTTATTTCATGCTAATAATAGATGATTTTACCAGATTGACGTGGGTGGCATTTCTCAAATATAAATCCAAAGCGCTTGAGAAATTCAAGATCTTCAAGGCACTGGCAGAAACTCAAACAGGATGCAAGTTAAAATGCATCAGATCAAACAGAGGAGGTGAATTCACGGACTATGATTTTGTAGGCCTGTGCAATGAATATGGGATAAAACAATAGTTTACAATTGTAGGTACACCTCAACAGAATGGAGTGACAGAGAGGAAAAATAGGTCAGTACAACAGATTGCCAGAGCCATGATGCAAGAAAGTAACATTCCCCAAACCTACTGGGCAGAAGCAGTACACACAGTTGTTCAAATTCTTAACAAAGCTCATCTAAGACCAAATTGTGACAAGAATCCTTATGAATTATGGCATGGTAAACCAACATCAATCAAGCACTTTAGAGTCTTTGGTAGTAAGTGTTTCATAAAAAATAATGACGAAAAACTAGGGAAGTTTGATTCAAGAGAAGATGAAGGAATATTTTTGGGATATGCATCCAAGAGTAAGGGTTATAGGTGCTACAATAAAATACTGCACAAAATTGTGGAAAGCATTGATGTGAGATTCGATGAAGATCTACCTAACAGAACAATAAGCACAAGCTACACCAATCCTTGAGATGATCATGAAGTTGAGAACCAAGATAATGATTAACAGAGCAAGACAACAGAAGATACTAAATTAAACTCAAAAGGTCCCTCAAGTCACACTCAGAAGAACCATCCAGAAGATCAAATCATTGGGGACAAGAGTGCAGGAGTCCAGACTAGAAGAAAACTAGCTAAATAGATAGAATAAGTATACCTAGCCATGCTATTACAAATAGAACCAAAGAAGTTCGAAGAAGCCAACAAAGAAAAAAACTGGGTAAATGCTATGAATGAAGAACTAAACCAAATTGAGAAGAAAAGTAGTTGGGAGTTAATGCCAAGACCCACTGGGAAAAATGTCATTGGCACAAAATAGATATTCAAGAATAAGATGAATGAACAAAGGCAGGTAATCAGAAATAAATCCAGACTTGTATGCAAGGGATATTCTCAAATCGAGGGACTTAATTATGATAAAAACTTTGCCCCTGTAGCCAGAATGGAAGAAATCATAATGTTTTTGGCCTTTTCATGCTATCACGATTTTAGGGTATATCAAATGGATGTGAAGTATGCCTTCCTGAATGGAGATTTAGAGGAAGAAGTCTATGTTGAACAGTGGTTGTCATTGATGTCAACCCAAGCAGCACCAGGGGCTAACCAAAAAACGAATGGGAATTTTGACCTACCAAATTAATATATTCTGGGTCAATAATGCTTTTGATGGTTTCTACGTGTCGAGGTGTTTCCGTTGATATATGGCACGCCATGTAATTCTTCACGGTTTGAGAGATATTCATGTTTGAAGTTTGTACGGGCTAAAACCCCATGGGGTTGGGGCATGGGTCATTCAAAAGTCATAACTAATATTTTTTATACTCCTAAAATCCCTCCCACGTTCACTTGTTGAAGCCCCTCTCAACTTAAGCATTCATATATATTTTGATCTTCATTTCCTCCTTAGGCATGGGATTCAACCATCTGAAACAGGTCATTGTGGAATTTTCACTCTAACGTTTTGCTACGAAGGCTCAGAAGCTTAAATTTTTATGAGGTGAAGCCGAAATCCTAAGGAAGCTGCAGTAAACATTTCAGATCAAGTTGCACAATATTTTTGGAGATATCATCTGTGGAAGTAAGGGTTTTTGCAGGCTCCTGAAATTCATCTCAAAGAAGTGACCTTGGTAAATTTGTCATAACTCCCTCTCTGATTATCGGATTGGAATGCCGTAAAAAGTGATAGATAGTGTACAGTATTTAATTTTCGCTCTATCAATTTCAGAGACAAATGAAGAAACGATGACACGTGGCATGCCGTACAAGTTCACTATACTGAAATAGTCCATAATTAGGACAGTGTGAGAAATTGGGTATAACTCTCTCTTGGAGAATCCAAATTGGGTCAGACCTATGGCATTGGAAAGAAGACTTAGAGGACTAATATAGGACCAAAAATAAGATATTGAGGATCTGAAATAACAGAGATACACCAGATTCAACATCGAGCTCCTAGAAGGCAAGAAAAAGCTAGATCATGTGTTGTCAAGGGTTGCAAAGGACCAGACTTTCTACGGCAGCAACGCAAAGAAAGGTGCAGCAGAGAGTAGCATGACAAGAGAAGCAACCAAGGTGCATAACAGCAACAAGAAGTTCATCATATGAAGTCTTCAAGTGGGCAACACTGCATACAATCATTGTAAAGGTATCATTGTGCTTAGTCATTGTAAATACGTTATTGTACAAATTGTACTAGTGTATATCTGCCAAGGGTTGAAGACGAAGTGGTTTTGTCAAAGTTGGGGTTATGGTCTAGTATATCTTCTTCTTCTACATCATTCTATATCATTGTAAAGTGGACCATTTTCTCTGGTACAAGAGTCCATTCTTCTTTTATTCTTCTATAGGGTGGAAGGCTGGTGCTAGGGTGAGTTGTAGCTCATTGGGTGTTGGTGCATCTGTTCAGTGACTACTGAAGAATCTCGAGCATTGGAGCATCCATTTAGTGGGAGCTGGAGGAGAATGCTTTTCTAGATTCTAGGAAGTTGGAGCTTTATTTTCAATTGGAGTTGAAAAGAATTATTAGAAAAGCATTAGGTGGTTTTTGTCCCGGAGTGGGTTTACACCTTAAAAATTGTGTGCATTTGTGTTCCTCTTGTTTGCTGCTATCATTGTACAAACACTGATAATAATTGAAGATTAAATAATGCTCTAATTGAAAGAAATACTAATTCACCCCCCCTCTTAGTATTTCCAACAATTGGTTTTAGAGCTTGGTTCCTTCAATAGCAGTTTAACAGCTGGAATGAGGTCATGAAGCATACCAAGAATGGTGTACCTCTATTTAGTGAAAATAATTATGCACTTTGGAAAGGAAGAATGGAGGTCTATCTCTTGGCGCAAGGTTACGAAGTACGGGACACTGTTCAAAATGGATTTACATCAACCACCGATGAACAAGGTAAGAAGAATTTGTTAAATGATGCAAAAGCAAAGAATATTATTATCAGTGGACTTATTGAATGCAACCCATACGCAGGTGTTGAGTTCTGGTTCGCAAAAATGCTGAAAAATTTGAGAATATATATGCGAGTGACCTCAAATGTCAAAGAAGCAAAGCTTCTACCCAGTAGAGATAGTACGGCAACTCGAAATGAAAGAAGATTGCAACATTGCTGCATGCTTCCAATACGTTGATGAAATAGCTAATACTCTGGAAGGATTGGGAGAGTCAGTTGACGAGAAGACTATTATACGAAAGATTCTTAGAACGTTACCAGGGAGATTCAACCCAAAGGTATCGGTCTTAGAATACAGTGCAAATCTGGACAAACTCAGCAAAGAGGAATTACACGGAGTTCTCATAGCATATGAAATGAGACTTGATGAAGAAGAGGGTACTTCGCATCTAGAAACTGCGTTCGTTGCATCTAAGAAAACTAATAAGGATCAACAACCTTCAATTGAAAAGACATGCACCTACAAGTGTGAAGAAAAGGGGGGTGATGAAGAAGGTATTTCAGATGAAGAATATGCTTACTTCACGAAAAAACTACAAATTGGTAAGGGAAAATTCAAGCGTAAACTTCCATTGATATGTTTTAGCCGTAATGAGGTTGGGCATTTTGCAGCAAAATGTCCAAACAAAAGTAATGGAAACTCAAAGAGAAAGAAAGGATTTAAGAAATTCAACAAGTAAGGATCCAAAAGGAACTTTCTCTCTAAAGAATATAGCTCATCATCCGATGAAGACAATGATAGTGAAGAAGAAGCCAATGAGAGAGTATTGTTTATGGCCAAGCACAATAATCCCAAGCACAATAAGCAAGAGGTATCAAACAAAAAAGAAGAAGGATGGACCATAGACGAATTTTATGAGGAAGAAATCAAGCTTATAAAAGATCTCAAGGCGGAGAAGATCCGTTCCAAAACTCTTGAAGAACAAGTTCAAGGTCTAAAAATTGAAGTTGAAGAACACAAATGAATTGAAGAGTCACTTCAAAAGAAGTTGGAAGAAAGTAACCAAGAAAGGGAAGAATTAGAAGCCCAAGTAGTCTTGCTGCGTGAGGAAGTGAAGAAAGGAAAAACCATCCAAAACTATGCCAACAACTCAAGGGCATTGGAAGAACTCATCAACAATCAACGATCTTACAATGACAAAACTAGCATCGGTTACAAAGAAGAAGAAGTAGGACCTTATACAACAAAATACAATGAACCTATGAGATCTGACATGCAAGACTTCATTGGACAAGATTCACAAGAACAACCTTGGAAGACAATTCCTCGACGAAAAATTTCCATCCAGGTACCAACATATTTTTTATGGCTACTGTTATTCATGTGGAAAATTTGGTCATAAAAATTTATAATGTCGCACGTACCCTAGGAACAAATATAATTCCAGGAGATCTGTCAAATATGATCCTCCTAGGGCTCAGTGAAATATCAATAGATTTGAACATTTAAGAGATAATATTGAATGTTACTAATGTCGAAACTTTGGACACATAGCCAAAGACTGCAGACTTGAAAATCCTCCAGAAGAATCTTCGAAGCAACAGAATGAACGCACATGGAAGAAGAAGAAGAATGATAATCGTGCTCTTGCTCTCAAGGCTCAAGAGAACAAAGATGTGTGGTATGTTGATAGCGGTTGCTCAACGCATATGACTGGAGATAGAAATAAATTTGTATCTCTGAAAGAGAAGAAGGATGGAACCGCGTCCTTTGGAAATGATGGATCTTCAAATGTTATAGGATCATGTATTGTCACTCTTGGAAGAAAATATTCTCTAGCCAATAATGTTCTACTGGTTGAAAACATGAATCACAATCTGCAAAGTGTTGGAAAAATGTGTGATCAAGGACACACAATACTATTCAACTCCACGAAATGTGAAATCAGGAAAGGCATGTATGGTGAAATTGTGGCTACAGCAAGTCGAGCTCCAAATGACATATATGTTCTGGATGAAGCATAAAACGTATCTAATAGCTAAAGAGGATGATACAATAATTGGTAGCAATGATGATGTGACTAAGTATAAAAGAATTTTGCTACAAAGGTGCAAAGTGATTTCGAGATGTCTTTACTTGGTTGCAAATTGAGCATAGATGAATCATCTAAGGATGTGGATCAAAGGTTGTATAGATCTATGATTAGTAGTCTTCTATATGTAATAACCTCCCGAACAGATGTTATGCAAGTAGTTGGACAAGTAGCAAGATTCCAAGCAGCACCAAAAGAATCACATATTAAATATTCGCCAGCATTGGAATATCTTCGCTAGAAGCTTGGGATTCTCCCAAGTTCTCATTAGATTTTCCTTTTTCAAAATATATAGGGGGAGTGGAAGTGTGTGCAGGTCTGCAGGACGGTTGTGTGTCAGTGCGAGTGGAAGTGTGTACAGGTCGGTAGGATGGTTGTGTTTTAGGGGGAGTTATCCTTTGCCATTTATGTCAAAGGGGGAGAGAATGTTGTTGGAAGAGGTGTCATGACCGTAGGGGGAGTACTTGTGTTGCCATCAATGCCAAAGGGGGAGATTGTTGATCAGCGGTTGTCATTGATGTCAACCCAAGCAGCACCAGGGGCTAACCAAAAATTGAATGGGAAGATTTGCCTACCAAATTAATATATTTTGGGCCAAAAATTCTTTTGATGGTTTCTACTTGTCAAGATGTTTCCATTGATATATGGCATGCCATGTAATTCTTCACGGTTCGAGACATATTCATGTTTGAATTTTGTACCCCAGTTAGTGGGATAAAACCCCATGGGGTTGGGGAATGGGTTATTGAAAAGTCATAATTAATCTTTTTTATGCTCCTAAAATCCCTCCCACGTTCCCTTGTTGAAGCCCCTCTCAACTTAAGAATTCATATATATTGTGATCTTCATTTCCTCCTTAGGTAAGGGATTCGGCCATCTGAAATAGGTCATCGTGGAATTTTCGCTCTAAATTTTTTTATACGAAGGCTCAGAAGCTGAAATTTTTATGAGGCTAAGCAGAAGTCCTAAGGAAGCTTCAGTAAAAATTTCAGATCAAGTTGCACAATATTTTTGGAGATATCATCTGTGGAAGTAAGGGTTTTTGCAGGCTCCTGAAATTCATCTCAAAGAAGTGACCTTGGTAAATTTGTCATAACTCCCTCTCTGAGTATCAGATTGGAATTCCTTAAAAAGTGACGGATAGTGAACAGTATTTAATTTGTGCTATATCAATTTTAGAGACAAATGAAGAAACGGTGACACGTGGCACGCCATACAAGTGCGCTCTACTGAAACAGTCCATAATTAGGGCAGTGTGAGAAATTGGGTATAACTCTCTCTTGGAGAATCCAAATTGGGTCACCCCTGTGGCATTGGAAAGAAGACTCAGATACTAATATAGGACCAAAATTCAGATATTGAGGATCTGAAATAACAGAGATACACCAGATTCAATATCAAGCTCCTAGAAGGAAAGAAAAAGCTAGATCATGTGTTGTCAAGGGTTGCAAAGGACCAGACTTTCTACGGCAGCAAAAAAAAGAAAGGTACAGCAGATAGTAGCATGACAAGAGCAACAACCAAGGTGCATAACAGTAGCAAGAAGTTCATCATATGAAGTCTTCAAGTGGGCAGCATGCATACAATCATTGTAAAGGTATCATTGTGCTTAGTCATTGTAAATACATTATTGCACAAATTGTACTAGTGTATATCTGCCAAGGGTTGAAGAGGCAGTGGTTGTGTCAAAGTTGGGGTTATGGTCTAGTATATCTTCTTCTTCTAAATCATTCTATATCATTGTAAAGTGGACCATTTTCTCTGGTACAAGAGTCCATTCTTATTTTATTCTTCTATAGGGTGGTAGGGTGGTGGTAGGGTGAGTTGTAGCTCATTGGGTGTTGGTGCATCCATTCAGTGACTATTGAATAATTTTGGGCATTGGAGCGTCCATCCAGTGGGAGCTGGAGAAGAATGCTTTTCTAGATTCTAGGAAGTTGGACCTTTATTTTCAATTGGAGTTGAAAAGAATTATTAGAAAAGCATTCGGTGGTTTTTGTCCCGGAGTGGGTTTCCACCTTAAAAATTGTGTGCATTTGTGTTCCTCTTGTTTGCTGCTATCATTGTACAAACATTGATAATAATTGAAGATTAACTAATGCTCTAATTGAAAGAAATACTGATTCACCCCCCCTCTCAGTATTTCCAACAGTCTACATGGAACAACCTGAAGGATTCTCCTTAACAGATAAACATGACTATGTGTGCAAATTAAAGAAAGCCTTATATGGTCTGAAAGAAGCTCCTCGAGCATGGTATTTGTCGTGGATCATATGCATATCCTTTTATTTTTCAAATATTTTCAAATATAAAAATAAGAAATTATTGGAAAATATGTTAAAGTATCAAAATATTATACTTTAGCATGAAAAAATATGTATGTTTGCAAATATCCAAGTTAAAGTTTAAACATTTAAACTTTATAGTAGAGGGTTATGTATTTGATGTTTAAACATTGATTGATTTGTTGGGCGGAAAGCTCTGATAATTAAATTCCTTATCAAAAGGCCCATCCCGCGTGAAAAAATAGCGCACCAGATACTGAGATGAGTGCCTCCGCATTTGGCTGGGTTGAATGTGGGGACAATAGAGATGAACGGCGGAGATTGAGTGTGGGGGCACCAGCCAAAATTTTCCTCCGTACCTCGAGAGCCCCCGCAGTGACGTAAGACGCTGAGTTGGTCACAGCTGTCTTCCACGTCGGGTAGAATCAACGACTTGCTGGCGTGTCTTGTCAGCATTAAATTTAAAACTCGTGCCACCTATTAAAAGAAGATTTTTATCTATTTTTCAAATTATTTGCAATTTTTTGCGCTGCACCCTATTTCAGTTTTCCATCACCTGCACAAATTTGACCACCCTGTGAACTAATCCTATAGAATTTTTCAACCATGGCTAAACGGTCATCCCTATCAGGTTCCACTACCCATATCCCTATCATGGATACTGAGAGGGATATTCGAGATACCATGTGTTCTATAATTCACCTCCCTTTCTACCAGTAAGTTATCTTGAATGATAATGCTTCCCCTGTGTATTCTGCCATGGTCAAGTCTGGAATTTTGTTTGCATGCATAGTGCTGAGGTAGAAATTCATGCAAAGTGCTGAGGTAGAAATATCCACATTAAGGAAGAAGTTAAAATTACCTACTAGAGAACATTCAATGGCTGCAGAAGTTGCAGAGGTAGAGAAGGAAAAGGAAAAGTTGTTGCAGCAACTCATGCAGAAAGATGAAGAAATCTCCAAAATAAAGCAGACTGCAATTTCATTGCAAAATCATATTGATAATCATAATTGTACTTTTGTTTTTCCTATAGGTGATGAATATCCTCAAGCACAAATTGTTCAATTAAATACTGAGTTGCAGATGGCTAAAAGAGATCGAAAGAAGGCTCAAACAGATCTGGAGACTGCAATAAAGTTGATGAAAGTCATAGAAAATGAAGCTGACAAATACAAAATGGATTTTTGAAATGCTGAAGCTGAGATTAAAAATCTAAAATAAAGACTGAAAGGAAATATCTCACTGATACAAGCTAAAGATATCATTTGGACTGATATCATCTCATAAATGAAATCTAATTGGTGCTTCCTGATGATAATTGCAAAAGAGAAAAGCCTTATTTTAGACTGTGAAGAACCAATCATGTCTGATAAGAAAAAAGGAATTAACATAGCCATTTGGGCCAGAAGATTCATTGATTTTATTAATTCTAAATCATATTAGGAAATAGAGGAGAATGACATGCAGGACAGAATGCTGTATGCAGTAGAAATTAATAATATGATTGTCAGAAATGATCTCAGAAAGGTTGCAGAAAAGAAGCTAATGGAAATCAAGGAAGCAGTAAGTCAGTTTGATAAGTCATTTGATAAAATGACAAGAGTAGGCTTGCCATCATGTTGGGGAGCTGAAGGAAATATTTTTCCATGGAATGCTTATGATAATTTACTAGTGTCGACAAAAAGCAAAGTTGATAACAGGCATGAAAAGACTCAGGTGCTTAAAGGGGAGACAATGGTCAACTTCTTGCAGAGACATTTTCAACTCTTATGGATGGTAAAGACTCTTTTCACAGAAAGGCCGTCCTATGATCGAATTACTGCATTTAGATTGGAATATCAGAATCTGACACATTCATCCAGGACAAAGGTAGAAATATGGAAAATGTGCAGAGCTTGGACAATAGACCTGCCAAAAGGATCAACATCAAAGAAAGACAAATCAGTTGACCCAGGAAAAGAAGCCACATCATCAAAAATTCCTATAGATTAGGGTATTTATTTTATGTTATTTTATGAAGACAATGTAATTGTAATAAGATATTTTCAAGGCATGTAATAGAAAACCTTCGAAGTCTTAAGTAGTTTTGGTAGTTAGGATTGGTTACAACAGTTCCAAACTGCTTTTTATTGTATTTAATGTAATTTTCAAGGGAAAGAAAGGTTCCGAGTTTTGGACCTTCAGACAATTATTTTTTGTACTAAGAGATTCAAATATTAATGAATGAGTAAGCAAGTTTATAGCATTCTGTTTATGTTGAAATGTATTCAAGTTTACATTATGTGTTTTCTATCTACGAATAAAACAAAGTTATGAGTAGCAGGTCTCTTTTTACTTATGTATGTAAGAGTTAAAAACCTTAATTGGCGCTCCTTTGTTTTAACTATTTATTTCATATATTTCTTCTGGGGTTTGAAATGATATTTTCTGTATAAAACAACATATCATTTTGGACCTCTTCTTTCATTTTCTTCTAGTCACTTCATTCAACATCAACAAATGGTAGCATTGTGAAGCATTCATCATGTTTGACATTTAAGGGTTTGATCATAAATACTTTAGGGTTAATAAAAAAGAGACATATATATTCGTGACATAATCATATAAATATCTTAAGCACTGATTCCTTATCACAGCTAAGGGATTGTCTCTTAAGGTACAACATTAATTGGCACCGTTGCCAGGGACCGAAGATTCGAAGGCTCTCCCTGGGTTTTGTTCATATTTTCTCTAGTTGTTCATAGAGGATGAAATACTAAGCTATGCTTTATTTTAAATAATTCTGGCTCCTAAGAGGCCTCACATGAGGTCAAATACCTCTCAGCAAAAAGTCCCTATTCTGTAAGATCCAGAAAAGTTAGTTTCTGTTGGGGTTCCCATGTTTTGGTCAGGTTGACAGAGACCAAAAGATGAGACAACATAGAACCACTTTGGGACCTTAGGATCTAGCCCTCCTAGGTCTAGAGAGGGATTTCTCTATGATAGTCAAAGGTTTATGTCTTTGAAGCTCGGAAGTTATGATTTTAGGCTAGTTATATGCACAGGGTTTGTTTGTTGGTTTATGTTTGGTTGTTGGGAATCAGGAATGAAGGGTCCAATATAAAACAAGGGTGAGCAAAGAGTAACTTAGACAAATATAGATAACTCAAGGAACATCAAATCCATTGGGCAATGGAGTCAAGAAAGGATTTACTTGTATTCAATGTGCAAGCTTTCAATTGGGCTAGTCATCTAGAGCATTTGGATCTTAAAGATGATAGTTGGAATGGGAAATTAAGGACTAGAATGAAAGGAGGAGAACCACCCAATTCTGTCTATAGATCAGGTCAGAGGTCATTTAACTCCAGACCTGCTTGGAAAAAATTAGAGGCAAAACAAGGGATCTTGGAGAGGCTCAATGGGATGGAAAGATCCTAGTGAGGCAGAGACAGGGTTCTAGACCTCCCAGTATTCTCAAATCATCCAACTAAATCCTAACAAGAACATCTAAACATAGATTTCATTAATTCATACATCAGAGAGAATGCAACACCATCTACTACACTGGTTAAATCAATTAAAATCAATATTCAGATACACATATAAGCAGAAAACATAAAAGGCTGGGAGAGCAGCAACATAAGGTACCTATCAAGGGTAATTCCTATGCTAAACTTCTGATGCGAGCCAGTAGAAATGGAATGAAATGAAATTAAAAACGGAAATAGGAAAATATCACCAACAGCTTTAGATCAGGATCCAAAGAAACATGCTTGTCATATCAAAAACAACACCAATCAGGCACATCATTGCTCACAGCTTGAACATTCAGTCTGAATACATCAAATCTCAACCTATCTTAAAATATTACATAGAGAACTTGTCTCAAGAGGAAAATTCTTGCATTTCTTTGATATCTCATCAACAACCAACAACCATTACAATAATTTCCCTCTGTGTTTTATAGTAGATGATGAACAGAAGGTCGATCGAGGTGGTAGGTGAATACTAAATGTAACATTAAATATAAAATGAATGCAGGGCCGAAACCCATTCTGTTTGACTGCTGAGTATTTGATTTTCTGTCACCTCTTTATGCAGGACTGATCTTCTCTAGATATGATTTGGACATTTTGGCTGTGGTGCTGTACTTATGATTTAAACAAAAGTAACACAAACCACTGAGAAATCTGTCATTTAAATGCTCCGATGGTTTTGAACTGCTGTCATGGCAGGATTTCCTTCAGGGACATTGCGCATATTGAAAACTGTATGGGTTCCCTGTACTTGAAGAAAAACATTCTACTGATGAATAACCTTGATGTTACCTTATACTCGTGCTTAGGGCCTCTTGATTGATTTTCGGGATCTGCAAACTGATGCTTTGTCTTTTAAACTTGCTGTTTCAAGGCTCCAGATCTTCTTTAGAGTGCCTTAATTTCTTTGCTTCATAAAATCCTTGAGAGGGCGCAAAAGTCTTCTATTTACTACCTCGAGCCCTATGTTGTTCCCGTACTGTCTTTGTTCATGCATTCTGAGCTTTAATGGCACCGGAGAGGGTTTGCAAATTTTAAATCTGTCCTTTGATGGAGAAAACCACTCGGCTGACGTATAAAACTTGCTATTCATTAACTCCTTTGCCCTTGTCAGTGGAAAACTTGTTGTTTCCTCCATACTGTGCAATTATGGTGGCGTTTCAACTCTTGTACTCTACGGAAGACTCACAACTGTTGAGGAAAATCGATGCAATGGAAGACTGGTGGAGCGGAGGGTGAAACATATGGTGGTGCGGCAGTGGCGGAAACAATGATATTATGTGAAATAACGGTAAAAATGCATTGAAGTGGTGAAATGTGCGAACAATAGGGTTTGGTGGTGATATGCAGCGCAGACCGTTAGATCCTAGATCAATTGGACGGTCAGGATCAAATCGAAGGATCACAATGGGGGGGAGCAGGGGTGACACATTCAAAAAGTTTCGATTGCGATCAGAAGTGGGAGCGCGATTGAGCGCTGGCCGTTGGATCCGGGGACATAGATCAAAGGCTCACACTCAATCGGGGGGAAAAGTGGAGAGGCGATGGGCGATAATGTGATTAGCGCTGAGCCGTCGGATATTGAATGAAATGAACGGTTGAGATCAGATTGGCGGATCACAATCGCAAAGGGAGAAAAGTGGTAGCGATTGGAAGTTCCGATTGCGATAGAGCGGGGAGTGCGATGGCCGTCGGATCAGCGAGGAGGATGGACGGTTATGATTTGATCGAGAGATCTCAATCGGGGCGGCACCACTGGGACTTGCGATTACGATCGGGCGGGGGGTTGCGATTGAGCGCTGACCGTTGATCTCGGGTCCAGATCAACGACGGGGAATGCAATCGGAGGATGGCAACAATCGGGAATCGGAAGACAGGGCTGCGATCAATCGCATCGCAAGTGTTTGCGATGGCCCGATCGGAGGGACGCACATAAAATTTGCGATTGCGATTGGGCGGGGGCCTGCGATTAGCGCTACGTCGTCGGATCTTCGTGATAGATCGACGGTGTTAAACGCATCGTGAGACTTAACGTTATAACTTAATCGCATCAGAACTTTCGAAGTTTACAAAGGAAATTGGACCTCCGCCGATCTTCCGATTGCGATTAGAGCTTGGGACTTAAGCGCTTGGTGCCAACGCCTGGTTACATGGGGAAAAAGATCAGCGGGGCTAGCGGGAAAGGGGCTAGGCCTATTATATGGTTGGAAAGTGGGTTTTAGCCCGTTTAAATGGAATTTGAAGGTCACGGAAGGGGAACAATAGAGTAAGGGGGAAACATGGTCAACAAAGGCTAGGGGGGAATTTAAAGAGGGTTTTGGGGGAATTTGAAAGGTAAGAAGGGAAATTTAGGGGGAACCAAAGGGGACTTTGACCAAGGGGAAAGGGGTAAAATAATGGTATTTCGAGGAGCGGAATTTATTATCAGTGAGGCTTTAGATGGGAAATCAGCAGAGGGGATTTCACTGCAAAGCATAGGCCTACAGAAGACTTCAAGGATGATGTGTCTACAGGGGAGATGCATTCCTTGAAGGTCTCCAAAATGACATAGCCCCCAAATTGCTTGTCAAGAATTTCATAGGGAGCTAACAGTGGCTCCACATGGGGATGGCTTCTTCTTGAAGGAGGCGAGAAACCAGAAATGATCTCTGAAGTAGGCTAGGTGCCTGCTGCTTGGCACATCCCTTTCTTTCTTTAATTTTTCGGCTGCCACAATATGGTAGAAACATCAGCAGAAATATTTCCCAACCAATCTACCTACCCAAACTACAGTCCTAACAATTTCCCTTTGGGTGCACTTGAGCTAGCAGACCCTTTACATTTTATTTCCAAAACAAAAACAAACCTATTCTAAATCTACCCTTATTTCTCCATGAGACCAGATTAGACTGTTGGCCTCATATGCTTCTCTACCTAACCTACTACCTGTTGGGATTGAAATGTCCAACAGGTTTCTTCTCCTACATTCTAAAACAGGAAATTGAAAAACAGCCAAGTCAGGATTAGACTGTCTGACTTGCAGGACTGAAGGCTTGTAGAAAACTGCAAACAAAACTGTGAAGGCAAGAAATCTGCAATTTGAAATATCCTTCTTTGTTTGTGACTCCGATTCTGAGCAATATTATAGTCACTTCCTTTGTTCATTTCAACTCTGGTTTTAGGCATGATAGAGCTGATTCTTCTTTTCACTGCTGGTCCAGGTTTTGAGCATGTTAGGACCATCTATTCTGCTTCTTTTGGCTCAGATTTTGATCACGTTTGAGCCATTCTTTTTGCATTTCAGAGGTTCATGTTTTGAGCATGTCTGAACCTCTCCTTTCTTTCTATTTTTTTGGAACATTTTTCTCTGTTTTCTTTGGAAGTAAAAATGCAATGGTATGTACAATGGAAATGGAACTGGAAATGAAAACTAACATAAATAGTGTTTGAGCATCCTTCCATTGACAGGACCCCCAAACAGCTCTGTACCATCAAGTTCTTGTTGGAAAAATGCATTAGGACCCATAGTGGCCTGGATGACAAATGGACCTTGCCACAGGCTGTCAAATTTGCCATGTTTTCCCTTGGTCTCTCTTCTGGAATCCCATCTCAGAACCTTGTCACCAATTTTGAAGTCTGAAGCTTTGGTTCTCTTGTCGAACTGCCTCTTGATGTTTTCCTGAATTCTGACAGCTCTACTATACACCTGCTCCCTTGTTTGCTGAAGATGGATCGTTTCATTTATTCTCCTTATCATGCTGTCTTCCTCTGATTGGATCTCCTGGACAAGTTTGATCACTAGAACTTCGAGGCTGTTAGGAAAAATTGCTTCAGTTCCATAAACCAGCTGGAATGGTGACATGCCTATAGATTTCTTTGTGGAGAGCCTGTCTGCCCACAAGGCATGTATCAAATTTTTATGCCATGACCTTTTGTTTTCTTCCAGCAACTTCTTGATGATTGTGACCAGGATTTTGTTGGATGATTCAGCCAATCCATTACCCTGGGGGTAATAGGCAGTTGAATGGCCAAGTGCTATTTCGTACCTATGACAGAAATCAATCATTCTCTTGGATCCGAAAGCAGCAGCATTTTCAGTGATTATTTTCCTTGGACAGCCAAACCGAGATAAGATGAATTCCTCTAGGAACCTAATGATGACAGAATCAGAGGAATTCCTAGAGGGTATGGCTTCTATCCATTTGGTGAAGTAATCTGTAGCAGTTAGGATCCATTTGTGTTTCCCAGAGGAAGAAGGGTGAATTTCCCCAATAAATTCTAGACCCCATTGCATGAAGGGACCTTCTATGGTGATAGGTTGTAAAGGGAGGGGAAGGATATTTTTTTTGCCCTCAAAGATTTGGAATTTATGATAGGCAGTTATCATTTTATAGACATCACTGAAGAGTGTAGGCCAATAATAACCAGCCCTGAGTATCTTATTTGCCGTGGCTTTCCAACTCAGGTGGCCTCCACATTCTCCAGCATGAAACTCCTGTTTAACATTTTCAGCTTCAGTTTCAGACAAGCATTTCAGCAATAGGCCATTTGGATTTTTTCAGTATAAATTCTCATTCAGAATGCAATAGTTTCTAGCTTTGAGTTTTATGAATCTGGCCTTGGTTTTGGATAGTTCTGGAGGGGCATTGAGGTTGGTGAGCACGTAAAGGATATCATTATACCAAGGAGATTTTTGAAACTGCTCCTCAACAGTCGGATGGGGCAATCCTTCCTACTCATCTAAGGCATTTATCATGTTGATGTCAAGGGCCTGCAAGTTTGATTCAGCCATTAACTGGGCCAGGCCTTGACCTTTGATCAGTTTTGTGGGATTTATTTCAAGGTCGTATTCCAAGATGGTAGCAATCCATTTTCCCCTTTTCCCATCAGGGTCTTGGGACAAGATATCTTTGACCACTATATTTGGCACGTAAGCAATGGTGTGAGAATGCAGAATGTACACCCTAAAGTATTTTAAGGCCTTAATCAGGGCATAGGCCTGCTTTTCCATGATGTTGTACTTTAAGGGTGCATCTCTCAGCGCTTTGCTGAAGAAAGCTATAGGTTGTTCATTACCTTCTAGATTTTTCTGCAGTAAGACTGTAGCCACAGTGTGTTGGGAGGCAAATGAAAAGATCAGAAAATCTTTCGAGAAATCAGGGCTAATCAGCACAAGAGCCTGCGTGAGTGCAAGTTTTAAAGATTCGAAAGATTGTTTGGCTCCTACAGTCCATTTAATTCCTGCACCTTTCTTTAGCATGTCAGTCATGGTCCTAAGGTGCTCCGCAAGATTGGGAATGAATCTCATAAGGAAATTGATCTTCCCAATGAAGGACTGTAACTCCTTGATGTTTCTTGGGTGTGTAATTTGAAGTATTCCCTCAACTCTCCGTGGGTCTATCCTAATCCCCTTCTCAGAAATAATATGACCTAGAAGTTTACCTTCTTGCAGCCCAAACACAGTTTCCTTAGGGTTCAAGGACAGACCATACCTTCTACATTTTTCAAAAGCTTTCCTCAGATGTTTCAAGTGTTCTTCTTTAGTTTTAGAAAAGACAGTCAAGTCATCTAAGTATATAACTATGAAGTGTCCTATCTCCTCTGAGAAAGCTATGTCCATCGCTCTCTGGAAGGTGGCGCCAGCATTCATCAATCCAAAGGGCATTTTCACATACATGAAGGTGCCCCATGGAGTGGTAAATGCTGTTTTGAGTTGATCTTCTAGGAGTACTAGTATTTGGTTATATCCTGAAAAACCATCAAGCAGGGAGATTCTCTTAGAGCCCACTACCTTCTGTAAGATGTGCTCCATTCTAGGCAAGGGGTAGTTGTCTTTCAGGGAGGCTCTGTTGAGATTTCTGAAGTCTATGCACAGTCTTATCTCTCCCGTTTTCTTTCTCACAGCCACTAAGTTTGACACCCAATCAGAAAACCTTACAGGGACTATTATGCCTGCATCATACATCTTTTTGATTTCCTTCTCTACTGCAGGCAATTGTTTTGGATTGATCCTACGGAGTTTTTGTCTGAAAGGCTTATGATTTTCCTTCAAGGGTATCTTGTGTTGTATGATATTGGTG
Organism: Pinus albicaulis; assembly: GCA_034641835.2. Taxonomy (NCBI): domain Eukaryota; kingdom Viridiplantae; phylum Streptophyta; class Pinopsida; order Pinales; family Pinaceae; genus Pinus; species Pinus albicaulis. The sequence continues at coordinate 13,588,196 of CM076573.1, forward strand.
TCATAGGCCTTTAAGTCTTCATAACTCCATGCAAACACATCAATGAATTCTTTAAACAGCTCGATGTATCTTTTCTTCATGTCTGCAGGTAAAGACTTAGCTAGTTTGATCATTTTGGGTTTATCTTCAGTACCTATGTTGCATTCTTCAACATCAGAGTCTGCATGCTCTATGGTGGGCTTTTTTGCTACGTCATCAAAGTCAAAAAGGTCCTCTAAGGGTGCCAGGCCTTTGGGTATGTTCTTTTCTTTGGCCTGTAGCACTTCTACCTCTTCGGTATCTGCGTTTTCACAATTTTCGGTTGGATTTCCAGTTTCCTCAGAAAAGTTGTTTATTTATATGTTAGAGGGTGTTTCTTGTTCATCTGGGGGATCCTCATTTGGGCAGCTTCCATCAGACTTTGAGTCCGAATTAGAAAATTCAAACTCATTCCTGCCCACTAAGAAATCTTCAATCTGTTTGTCTCCTTCAAAGACCTGCCAATATTTTTCGTTGTCTGGCACTGCAGGTCTGAATTTGGTCTGAATGACGATTCGTTGGTCAGCTGGGGTCTTAGGATATGAACTGGCTACACAAGCTAATCCATTTGCAATGACATTTTGAATTCTAGGAACAAACACTAATTCATATTCCATGAAAGTTTTCAATATGTCCATAGCGTCATTCCTATATGCTCTAAGTCGGGGATGTTTAGCCGTATATTCACCATTCACTTGTTTGATCACTAACTCTGAATCCCCATGCACAGTTATCCTACAGGATCCTAATTTAAACAATATGTTCAGACCCAGGATGAGAGCCTCATATTCTGCGATATTATTTGTGCATTTGAAATGCAGATTCACAGCGTGGCTCTCTGCATGATCATTTCCTGTGTTATGTAGCCACACCCCTGCTCTAGCATTTTGTCTAGTACAGGACCCATCGAAGTTCATTTCCCACAGGGGCTCGCCATTATGTTGCGTTGAGGAGTCTGTACTAGGTTGTGGGTTATCTTGTTCTTCGCTTGGTATATCAGTTTGAAGGGTATGACTAATAGGCTGACTGCATTGTGTTCCTGGTTCATTCTGAGTTTCGTTTTTTGTACCCTGCCCACGGTTTTCATCATCGCATTCTTCTAGGGTAGCCATTATGCTAAAGTCCATGGGCTCTATGTTTTTGCTCGAATTTTTACATTCAGATTCTGGCTCTCCTAAGGATTGGTCATTATAAAGGATGAAAGAATCCAGGTCTGTGTGTACAGAGTATAATGGTGAATTTTCGGGCTTCTCGGGGCTGCTGACTAAGAATTTCATCTGAGATTCTCTATACAGTCTTCTAAGTTGGCCAAATATAGGGATAGTGGCATATGAGCCATCCATCTGCATTTTTCCCTGCAGTTTGGCTCCCCATGATCTAGACAATAACATGCCATATTTAGGTGCCACATCTGCCACCACTACATCCATGACCATACATTTGGCAGGAATCTGGGTCAAACTCACACATAAGTCCTTGATTAGGCCTAGGCATTTTACTCTGCTAGAGTCAAATGAATATAAGTCTTTGTAGGGTCTGGTGATTTCTAGGCCTAACCTTTCCATCACTACCTTAGGCATTAGATTATGTGATGCACCAGAGTCGTGCATCGCATTATGAAGGATCTTGTCATGAATGTTGAGACTGACATAGAAAGGTGGAACTACCCCTTCTTGAAACTTTCCCTCAATCTTTGGACCAAATAAGAGGGTAGGCTAATCATCATTCAAATTCACAGTATCATTATTTTCGCCCAGATTCAATGCTTTCAAATTTGGCCTTTATACACATCCTGAGTGGCCAGCTCAGATAATGGTACAAAGATTTTGATCTTCGCAATATCACTTTCCAAATTGAAAGTGAGCTGACTCCTTAGAATGTTCAACTATGTTTTACTTGCCACTGTCTTAGTGGCTGAATCAGCTGTTGATTTCTCACTATGTACAGGTTTAGGGACCGTTTTATCAGGAGCACTAACTGCATTACTAGTGCTACTAGTTGGTTGACTTTGTTTTTCAGTGTTTTGGTTGTCCTTCCCTCTGTTTTTCTCAGAACTCTCAGATGTTGTTTTGTTACTCTCAGCGGTGGCTTTAGAAGTTTTTTCAGGTCTTTTCTTGATGGTAACCTCAGGAGCCTTTGGTTTGGAAGTGTCTTGGTTCCTTTTGCTCCTAATTTCATATTGTCTGACCTGCATGATGGCATCTTCGAATCCAAGTCTGTAGGCTTCAGATTCTGATCCTTCCTCATCCCAGTAAGAGGACAAGGGCTGATCTTCTTCTGAGTCACAGTTGTGGATTGAATCTTCCATTTCGAACATGTTTATTGTGTTTCCCTCAGACTCTTCTATGATTCCTTCATCTTCATCTAGAAATTTTTGGAATGGGGGAATCACTTGTTGATCTGATTCTTTTTGTGTATTAGGAGAATTGTTATTTCTTCTAAAGCTTTGGTTCTGATTTTGGTTCTGGTTTCTGTTCTGATTGTTGATTGTGACAACCATTTTTTCCATCATTTGTTGCAGCTTATCCACGTTTTTAGATAGTCTGTCATAGTTTGGGTCTGAAGTGGAAGCTACGGTGTCATCCCTATATGTTACCCTTTTCTCAGCTTTTAGTCTTGCCCTTTTCTCCATCAAGTTTGCTTCTATGTTTATGGCTCCTTTCTGCATGTCTTCTAATGTGGTGTACTCTTTATCTCTAAGCTCATAGGCCATGTCAGCATCAAATCCATTAGGATATTTGGCCAGGGCCATACCTTGTGGAGGTTTCATGTGTGGGGGGAGAGCATTGTAAACGCTGTTGAATCTAGTGGTGTAATCATGTACACTCTCCCCCACATTTCTTTTAAGGCTCATGTATTCGGCTAGGAGTTGATGAGGGTTTTCCCTTGTTTCCCATTTGTTGATGAAAGTCTGGTATAAAGCAGGGAGATCTTGGATACTACCAGCAGGTAGGTTTTTAAACCACTTCTTCAGCTCACCTCCCAAGCTTTGGGCAAAGATCCTCATTTTGAGTGATTCATCGTCAATTTCCATGTAATCAAAGGAATCCTCCATCTTATCTACATGTTGTTGAGCTGTTATGGACTCTTTTGCAGCAAAGTGGGGGATTTTTGATTGATAATCATTGGGTAAGGGTAACATGGGCTGAGGTAAAACCAGAGGTGCATACCAAGCTGCCATGAGGAAATTTTGGTGAGGTAAAGGGTTAACTTGAGCAGTTGTTATATGGATGACAAGGATATTAGGACTAGCAGGAGTCTGTTGAACTGATCTAGGGTGAGAGAGCCCCAAGTTTTAAATGAAGTGGATATCAGGTGGTGTAGATGGAAGGGTCCCTTCATCCCTAGTGTGTTGACCACTATGAGATGGTGAGCCGTGAAGCTCGAGGTCTGGCTGGTCTAGATGACTGGATGACCTAGTTCTGGGTAATCGGTTTGGATGGTCTAGGTCAAGGAGAAAATGTGATAGAGATGTTAGGTCTTCTGGTGCAGAATTAGCTCTATGAATGTAACTGGAAGTAGTTGGTATTTTAAGTGTAGGACCTCCCTTGAGGATACTCTCCGGATTGTCAATTACTTTAGGTGGGTTGGGGTTAGGGTAAGCTCTTGTGTGAATGGTCCTGAAAGCCAGAATGATGTCTCCTAGCCAAGCAGCTTAACCTTGCTTGTTGCTCCGGTTGTGGTTAACGTTGTTTCAAAGGTTGGTCTCCCAGTGGATTCTATGGTGAAACCAAGACAAACAGCAGGCCTACTGATCACCAGTGGAGTCTTTTCGTTTAGGAGCAATGGAGTCGCTAGGTGGAGGGTTTCAAGGTATGTCTAAGGGGTTACACTGTCCACCACAATGCTCAGGCACTATCACCTTTCAAGAATAACCTCAAAAACAACAAAGTCTAACCAGAGATTGACTGGAGGGGCATTTACCAGATATGTCACCTCCCGAGGAGGATGAGATCCGGAGGCTACCTGGCCCTTTCCAGGCTCTGTCTAAGAGTGTGACGGATACTCAATAATGGAGGTCGATCCAAGAACGGAGTGTCCTGCTGTCAACCTAACCAGAGATTGAAGGTTTGAATGCCTAGGGATGTTTCAAAGTGTGATGCACTCAATTTAGTTCCTCAGCGGAGTCGCCATTATGTTGGGGTTCCCATGTTTTGGTCAGGTTGACAGAGACCAAAAGATGAGACAACATAGAACCACTTTGGGACCTTAGGATCTAGCCCTCCTAGGTCCAGAGAGGGATCTCTCTATGATAGTCAAAGGTTTATGTCTTTGAAGCTCAGAAGTTATGATTTTAGGCTAGTTATATGCACAGGGTTTGTTTGTTGGTTTATGTTTGGTTGTTGGGAATCAGGAATGAAGGGTCCAATATAAAACAAGGGTGAGCAAAGAGGAACTTAGACAAAGATAGATAACTCAGGGAACATCAAAGTCATTGGGCAATGGAGTCAAGAAAGGATTTACTTGTGTTCAATGTGCAAGCTTTCAATTGGGCTAGTCATCTAGAGCATTTGGATCTTAAAGATGATAGTTGGAATGGGACATTAAGGACTGGAATGAAAGGAGGAGAACCACCCAATTCTGTCTATAGATCAGGTCAGAGGTCATTTAACTCCAGACCTGCTTGGACAAAATTAGAGGCAAAACAAGGGATCTTGGAGAGGCTCAATGGGATGGAAAGATCCTAGTGAGGCAGAGACAGGGTTCTAGACCTCCCAGTATTCTCAACTCATCCAACTAAATCCTAACAAGAACATCTGAACATAGATTTCATTAATTCATACATCAGAGAGTAGGAAACACCATCTACTACACTGGTTAAATCAATTAAAATCAATATTCAGATACACATATAAGCAGAAAACATAAAAGGCTGGGAGAGCAGCAACATAAGGTACCTATCAAGGGTAAGTCTTATGCTAAACTTTAGATGTGAGCCAGTAGAAATGGAATGAAATGAAATCAAACACGGAGATAGGAAAATATCACTAGCAGCTTTAGATCAGGATCCAAAGAAACATGCTTGTCATATCAAAAACAACACCATTCAGGCACATCATTGCCCACAGCTTGAACATTCAGTCTGAATACATCAAATCTCAGCCTATCTTACAATATTACACAGAGAACTTGTCTCAAGAGGAAAATGCTTGCATTTCTCTGATATCTCATCAACAACCAACAACCATTACAATAATTTCCCTCTATGTTTTATAGTAGATGATGAACAGAAGGTCGACCGAGGTGGTAGGTGAATACTAAATGTAACATTAAATATAAAATGAATGCAGGGCCGAAACCCATTCTGTTTGACTGCTGAGTATTTGATTTTCTGTCACCTCTTTATGCAGGACTGATCTTCTCTAGATATGATTTGGACATTTTGGCTGCGGTGCTGTACTTATGATTTAAACAAAAGTAACACAAACCACTGAGAAATATGTCATTTAAATGCTCCGATGGTTTTGAATTGCTGTCATGGCGGGATTTCCTTCAGGGACATTGCGCATATTGAAAACTGTATGGGTGCCCTGTACTTGAAGAAAAACATTCTGCTGATAAATAACCTTGATGTTACCTTATACTCGTGCTTAGGGCCTCTTGATTGATTTTCGGGATCTGCAAACTGATGCTTTGTCTTTTAAACTTGCTGTTTCAAGGCTCCAGATCTTCTTTAGAGTGCCTTAATTTATTTTCTTCATAAAATCCTTGAGAGGGCGCAAAAGTCTTCTATTTACTACCTCGAGCCCTATGCTGTTCCCGTACTGTCTTTGTTCATGCATTCTGAGCTTTAATGGCGCTGGAGAGGGTTTTCAGATTTTAAATCTGTCCTTTGATGGAGAAAACCACTCGGCTGACGTATAAAACTTGCTATTCATTAACTCCTTTGCCCCTGTCAGTGGAAAACTTGTTGTTGCCTCCATACTGTGAAATTATGGTGGCGTTTCAACTCTTGTACTCTACGAAAGACTCACAACTGTTGAGGAAAATCGATGCAATGGAAGACTGGTGGAGCGGAGGGTGAAACATATGGTGGTGCGGCAGTGGCGGAAACAATGATATTATGTGAAATAACTGTAAAAATGCATTGAAGTGGTGAAATGTGCGAACAATAGGGTTTGGTGGTGATATGCAGCGCAGACCATTAGATCCTAGATCCAATAGATGGTCAGGATCAAATCGAAGGATCGCAATCGGGGGGAGCAGGGGTGACACATTCAAAAAATTTCGATTGCGATCGGAAGTGGGAGCACGATTGAGCGCTGGCCGTTGGATATGGGGACATAGATCAAAGGCTCACATTCAATCGGGGGGAAAAGTGGAGAGGCGATGGGTGATAATGCGATTAGCGCTGAGCCATCAGATCTTGAATGAAACGAACGGTTGAGATCAGATCGGCGGATCGCAATCGAAAAGGGAGAAAAGTGGTAGCGATTGGAAGTTACGATTGTGATAGAGCGAGGAGTGCGATGGCCGTCGGATCAGCGGGGAGGATGGACGGTTATGATTTGATCGGGAGATCTCAATCGGGGCGGCACCACTAGGACTTGCGATTGCGATCGGGCGGAGGGTTGTGATTGAGCACTGGCCGTTGATCTCAGGTCTAGATCAATGGCGGGGAATGCAATCGGAGGATGGCATCAATCGGGAATCGGAAGACAGGGCTGCGATCAATTGCATCGCAAGTGTTTACGATGGGCCGATCGGAGGGACGCACATAAACTTTTCGATTGCGATTGGGTGGGGGCCTGCGATTAGCGCTACGTCGTCGAATCTTTGTGATAGATCGACGGTGTTAAACGCATCGTGAGACTTAACGTTATAACTTAATCGCATCAGAACTTTCGAAGTTTACAAAGGAAATTGAACCTCCGCCGATCTTCCGATTGTGATTAGCGCTTGGGACTTAAGCGCTTGGTCCCAGTGCCTGGTTACATGGGGACAAAGATCAGCGGGGCTAGCGGGAAAGGGGCTAGGTCTATTATATGGTTGGAAAGTGGGTTTTAGCCCGTTTAAATGGAATTTGAAGGTCACAGAAGGGGAACGATAGAGGAGTAAGGAGGAAACATGGTCAACAAAGGCTAGGGGGGAAATTTAAAGAGGGTTTTGGGGGAATTTGAAAGGTAAGAAGGGAAATTTAGGGGGAACCAAAGGGGAATTTGACCAAGGGGAAAGGGGTAAAATAATGGTATTTTGAGGAGCGGAATTTATTATCAGTGAGGCTTTAGATGGGAAATCAGCAGAGGGGATTTCACTACAAAGCATAGGCCTGTAGAAGACCTCAAGGATGATGTGTCTACAGGGGAGATACATTCCTTGAAGGTCTCCAAAATGACATAGCCCCCAACTTGCTTGTCAAGAATTTCATAAGGGGCTAACAGTTTCAAAGAAGGGCCAAAAAACAAAATATTTTCTACACCTGATCACACACTGCTTGCACCAGGCAGCAGTTCTCATATCTTACCATCCAAGGAAATTTCCCGGAAACTCATTTTCTCGGAAAAAGAATCCTTACCCTCACGCATTCATTTCCAAGAACCAACATTAGAAGAACTATATTTTGATTCTGTATCATTTCCCTTCATAGAATCCCAACCTAATTCAGTTTCCAGTTCTTTTACTATTGTTCATATACCCCTTCTCATATCAGTTGTTCCACCCCTTTTATCCCCACCTACAACTGGTATTCATTTTACCCTACTCAAGGAGTAGTCAATAAGGGCATAAACATAGCAGCCCTTGCTTTCTTGATGAATAGATATGCACCATTAAATCTACCCCAACTAATGAATGAAATGCCTCAAGAGTACCTTAAGTTGCTTCCTACATTTACTGGTGAAGATGAAATAAATATAGAACAACACTTGCCTTTGTTTTTCACTTTTTATGAAAACTTTAATGTAGAGCATCTTGATGTTGTAATGAGACTTTTTGTGCAGTCTCTAAGTGGAGAGGCAAGAAAATGGTTCAAAGGATTACCAAATGGTTCAAAGGATTACCAAATGGTTCAATCAATGATTGGGATGAATTAGAAAGACAATTCATTCAGAGATGGGGTGAAAAAGAGACCATGGTTATTATTTAATAGAGTTTAATGCTATAAATAAAAAATCAAATGAAAGCATGAGTGATTTTATCAAAAGATTTAATAAGTTGTACAATAGTTTGCCTGTGGAAATGAAACCTCCTCCTATTCGAGCAAGTTTTGTTTGGTTGGGGAATTTGTATCAGAGTTCAGTTTTACCTTGAGAGAAAGAAGAGCCTCCACTCTTGAACAGATTCAAACCGATGCCTTAGATATTGAGGCAAACATGACTGCTACTAGAAAGGTTCAAGCAAATGAAAAGCTAAAGAAGAAGACTCATCACAAGATCAAAGGATAGATGACATGACTAAGGTCATTAAAAATTTTTCAAACAAATTAGTAAAGATGGAATTAGATAACAAAAAACCTACACAACAAAACAGAGGGGTTTTCAATTCCCAATTTAGAAAACAACCCCTACATATTCTACAGAGAGAAAGAAAATATCAAGACCAAGTCCAAGCACCTTTATATATAGAGACAACACCATCACATTATGTTGATAATGATGAGAAAGAAGATGAAGATCAAATTTCTGTTGTGTATATGGAAGATGGTGAGACAGGAGAAGAGAGTGAGAAAGAATATGCAGAGGAATGTAAAGAAGTTGATGTCTCATTTGATCAGGAAGAAATGGATGATTATTACAAACAATTTACTGATTTTATGCAAGCAGAGTTACATAAAAAATATGATTTGAGGTCAAAAAAGAGGTTGAGAACTCAGGATGATGAAGAAGAGGAATCAGAATCAGTACCTACTCCAATGGCAACTCCACCACAGAAGAATCCAATTAAAAAATCAGATAAGGGGAAGCAACCCATGAATCAAGAAAAATAAAAAGAGAAGCAACAAGTTGAGGCTTCCAAAGTAAAGCTTAATGACCCTAATATGTTGGAGAAAATTGTTACTGTTCCTTATCAACATGTAAATTCAAACAAAAACCAAGAAGAATATGAAAAGTTAATAAAAAAAAGTCAAACTTTCAGTTTGTCTAAAGAATTAGAAAAAGTAAAGATTCAAGTACCACTTCTTGAATTGGTTAAAACACCTGGTTATAAGAAATAAATTGTAGATTTTATCAATTTATCTCAGTCTGATGAGGTGGGTGATTTAGTGAATCTGCAGGAAGAGAAACCAGTGGTTACTTTTGGACCTCATGTTGAAGAGGTAGATTCTTCTGTTCCACCTTTTTATATATTAGTTCTGTTGTATGTTTCATTTTACATAATTGTATGCTAGATTTTGGTGCATCACACAATCTAATGCCACTGTCTATGATGAAAGAGTTAAATTTACAAATCACCAAGCCATATAGAGACCTTTATTCTTTTGATTCAAAAAGGGTGAAGTGTGTAGGTCTTAACAAGGATATGATTGTTTCCTTAGCTCAAATTCCAAATAAGAGTATTTTGATGGATGTGGTAGTAGCAGATATTCCAGCCAGATTTGGTATGTTGTTGTCTAGATCTTGGGGGGCAAATCTTGGAGGATTTTTGAAGTTGGATTTCACATATGTCATTATTCTTGTTTTTAATGGGGAAGAAAGGAGGTTATACAAAGAAACCAGATTTTTTAAAACTACTACCAAGAAAGATGCAGGTAATTCCCCCATTTATGGTCAAGAGGAGGAGGATCTCTCTTGTTTCATGCTGCATGAAAATGCAGAATTTGACGAAGATTCACAAGAGCAGCTCTCTTCAGCCAATGTACATAAAGAGCTATGTTCAAATAAAATTTGGAAGTGTTATTTTGATGGTGCTTTCTCTAAGGAGGGCACTCGAGCTGGATTCATATTTATATCTCCTGAAGGTAAATTTTTACCTTCTTCCTCAAAATTGGAATTTTAATCTACTAATAATGTAGCTGAATATGAAACATTGATTCTAAGTCTGCAAACAACTAAACATATGGGAATTCAGTCTATATCTATTTTTGGTGATTCTGAATTAATCATAAGACAAATCAAGAATTGGTGCCAAACTAAACATCCCAGATTGAGGTCTTATAGAAATGAGGTGTGGGATCTAGTTGAAAATTATTTTGAAGCTTTCAATCTATAGTTTATTCCAAGAGAAGAGAACAAAATGGTAGACTCATTGGCAGTTGCAGCCAGTACATTTAAGCCACCAATTAATCCAAGGTTGAGATATGAAATTGAATTGAGACACTGGCCTTTAATCCCTGATAATGTAAAACATTGGCAGGTTTTTGAGGATGATGAGAAAATTAATCAATTTTTAACAATGATTGGAAATTTTGAAGACAACCAAATTGATTTAGAAGTTGAGGTAAGTGATCAAAGTGATATGTCTAAAAATCTGAAACATTCAATTGGTGATCAGAAGATAGTTCAGTTGAAGAATAATATTTTTCCCAGAGGATTGGTACGTTTTGAGAGATTGTTTGATGCTAATGATGTGGCAATGAACCAGAAAAAGGTATCCCAAGATGGAGAAATGGAGTACTGTAATTTAGGAACTCAACATGAGCCTACAATAGTCAAATTATTTAGAGGAGTTCCTAATGAGTACAAAGAAAGGTATGTAGATCTTTTTAAACAATTCATGGATGTATTTGCATGGTAATATGAAGATTTAAAAACTTATGATCTAGATATTATTCAACATAAAATACCACTGAAAGATGGGATTAAGCCACACAAGCAAAAGCTCATACAAATTAATCCACTATTGCTGGCTCCAATTGAAAAAGAGGTGAAGAAAATTTTGCAAGCAAAAATCATAGTTCCACTAATATATTTATATTGGGTTTCCAATATGGTACTAGTCAAGAAGAAAAATGGAGAGATAAGATTATGTGTGGATTTCAAAAATTTGAACAGAGCTTCCCTAAAAGATAACTATCCTCTACCAAAGAAGGATTTTGTTTTGCAGAAAGTAACTGGAGCATTCAGGTTATCCATGGTTGATGGTTTTTCTGGGTATAATCAGGTGGTTGTGGAGAAGGAAGATCAAAAGAAAACTGCTTTCACCACACCTTGGGGAACATTCATGTATGCCAGGATGCCATTTGGCCTCATGAATGCAGGAGCTAATTTCCAAAGGGAAATGAATATTTCTTTTGTGGGTGATAAATTTGTATTCATTTATCTCGATGATGTTACTATTTTTTCAGGTTCTGATGATGAGCACTTAGAACACCTGAGGAAAGCTTTCTTGAAATTCAGAAAATTTGGACTATCATTGAATCCCAAGAAATCTTTGTTTTCTTTAGAGGAAGGTAAGTTGTTGGGTCACATAGTTTCAAATCAAGGAGTGAAGATTGACCCGGCAAGGGTTGAAGCTATACAGACAATTCCACTTCCTAGAAGTAAAAAAGATATTCAAATTGTTTTGGGAAAAATCAATTTTTCTGAGAAGATTTGTTCCTAATTATGCTGAGATTGTCAGGAGAATAACATATATGTTAAAAAAGAATGCTGAAGTAAAATGGGATAAATACGCAAGAGAATCCTTTGGTAGAATTAAAGAAGCTCTTCAAGAAGCTCCTATTCTGATCAGCGTAGATTACTTGAAACCTTTTCAAATCTTCTCATTTGCATCATCCTCTACTATTGCTGCTGTGTTATTACAAAAAAATGAAGAAGGAAGTGAAAAACCTATAGCCTTTTTCAGCAAAGTCCTAAGAGATGCAGAGCTGAAGTATAATATCCTAGAGAAACAGGTATATGCTTTATTCAAATCATTAAAGGCTTTCATAACTTATTTAATTCATTCCCAAATAGTAGCATATGTGCCTAATTCTACTGTAAAGGATGTGCTAGTACAGAGTGATGTAGAAGGAAAAAGAGGAAAATGGATTGCCAAAATCTAGGAATATGATCTGTATATCAAACCAATAAAGTTATTCAAAGGGCAGGGACTGGCCAAATTGCTGACAAAATATAATTTCCAAGCTTTGGGAATTAGTTTACTTGCACCTGTAGATGAAGTGACTGAAGAAACATATAATATTAAGACAAAGTCTACAATCAAATATAAATTTCTCTGTTCAGATTGGTATAAAGATATTATTCATTATCTGTGTTTCTTTTCTTGTCCTCCTTCAATAAACAGAGCTAAGTATATAGCTTTGAAACTCAAGGCTCAACCTTATGTTATAATTGAAGCTAAGTTGTATTGGAAAGATCCTGCTGGTGTGCTGCTATTATGTTTGACAAAAGAGGAAACCATGGAGGTGATTAAAGAATACCATGAATGCTTGTGTGGAGGTCATTACAACTGGAAAGTAACTTCTCATAAGATTCTTAAATCAGGTTTTTATTGGCCCTCTTTATTTGCTGATGTATACAGAACTGTTAGAAGTTTCCAAAAATGCCATTTGTTTGGAGAAAAGAAAAGGTTAGCTCCTTTACCTCTCCTTCCTGTGTTTATTGAAGAACCCTTCAGACAATGGGGATTGGATTTCATTGGAGAGATTAATCCACCATCAAGTGGGCAGTTTAAATGGATTCTAACTACTACTGATTATTTTACAAAATGGTAGAGGCAATTACTACTAGAAAAGAAAATGATTTGGTTGTGATGAATTTTTTAGAAGAGAATATTTTTAGCAGATTTGGATGTCCAGTAAAGATTGTAACCGACAATACTCAAGTTTTCAACTTAGTCAGGTTCATAAATTTTTGTCAGACTTATAATGTAATATTATCCCACTCTACAACATATCATCCTCAAGGAAATGGATTAGCAGAATCATCTAATAAACCATTGGTGAAAATCTTGAAGAAAACAATCAATGAGAACTAGAAGGATTGGGATTCAAAGCTGATTTTTGCTTTATGGGAAGTGAGGATGACTAATAGAAGATCCACTGGTAAGTCTCCTTATGAATTGGTATATGGTGCTCAGGATTTGTTTCCCACTCAGCTAGCAAGACCAGTAATTTCTTTTCTTCAAGACTCTCAGGAGGAACCTAATACCTTGATCAGGAGACTAAATAAGGTGATAGAATTAAGTGAAAGCAGAAATAAAGTCAAAGACAATTTGATCACTTATCAGGAGAAAATGAAGTCTATTTTTGACAGAAAGGCAAGAGAAATCATGTTTAAGGCTGGAGATCTGGTATTACGATGGGATAACAAGAGGGAAGAGAAAGGGAAACATGGTAAATTTGATCCTTTATGGTATGGTCGTTACAAAATCTCTGAATTCAGATCAAATAATACTTTCATGCTGGAAGATCTTGATGGAAAAGCAGTAGAACTGCCTAAAAATGGGTAGTATCTGAAACATTATTTCTAGCACTAAAGGCAGTTAGTTCATTGTTTTACATATTAAGTTTCCTCTCAATGTATATTTCTCATCAAGTAATTTTTGACTCCATGCCTGAAGTGAAGGCACTGATCTGCAGGTTCTTAGTGTTTCATGGAAAAAAACACTATCCCCAGGTGGATACAAATGTTGTGGATCATATGCATATCCTTTTATTTTTCAAATATTTGAAAATATAAAAATAAGAAATTGTTGGAAAATATGTTAAAGTATCAAAATCTTATAATTTAACATCAAAAAATATGTATGTTTGCCAATATCTAAGTTAAAGTTTAAACATTTAAACTTTATAGTAGTGGGTTCTGTATTTGATGTTTAAACATTGATTGATTTGTTGGGTGGAAAGCGCTAATAATTAAAGTCCTTATCAAAAGGCCCAACCCGCGGGCACAATTAGTGCACCGGATACCGAGATGAGTGCCTCCGCAGTTGACCGAGTTGATAGTGGGGATAATAGAGATGAACGGTGAAGATTGAGTGCAGGGGCACTAGCCAAAAGTTTCCTCCGTACCTCAAGAGCCCCTGCAGTTATGTAAGACGCTGAGTTGGTCACAACTGTCTTCCATGTTGGGTATAATCAACGGCTTGCTGGTGCATCTTGTCAACATTAAATTTAAAACCTGCACCACCTATTTAAAGAAGATTTTTATCTGTTTTTCAAATTATTTACAATTTGTTGTGCTGCACCTTGTTTCGGTTTTCCATCACCTGCAGAAATTTGACCACCCTGTGAACTATTCCTGCAGATTTTTTCAACCATGGCTAAGCAGTCATCCCTATCAGGTTATTCTAGCCATATCCCTCTCATGGATACTGAGAGGTTTATTCAAGATACCATGTGTTCTATAATTCACCTCCCTTTCTACCAGCAATTTATCTTGAATGATAATGCTTCCCTTGTGTATTATGCCATGGTCAAGTCTGAAATTTTGTCTGCATGCATTCCAAAGACCATATTTTCCCTGAATTTATCTATTGGTTGGTGTCTGTCATGTATCTAGGGAAGTTTTTTGTCATGAATTCCCAAGGAGAGAGCGTTCTGGAGCTGTCCACCTAGTTAATCCGCCAAGTCCTTTGCTATCCTGAGTCAAAGTCATCCATCCAATTTTTTGACGATTCGCTGGTACAATATTATGATAATATTGCAGGTGAAGAATTTAATCAGTTCATGTTTTATTTGAAACCTGATAGGAAGCAGTTTCAGCTAGATTGCAAAGATTTTTCTATGGGGGTTTTTGATGTTGAGACTCCTCAAGTATTAAGTAATATTGCAAAAATTCTGGGTAAATATGATGATAATACAATGGATAAATCAGTCCTAGGGATGTTTTCCATGATGATGAAGCCAGTAATGGTGTTGGATATTCCATCATATTGGCAGGAAGCAGTCAATTCATAGCTGATGAGCCTTTCATTAGCAGGTTCTTTCAAATTTCCTTCATTGATTTTATATTTTTTCTTATATCAGAATGTGGAATAATTCATGCATTTAGGTCTAAATATTATGGATGTAAATAATAGAAGGCAATCTATGATATTCTAGACAGATGTAATTATAAGGGAGAAAAACGAGGCTGAGTTGTTTGATTTTGCTAGCTATTACATGCCAATTGCATATAAAATATTGAACGGAAGTCCTCCTCCCTGTTTCTTACCTAAAGCTCAGGATTTTCTGCATTTAGGAAACAATTTCAAATATGGAGATTGGGTTTTTTTTGAGGAATATTCTGAAATAAGGCTATATGGAGCAAGTGTTGAGCCTTATAGACTCCCAACGTTTGTACTAATGAGGCTTTTTTCTTTAGAGTTCATTAGACAGAGCCTAAATGTTGATCATGTTCATTTCGTACCTATGAAGAAAGGACATATGTATAAATTACCTATGATTGTAGGCCCCTTCATAGTCAATATGAGGCAGGCATTTGATGAAGTAACAAGAATGTTAGATGAGATGCATATGCTACTAGGATAAAGTTGGGCTTATGACCCTTATAGTGTGATTTCAAATAGAAGAATTGAGAATGGGTACTCTGATTTCATTCATGAAAGTAGGCCAGAACAAGAGAAGATAACAAGTAAAGGTGTGATGATTTCAGTAGGTGCAAACATTCAAACTCCCATCATAGCAGAGAAAACAACTAAAATAACGAAAGAAGTAGTTATTGATCTAGATGATGAGAAGCAGGGAGCCAAGAAGAGAAAAAAAATTACTAAAGAACTTACATCTAATTCACCTGGTTTTCTTTACATATGGGAGAAGAGAAAAATTCTCCTGCTTCACCCAGGAGTCATGAAGCTTATCATGAAGAGGTGCCCTTGATCAAATAGTTGTTTTCACAAATTGAGGAAAGAAATTAGAGGATGAAGGCTAGCATGGAGGCCCAAGCTGAACATCAAGTTGCTGCTGATCAATCAAGATTGTTGACTGTAATGGATCTTGAGAAAGATCAATTTAGAATTTCCCTGTCACATCCTACAGACATGTCAATTGGTTCTTCCAGCAATTTCAACACTGTCAATGTGACTGTGGATGTAAAAAAAATTCCATTGTTGGATAAATTGAATTTTCATATGCAAACAGGTCAATTGTGTTAGTCATTAGTATTTTTCACCTGTTGGTGATGACCAGTTTCTTAAGCTAAGTTTTCTAGAAGCTGATCACCAAACTGTCAAATCTGTCATCTAGAAAACACCCCAAAACTATTTTTGACCTCCTACCCATTTTGGTCAGCCTATGATGAGAAAAAAAAAACCTATTTGTCAAATACCTATCTGGTTTCAGTCAAATAATCCTGTCCATAGTTGCCATAGCTAAAGGTTACCTGCTGTCATTTAACCTTATTTCTCAAGCCATTCATTATCCAAATATTGACAAAATGTCTGCAACCTTATCCCTGGTTATCTGTCACGTAAAGATGTGATCATACCAAAGAAAAACACTCATAATCTATCAAGATCGCCCCTAAGTTAGATAGTGGCGCTTTAGAGAATCCCTTCCTTTGCAAAAACATCTCAAGTCAAAAGCCTCTGTTCAGTACCAGCCAGCCTTGGATTAGCGCTTAATCTACAAAAAAAAATATTCATTCATCCATAGGTTGCGCAACTAAGAGGTCATTCTTTCTCAGTTCGGAAGAAATTCTACAAAGATCCAATACAAAAAAAGATAAATATGTTCGCTGTCTACAAGAACATGCTTAAGGTCAAAAAAAATCTCCATCAGATCCCAAGGAAGTTCTTCAGTGTTCAAAGTCATTGATTGTTACATCTTTGCAGGGGTGTGATTGCATCAATGATCAATCTGCAAACAGAGTCAAAGGAGATTAGTCAAAAGTGTCTAGTAAACAAGTACTCTACATATTCAAATCACATGTTTTCTAGTCTAACATTTCACAGGGATGTTTTACAAAGGATATATATCTCAGATCATGTTTCATAAAGCAAATTGTCAATTTTCACCTTCTTGCCCATTTGATATGATACCAAGAAGACATGTGATTTGCAAAAAGGTAATACATTTTGGAAATAGATGAAATGTCTACAGTGTTAACCTCCTTCATAAAATTAGATGGTTAATAACACAATGAGAATCTCCTCCTTTAGAAGAGCAGCTAGTTAGAAGATCAGTGCAACCTCCTTCATTAAAAGTAGATGGTTGGGAACAAGATGAGAAACTCTTTTCATTTAAAAAAAAGGGCAGAGGGTTAAATTGTCAAAGTGATTTCAGAAATTGTCAATCACCTCCTTCCAAGAGATGGGCAAAGGATGCATCAGCAGTCTTTAATATGGTTTTTGAGTGAATTTCCTTTTGAAGGACAGATTTGACAAACAGTGACAAAACAATGAGGTTTCATAGGTTAAAAACCTATTTCACATCAAGCGAAAGGATGACCTTTCTAGTGTTAAGAAAACCCTGTTTCCTTTGTTCATAAAGACCTCCTCCAAAGTGTGATAAGGGTGAAAATTTGGCCAAAGACCTTCATATAAATAACCAAAGAAAGAGAGAGCTAGCTGGGTTTGATAGTAGCTTCTACATATGCATACAAAGAAGACAGTAAAGGTAAGAAAAAGACATCATCTTCAGAAAGCTACATTAGTGGTTTTAAGGGTCATTTCCTTGATGAATGGTAGTGAGAAAGATCTTGTTTTGAAGGAGGCCTCCTTACTTTAAAAAAAAAATGGATTTAAGTGTTTTCAAAAGAGTTGACATAGTATTGCTTCTATGAGTCTTTATGATAAGTTTTTATGGTGCTTTCAAAAGTAATACATATTTGGGGGCCGTAATTGATATTTTTGTTAAAAAGACCTTTTCAAAAAAGGCATGAGACCCTTCTAAACTGGCTACAAGGGCATTAGAGATTTTTCAAATTTAAAAAGAGGGAAGATCCTTTAAAAAGGCCCTCATCAAATTTCAAAACACGAAGCATACATTCATTAGCTCCCTCATAGTCGAAAGAAGCGTTTCTCGGGCAAGTCTTTGAATTTTTTGAGCCTAAACTCTGTGTGGCGTGCCTGTACACCTGCGTGGTGCGCCTGTTGGTGCCCGAACACAGGATTTGCACTGAGGTGCGGCGTGCCTGTAGTTGCGTGCGACATGCCTGTGCCTGCAGTCACCGGGTGCTCGAGACCGACCCGACACCTCCTCTGCGTGGCGTGCTTGTACACCTGCGCGGTGTGCCTGTAGGTGCTCGAACACAGGATTTGCACTAAGGTGCGGCGTGCCTGTAGCTGTGTGCGACATGCCTGTGCCTGCAGTCACCGGGCGCTCGAGACCGACCCAACACCTCCTCTGCGTGGCGCGTTCAGCTCTAAACGCTTGCTCGTTCACCTGCATTCAAAAAAATTCTTTGAACGCTGCACCAACAATCAAAAAGGCCTAAAAATCATTCCTCAAGGTATTTATCCATCTCCTATCTAAGTTTTTAGTCCTAAGGAGGGTTTACATTATAATTTTCAAAGGAGAGGAGGTTTTTCTTGGGTTGTGGTAGTGAGGGTGTTGTGTTAGTGAAGAGAAGGGTTTTTCTTCTGTGATTACATTGGTAAATAGTGGGTCTTTTAAAAGGGATATTACCTCACTGAAATCTAAAGTTGTGATGAGAACTTGCTAAAGATTCACACAGTAGAGTTTTCAAAAAATACAGTGTTTTGAGGAAAAGAGCCTTGTGCTAAAAACAAAAGTATACTCCTTTTCAAAATCTCACTAACAAACCTAGTCAAAAAACCTCATTTCTCTCACACAGTATTGAAGGGGTGAATGTGTTTTCATTCAGATGCACTTGTTTTCCAGACTCAAAAGAGAAACAGTGATCATTCAAGGATATAGAAATTTTGTTAGGAAGCTTACTATTAAATGACAAGGGGATTTTTGTTTTGTTGTGGAGAGACATTAAACATCACAGGAGGGCAGTCTTGTTCAAAAAGCAGAAATAGTGTTTTTCTAAAAAGATACAGTCTGTGTTTATCAGTCCATTAGAACAGTGTTGCCCAAAGAGGCATTGTTTTTCTTCAGAACACAGTCAGTTGAAGAAAAAGAGTTCATATTGTCAAGATCAAAGGAGTTGTTTCATTTGAACCAGTTGGTTAGCCAGCTAAGGACAGACTTTATTTTTCTCAAAGAGTAAAGGGGGTGTTGATTGAAGATTGATCACAGTGAACATTTGAGATAGTTTTCCTTGGAGAATTAGCCAAGGATCTCATAAGGAAAATGCCTCCCAGGCAAGATAGCAGAAGTGGTCCTCACAAAAGGTATGAACCTTTTTCAACTGAGGAAGTGAATGCCCATCCTTCAGTACTCTTTAACTTTGATGAAGTAGGATGTTTGGAGTTTTTTCAAAAGGTTCAGGAGGTGAAAATTTATCTTCCCTTGACACATATATTTTCTTTAAGGTTGCAAGGGAAGCATGTTCATCTAGAAAGCTTAGAATTCAAGCTCTCTCCTAGAGCTATTTCCAGAGCTACCAAAATTCCATATGTCGGAGTAAAATGGTTTAAGCAGAGATACCTAGATTTAGATCAATATAAACCCTTCTTGAAACCAGAACATCGGGATGCATGCCCATCTATTTTTCCTTTTTCATAATTTTTGACCAGCTATGCTCCTCTCATGAAAATCATCATGAGGTATTTCACATGTGCAAGGAGGTTCTCCCGGGTTTATTCTTAACATATTAGGCTACTCATGCACCTTACAAGAACCCAATTGCTAAACCTACCCTTTTTCCTTTATAGAAGTATTGAAAAGATGTCTTCTACTGTTTAAAAGAAGCATTCCTCTCAGCAGCAAGCTTGTCTTTTTCATCATTCCCTTGTCAAGATCGTCATCCTCCATCAACTTGAGAAAAAGGGAATTTCTGGGGACTCTTTCATTTCACATCCCGATTTTGCCACTGCTTCTTCATCCCGTGCACCTCCTTGACCATCCACTCATCATCTTTCTCCTTCTTCTAGTAAGTCTACTCCTAAGAAGCAAAAATCTCCTATAATTGAAAGTGAAAAGGAGCATGATAAAGAAGAGCACAATGAGAAAGAGCATCACAGTGATGAAGAAGAGCATGGTGAGAAAGAGCAGCACAGTGATGAAGAAGAGCACAGTGAGAAAGAGAAAAATAGTGAAGAAGAGCAAAGTGATAAGGAGGAACAAAATGAAGAATTCAAGCACAGTAGTCAGCATGAAGAGGGAAATGATGAAGAAATGGAACAGGTTGATGAGGAACACAACAGTCACAAAGAGGAAAATATTGGCAGCCCACACAACAGTGAGCATAATGATGATAAAACACAAAGCATTGAGGATACAGCGCCTAACAACCCTAAAGAAAGCAGGGACAAAAGTGAACAAGGCCGCCCTCAAGGAGACATGCAAGGTGATAGTCAAAGCACTCATGAGGAGGGTCAAAATAGTCCTCAAAATGACACTTTTGATGAAATAAAGGAAAGCCCACTAGCTAACAAGGAAGATGACAAACAATTCCCTAGCAATGAGCCTTCTAAACAAGGCAGCCTTCAAAAGGAGGAAAACAGTGGCAAAGATGATGAGGGGAGCAGTAAGAGAAAAAACCAAATAGAGCATGTGCTAGCTGCCCCTCCTAGGAAAGGGGCCATGCTTTCTTCTCCAAAGGTAACAAAGCCCCGAACATCAAGAAAGAAAGTGGCTCAAATTGTAACTCCTAATGTTACTAGAGCACTCAGAAGCAAAGGCAAGTTTCCCAAGTAATCCATTGTTGAATTACCAAAGAGGAGGAGGACTAAGAAGGCCACCCAAAGCAAGAGAAAAGAGAAGGAGGAAAGTAGCCATGAGAAAGAAATGGATTTTGACATAATTCAAATAAACAGTGATGACAGTGACAATGAGGCCAGAATCCTAGAATTCCTCTTGCTAAATAGAGAAGAATAAATTCATGATCTAAGAGCAGATCTAGAGAGGTCTAAAAACCTCATTCATTTTCTGCAAACACAAAACAAGCAGATGAGTGTCCACATGGCATTTTATGAGACATAGGCTATCAAGTACCAAAAAGAAGCCTCCAAAGCGTAAATTAAGTTGGAAGAACTCATGGGCGATTTCAATGACAGTGAAGAAGAAGATTAGCCAAGAAGGAAGAGGCCAAGAACTATGGGACTCAAAAGAGATTTGGAGAAACAAAAAGAGGAAGAGGATGCCCTTTTCCAATATTTTCCTCTTACTACTTTATTCACCCAAGAGATAGAAAACAATAGAGAAGCATGGCTTGAAAGGGTGAATAAAAACTTGGAGAATAAGTTGGAAAAGGCCAATAGATATTTAAACCTTCAAAGAAAAAGGATCGGGCACTATAAGAAGCTTAATCAATTCACCCGAAGGAAATTGAAGGCTACACAAGAAAAATTCAAGGAGTCCCGAAAGAGACGCCTGGCACAAAAAGTGAATAAAGGCATATCAAGGCTTGAAATTTTGGCCTCCGCTTCTCAACATGCTTCTGAAAACCCATGAGGGTCATGCTTGCCAAAATTGGGCATAATTCGACAAGTTTTTTTTTTTTGACATTTTTGGGCTTTTTGCAGAAAATCATGGGCATCGCCATTTTAGTTTGAGATATCCTAAAAGGATGAAAATGGTATCATTGGATTCCATATTTTCAAGGGAATCTACTCAGAAAATTTCAGATCAATTGAAGATGTTTTGGTCCCCCAAAGTGGCGAAAAACAGTCACTTTTTCAACACTCTGCCCCGCATATCAACAAAGGATTATTTCTTGGTTTTTCCACATAGGTATGGTTTTCATAGGCTTCCATTGATTATTTTGGGAAATAAAAAGTATTTTCAGAAACTAGACATATAGGGCTTTCGAACGAGCCATCACAGGCCTTATTTTGACATCGGGAAGTCCTCCAAAAGTTGCCCACAAGACAGGGGATTTTCTGCTGCTATATTTCTGAAATATTTTTATAAAAAATGCAGTTTTCTGAAGTGGCTTTTCCAAATGTGCGTTTAGCCTTTTTTGGCCATTGTCAGTTAGGAAAGTCAATTTTATTTTATTTTTTAGCATTTTTAGGATATTTTTATAGATATTTTGTGCCTTGGGCTTTGCAAAGCCTTAATGACAAAATCAGATATTTTTGATGGGCCAATGAGCTTGCTAGTTGCACTAGGAGGTTCTCCTTCATCTTGGCCTATATATCCCAAGAGATTTCATTGTAAAAAAGGATGAAATTGATGATATAAAGAAATATATGGTTATACAAGCTTGGAAGAAATACTTGTCTCATGCATTGGATAGTTTCTTGAATGTTTTGGCTGATGAAAGAGGACTGCTGTTGGATTCCTTGACTTGGAAAAATGGTATAGTGTCCCTCTCTATTACGTTTCTTATTT
Source organism: Pinus albicaulis (assembly GCA_034641835.2). NCBI lineage: Eukaryota > Viridiplantae > Streptophyta > Pinopsida > Pinales > Pinaceae > Pinus > Pinus albicaulis. The sequence goes on from CM076573.1 coordinate 13,610,445, forward strand.
TTCATACATATTTCATGTTCTTGTTTGCTGTAAGACAATAGAGAATAGATTTGAGACATGCCCTTGGAGGCACCTCAGGTTTCCTGTTTTATTACAGCTTCTATGTTTTCTTCCTTCTTAGTCATATCAAAGAATTCTTAACTGCTCTTTGATCACTGAAGAAATTGTTTTCTTGTTTCATTTATGGTTTTTTGCATGCTAAGTATGATTAACGGTACGCCCTGCTTACTCATGGCTAGTCACAGCTCCATCTCTGAAACCTTTCTTTGAATGTTTGATTGTCCTAGTTGAACCAAAGAGGTCTTGTATCGATCTTGTCCTTTGCCTAAAACTCTACAATCTTAGTTCAAAGTGCCTGATAACCCAAAATACTATGTCTAGGAGTTCCCTCTTAGTAGTTTGAGTTATTTTCTTGTCTTAATTATTTTTCCCCAAAGTCTGATAGCAATTTTCCTAAAGTTAGAGAGTCATATATCTCTATGTATCGCTTGAATGTTTATTTCTATGCATCTATTAGTTTGAAGTTACATTTATCATGATTAATGGTTAGCCCGACCATATAAATGCATGGTATTGAACTATTTATGTTTGAAAGCCTTTTTCCTTTACAAAATTAGTGTCCATCCCACTTCATTTTACCTAAATATCCATTTTACCTTGATCAAATCGGCCCTTCAATATAACTTGTATCACCATTTGAGGCTTTCTCGACCTTTTCGACCCCATAGCCCAGTTGATCTAACAATATTTTTATATATTTAGTCTTGATCAGTTCCTCCCTGAAAAACCTAAAAACAAAACCAAAAACCTACTTCATAACTAGCCTAAAATAAAAAACACAAGAATCAAACAACTATACATCCCTTACACAAATAGAGAGAGCCCTCTCTGAGTCCAGGAAGGCTAGGTCCTTGGACTCCAAAGTTGGTTTTATGTTACCTTGTCACTTGGCTTTCCAATCAGCCAAATCATGGGACCCTAACATAATGGCGATCATGGTGGGACTAACTAAGTACATAACAGTCTAGCAAACTCTTGTATATTATTTAGTCTTTCAAATTTTAAAACAGGCAAGCAGTCCATAGAATCATTTAGAGTAAACTCTTTTTGCTTCACCACCCTAGAAAAGTGATGAATCAGGTTTAGAACACTCTAATAAACCATAGGCTGCACATAAAAACTATGAAAAGCCCAAAAAGCATCCCCAAATTGGCTTTTCCTAGTTATTGGTGGTTGACCATAAGTACATCTCTATAAAAACAACCAAAAATCCACCTGGCAACTCCACTAGCCTCCAGTAGGCCTAAAACTCCATAAAAACCAAAAATTTCATAAACCATACTATTCTGTTGACTCATCTTTTCCAAAAACTCATGGTGCAACCTCTGTAATCAGTGACAAACTAAGTATAACTTAGCGATTCAGAAAAATTCACCTAAACATAGGAAATAAACATAATAAACTTGCAAATAAAACCATAGCTTTCCCAACATTCTAGAAAACCGTTGAAACTAAGTGTTAAGTATTTCTTGCAAGTATCCACATCAAAGTTTGCTAGAAAACATTTTCCAAAACAACATCTTTGACAGTATTGGTGGTGGACCATAGATCTCAAAGAAATCCACCTAGCGACTCCACTAGCCTTCATTTTTTTTTTACCATTCTTCACATTAGCGAAACCCCTAGAGAGGTCATCCATCCAAAAATAATCACAACTATCATCCTCTCTAAACTTTGACTTTGAAATCTGGCTTCACGAAGAATCAATGCCAGATCTCATCCAGACCCAAATCCCCCTATCATAGTTGATAACCTAGAAAAGATTTTGTGGCAAACTTCTAAAACTGGTGACTTAACTACCAATAGGTCCATCCGTAAAGCAAGCTCTGTACCTAAAAACATTACATCCTTGCAGGATTCCTAGTTTGACTTAAAATCAGCAAAAACCCTTTTTAGAAGCAAGTCATAAAGTAAAATCAACTTTGACGATCTTGAGCCCTTAGATTTGCAACAGAGTCCTAGTAGAGAAGCCTCACCTACTACACCTCCTGACTTTCATATTCTCCACCATTTTGGCTCTTACCACCCCAAATATACTCAAAACTAGTTCACAAGTCCGAGTACCTCTACCACACCCATTCAGACCACCACTGTTCAAATCACCTCATCTCATCCCACAAACCCTCATACTATAAATCAACCACTAGCTCCCGCCATGGTAGCTTGTTATGCACCCTTGGTGTTACCACAACCTTTGGCACCTTTACAACATGACTACCAATCCAAAATCCCACACTTCACCGGAGTTGAGGCTACTAGCACCCAACAACATGTAGATAGAATTAGTGATGCCTTTGAATACATGGAAATAGAAGACGAGACCATAAGAATGAGGATGTTTTCCCAAAGCTTGGGCGGAGAACCCAAGAAATGGCTTAAGAGCTTAACTCCAAATAGTATACATGATCTCCCATCAATCTACCAAACTTTCATAAATAGGTGGAAAATTAGAAAAAAACCCATTCAAATCCTTTCTGAGTATAACAACCTAAAAAGGGATAATGGGGAAAGTGTCTGAGACTACTGCACTAGGTTCAACAATGTTTATAACGCCCTCCTACCTCACTTCAAACCTCCACTTGGCTCAACCTTAGCAAATTTTCCTGAAGGTTTTGACCCAGACATGACTTATCAACTAAGAGACAAGTACCCCGCAACCTTAGAGGAAATGAAAAAAGTGGCTATGAGTGCAGAAGCCAACTTAGTTGAAAAGAGAGCTAGGACTAGATCAGAGAAGAAAGTCACATACCAGGATGAGGTCGCCTCTTCAGTCTCTTCCTAAGATCCTAGAATAGATAACTTGGTTAGATCCATGGCAAAAATATGGGAAAAGATAAGTGAAAAGGCACCTCTTAGGGACAACCAGCCAAACCCTCAAAACAGGAACCGAAACCAAAATTTTAGAAGAGACCCGCCTCAGAATAAACCAAGGGAAAATGACCAACAAATCAGGCCACCCTTCAATGAAAACTATGTTGATGAGGAAGAGAGAGATACAGAACCAATTGATGAAAGTCAGTTAAACCTAATAGGTTCTGATAGCGAGGGTGAGGTTTTCCTCACAGAAGAAGAACAAGTTTTCTTCTCCCCGAATCAAAATGAAACCAACTATGAGGACCCCGAAGATCCTGCCATAGGATTTCAGAATCCCATAATAGAAGCTCATAGGTAGTATGATCTTAGGAGTAGGAAAAACCATGACAAATCTAAGAAAAATAGCTCAGAAACTGTTGTTACTAAAACCCCTGATACCATTCTTAAAAGAACAGTGGATAGTAACAAAATCGTAGCTAAGAAAACTGACCAAAACAAAGATAAAGCTATTCAAACAAGCCTTGGCCCAGATTGTCCTAGCACCTCTACTAATATTCCTGAGATGGCTGTGTTGAACAAAATCCCGAACCAAAGTTAGCAAATTAAGAACATGGAGAAAATCATGGCTGAAAAAACTGAAGCAAATCTATCTAAAGTACAAACACCCTTCAGTTTTGAAGGAGAAATTGCCAGAAATCGTAAAAATTAAGATCACCATGCCTCTCACTGAACTTCCCACCCAAAGCTCTTACAAATCCGAAGTGCTAAAGGTCTTAAACATAGGGAATGATGCAGAAACTCTACACCTAGCTGATGATACCCCTGAGGTGTTGTTTGGTCCAAAAATAGAAGGGAAATTCCAAGAAGGAACCACTCTTCCATTTTACATCATTCTAAATATACATGACCAAATATTACACAATGCCATGCCGGATTCTAGGGCCTCTCACAATCTCATGCCAAAAGTTTTGATGGAAAGATTAGGCCTAGAAATAACAAAACCTTATAAAGACTTATATTCATTTGATTCAAGCAGAGTCAAGTGTCTAGGCTTAATCAAAGATCTTTGTTTCAGTTTGGCCCAAATACCTGCAAAACACCTGATCATGGACATAGTGGTAGCAGACATCCCTCCCAAGTACGGGATGCTTTTATCCAGATCTTGGGGGGCCAAGCTTCAGGGAAATATTCAACTAGATATGTCCTACGCCACTATTCCTGTGTTTAACCAAACTAGAATAATCTATTGGGAATCACACATGAAATATATGGTCAACAGCCAAGAAAGGCCAGATAACATCCCGATGTACTCCTTGCATTCAAATCTAAATTCCTTCATTTTACACACTGATGAAGACATTGAGGAACAGTTAGGAGAATATGAAATGAATTTAGGCACACCACATCAGCCACCCTAGGTTCTTTATGATGAGCTGGACACTCAAAATTATCATGACCCTGAGCAGTTATGTCTTGAGGAAAGAGAATTTGATTTCCGAGAAAAAAAAATAGAGCAGAAAGCAGAAAAAATTGCCCACCATCAAGAAAATTTCTCAAACCATAGACAAACATCAGCAGTAACATCAAGAGACTTTTTCAGAATAGAGGCATTAGAAGACTTGCATATTAAAAACCTTTTTGGAAATCAGGGGCAGGGGAGCTTAATGTTATTACCATACTTGAATGATTTATCATCTCATAACTTTACCCCCTCAAATGAAACCTTGACTATAGCCACAACAGCTAAAGATCTAGGAAAAATTTCTGATAAACTTCTTATGAAAGGATATGATGAATGCAGTCCAAATATACCTGAGTTGTTTGAACTAGCTAACATTCTACCACTCCACCAAAGACTTAGAACTGCTAGAATTTGCAATATTGTTCAAAATACTACTACATGTAGGGAAAACAATGAGAAGCACCATGACACTTCCATCACTTCAAGAAACATCTTCGACAAAAGAAAATACAAAAATCTTGACCAAACATTAATAATCAAAGGCAAGACAGCTGGACATAGGATCTATGTGGATTTTAGAAACAAAAATACACACCCTTGGGACAGAAATTATATCCTTCTTGCCCAAGACCATACTATACAAATGATAGGTGCTTCTAATCATGTGTTTTTACAAAATGATGTTTCAGGGTATCACCAAATAATTCCTTTTCAAAGTGAACAACTCAAATAATTTTTCAAGTACGTTAGAAGTAATTCCATTTTCAAACCCAAAATTGAAAAACCACCAGACACCAAAGACATGCTCTTGAAAGCCATGTTTCCAGTTTTGAATTTATGCATTTTGATGTACCTTGATGATGTCATCATATACTTCAGAAATGATAAAGAATATCTGCATTATTTGAAAACGATGTACAACAAAAGGAGAAGTGGTAATCAAAGGTATAAAGAAGTACAGCGGGAAAACATGGGGTTGTTTAGAGATTCATGCATGAATCCTTATGTTATGCTTGAAAGATAAAATTTTCCAAACTTTTCTTTTCAAGAGCTGAGTGGACCAAGAGCGTTAGGATATCCTTATGAAGATAAGATGCTCAAGTTTCACCATTTTCAAGATTTCTAGTTTCTGATTTTTCAATCATTGTATATATCATTGTTTGAAGGAATAAATCAAAAAACAGAAAATTCAAAAACAATAGAAAAGTAGAAAAAGAGGGTAGTTTGGAAAACAACAAGAAAGCCCCATGTTCAAAAAACAAATAGTCATTTTGAAAGCGCGTAAGTCTAAATGCCGCTACTAGTGCTCAAAAATGTCTTGTTCAGTTATCTATCCTAATCATAACTAAACATGTTTTAAATTTATTGCTGTTAAGTTAATGAAAGAAAGGATAGTCAAATTATGTAAGCTTGACTTGTCAAAGAAGATAGATTAGGAAAATATACTGGTTCCACATGCTCAAAACAGAACCAAAGAGAAAAACATGGATGAAAAACAAACTGTGTATCCTAGCCCTGATTTTTCTAAATTTCATTTTCATGCAAAATAATATTTGTGTACATCTTGTCTTTCATGCCACAAGGACATGAAAAATCAGACTGTCTAATTCTGATTTGGTCATTTTTAAATTTCACGTTTTAGATTAGAGAATGAAATCCTGTCAAACAGCTTAATCTTGACATTCGATCTAGCATAGGTAGAGAAACAAAGGAGTTCATCAGTTTAATCTGAACTCCCGGCAGATATAAGTCTAGAATTAGATAGTGTCATTTTTCAAGAATATTATGCCAAAATTTTGCTCGTCTAAATGCACCCAAAAGAAGAATTTTTTTTAGGAAATGTAGCTAGGTAGGTATAGAAAGACTTTAATGCTAATCATGTTGTCCATGTTCAAAAATAACATCAAGAAAGAAATTTTGCGCCAATGGATAAGGCACTAGTCTTCAAAAGCCAGAGATCTGAAATTCTGGACACCTCCTGAAAAGGAGCTGCACTCCCCAAATGGAGCCACTGTTAGTCATCAGTATTTTTCACCTGTTGGTGATGAATAGTTTCTTAAGCTAATTTTTCTAGAAGCTGATCTCCAAACTATCAAATCTGTCATCTAGAAAACACCCCAAAACAATTTTTGTCCTCCTACCCCTTTTTGTCAGCCTATGATGAGAAAAAAAAAACCCATTTGTCAAAGACCTATCTAGTTTCAGTAAAATAATCTTGTCCATAGCTGCCATAGCTAAAGGTTACCTGCTGTCATTTACCCTTATTTCTCAAGCCATTCATTATCAAACTATTGACAAAATGTCTGCAGCCTTATCCCTGATTATTTTTCATGTAAAGATATGATCATACCAAAGAAAAACACTCATATCTGTCAAGATCACCCCTAAGTTAGATAGTGGCACTTTAGAGAATCCCTTCCTTGGCAAACAAATCCCGAGTCAAAAGCCTCTGTTCAGTACCAGCCAGCCCTGGATTAGTGCATAATCTACAAAAAAAAATCTTCATTCATCCATAGGTCGCGCCACTAAGAGGTCATTCTTTCTCAGTTCGGAAGAAATTCTAAAAAGATCCAATACAGAAAAAGGTAAGTATGTTCACTATCTACAAGAGCATGCTTAAGGTAAAAAAAAATCTCCATCAGATCCCAAGGAATTTCTTCAGAGTTCAAAGTCATTGATTGTTACATCTCTGCAGGGGTTTGATTGCATCAATGATCAATTTGCAAATAGAGTCAAAGGAGATTAGTCAAAAGTGTCTTGTAAGCAAGTACTCTACATATTCAAATCACATGTTTTCTAGTCTAAGGGTTCACAGGGATGTTTTACAAAGGATATATATCTCAGATCATGTTTCATAAAGCAAATTGTCAATTTTCACCTTCTTTCCCTTTTGATATGATGCCAAGCAGACATGCTATTTGCAGAAAGGTAATACATTTTGGAAATAGATGAAATGTCTACAGTGTTAACCTCCTTCATAAAAGAAAATGGTTAAGAACACAATGAGAACCTCCTCCTTTAGAAGAGCAGATGGTTAGAAGATCATTGCAACCTCCTTCATTAAATGTAGATGGTTGGGAACAAGATGAGAAACTCTTTTCATTTAAAAAAAGGGCAGAGGGTTAATTTTTCAAAGTGATTTCAGAAATTGTCAATCACCTCCTTCCAAGAGATGGGAAAAGGATGCATCAGTATTCTTTAATATGGTTTTTGATAGACTTTCCTTTTGAAGGACAGATTTGAAAAACAGTGACAAAACACTGAGGTTTCATAGGTTAAAAACCTATTTCACATCAAGCGAAAGGATGACCTTTCTAGTGTTAAGAAAACCCTGTTTCCTATGTTCATAAAGACCTCCTCCAAACTGTGATAAGGGTGAAACTTTGGCCAAAGACCTTCATCTAAATAACCAAAGAAAGAGAGAGCTAGCTGGGTTTGACAGTAGCTTCTGCATATGCATACAAAGAAGACAGTAAAGGTATGAAAAATACATAATCTTCAGAAAGCTACATTAGTGGTTTTAAGGGTCATTTCCTTGATGAATGGCAGTGAGAAAGATCTTGTTTTGAAGGAGGCCTCCTTACTTCAAAAAAAACAATGGATTTAAGTGTTTTCAAAAGAGTTGACATAGTGTTGCTTCTATGAGTCTTTATGACAAGTTTTTATGGTGCTTTCAAAAGTAATACATATTGGGGGGCAGTAATTGATATTTTTGTTAAAAAACCTTTTCAAAAAAGGCATGAGACCCTTATAAACTGGCTACAAGGGCATTAGAGATTTTTCAAATTTTAAAAGAGGGAAGAGCCTTTAAAAAGGCCCTCATCAAATTTCAAAACACGAAGCATACATTCATTAGCTCCCCCACAACATAAAGAAGCATTTCTCGGGCAAGTCTTTGAAGTTTTTGAGCCTAAACTCTGCGCGGCACGCCTGTACACCTGCACAGCATTCCTGTAGGTTCCCGAACATAGGATTTGCATTGAGGCATAGCGTGCCTGTAGCTACACATGGCATGCCTGTGCCTGCGGTCATCGGGCGCCCGAGACCGACCCGACACCTCCTCTGCGCGGCGCGTTCAACTTTGAACGCCTTCTCATTCACCTGCATTCAACAAACTTCTTTGAATGCTGCACTAGCATTCAAAAATGCCTAAAAATAATTCCTCAAGGTATTTATCCGTCTCATATCCAAGTTGTTAGTCATAAGGAGGGTTTACATTATAATTTTCAAAGGAGAGGAGGTTTTTCTTGGGCTGTTGTAGTGAGGGTGTTTTGTTAGTGAAGAGAAGGGTTTTTCTTCTGTGATTTCATAGATAAACAGTGGGTCTTTTTAAAAGGGATATTACCTCATTGAAATCTAAAGTTGTGATGAGAACTTGCTAAAGATTCACACAGCAGAGTTTTCAAAAAATACAGTGTTTTGAGGAAAAGAGCCTTGTGCTAAAAAAAAAGGTATACTCCTTTTCAAAAGATCACTAACAAACCTAGTAAAAAAACCTCATTTCTCTCACACAGTATTGAAGGGGTGAATGTGTTTTCATTCGGATGCGCTTGTTTGCCAGACTCAAAAGAGAAACAATGATCATTCAAGGATATAGAAATTTTGTTAGGAAGCTTACTATTAAATGACAAGGGGAGTTGTCTTTTGTTGAGGAGAGACATTAAACATCACAGGAGGGCAGTCTTGTTCAAAAAGCAAAAACAGTGTTTTTCTAAAAAGATATAGTCTGTGTTTATCAGTCCATTAGAACAGTCCTACCCAAAGAGGCATTGTTTTTCAAAGGGACATCTTTTTGTTTAAACTTCAAAACATAGTTAGTTGAAGAAAAGGAGTTCATATTGTCAAGATCAAAGTAGTTGTTTCATTTTAACCAGTTGGTTAGCCAACTAAGGACAAACTTTCTTTTTCTCAAAGAGTAAAGGGGGTGTTGATTGAAGATTAATCACAGTGAACATTTGAGACAGTTTGCCTTGGAGAATCAGCCAAGGATCTCAGAAGCAAAGAAATGGTCCTCACAAAAGGTATGAACCTTTTTCAATTGAGGAAGTGAATGCCCATCCTTCAGTACTCTTTAACTTTCATGAAGTAGCATGTTTGGAGTTTGTCAAAAGGTTCAGGAGGTGAAAATTTATCTTCCCTTGAAACATATATTTGCTTTAAGGCTGCAAGGGAAGCATGTTCATCTAGCAGGCTTAGACTTCAAGCTCTCTCTTAGAGCTATTTCCAGAGCTACCAAAATTCCATATATCAGAGAAAAATGGTTTAAGCAGAGCTACCTAGATTTAGATCAATATAAACCCTTCTTGAAACTAGAAAATCGGGATGCATGCCCATCTATTTTTCCTTTTTCATATTTGTTGACGAGCTATGCTCCTCTCATGAAAATCATCATTAGGTATTTCACATGCGAAGGGAGGTTCTCCCGGGTTTATGCTTACCATATCAGGCTACTCATGCACTTTACAAGAACCCAATTTCTAAACCTACGCTTTTTCCTTTATAGAAGTATTGAAAAGATGTCTTCTACTGTTAAAAAGAAGCCTTCCTCTGAGCAACAAGCTTGTCTTTTTCATCATTCCCTTGTCAAGATCGTCATCCTCCATCAACTTGAGAAAAAGGGAATTTCTGGGGACTCTTTCATTTCACATCCCGATTTTGCCACTGCTTCTTCATCCTGTGCACCTCCTTGACCATCCACTCATCATCTTTCTCCCTCTTCTAGTAAGTCTACTCCTAAGAAGCAAAAATCTCCTATAATTGAAAGTGAAAAGGAGCATGATGAAGAAGAGCACAATGAGAAAGAGCATCACAGTGATGAAGAAGAGCACAGTGATGAAGAAGAGCACAGTGAGAAAGAGAAAAATAGTGAAGAAGAGAAAAGTGATAAGGAGGAACAAAATGAAGAATTCAAGCACAGTAGTCAGCATGAAGAGGGAAATGATGAAGAAATGGAACAGGTTGATGAGGAACACAACAGTCACAAAGAGGAAAATATTGGCAGCCCACACAACAGTGAGCATAATGATGATAAAACACAAAGCATTGAGGATACAGCGCCTAACAACCCTAAAGAAAGCAGGGACAAAAGTGAACAAGGCCGCCCTCAAGGAGACATGCAAGGTGACAGTGAAAGCACTCATGAGGAGGTTCAAAAAAGTCCTCAAAAGGACACTTTTGATGAAAGAAAGGAAAGTCTACCAGCCAGCAAGGAAGATGACAAACAAAGCCCTAGAAATGATCCTTCTAAACAAGGAAGCCTTCAAGAGGAAGAAAACAGTGGCAAAGATTATGAGGGGAGCAGTAAGGGCAAAGACCAAATAGAACATGTGCTAGTTGCCTCTCCTAGGCAAGGGGCCATGCTTTCTTCTCCAAAGGTAACAAAGCCCCAAACATAAAGAAAGAAAGTGGCTCAAATTGTAACTCCTAATGTTACTAGAGCACTCAGAAGCAAAGGCAAGTTGCCCACGCAATCCATTGTTGAATTACCAAAGAGGAGGAGGACCAAGAAGGCCACCCAAAGCAAGGGAAAAGAGAAGGAGGAAAGTAGCCATGAGAAAGAAAGGAATTTTGAAATAATTCAAATAAACAGTGATGTTAGTGACAATGAGGCCGGAATCCTAGAATCTCTCTTGCTAAATAGAGAAGAACAAATTCATGATCTAAGAGCAGATCTAGAGAGGTCTGAAAACCTCATTCATTTTCTGCAAACACAAAACAAGCAGATGAGTGTCCACATGGTAGTTTATGAGACACGGGCTATCAAGTACCAAAAATAAGCCTCCAAAGCGCAAATTAAGTTGGAATAACTCATGGACGATTTCAATGACAGTGAAGAAGAAGATCAGCCAAGAAGGAAGAGACTGCCCTTTTCCAATCTTTTCCTCTTACTAATTTATTCACACAAGAGATAAAAAAAAATAGAGAAGCATGGCTTGAAAGGGTGAATAAACACTTGGAGAATAAGTTGGAAAATTCCAATAGAGATTTAAACCTTCAAAGAAAATTATCGGGCACTATAAGAAGCTTAATCAATTCGCCCGAAGGAAATTGAAGGCTACACAAGAAAAACTCAAGGAAGCCCGAAAGAGGCGCCCGGCACAAAAATTGAAGAAAGGTATATCAAGGCTTGATATTTTGGCCTCCGCTTCTCAACCTGATTCTGAAAATCCATGAGGGTCATGCTCGCCAAAATTGGGCATAATTCGACAAGTTTTTGTTTTTTGACATTTTTGGGATTTTTGCAGAAAATCATGGGCATCGCCATTTTAGTTTGAGCCATCCTCAAAGGATGAAAATGGTATCATTGGATGCCATAATTTCAGGGGCATCTACTCAGCAAATTTTAGATCAATTGAATATGTTTTGGTCCCCCAAAGTGGCAAAAAACAATCACTTTTTCAACACTCTGCCCCGCATATCAGCAAAGGCTTATTTATGGGTTTTTACACACAGGTGTGATTTTGATAGGCTTCTAGTGATTATTTTGGGAAAAAAAAAATTATTTTTAGAAACTAGACGTCCAGGGCTTTCCAGCGAGCCATCACGGGCCTCATTTTGACATCAGGAATTACTCCAAAAGTTTCCCACAAGACAGGGGATTTTCTACTGCTATATTTCTGAAGTATTTTGTAAAAAATGCAGTTTTCTGAAGTGGCTTTTCCAAATGTGCGTTTAGCATTTTTTGGCCATTTTTAGTTGGGAAAAGTCAATTTAATTTCCTTTTTTAGCATTTTTAGGATATTTTTATAGATATTTTGTGCCTTGGGCTTTGCAAAGCCTCAAGGACAAAATCAGATATTTTTGATGGGCCAATGAGCTTGCTAGTTGCACTAGGAGGTTCTCCTTCATCTTGGCCTATATATCCCAAGAGATTTCATTATAAACAAGGCTGAAATTGATGATATAAAGAAATATATGGTTATAAAAGCTTGGAAGAAATACTTGTCTCATGCATTGGATAGTTTCTTGAATGTTTTGGATGATGAAAGAGGACTGCTGTTGGATTCCTTGACTTGGTAAAATGGTATAGTTTCCCTCTTTGTTATGTTTCATAGTTTTCATACATATTTCATGTTCTTTCTTGCTGTAAGACAGTAGAGAATAGATTTGAGACATGCCCTTGGAGGCACCTCAGGTTTCCTGTTTCATTACAGCTTCTATGTTTTCTTCCTTCTTAGTCATATCAAAGAATTCTTAACTGCTCTTTGATCACTGAAGAAATTGTTTGCTTGTTTCATTTATGGTTTTATGCATGCTAAGTATGATTCACGGTATGCCCTGCTTACTCATGAATAGTCACAGCTCCATCTCTGAAACCTTTCTTTGAATGTTTTATTGTCCTAGTTGAACCAAAGAGGTCTTGTATCGATTTTTCCCTTTGCCTAAAACTCTGCAATCTTAGTTCAAAGTGCCCGATAACCTAAAATACTATGTCTAGGAGTTCCCTCTTAGTAGTTTGAATTACTTGTTTATCTTAATTTTTTTTCCCCAAATTCTGATAGCGATTTTCCTAAAGTTAGAGAGTCATGTATCTCTATGTATCGCTTGAATGTTTATTTCTATGCATCTATCAATTTGAAGTTACATTTATCATGATTAATGGTTAGCCCTACCATATAAATGTCTGTTATTGAACTATTTATGTTTGAAAGCCTTTGTCCTTCACAAAATTAGTGTCCATCCCACTTCATTTTACCTAAAGATCCATTTTACCTTGATCAAATTAGCCCTTCAATATACCTTGTATCACCATCTGAGGCTTTCTCAACCTTTTCGACCCCATAGCCCAGTTGATCTAACAATATTTTTATCTATTTATTCTTTGATCAGTTCCTCCCTCAAAAACCTAAAAACAAAACCAAAAACCTACTTCATAACTAGCCTAAAATAAAAAACACAAGAAGCAAACAAATATACATCCCTTACACAAATAAAGAGAGCCCTCTCCGAGTCGAGGAAGGCTAGGTCCTTGGACTCCAAAGTTGGTTTGATGTTACCCTGTCACTTGGCTTTCCAATCAGCCAAATCACGAGACCCTGACAAATTGATTGTAAATGAACTCACAAAGACTAATGCAATGGAAATAAAGGCAGAGAATATGTTTGATAAAGTAATTAAATAGTTGAAGTTAGGGAAGGCTAACTCAAGAGCCTTAACAGTTCAGAATGAGGAATTGAAGAAAATTGTTATAAATATTGGAGTAGACCCCAATGATAAGACTGTTGTGCAGAAATTCGTGCAAAGTGCTGAGGTAGAAATATCCACATTAAGGAATAAGTTAAAATTACCTACTGGAGAACATTCAATGGTTGCAGAAGTTGCAGAGGTAGAGAAGGAAAAGGAAAATCTGTGGCAGTAACTCATGCAGAAAGATGAAGAAATATCCAAAATAACGCAGACTGCAATTTCATTGCAAAATCATATTGATAATCATAATTGTAATTTTGTTTTTCCTACAGGTGATGAAGATCCTCAAGCACAAATTGTTCAATTAAATAATGAGTTGTAGATGGTTGAAAGAGATCGAAATAAGGCTCAAATAGATCTGGAGACTGCAACAAAGTTGATGAAAGTCATAGAAAATGAAGCTGACAAATACAAAATGGATTTTTGAAATGCTGAAGCTGAGATTAAAAATCTCAAAGAAAGACTGAAAGGAAATCTCTCACTGATACAAGCTAAAGATATCATTTGGACTGATATCATCTCAGAAATGAAATCGAATTAGTGCTTCCTGATGATAATTGAAAAAGAGAAAAGCCTTATTTTAGAATGTGAAGAACCAATCATGTATGATAAGCAAAAAGGAAATAATAGAGCCATTTGGGCCAGAATATTCATTGATTTTACTAATTATAAATCAAATTAGGAATTAGAGGAGAATGACATGCAGGACAGAATGTTGTATGCAGTAGAAATAAATAAAATTATTGTCAGAAATTATCTCAAAAAGGCTGCAGAAAAGAAGCTAATGGAAATCAAGGAAGCAGTAAGTCAGTTTGATAAGTCATTTAATAAAATGACAAGAGTAGGCTTGCCATCATGTCGGGGAGCTGAAGGAAATATTTTTCCATGGAATTATTATGAGAATTTACTAGTGTTGACAAAAAGAAAAGTTGATAACAGGCATGAAAAGACTCAAGTGCTTAAAGGAGAGACAATGGTCAACTTCTTGCAGAGACATTTTCAACTCTTGTGGATGGTAAAGACTCTTTTCACATAAAGTCCGTCCTATGATCAAATTACTGCATTTAGATTGGAATATCACAATCTGACACATTCATCCAGGACGAAGGTAGAAATATGGAAAAAGTGCAGAGCTTGGATAATAGACCTGCCAAAAGGATCAACATCAAAGAAAGAAAAATCGGTTGACCCAGGAAAAGAAGCCACATCATCAGCAATTCCTATAGATTAGGATATTTATTTTATGTTATTTTATAAAGACAATGTAATTGTAATAAGACATTTTCAAGGCATGTAATAGACAGCCTTCAAAGTCTTAAGTAGTTTTGGTAGTTAGGATTGGTTACAATAGTTCCAAACTGATTTTTACTATATTTAATGTAATTTTCAAGGGAAGGAAAGTTTTCGAGTTTTGGACCTTCAGAAAATTATTTTTTGTACTCATAGATTCAAAGATTAATGAATGAGTAAGAAAGTTTCTAGCATTCTGTTTATGTTGAAATGTATTCAAGTTTACATTATGTGTTTTCTATCTATGAATAAAATAAAGTTATGAGCAGCAGGTCTCTTTTTACTTTTGTATGTAAGAGTTAAAAACCTTAATTGGCGCTCCTTTGTTTTAACTATTTCTTTCATATATTTCTTCTGGGGTTTGAAATGATATTTTCTGTATAAAACAACATATCAGTTTGGACTTCTTCTTTCATTTTCTTCTAGTCACTTCATTCAACATCAACAAATGGTAGCATTGTGAAGCATTCATCATATTTGACATTTAAGGGTTTGATCATAAATACTTGAGGGTTAATAAAAAAGAGACATATATATTCGTAACATAATCATATAAATGTCTTAAGCACTGATTCCTTATCACAGCTAAGGGATTTTTTCTTAAGGTACAACAGTATTCAAGGCTGGACAAATACTTACAAAAATAAGGGTTCAAGAAAGGAGGAGTAGAAAAAAAAATTTAGATAATGGCTGATGAAAATGAACTCTTAATTGTAGTAGTATATGTAGATGACATCATGTTTGGTAGCAACAAATATGCGTTAGCAAAAGGATTTACAGAAGAGATGAAATCAGAATTTGAGATGTCTATGATTAGAGAGCTCACCTTCTATTTAGGACTTCAAATTCTACAAAAGAACATAGTAATATTCATTTCACAAGAAAAATACTTAAGAGAGATATTGAAAAGGTTCCAAATGGAAGACTATAAACCTATGTCAAATACCATGATCACTGCATGCAAACTATGTTCTGATGATGGATCTGCAGATGTAGATCAAAGACTTTATAAATCCATGATAGGAAGTCTACTATACTTAACTACCTCTAGACCAGACATTATGTTGGCAGTAGGACTTGTGGAAACATATCAAGCAACACCAAAACAAAATCACTTGGTAGAAATCAATAGGATATTCAGATATATGCAAGGAACTGCACATTATGGCCTATGGTATCCAAAAGGAAAAAACTTCACATTGACAACATACACAGATGTAGATTGGACCAGCTGTGTGGATGATAGGAAAAGCACAAGTGCAGGTGCATTTTATTTTGGAGAAAGTCTAGTGGCATGGCTAAGCAAGAAGCAAACTTCTATCTCTCTATCTATAACAAAAGCAAAATACATAGTAGCACCAAATTGTTGCACACAAGTAGTGTGGATCAAAAAAACTCTTCAAGACATGAAGGTAATCATTGATGAACCCATTTCTATCAAATGTAACAATACTAGTGCAATAAGTATATCAAAAAATCATACTTCATTAAAAACAAAGCACATCCCAATAAAGTACCACTTCCTCAGAGAACAAGTAGCACAGAAATTAGTGAAGTTGGAATATGTACCAACAAAGGTACAAAAAATAGACATATTCACAAATCCTATTGCTAAAGAACCATTCGAATATCTAAGAGACAGACTAGGGGTATTGTCTGCAGATGTTACTCTCTGATATGATCAGAAATAAAAAAAAATAAAAAAAATAATATATATATATATATATACACACACACACTAGGGGGAGACTGTTAGAAATACACAAGAAAAGGATGCATACAAGGACCAAGATCAATGCAGTAGACAAGTGATAGTGAGTATCAGACAAGAAAACATCATTCCAGGGGGAGAGCAGCCAATAAAAGTTGTCACAAAAGAGCTAGAGAAATGGAGCAGTGCATGGAACAGGTCCTCAAGATCAGAGTATTATGAAAAGGTAGAAACCACACTAGGAAATGTGCAACCCTTTTCCATTGATGTCAAAGGGGGAGGAAAATCAAGAAGAGGAAGGAAAGAAACCTCTCAGAATGAGAAGGGGAGGAAATTATGGAGGAAGTATTGGAGTATTGCCATCAATGCCAAATGGGGAGATTGTTGGAAATATTGTCATTGATGGCAAAGATACAGATAGGAGCAACACCAAAATCATTTTTTATGAGGAAAACGACCAGATCAGGAAATGTGCAGAAATGGGCAGTAGAGAGGAAAAAGAGCAGCCATAGAAATATAACCTAAAGTAGAGAGAACCAACAAAGAGGCAAAGGAGTAGCATGGAGAATATTTAGCGTGATTACTTAAGGAAAATAATATGCAAAAGATCAAAGGAAGTTAAGGAAGCAAAAGGAAGCCAAGGAAATGAATGCAGCTAAGATGGCACCAAAGGCGACGAATGGAGGCATAGACAACAGAGGCAGTGAATGCAAAACAGGAAGAAAATGGAGCAGAGACAACAAAGAGGAAAAGACACCAGAGGCAACGAATGCAACACAAGCAATGAATGGAGCAGAGACAACAAAGAGGTAGAGACAGTTGAAGACAATCAGATTTACTATACATAACAAGGACTAGAGATCCTACAAAGAGCAGAAGCAGGAAGAGGCGACAAACGAGAGGTAGAGGTGAGAGCAACAAGAGTCCGAGTCATAGAGCGGGACAGTGTAAGCAAACGAAAAATTGACTAAGGTAGAGAATCTTTGAAGAATTCCAAGGGAGGTGAATGGACGGTCACAATTAGATCACAACATCAAAGGCAAGAGATGGACGACTGAGATCAAAGTAGGTAGAAGAGGGAAATAAGAGTCGCGCGAAGGCGAGAAGACAGTCGAGATTATATCACACAAAAAAAGGCAAGAAATGGAAGAATATGATTTGTCGTAAGATAAACGGGGCAGAAATAAAATCGAATTGTAAGCAGCAACGAGGACTGTAGATTTGGGAAAATCAACGGTGATGATTGCATTGGCGGAGATCAAAAGCGCAAATCGCAAATTATAGCGGGTAAGTGTTAAGGCGTCACAAGGTAAGTTAAATCAATTGCGATGCAAAGTGAAGAAGGGACATGCAGCGACACAGCGCAATATCGCACATCAAAAGAAATAGAGTATAACCACAAAGTAAATATTATAAAGTGCGAAGTGTAATCAGATGCGGACTGTTAGATCTAGGGGCAGATCAATGGTGGATGACAAACCACATACTACACATTGTAGTGCTTAAAGGATAGCAATAAGGAAACTGCAAGTTAAGTTAAATATTCTGCGATGCGAAATGGAGGGACACGTGTCGACCTCGTGCAACATCGCATCCCGCAAGATATAGGGTTTAACTTCAAGACATCACAAAGAATGTTATTTTGGTTCCGACGCAATAAGGTCCAATCGATCCAATGCGATGAAGGGAGCCCACGTGGCAACACCGTGCACGAGCGCAGATCGCAGATCACATGGTTTTATGGTATATCGCTAATTGTAAAGTGGGAAACCTGTGGGCAAAGGTTTGCGATGAATTGTGATTGGTTCAAAGTACTGTGGGACCCTATAATCCTTGCTCCGTGTATATACACTCTGTTTGGTATGTTAGATATAAGCGCTTTTCGATCGTTAAACGTATGTATGTTATATATATGTGTTGTTTGATTGTAAAACATATGTATGTTGATAAAACTCAAATTTGTAATCCGATGCGTGTATAAAGGGAGTTTTATGTGGGCCATACCCCATAGGTCACAAAGGAATGGAATGAATGCATAACAAAGGAACAGGAACTCGTGAAGCACAGTGTTACGGCAGTAAAACTAACGAAGGGGTTGAACACAGAAGAAGAGTCAGGCTAAAAGGGGCAGTTATGCAACAAAAGTGAAATATAATGGAAGAAGCAGAAAAGACACAAAGACAACAAGAATAAGAGGAAAAACACACAACATAGCGAAGAAATTGATGGGCTGAGTAAATAATTGATTGTAACTGAAAATGTATTATTTATTTTTATATTGTTTGTGATGCAATGGCAAGTATCTGTAGGCAAAGAAAAACTCCATTGTAATACTGAAATGTGTACATATTGTTATATTATTTTGAATGTGCTGGGCAAGAAAATGAGAAGGTGGAAGGAAAAGAGTCATACCTGTTCATTTCATATTATTCCCATATGGAATGCAAACAGTTATGAGGTGATCTATATAAATGATGTTACTGTCATATGCATAGAGAGGTTAGAGAGAGGAAGAATAAGAAGAAGAAAGAGTAGATAGAGAAGCTGTGTAGATCCAGAATTGATATAAGGCAGATATGAAGGCTGGAAGACAACAGTGAAGAAGGAATAGAATAGAGCTGATATCCAGGTAAATCGGCTTATTTTTTCATTGTAGTGGGAGGATGTTGGTGCTTCCATATCAAGTTGTAGCTTGATAGATGTCCAGTTGTAGCTGGCTAAGGTAGGAGCCTCCTGTGGGTTGTAGCCTGCATAAATTATATGGGAGTTGGAGCTTCCTTGCAAGTTATAGCTTGCAGAATTGAGGTAGCAGTCTCCTGTAGGTTGGAGCCTACAGAAAATCAGTGGTGAGAGGGAGTTGGAGCTTGCCTTTGCATCACAACAATAATAATATTTGGTTTTATCCCTTATGGGTTTCCACTTATATATGTTGTCTATGTGCATGATGATTATGTGTTGATATCCTGTATTTAATCTGCTTAATACCTGATGCTCGCTTATTAAGATTTTCGTTCCATTATACATTAAGTTGATCACGAAATGAAGGTGTAAATAAGTGTAAAAGAAAGTTTTATAATACCATGAATGCATTAAACTAATTCACCCCCCCTCTCAGTTTAACTAAGGGTTCAACACAATTGACCAAATTGAATCACACAAACAGGTAGGAGAGATGATATATTCAACCATGACACATAAATCTCTAAGTGTTCAAAAGTTACAGAACTCCCTAGCAAATATACAATCACAGTTAAAGCTAGAGAAATCCTCATCACAAGAAAAAGATAATAGAATTAAGTTACTGGAAGATTTTGTAATAGAAGTTGTTTATAATCCAAAAGACATCAAAGAAGAAGAAGAAATTATAAAGAAGAAAAATGCAGACATAGCTGCACTGAAGAAACAATTAAAATTACCAACCACTGAACATCCACAAACCAAGGAGGTTTTGGAAACAGACAATAAAAAGGAGGAAATGATGAATTTAATCATCCAGTTGATAGCTCAACTAACGTAAATGGAGACAGAAATGGATAAAATTGTACAGGAAAAACAAGCTAGCATGGAAGCAGTTCCCATTACTGCTATTCCCATAGTGTCTACATCAGCTCCAGCATCTACATCAGCACCAGCACCAGCATCAACAATACCAACAGCCCATCCCACTAATGAGGCCATTGAATTAATCAAAGCAATGGAAGATATGTCCATTCAGACTACAGAGATTAACAAGCTCAAGGAACAAGTAAAGAACTTAGAAGATGGAAATAAATTGGCAAAAGTAATGCATCAAGCTGAAGTACAAAAAGCCAATAGACTGAGTGACAGAATCCACAAGCTAGAAAAGGAATTGTCATTAAAAGAGCCTTTAGCCCAAGCAAAACAGCAATTGTGGGCCAATATCATTAACTCAATTAATCATATTTGGCCTTCTATATATATCATATTTGAGAAAAATGACTTGGTGAAGGAAGTTGGTGAGGGAATTCAAAAATTCAAGGCTAATCCTGGAAAGAAACCAGAGGAAGCCTTTGAAATAATCAAATTCCTTAATTCCAAAAATAAGTATGAATTAGAAGAGCTCGGATAGCTGATATAACAAAGACTATCTTAGAGGTAAAGAAAGTGATTTCCAAAAGAAATCTAATGATACAGATTGAAGAGAAATGTCAAACCATGGAACTCGCAGTGAACAGGTTTTTGAACAAGTTTGATATACTGAGAGAGAAGGGTTTGCCTAATCCTCTAGTAATAAATGAAAAACTCATGAGACATGAATATTATGACAAGAAGTTAAGGGAAGTAACCAAAGAAACTTCCAACATTTCCTCAATGAAGGACATTCCCATATGCAAGGTACTTTTACAAACTCTAGAAAACTTCTTTTACCTCCAGCATGAGGTAAATCACCTTTTTGTACATAAGCCTACGTTTGCCAAATATTCAGAGGCATATGAGATTTACCGTAAGATGATGAAAATCAAGATCCCATATGTAGAAACATGGGGGAAATGGTGTGATTTACTATGAAGGGTGAAAGAACATACAGATGAAAGAAACAAACAGGTAACAACAATCAAAGAATCAGGGCTAGATATCAGTCAGTTAAAAGGTGTCACTATCTTTTTGCATAAAGATATTTTATTTTCCTAGAATAAATCCTAGTCAGTTGACAGGACATTTTTTGTAAATTTTTGTATAAATACTTCATCATTCAAAGTATCAAGTGTGGATTTCTGAATATTTTTGCAGCTGACTGATCTCTTGCCTGAGGGTTATTGTACCAACTTCCAGTTGACAGATAGAAAAAGTTATAAAGAAACTTCTTTATAGGATTCATGTGTTGAGCTATCTCAGTGAAGTATAAATTTTAGTTGTTCATGTTCTCTTTCTAAGTATTCCATAAAATTATATGTGTTCTAAATTTGAATGTTATAACAGGAGTTTTACTACAGAATTTGCTTAAACATTACACTATGCTTTTAACTGTTATACATTTCTATGTTTTCTTCTGATATCTGGTTTAGAGAATTCTTAATTTCCCTTTGATCTTGATTGAATGTCTTCACCCTTATTCATTATATGGTTTAAGGAATTATTAATTTCTTCTTGATCCCGATTGAAAAATCACTTCACCATTCAACTTTGAGATCTAATATTTCCCACCTATCTTTCCCTGTAACACTATCTTTATAAATTTATTTTGTTCTGTTTTCAAAGCATATTGACTCCATAGCCCAATGGAAAATGGAAAATCACCTATTAATCTAAATCATTAATTCCACCAACCAATCAAAATCAATTCAAATCAAGCATACATAACTAGCCTAAAATCCATAAAATAAACAAAGTTAAATCATATAGAGAGAGCCCACTCTAAGTTTAGGAAGGCTAGATCGTAATCTCCAAAAGTGGTTTTGTAGTTACCTCTGATATTTCTTTTTAATGCTTAGAACAACCTTTGGAAATTTCAGAGTGATAACACTAATATCTTTTAACTTCAAGCATGCATTAAAAATTGCATATAACAGATGATATTAACGAAGTAACTTAAACCACCTGAAAAAAGGCAGAAAAACATAAGACAACATGGGATAAAAGAAAAAACAATTTGAATATGGATTTCATCCAAAGTGGGATACGTCTCTAGTCCCTGCTCAACAGTGGGGAGGCCTTATTTTATTAATTGGCATCAAAGAAATCAGTTACAAGCAACTTTACACAAATGACCCTTATATCTACAATCTAGATGATCGCCTAAAAATGGGGACCTC